>CM063313.1:37925174-38525174 GCA_032173965.1 Sitta carolinensis
TTTCCTGCTTGCCCTTGGCTTTCCTGCAATTGCTGCAAGAGCTGCAGCTCTGGAATCAGTGTGTTGGCAGTGCTGGTCAAGACTGCAGCGTGTGTGTGTACAGGCATAGGCTTTGCCTGCAGCATCCTGTCCCTATGGACCTTCCTCCATCCCCTGCAAGGCTGGAAACAATGTCAAAAAACATTGTCCTGAAGACCTTGTCTCCTCTGGAGCCATCTTCCTGGAGAAGCTGTGTCAGCCCCATCCTTGACCCAACAATTCCAGGCTGGCTGGGTCTTTGAACAACCTGGTCCTGTGGAAGGAGTCCCTTCCCATGGCAGGGGACTTGGGACTTGATGATCTGTAAGGACCCTTCCAAACCAAACCATTCTCTGATTCTCTGGTGCTCCTAAGCCCAGTCTGGTAATTTTTAACCTATTATATCACTGCTCATCTTTTTTCTCTTTTTTAAACCCAGCAAGGACTAATAACAGAAGCATCAGATCCTCGAAACAGGAAGTTTGTGTCTCTGTTGTAGGGAAGGTAACTGTGAAAAAGGGCAGAAGGACAAAGTGAAACCCTCAGGGGGCTGGAGGGAAAAGGGATGTGGTGCCTGGAATCGGGAGCTCTAACTGTGATCTCCACCTGGGGGCACACAGCTTGGACCTTCCCCGCATCCACAAGCTGCCACCTGAGAGGGTCCCCATCTCTTGGTGCACTCAGGACTGTCCCTATCCCACATCTCTGACTCTAGGGCCAATCTGCACTGAGTTTCCAGAGGTGGAGCAGTTCCAGACCTTCTGTCAGTTCGCCCAGTATCGCTGCCTCAAATAGCAGTTCTTCGTCAAGGTCAGGAGTGGGATGTGGGACAGGTGGGGGGAGTATCTCTTGGGAAGTGGGAGGGTGAGGAGGAAGGGAAGATAACACAGTGAGAGTCGTGTTTCTCCCCATCTCCTCCATGCAGCGAGTCCCATGTTCGAGTTGGTCTCTAAGAAGCCCTTTCCCGATGGAGCCAGCCAGCACCATGGACTCCTCAGCAGAGGGCAGACAAGGTGTCACACAAGGTATGGCTGCACCGAGCTGTGCTGGGCACCCCTGCTCACCTGCTGCTCTCCTGCAGCTGCTCTCCACCCCTGCAGCTTTCTGCCTGGCCTCCAAAGGCTGCCCTGGGCTGCTCCGTGGCTCTGTCTCGCCACTCAGAAGCAGGCTCTTCTGTTGCCTGCTGAGGCCCTGCTGCAGGACAGTGTGGAAAACCTTCTCAAGTTCTCTCCTGCACTCTTAGGTCAGAAACCACGGCTGACAAAGCACCCCACAGCCACGCCAAAGGTGCCCAAACCCTGGCAGAAGAGCAGGACTACGAGCTCACGAGTTCTCTGGTCTACCACCTCACCTTCCAGGGTGGAATCCCCTGATGAACAAAGCCTGAGGAAAAGCACCTGGCAGCTGCTTCATTCAGCCCTCTCCTTGGATGCACCCCTGGATGCCAAGAACTCCTCTTGGAACTTCACCAGCTTGAGCTCAAGACCCATATCGCAGCAGGAAAATCCCCCCCAAGGCAGGGGAGGGGAAGTCTGCCCTTTCTGGGTTCCTCACGCCACCCATGCAGGGCTGTCCTCGTGCACACCAGACAGCAGCCCCAGGGCATCCCAGTCCCTGCTCGGAGCAGGTGGTGGGTGTGAGCAAGTGTTTTGGAGCAAGCTGTCCCATCTAGAGCAGGAATGTACCTGGGAGCCCCCAGGCATCCCTTGCTCCAGCACAGTGTGAGCAGGGAGAGTATGATCCAGCACTGTTAGTGCCTGAACATGGTACTGTCCTTGCATCCTGAGCAAAGTGAGTTTAGTCTGGGCCTGAGCTGCATGTGCACATGCCTGTGTTTCCCCACACTGTGGCCATCTGCACTATGCAATCACCTCTGCACTTGTCCTCCTTCAAACACACGTCCCAGGAGTCTGGGTGATGTGCAGAGATAGTGTCCTTGCAAACACGGGTCCTTGGGATGTGTCTTGCTGTGCTCCTTGCCTCTTGGTGTGCAAGGCAAAGCAGATGTTTCTTAAAGCAGCCTGATCTGAGGAGCACTCCCAGGAGTGCTCTGTCCTCACCAAGGGGAGCCTGGGCTAGGAAACAGCTGGGAGAACAAAGCTATGCTGGGCCACTATTTCTCCTTGAGCACATGCACCTCTCTGCACTCTGGATGTGTGCACAGCTCTTCCTAGGGTACTTCTGGTTCCCCATTCTGGTTATGAATGCAGCATCACAGCAGTTCAGCACCAGCCCAGCTTGCTGCAACCCTTTCACTCACCCTCCTCACTTCCTCTGGCCTATGGATACGTTAGGAGCTTATGGAGCTCCTTACTGCGTTAGTAGCTTGCGGAACGTGCTGAGCTCTTCTCAGCTGGTTTGCCAGGATGTGTTTGCCTCTCAGGTAGCTGGGGCTGGGACAGAGGAAAGACCTGCAAAAGGATATTATTCTTTCACTCAAATTTACGTTTTGATGCTTTACTACCTTGTGGCTGAGGACCATTTGCTTTGACTGACATGCAAATATTATTTTGCTTACCAAGAGCAAAAGAAAATTAAATATTAGTGTCTAGATGTAGTTTTCATGAAGAAGTAATTTTGGTTTCGCTTCTTGCTGGCCAGTGATGTTCCTGTAAGCGCACAGATTTTGTGCCTGATTGCACATCTGTGGTTTCTCTTGAACACGCTGCATACCACTGGCACAGCGCAGCCAGAGATTCCACTTCTGCATTGTAAAGATGAATTGCATCATGTTGTTACAGTCATAACTGTCTTATTGCAAGCCTCTAACATATGTCATCCTCCTTCCTAATATTGTAGGAGGCTTTCTCTGCCTGGAAGAACTTTTCCTGGTGTATGTGCTCTCAGGCAAAATTGTGTTTCATCGAGGATTTCGTCCTCCCTGCCTCTGAAACTGAGCCTTGCTGTGATTGAGTTCTATTGGGATTACTGGGGGACTGCTGTGATTGCAGCTGACACTCGCTACTCTGCTGCAGAGTTTCTCAAAGACGCTAATGCTGACTGTGTGTCTGTAACTGGCAGCCGAGCCCCATCAATCATGCTAAGCAAAGCTTAAACGCCACTGAGGATAACAAGGCGAGATAGACCGCGCCTGTCGGCTTTAGCGCACGCCACGTCCCGCCTCCTCTCAGAGGGACTTCAAAGCACGACCTAGAAAAGGGGCAAAATGCTTGGAGGCATTTCCATTCCAGCAAGAGGAGCAGTGCTGGGCGGGACTGGTCGTTGTTGTGCACAGGTGCCATTCAGCATCTGGTTAAACACAAGCTGGGCAGGGCTGCGATGGGCACAGAATCCAGAGCTGCATGTCTTCCCTAGGGTCTTATGTCCAGCAGGACATCCATCCTTCTTATTCATCCCTTGTGGCCTGTGGCAGCTGCTCTGGCAGCTATTTCAGCTTTCATAGTGCCTGATGATGCCAGCTGTGATCTTGAGAGGGAGAGAGGGCAAGGGTAATAATACAAGAAGAATCTGCAGCACTTTTCTGTGGTCTTTCTGGTAGCGGTGAATCATTGGGCGGGAGGCGAAAAGGATGATTACTGCACCTATTTTCTATTTTTAGTCCTTATTGTGCTTCCTGCCTTATTCCACAGTATTTCCTCTCCTCAGAGTTACCTCTAAACCATGATTCAGTCTTGCAATAAGCTAAAGAGAGCTCCGTAGACCTTACCTTATAAAGCCTGTGCAACTCCCATTTTCTGCAGCAACTTTCAGTGTCCCTTTAAAAGACCCCCATGTTCCAGCTCTGTGTGCATTACCCAGTGATGGGATTCAGCATTTGGGTACATGGAAGGACATCAGCCTCCCTTCCCTGCTTTTCTGTCTGCACAAAGAATTGCATTTTCCCTTTTTCCCAGAGCCTTCTGCTCTTGTGTCATTTGTCAGCTGCAACCCCTACCCCCCCTTTCTGCATCACGGCTGTCCCGGATCCAGATCTGATTCTGTTGGTATCCGCACGTGGATGCTCACCTGTGGAATCCCAGAATTGTGAGGGTTGGAGATCATTCTGTCCAATCCCCTGCCAAGGAAGGGTCACATAGAGCAGATGACACAGGAACCTATTCAGGTGGGTTTTGACTGTCTTGAGAGGGAGACTCCATGACCTCTCTGGGCAGCCCGTTCCAATGCTCTGCCACCCTCAGTGTGAAGAAGTTCTTCACAATGTTGAGGTGGAACTTTCTGAATTTTAGTTTATAGCCACTGCTCCTCATCCTGTGGCCAGGCACCACTGAAAAGGGTCTAGCACCATCCTCTTGGCACCCACACTTGAGATATTTATGTTCAGTGAGAGATACATACACTCCTGGTGGCTTCCCTCCTCCTCCTCCTGCTTTACCCTTCCAAATAGTCCTTGTGGTCCTTATCTATTTCAACCCCAGAGGCTTTCATTTTAAGGCCAGACCATTTATTAAAAATACCATCCCCAGAAAAAAAAAACCCACCCTCTTTTTGAACTATCATCACCCCTAACCAGCCCTGGCATGCAGTCAAAGATCTTTTTTTCCTCTTTTTGAAGCTGTTAAGAGTGCCTTTCTCATAACTGGTTTTCATTTCCTGCAGCAACCCCCCTAAATCAGAAGTCACCAAGTGCTGGAAAGCTGCTGTTTGCTCCTTATCTTCTTTTCTGCTTGCCTCAGGTGCTCACTGCACCTCAGCCAGCCAGTATCAGGAAGGTTCAGCAGCCGAAAGCTAATGGCCCAAATCCTTGTCATTACATGGTGGGAGAGGCGGATGCTGCTCACCAGCACTCTTCAGAGATACCACTGAAACAGGCTCTGTGTGTCCTTCCACATCCTGAGATGCTAAAGTGTGATAAGCTGTTAGCTGAAGTTTTCTCTTTTGCCTTGGATCAATTACTGAGCTCGGCCCACAGATTCTTCTTAATCCTGGGTTGGGGTTTTTTGCATTCCCTTTGGATCTTTGCCTCACAGTACCTGTTAGGCTTTTTCCAGGGCAGTGGTTAGGACAATAACATGCAGAGGTGCTAAGCTGGGGAGGGATTTGCGTTAGGAAATTGCTTTAGATAGACCCATCCCTTTCCCTGAAGCGTGGTGAAACCTCTGTGCATCCACAAACAGCTCAGCAGCATGTCATGGAGTGGAGAGAACCAGCAGCAGTGCTGTTATACTCACCCAGAGGTGCTAAATCAGCTCATAAATTTGCAACTCTGAGGTCAGAAAACTTCACAGCAGAGATGGAGAGCAGAGATAGAGGAGGAAAAGGATGTGACAGAGAGCACAGCAGAATTTCTTGGTAAACTCAGGCGTGTGGCACTATACTCAGTTTTTTGTGAAGCTCATCTACTTTAACATTCAGGTCTAGGAATTGCCCTGACCCTGCACCCTGACTTTCCTGCTCAGCACAGGACACGATTTTGTGATATCTTTCTGAAGTCTCCAAACTATGGAGGAAGCACCCATCAGCTGTTCCCATGCTAAACACCCCTGGTGTCAGGAAGATGCACTTTGCTTCTGGTTTTGGGACTTTCTGGATCTCACCCCAAATTCCAGTCACCAAAAGTCATTACTCTTCCACCTGCTGACAAGGAGAGCTTTCCAGCTGAAGCCTTCCTTGGTAAAAGGGCTCACTGACTGAGTGAGTACTCACTGGTGTCTTTGTTGAGTGATGCTTTTTTAGCTTCTACCTCTAAGTGAAAGTTTTCCAGGCCTTAGGAAATCTCATCTTCATGACCTTCCTTCAGGTTTTCCACCTTTTCTTTATTTTTTTTAATCTGAAGGTCTCCAAGAAGTGTCAGCTATTCTCAGGAAAACTTCTCTATACACATTAGCCCATGCATGGATTTTAAGAGTATTTTAACGTAAGAAGTTGATGCTCTTCTTTACCCTCTGTCAGATCAAAGTTTGTTTATTTATCACTGGCTTTGTTTCCAGACACAAGAGGCAAATATCTAATGAGCATGTTTACCTCTTCTGCATCATTGATGATGATTGAAAGCAACCATCCCTGTCTGCTAACAGTTCTGTACCATGTTTACAAATTCCATGGTTCCTGAGAGATGCCCAATATTCTCATCGCTCTCATCACATTGTCCTTAATTTTTCTCCTTTTAGCTACCCATGTCAATTTGGATAAACAGTTAATTCATGGTCAACAAGTTTTTCCCGTTTCTGTCAAATACTTGGGAGGGAGGCTTAATATGTGACATCCTCCAGACCCAAGCGGGGCTGCCCAACATTCCACGCCCAGCAGACATCTAACAAACATCTCCTCACTGTGCACTCGGATAAAATTAGGCAGCAGCTGCTGCAGGGGCCCTGGGAAAGCTCTTCAATCTGTGCTCCACATCCAGTCCCTCTCACATGCCCCCAAATGCACACAGCAATGCCCCTGTAGCCCCTGTGTCACATGGACCTGTACAGACCCTGCAGAGAGCCCCATTCTTCTGTACAGTTTAGCCAAGAGTCCAAGGTTTCTTTGGGAAGGGATTTTTGTTTTGTTTAGGGGTTGTTTTCAGTTTCTAACTACAGACGCATCTCTTCAGTTTGTGACAAGGAATGAGATGACTCCCTCCTTCCCTTTCTCTGTCAGCCTTCTAGCCCTGCAGAACGATGAGGCAGTGCTGATCCTGTGCTACGCGGTGCTGGAGGGAAATTGCCTCTCATCAATGCTTGCCACGATCTGGAAGGAGATGGAAAGAAGAGTCTTTGGGTTCGGAGACTCGGTAAAGACACCAATGCCCATCTCTGGCCCCCATCGTATGCAGGTTCTTCTCCTGAGAGAAGCTGACCTGGGTGACCTGGGAGCTTCAAGCCAGGAATATGAGAACTCCTCAGCCTCCTCTTCTGGGAGGTTCTCAGTCTCCTCTTCCCCCCTGACTCCCCTCTGGGTCCACCCCAGGTGTGTGACAACCTCGGGCGGCACCACATGGACCTGTGCCCTGACTGTGCTTTCTGCTCGCTGAAGAGGGAGCAGTGCCAGCAAGTCGAGACCCTGAACCGCGTGCACTGCGACTTGGGCGGCTTCTCCGCCTACATCAACCCTCAGATCTCAGCCCAGCACTGGGATGTAGAGGGCAAGGTACCGAGTGAGCTCTGTGTCCTGCTGCTCTCTCAGGAGAAGCCTGGACTGGGAGCTGGGGAAGGGGAGGAAGGAGCATGGCTCACTTTATGGCACCCCTTTGCAGTCTAGGTCCTCACAGACCTTGAAGGACTCCAACAAGGACTTTTTGAGAGGGATGAGGATGGAGTACTGGTGCAGCCGTGTTGCCATCTATGGCTGTAAGGACCTGCTGTGACCCTCTGGCTGAAGGCAGAGTATGATGCCTTCCAAGACGGCTCGGGAAAGGTGGGTGACCATCAGTGGATGTTCCCATCCCTCCTTCTCCTCTTCTTTGTCTGACCTTTTTTCCCATGTCACCAGATCTGTGACTCGAGTGGAGTTCAGTATCCCAGCTACTGCATGTTCAAGAGCCACCAGTGCTTCCTGAAGAGCATCTACAACCAGCGGGTGAGAAGCAGCTACACTGCCTTCTGCACAGTCTGCTTCTCCATGGCTGGTCCCTCCACAGCCAGCCCCAAGTCCCAGCTGGACTCACTGGCCCACTGCTTTTCCTTCTAGGAGGACAGAATTGGGTGTTTTTGGGGGAGGTGGGACAAATAGTGGCCCCAGCAGAACCAGGGTGTCATTGGTGGGTGGGATTTGCACGGACAATGTGAGGGATGATATCCCTGTATATCCCTGAATGGCAGGATCTCCCCCATCTGCTGGGAGCTTCCTAGGCAGTAACAAAACCCCAAATCACCAGAGCAGGAAGAGGACTGGCCTGTATCCTAGCAAACACACAGTTCAGCTGTCAGTTCAGCTGGTCCTTCCCCTCTTCCCCCTGGTGCCCCCGTCATCCCAGCCTCCAGATGCCATCCATCATGGATGTCCCTTTCCTTGGGGAAGGATGGGCAGTGGTACCACTCCTTCAAACCTGGGCTCTCCTTGCAGGTGACTCGCGCGCAGTGCAAGCATAACGAGACCTACTGGGTGCTGAGTGCGAAGGAGGGAGACAGAGAGGTGCAGCTGTGGCAAGAGAGGTTCCACAGCCTCGCCAGGCAGCAATCAAAAAATGATTAAAGTTTGTAAAGACCTTCAAGATAGTCAAGGCCTTTGACCAAGTAGCACCATGCCCTCTGAACCATATCACAGAGTGCCCGGTCTACTTGTTTTTTGAACACTTCCAGGGGTGGTTATTCCACCCTTCCCTGAGAAGCCTGTTCCAATGACTGACCACCCTTTCAGTGAATAAATTTTATTCCTAATATCCTCCTGAACCTCCTCTGGCACAGCTTGGAGCCATTTCCTCTTGTCCTGTCACAGGTTGCCTGGGAGAAGAGACCAACCCCCACCTGGATGCAGCTTCCTTTCAGGGAGTTGTAGAGAGTGATCAGGGCTCCTCTGAGCCTCCTTTCTCTAGGCTAAACAACCCCAGCTCCTTCAGCCATTCCAGACCCTTCACAGGCTTTGTTGTCCTTCTCTGGACACACTCCAGCCCCTCAATGCCCTTCTTGCAGTGAAGGACCAGAACTGGAGAAAGCACTCAAGGTGGGGCCTCACCAGTGCAGAATACAAGAGGACAATCCCTGTCCTGGTCCTGCTGGCTACACTGTTCCTGAGAGAGGCCAGGACAAGAGGGAAGAATTTTGCAGCCTTGTTAAGCCCATTTATTAATGGCAATTGGTCATGCACACAAAGGACCAGTTTATCTTGCCCAGTTTGACTGCCCCAGCTGTGGGCATCGCTCCTGGGTAGTTGGGCAAATGTTCTGATGAGGATGTTCAGCAAAGTATTCCCTTTCCAAGGAGCAGATGTGCTCCCCAGGCTGCCATCCCTCAGGCTCTGCCACCACCACATCCAGTGCATGAGGTGCATGGAAACCATCCCAGCCACGACTGTCACCTTCCCCCAGCAGGACCACCTTCCTCTCCTGCTTTTGAACGAACTCACCCCACAGCTCAGCAACACCCAGCCTTTCCCTAAGCACTCCTAAGGTATTGCTTACCTAACCACCACTCAGAGCTGTGTGGGGAACGCTCTCTCACCGGCATGCAAACTCAATTCAAGTGTTGCCCAAATGGACCCAGAGGTCTCAAGCTGGCAGTGGAAGACATTCCAAGAGACAGCTTGCTCATACAGACTGAAATTAAGCCCATCTCCTCCCAGGCTGGGCTGGTTTGAAAATTTCTGAGCTGTTTTTATAATCAACCACAGCTCTACTTTCTCCCTGCCAGTGTGAAGACATTGAGAGCCTGAGTGACAATGTCTGCTCTAAAGATCTGGCAGTAGGCAAGGGAGACTGCAGCAATGAAGGAGTTAAGGACTAAAAGAAGGAAATGAAATGTCCTACCTTTCTTTCCAAAGACAACTGAAGGAAGTTTCTCCAACTCTGCTTCCTATCAGTTATGGTATCAAAAGAAAAATAGCTGTTTTTATCCAATAAAACGAATTTCATTTATAAAAATAGTCAAACATCTTGATTAATGTATGCTAATTTATGTTTATTTTATGTATTCTGAAAATAAACTAAGAAACTAGGAGTGTTTGTTTTTTAAAAAACCCACATTCGTACCCAAGTCTTAAGGACAGGCAAAGCTGTGACAAGCACTAAGCTCCTATATCTTAGTGAGAAAGAAATGTTCAGCAAGGTGTCCACTTCAGTCTGTTTTTGCAGGTGTGCAATTCAATTTCAGTGGGCTGGGTTGCTGCCATTGAAGAAACAAATCATTCAAAACTGAAACCCCATCTGGGGGTAGGAAAGGAATTATTTTTTACACATTGACAACAAGCAAGGAAAAGAAGTGTGAGACCGTGAGATTTCCTTGTTCCAAAAGCCTGAATGATGCAGCCATTGGAAGAACCCATTTACTCACCACAGAAAGACTGAGGTGGGAAGAAGCCTCTCTGGAGCTTTGCAGTCCAAGCCCTGCTCACATTAGGGATAAAACTGTGGTTGGATAAGGTTGTTCTTGCATGAAACAAACCT
The DNA here is from genome assembly GCA_032173965.1 of Sitta carolinensis. NCBI lineage: Eukaryota > Metazoa > Chordata > Aves > Passeriformes > Sittidae > Sitta > Sitta carolinensis. Next base: position 37,935,178 of record CM063313.1, read on the forward strand.
GCCTAAAAAGACTACAGCAGTTTGTTCAAGCAGGCTTTTATGTATCCACTCCATTTTAGTTTGTATTAATAATTCAAGAAACCACTTTTAAATGCTGTTTTTGCAATCAATTTAATATTCCATTTTCTAAATGTCAAGTAAAAAATGCTTCATTCACTATTTCCTAACAAAATAAAATGTAAATTAAGTATTTGAATTAATGCACGTTATAACTGTGCGATGCTTGTACAAATGTGAATAGACTAACATATCTACCAGGTTAAAAAGAGTGCCAATTTTAATGTAAAGTCTATATTTATCAGCATATTCGCATAGCTCTCAGCCAATGACAGTAAACTCGCTGAAATAAAGTAAAAATGCAGAATGAAGATGATTTAACCTGTGAATAAAGTCAGCGATTCAGAGACAGAACACTCCCAGGTACTTCTGTCTGTGGAGATGGGCATCTGTGCCCTGCTCTGCACGGGCTGGTACCTACAGCCCTTCCCACAGGGTGAAGGTGTCCAGCACTGGGATCTTGGAGTAGTGTTGGAAGAGTCAGAGCTGAACTGGAAGGGGGTCTTTGTTTGTCTGCTGTGTGACAGCTCTGAGGCTCTTTGGCAGGGCTGTGCCCTCTGCTGAGAGGCTCCTCTGGACTGTGCAACCCCCGTGTGACCAGAGCGAGCGTCCCCCTTCTCTACCCGCTCCTTTAGGGGTGTGTTCTAACGGAGGGAGGTATCACACCCTTCCTTTGGTGCACTGTGAGGAAAGCACAACCTGGCGTGCCTCAGCGGCTCTGCCGGCCCCTTCCTGAGACCACCCCAACACCTACACAAGCAGAACTGCCCATGGTCTGCTCCCTAAGCAGCCTGCTGTTTAACTGCTAGCAACGCACATACAGGTGGGTTTGGAAGCATTTTTCTATCATCTCTGCTCACACTTCAAATTATTTAAGGCATGTGCTTTCTGCGGATGCTGCCTGACAAGCCACAAGAACAACAAGTTCACACCTAATCTTTGTGGCCTCCGTCTTTGTGGGTTTTGAGCAGACCAGACCTCCTCTCCCTGCCCCAAACACCCCAGTTTAACTCACTGTGCTGACACAGGGTCTGTGAGCCACGGTCCTGGAGTTTCCAAGAGGTTGTCAGTCACTGCTGTGCTGCTGGTGTTTGTGCTGGAACATGCAGCACAGCAAATGCTGAGAAATAGCCAAAGTATTTGAGACAACAACAGGAAGAGGAGCTCATCCACTGAAGGGTGGTCCCTCACAAACCAGACAGGCTCTTACAAAGCTCAGGGTTGACATGCAGTTGGACAGCAACATGGGAAGCATCACTCCAGCGAGTTCTCATCCCACTGTTACATCTCCAGCTGCTGGCTCAGGCACTCTGTAGGCCTGGGGGTTACAGCTGTGTCCCTCAGCCCGCCGGGTCCCAGCCAGCACAGGTTGCAGGAAACTCTGTTGTGTGGAAGAAACACCCTGAAAACAAGTGTGCAAATCTGCTTCACTGCAAAAATTACACAGCTTGTAATGCGTCATCAAGGGTACAGCCTTGAAGGTGCCAAGTGAACCCTCAGAAATCAGAAAATACTGGAATTAACATCACCCCCGTGCTCCACATTGCTGACAACTATAATTGCTTGATGCAGCAGTAGGGAGTAGATTTCCTCCAGTCTGCAGCATTGATGCATTGTGTACAAGTTCCTGTTCCTCCCCTGCTCCTCCCTCCCACAGAGATGACTTTTGTTTTGCAGAGACCTGAAATGCAAGTGCCCCACAGCCAGCTGGCACACACCTCATCAAACAGCACAGCAGTGCCTCCTGCTCTCACAGCCTCCCAGCCCTGCTGGGTGCATGACAGAGACTCACTGGCTTCTATTGAGTCCACTTGTGGACTATGAGTTTCTGAAGGATCCTAACAACCTGAACCAAGTCCAGGATGTGCCACGGTGCATGACAAGTGCTGAGCAGCCAATATGTCCTTACATCCATAACCACCTCGCCAAATTAACAACAACTCCCCACAGGCATTGCTACAAGAGCACCAATGAAGGGGGACTCCTTTGACAAGTCCCCCTTCTTTTGCATTAGTTCTTGTTTCCTGCTCTCATTTGCATAAATCTCTTGCTGGCACCTGCCAGGTATCAGTAACACTGCGTGGCATTGCCCAGAAAAGCTGTGGGTGCCCCATCCCTGGCAGTGCCCAACGCCAGGTTGGATGGGACCCTGAGCAACCTGGTCTAGTGGGGTGCCTCTGCCCATGGCAAGGGGGTTGGAATTGGACGACCTTTAAGGTCCCTTCCAACCCAAACCATTCTATGATTCATGATTCTGTGACATGCCACATCAGTGTGCTTTCCTTAGTCCCACATTTCTATCAGCCAGTGAGGTCAGCACTGAACTTCTCTGGGAAACTGCTCAGCCAGGTGACAGAGCTCAGCCTTGGCTCTCTGTTGCAGAGAAGTGGAGGTGTTTAACAGAGCTAAGGAGCTGAAGGCTCTGCAATTGTCTAAAATTGCTAATAAGTGATATGTCTCAGGCTAAGTAATGGAGGACTAGAATATTTGCCAAAAATATGCAAGCTCCAGCAGTGTTGCCTGTTTCAATATGAGTAGCAAGAGCTAGCTGGAAAAATTCTCCTGATCATTGTTCTTCTAAAGAGCAAAACCACTCAAAATTCAGCACTGTTTTTTAAACGGTCAGGCTTCGAGTTTCTCAGAAACGCTACTTGCCGACAGGACGTCTTAAAGCAAACTACAGCTCGTCTCCCGCCAGGCCCGCAGAGTACACGCTGCTACCAGACCTTTGTAGCAGACGGCGTGGCTGGAGCGCTTTGAGCTTTCACTTGGGTAGCCTGGACGGCCACAGGGCGCTGGCAGGACATGTGTCAGCCTTGCCACTGCAGCCGTGCATTCCGCAGCGCGCTCTGCAGCTTTTCCTCACGGCACAGCCGCTGGGACCTCCCAGGATTTGCGGCAGAAGCGGCTGCTGCAGCAGAATCCTGCAGCGCGCCCGGAAACTTTGCCCGCTTTGCCCGCGGCTCCTCCGCGGTTCCGCCAGGCTGCAGAGCCAGGGCTGCCGGGCGGCGGCTGCTGTGCCAGCCTGACTCCTGCTTACGCCGGCACTTCCGGAGCTGCTGTGCCAAGCGTTTTCCTGACAGCCGCTGGCTCCCCCGTGCTGCCCGCGGCCGTGTCCCCTTCGCCGGTGGCCCCGGGCGGTGCCCGGCTGCGGCACGCACCGCTGGCCGCGGCCCATGGGGCGCGCCGGGGCTGCTGCGGCCGCGCCTGCGCTCCAGGGCGCGCTCTCTGCGCCGAGCAGTGGGCGTGTGTCTCCCTCAAAGTCAGTCCTTAGGGCTTGGGCACTCCCGCGCTGGCGCTCCCTAAACCCTCTTTGCCGGCAGCAGCCTCCCTGCTTTTTTTTCTGAGCAGGCTTTACTGTGCAGAGAGAGGTGCTGAGGGCACCTGTGCCAGAAGCAGAGGAAGTCCAGCGGGTGCTCCCTTGGCTGCCCGGGAGTTCAGAGAGTGGTGTGTCTGCCTGGGGGAGATCGAGCCAGCTTCCCCCCCATCCTGAAACAAGCTGGTGCTGGAACACCCCTGGGAAGGCATAGGGTGCCTCTCAAAGCCCTGCAGGATGTTGCCTCTTTTCCCCCGCATAAAACAATTTGGGGTTTAAGATACCCCACAGGTACCACTTTTGGGGTACCTCAGCCTCACCTTAGCCCAACCAAGCCTCAAATCCTGTTGAGGGTCGTTCCCAGCCATCACCGTGTCCCAACCAGAGAAGCTCCCAGGCTGGCTCCCGCTCCCACTGTCCCCATGAGCCTGGCGTGTCCCTGTTAGAAAGAAAAGAGTTAAGAGTTATTGTTAACCATATTTGTAGTTGCAAGATTAATGTTTGTAGTAGCAACTTTTGTAACTGTTGAATAGTGTTAAAAAAACTCACCTACCTCGTGTCTGTATTGTAGCCCTATCCCAAGTTCCTGTATCCTGTTTCCTGTATCCTGTTCCTTGTTCCTGTGTCTGTCGGGCCCCGCCTGCACTGCTCCCCTACTCTTCCCCATGACAACCAGTGGCTCCACCCAGTATGTAAACCATGTGAACTTCCAGACCCCCGAGGGACCATGGGAGTGAGAGCACCGCATACAAACTGCTGAAGTTTAGAAACTAATAAACAGATACTTCGCCAAACCACCCTAGAAGATTGGAAGAACAACAGCTATCTGGGAACAGTTTTTAATCATCTCACATCTCACTGTAACAAGAATAAGGACTTGCTCGGAGTCACCCCCTGGACTTTAAACGAGCCAAGTAAGTCTCCTAGGGGACTCCTGCGAGGGCGGAGACTCCAGCTCTGTCGTTAAGGCAAAGCTGCTTGCACCTCCTCCTCTTCGTTGTCCACAGGGAGCAGTGGCGGTGAGCGCGACCCCTCGAGCCCCCTCCCCCAGGCTGATTTCACAATAAAGGCTTTAAAAAGGAGCAGAAGAGTTCCTGGCCCATTTATTCATACCAATTTTGGGGGCTCGTCCGGGATCTGACCACGCCTGAAGAGGACTCCAGCAAAGGACAGCTGCAGGACGGCTGCCCCCCACCTGGGACTCCAGGACCAGCTGGTCACCCCCGGACCCGGAGATCCGCCTGGGCAAGGACAACAAAGAGGAGCGCCGGACTGGTAAGACACCGGCAGCGGGAGTGGGAGGCGAGTGAGTGGATGTGTGAGTGAGACGGGGGCCGGCAGCTCGGACCCCCGATGTGAGAGTGGACCCTTTAGTACCGCGTTTCCGGACTCCCGCGAGGGGGCCGGCCGGGAACAAGGGGAAGCGAAAGAGGGCCTAATAAGGCTCAACAGAACGAAAGAGGCGCCTCCCGGGGATAGAAGGGTCCCCCTCCGAGCGTGCGGAGGTTTCCTTAGTGTATGAGTGGCACGCATAGGGGTATGTCCCCCTATTCAAAGGACTAAGCGGTCTAGGCTGCTCTGGGCCCGTAGAGGGCCTAGGGAAGTGAGAGTCACGCGCAGACAACCTGAGTAGCTCCTGGGGTGGTGTGTGGGAGTGCCTAGGTTAGGTGTGAGTGAACACACCCCCCTCGCTTGGGTACCCGAGAGGACCGGACCGAGGAATTGGAATTGGGGGTCCCCAGGCCCTACCGGCACCAAGTGGTCAGTGAAAGACCTTCACTTCCCAAGGTCTGTGACACAGGACGTGCTGAGAGGCCATAGCTGTCGCGGCTCAGTCTTGGCTCAGGGAGTTCCTGGGAAGGGGGGGTCGAACTTGCTGCCGGAAGAGCACAGGGGCAAGTAGTTAGTCTGCGCAGGCGGGCGAGGCAGCTAAGGTAACACACACACGCATCCCCTTGCCGAAGCCATCCCTTGGTGGGTGGGGTGGCTAGGAGGCAAGGGGGGAATCTTCCACCACTTGCTCACATTCAGCCCTCGCACAGAAGCTATCCTCACTGGGGAAGGGGGATAGTCAGGGAGTGGAGGGGCAGGGGGCTCCGGAGTGAGCCCTGCTGACCAAAGTTTTGTGGACGGCACGGAGACAGGGACAGGGGAAGATCCCAGGGAGTCTGGTGCTAGGGTCCCCTCCACGTCGACTCAATAGTGCTCATAGTCTCTACTGACAGGGGAGTCAGGGAGGCGAGGCAGGAGGGGAACGGAGATCGGATTTTGACCGATTGAGGATAAAGAGAGAATTTTAATTTTCATAATAATTTAGAAGTCCATTTGCCCGTCATTAAATTTCCATTCGAGTAGGGGCACGTTTATAAAGTAAGTAAGGGACAGTTATAAGTTTTTTTTTAAACTTGTGTGCCTGTCAGTAGTGTTTTGTTCAGGTAGAGGCACCGTCAATTTTTAAGTTTAAACCCAGAGAAAAGAAGAGTAATGGGACAGTGCCTAAATAAGAGGCAAGTCCCAAGGAGAATAAAAGAACTACCAGAACCATTCCCCCTGATAGCCCATTAGAACAAATATTAGATCACTGGGACACACAAGAGGCCACCAAGGGCCTAGACCGGATTAAAATGATCCATTATTGTATGGAAGTTTGGCCCAAATTGAAATGCAGGGACAGTGGCCGTGGTATGGCACGAAAGATCCCTGGATGTGTTCCCAATTATACCAACATCTAAAAACCAAAAGAGGTACAAGCCCAGAAGAAATAATGTATGCAGCTTTGTGGCAAAAAGGTAAAACAGAAACAGAATTAGTGAAGGTATGTAAGTTAAAAGAACAGAAAACAGGAGTTAAGGGAAATAAAAACAAGAAAAAGAGACTAATGGAACCAGTAGTAAATGGGACCCCTTGGAGTACCTACCCCCTCCTCCCGTATACCCAATAGTGCCCCAAGCTCCCCTTTGCAATTCCCAGACTATCCCAGCCTCTATACCACCCTCACTTAACCCACCTGTTTCCAGTTTGAACCCTTTCTGCCTGAACCCGTCCTCCTCTGCATTTTCAGCCCCTCCCATTGTCACTGAATCTTCTCCCTCAATCCCATCACCGGTTCCTTATAATCTGACAGTTACAGTTCCTTTACCTCCAGAAACCCCTATAGTGAACCAAATCTCCTCTCCCTCACCTGCAACTGTTCCCTTACCTCCGCATGACTGGGAGTCAAGAATGCCCAAAATTAATCCTAACCCTCCCCTTAACAATGAGCAACTTCCCCTAACCCCTACTTCTAGTCAAGGACAAAATCCTGGAGATGGACCTTATTGTCATACACGATCTAAGACAACCAAACTCTTCCCCTTGAGAGAAGTCCCTATGGGAGGAGTAGTTGGAGGAGTAGGGTTTGTCAATGCCCCATTGACAGCTTCAGAAGTTAGAGGATTCAAGAAAGAGCTAGGAAACCTGGTTGCAGACCCGGTGGGATAGCCAATCAAGTAGACCAATTTCTAGGTCCCAATATTTACACTTGGAGTGAGTTAAACTCTATTTTAAATATCTTATTTAACCCTGAAGAGCTAGCCATGATCCGTGTCACAGGAATGAGAATCTGGGAACGAGAAAACAGGATTGGGCCCCGGGGAGAAGACAAGCTCCCACAAGTGGATCCAGGATGGGATCCAAACAGGGAAGAGGGAAGACAGAATATGAGAGATTACAGAACCCTAATGGTAAAAGGAATTAAAGAATCTGTTCCCCGAAGTAACAACACCAAGCTAGCCTTTGATGAGACCCAAGAAAAAGATGAGACCCCAGCCACCTGGTTAAATAGGTTAAGAAGAAATTTTCAATTATACTCAAACATAGATCCCGACAGTCCTGAAGGCCAAGTACTGTTAAAAGTACAATTTGTTACTAAGTCCTGGCCTGATATCAGGAAGAAGCTAGAAAAATTAGATGATTGGCAAGAGAAAGGGATCAATGAACTATTAAAGGAAGCTCTAAAAGTTTACTTAAGGAGAGAAGAAGAAAGAACAAAAACAAAAGCAAGACTCATGGTAGCTGTGGCCAAAGAAACTGTCCAGGCAAGTAAGGATCAGTCAAGTGAAGGGGGGCAAAAGTCCAAACAGGAGGAAAACAAAAAGAAATCCATTATGCCCCCAAAGACCAACTCGGGGAACACCCAAAAGAGCGGGAGGTGTTACTATTGTGGACAGACAGGGCACTATAAAAGAGACTGTAATAAACTATCCTTGGATGAAGCAATAGCAAAAGAACAGGATACTTTAGAAAAGATCTTGAGGGGGGGATAGTGATGACTAGGGGTGTCGGGGGCTGTATGTATTAGGGGACCCGATGAAACACCGAGAAGAGCCCCTGGTAAATTTTGAAGTAGGTCCCAAGAGTGAAGAGATTGAATTTTTAGTAGATACAGGAGCAACGTTCAAGTATAAACAAGCTCCCAACTGGTATGTTTTTAAGTAATAAAGTTTGTGAAGTATTAGGAGCAGAGGGAAAACCCTTTATGGCACCAGTAATAAAAAACGTTGGAGTAAAAGGAAATTCTCGACAGTGTTATACAGACTTTGTATATTTACCAGACCTAGAAACTAATTTATTAGGAAGAGATTTACAAGTGCAGCTAGGAGTAGGAATAATCCCAGTGAATGGAAAAATGGTAGTCCAGATGATGAAGCTAACCATAAAAGATATGGGAGAGATTAACTCTGAAGTTTGGGCAGAAGAAGGAAAGTTTGGGTATTTAGACATTCCCCCAATAAAGATCAAAATCCAGGAAGGAACACCCCCCATTAAAATCAGACAGTACCCCATGTCCATCGAAGGGAAAAAAGGATTGGCTCCTGTCATAGATAACTTATTAACAGAAGGTATCCTAGAACCATGTATGTCCCCCTATAACACTCCAATTCTGGCTGTTAAAAAGGCAGAGGGGAAATATCGATTAGTTCAAGACCTAAGAGAAATAAATAAAAGGACAATCACCAGACACCCAGTAGTGCCAAATCCTTATACCCTCCTGAGCCAGGTACCCAACGGACATGCTTGGTTCACAGTTATAGATTTAAAGGATGCCTTTTGGGCATGTCCCCTAGCAGAAGAGTGCCGTGACTGGTTTGCCTTTGAGTGGGAGTATCCTGATAGAAATAGAAAACAACAACTAAGATGGTCCCGCTTACCCCAGGGTTTTACAGAGTCCCCGAACCTTTTTGGACAAGCATTAGAGGAATTATTAAGTCAATTTAATCCTGAGAATGAGGTTAAAATTTTACAGTATGTAGATGATCTCTTAATATCTGGAGAAGATCAAGAAAAAGTGAGGCAAACCAGTATACAACTATTGAATTTTCTGGGAACCAAGGGATTAAGAGTGTCCCGGAACAAATTACAATTTGTGGAGCCCAAAGTAATTTATTTAGGACATGTAATAGAGCAAGGCTGTAAAAAATTAAGCCCAGAAAGAATATCAGGTATCCTAGCCATACAAGCACCAAAAACAAAGAGAGACATAAGAAAACTCTTAGGTCTCTTCGGATATTGCAAACTATGGATAGAACAATATACCCAGAGTGTTAAATTTCTTTATGAAAAATTAGTTAATTCTGAACCCATAAAGTGGACAATTGAAGATGAAGAGCGATTGAATCATCTAAAAGATAAGCTCGCTTCAGCACCAGTTTTAAGCCTGCCAGATTTAAAGAAAGAGTTTGACTTATTTGTCAACTCCGAAGAGGGGACGGCATATGGGGTTTTAACTCAAGAGTGGGGGGGATATCGCAAGCCCATAGCCTATTTATCAAAACTATTAGACCCAGTAGCTCGTGGATGGCCTACCTGCTTACAATCCATAGCTGCAGCTGCAATTTTAATTGAAGAAGCTCAAAAGCTAACCTTACAGGGTAGAATCAAGGTCCACACACCACACGACTTTAAAAACAGTCTTGAGTCAGAAGGCTCAACAATGGCTGACAGATGCTAGGATATTAAAATATGAAGTCATTCTAATGGATACCAGCAATTTAGAACTAATGACCTCCAAGAGCTTGAACCCAGCGCAATTTTTATCAGGGGAGCCTCCATATGAGTTAGAACATAACTGCTTGGAATTAGTGAATTTCCAAACAAAAGTGAGGGAAGATTTGGAAGATATACCTCTACCCTATGGAAAAATATTATTTACTGATGGTTCCTCCAGAGTAGTGGAAGGAAAACGACATTCTGGGTATGCAGTAGTCATGAAAACAGAAAAAGGAGAATTAGAGGTACTAGAAAAAGGGAAATTACTCCCCAGCTGGTCAGCTCAAAGTTGTGAAGTTCATGCTCTAAAGAGAGGTCTGGACTTGTTAGAAAAAGAAAAAGGAACAATTTACACAGATTCGAGGTATGCCTTTGGAATAGTTCATACCTTTGGTAAAATCTGGGAAGAGCGAGGCTACCTAAATTCAAAAGGAAAGAACCTAGCACATGAAGGACTAATAAAATCAGTGTTAGAATCCCTAACCAAACCCACAGAAATTGCAGTGGTCCACATAAAAGGACATCAAAAAGGAGACACTTTAGAAAACAGAGGAAACCAATTAGCTGATCAGGTAGCAAAAGAAGTAGCTGTAAATCCAGAGGGACCAGTAAAAATCCTAAAACTAGACAAGGCAATGACTGAAAAAGAAGAGAAAAGGGAACCAATATTTAGTAAGAAAGAATGGGAAGCAATAAAGAAACTGAATTATCTCAAGGAGAACAAGGGGAATGGTTAACATCAGATGGGCGAAAATTTTTGAACAAAGCTTTAGCCCGAAAATGTTAAATGAGATACATGAACTAACTCATTGAGGAACCCAAGGGATGTGTGACCATTTCTTGAGGGAAAATTTGTGCCTCGGAGTTTATGATTTGGCAAGAGCTATAACAAAGGGGTGTATAATATGCCAAAAAGTAAACCAAAAAGTAATGAGGAAAACTGAACCTGGGGGAAGAGAGTTGGCCTTAAGACCATTCCAGAGTGTGCAAATAGATTTCACAGAAATGCCCCCTATACAAGGGTATAAACATTTATTAGTAATAGTTGACCACCTAACACATTGGGTAGAAGCATTTCCCACAAAGAGAGAAACAGCAGAGGAAGTTGCCCGAGTAATACTGGAAAATATTATCCCCAGATATGGTTTAGTTAACACTATTGACTCAGATAGGGGATCCCATTTCACTTCCCAAGTCCTACAAGCTATTGTAAAAGCCCTAGGAATAAAATGGAGACTACACACCCCATGGCACCCCCAGAGTTCGGGTCGAGTAGAATGTATGAATAAAACATTCAAAAATGTGTTAACGAAACTGAGGACTGAGACCCAAATGAATTGGTTAAAGTGTTTACCTCTCGCCCTCTTGAGAATCAGAACCAAGCCACGATCTGACCTTGGGGCATCCCCATACGAAATGATGTTTGGGCTTCCCTTCCTGATGACCCCTTATAGCACTGGAGACTATATAGAGGGAGAAGAAATGACTAGAAAATACTTAGAGACAATTGGAAAGACCCTAAGTAATTTAAGAAAAAGAGGGTATCTCCCTCAAACCTCCCATTTGACACCAATACCCACCAAATCAGTCCTGGAGATTGGGTACTAATCAAATCCTGGAAAGACACTCCATTAACCCCAAAATTTGAAGGTCCCTTCCAGGTTCTGCTAGTGACCCGTGCTGCTATCCGGACCCAAGAAAAAGGGTGGACTCACGTCTCCCGTGTGAAGGGACCAGTACCGCCTCCCCCTAACCGTGGACAAAACCCAGAAAGATCCCCCACGAGTTTCTCCAAGTGGATTGCCATCCAAGATCCTGCCAGCCTTAAAGTAACTCTTAAGAAACAACCAAAGAAGGACTGAAAAGAAATAGAAAAAGGGTGGACTCACATTCCCTGAGAAGGGACCAGTACCCTCCCCTAACTGTGACAAAGCCAGAAAAGACCCCCGAGTCTCTGAAAGTGAATTGCCATCCAAATCCTGCCAGCCTAACGTAACTCCCCTAACGACAAGCCAGAAAAGACCCACCCGACTGAAGGAACTCAGATTCTGCTTAAAGCAAATTTTTAAATATAGCAAGTCATATTTGAAGAATGTAATGATTAAATGTTTGTTACAAAGTGTTAAAGTATAATTATATTTGTAAAATATTTAATTTATTTTTGATAATGTTCTATATGTAATTTTTGATATTATTAATATATTTTGATATAAATTGTTAAAATTTTCAATCCAAATAGAATAAGTTAAATAAAAAATCCCCCATCGACTTCCCTCACAGAACATTTCCCACAGGCAGTTAAATTAAAAGGTGGGGGAAAAAAAAAAAAAAAAAAAGTTAAAAAAAAGGACCTTATTAACGGAAAAAAAGAGGATCTTCTTACCAGGAAAAAGAGGACGTTCTCACACCTCCAAACCTAAGAGGCAAGACCGGGTGAGGCTAAAGAGAAGGGTGAGCCATGAAGCCCCCTAGGACAAAACTAGCTCATACCGGACTCTTAGGTGGACTAATGTTAGTCCAGTCAATAAGCTTGGCACTAGGAGGGAGTGGAGAAACATGCACGAAGTGCTACTACCCTCTTTATGATGAAGAAGACCTAGGATCACTAATGAGGGTCCACACAAACATTAATCCCACCTGTTTTGATCATACACAATTAGAAACTTGCCAAGAAGAAGGAAAAACATATTGGCTCCCAAAAAATACTGCCTCACATAGGCAGCGCCTGATTGGGGAATGTCCTGTAAGGGAAGCCTGGTTCTGTTTTGAACAAGAAGGAATGAATGACATAATAAAAGAAAAACAATTAACAGTAAAAAAGGAAAACCTAGATAAAACACTGGGTAAAAATCTATTCATAGACTTAATTGAGAAAATTAGTAAAGAACTAAATGTAACCAATTGTTGGGTGTGTGGAAGTACCCAAATGTCAGATATTTGGCCCTGGGAAGGAATTAGTTTAGCACCTCTAGACATTTTAAGATGGAAATTAGCTGAGCAAAAACCCAGAATCACAGGAAAAAGGAGGCAAGAACAATGGGACCTGAAAGCAAAAGTGATCGGAGAAGAATGTATTAAAAGGACAGGAAAGAAATACCAAACCCCCGTAGGGAGAACAGCCTGCAAACGATATTTAATTGTAAAAGATTCAGGGAGCAGGTGGATCCCACAAGAACCAAATAGATATTGGACTACTACAAAAAAAGAAAGAGGATGTATCTACCATGAAGGGTATAAACTTTATGAGTGTGCAGACAAAGGAATAAATCCTTTCCAAGGATTGAAAGAGCTCTCCAAATATTGGGAGTGCCCCACAGAAACGCAAGACATATTCTGGGAGGCCCCTGAGCATTTATTCTGGATTTGTGGAAACACTGCCTATACCCTCCTCCCCGGAGATTGGACAGGAAGCTGCACCATTGGAGCAATAAAACCTGCTTTCTTCCTCCTACCTAAGGAATCAGGGTCATACTTAGGAGTCCCCTTATATGATAACTTAAGAACGAGTAATCGGAAGAAAAGACAAGTAGTAAACTTAGAAAGTAAACAAAAATGGAAGGGAAAAATTTGGACCCCTGAAGAAATAATTAAGACCTATGGACCAGCCACTTGGGCCCAGGATGGATCCTGGGGTACCGTACTCCTATTTATATGCTAAATCGAATCATCCGTCTCCAGGCAGTACTAGAAATAGTGTCAAATAAAACAGCACTTGCCCTAGACCACATTAGCACACAATTGACACAAACCAGAGGTGTAGTCTACCAAATTCGGCTTGCAGTAGACTACTTATTGGCAGATGAAGGAGGCATTTGTGGGAAGTTTAACTCCTCAGAATGCTGCCTGGAAATAGATGATAAGAGTGAAGTTATCAAAAACATTTCAAAAGAAATACGAAAAGTAGCTTATGTAGGCACCCAAGAATGGACTCCTCTAGGAAACTCAGACTGGTGGAACGACTTTTGGTCATTCAAAGTAGGATGGTGGAAGAAAGCAATCTTTATTGTTGTTTGTGCCTTTGGAAGCTTCTTATTTTTACCCTGTTTACTTCCCTGTGTAATCAAGACAGTAACTACCACAGTACAAGCTAGCCTTCAGATCCCTAAAATAACAGATAAAAAACAAGCCAAAATTATGTTAATGGAAACTCAGAATCAGAACCAAGAACATGAATCAGCTATACAAATATATAACCAATACCAGAAATCTAGAGAAATATACTCCAATGATTCAGAAATTGAAGATTGATGCGGACTAAAGCCCGATCAAAACATAAGAGGGGGGATATTGTTAGAAAGAAAAAAAGAGTTAAGAGTTATTGTTAACCATATTTGTAGTTGCAAGATTAATGTTTGTAGTAGCAACTTTTGTAACTGTTGAATAGTGTTAAAAAAACTCACCTACCTCGTGTCTGTATTGTAGCCCTATCCCAAGTTCCTGTATCCTGTTTCCTGTATCCTGTTCCTTGTTCCTGTGTCTGTCGGGCCCCGCCTGCACTGCTCCCCTACTCTTCCCCATGACAACCAGTGGCTCCACCCAGTATGTAAACCATGTGAACTTCCAGACCCCCGAGGGACCATGGGAGTGAGAGCACCGCATACAAACTGCTGAAGTTTAGAAACGAATAAACAGATACTTCGCCAAACCACCCTAGAAGATCGGGAAGAACAACAGCTATCTGGAGAACAGTTTTTAATCATCTCACATCTCACTGTAACAAGAGTGGGACTTGCTCGGAGTCACCCCCCTGGACTTTAAACGAGCCAAGTAGTCTCCTAGGGGACTCCTGCGAGGGCGGAGACTCCAGCTCTGTCGTTAAGGCAAAGCTGCTTGCACCTCCTCCTCTTCGTTGTCCACAGGGAGCAGTGGCGGTGAGCGCGACCCCTCGAGCCCCCTCCCCCAGGCTGATTTCACAATAAAGGCTTTAAAAAGGAGCAGAAGAGCTCCTGGCCCTTTTATTCATACCACTCCCACTGCTGGGGCTGGCTTGTCACACCAGCCCACACCAGCTGCATCTGGAAGCAGGGAAGCAAACCCCGTTAGCAATTCACTGAATAAATCCCCTTCTAAAGCAAGCATCCCGTCTGGGGATGAATTAGGAACCCTCGGGGTTCTCTCCTCCTATTAACCCCTTCCCAGCCAGCCATGCACTGAGAAGGGAAGTCAGCTCAGCCTCAAAGTGGGGAAATTTCCTTGTGGGACAGTCTGGGATGTGTTAATGGGGGCAAAGGTGCGGGGCAGCCACACAGCTCCCTGGAGACGGCAGGAGCTGAGGGCTGTGCGCTTGCTCCTGCCCACTGCAGCAGCAGGTTCCTGCTCCGGGAAGGAATCGCCTTCCTCATTCTGCCACAGCCCTGAGGACAAAAGAGCTCTCAGCTCCCTGTGAAAGCTCAGACAAGCAGTAGAGAGAGAATTAATGCTCCCATAACTGGCATCTAACAGCCACAGGGCAAGGGAAAAGTTGGGTTTAGAGAACAAAGAAAAAGCACTAAGTAATAAAAGGTAAGAAAAATCCATCACTCTAACAGGTAAACGAAGGTAAACCACTTGAAGAAACAGAGGTAGATAAAGGGAAAAAACATACAATTCATAGTGTCCATTGCACCCAGTGCCAAAACAAGCTCAGGGAGTCAGGAAAGAAGTAAACACGTGCTCCAAACAACAGCAGAAATGAAGTGAGATCTCTGAAGGGAACAAAAGAAAGAGGCGGCCTGAAGAAACAGAAAAAATCCTCCCTACCTTTCATTCCCTGCCCACAAGGGAAGGGCTTTGGTATTTTTAATCAAGAGTCTCTTGTATCATGTGGTAGAAATCCAGAAAAATAAAGGTCAGGAGAAGCATGGTTTATTGGCAACATTCCTGCACAGCAGACAAGATAGATCCTTGTGCAAATCACTCCATGCAGCACTCACATCTTTAATTTCTTCTTTTCCTCTTCCTGGGGAAGCAGTTGCTTTATTTACTCCAAGCAATATTTTCTCCCTCCTCCCTGGCAAAGAACAAGCTCCCATCTTGGCAAGTGCTCACTGGTTTACTTAATGCCCATCACACCCATGCTAAGGAGAGCGGAACAGGTTAATTTATCACTTATTACAATGATTAACTTGCCCAGCTGCCAGGTTCAAGAGCCCCAGAGTGCCTCAGGTTATACAGGATGACAGAAGGAAAAGCTCCATTGAATTAAGCTGCTGACACACTGGCCCTCTTTGCCTGTCAAACACATTCGGCCACTCTTGCACTGTCCTGTGAAAATTCCTCATAAAACACAAGTGAAAATCCCTCATCACCTGTGAGAAAGCACAGCTGGGTTCTGCTTAGGGAATTTCAAACTGTGGGGTATTTGTGACCTCCCCTTGCAAAGGCAGCATCTCAGGAAAACCAAAAGTTTATTTTCATGGACTCACAGGATGTGTGGGGTTGGAAGGGACCTCAAAGCTCCTCTTGTTCCAAGTTTTACTGTGCTCAGGACATCTTCTCCTAGACCAGGTTGCTCCAAGCCCCATCCAACCTGGCCTTAAACACTTCCAAGGGTGAGACAATCACAGCTTCTCTGGAACTTGTTTTGTTCCTCCCAGGTCTAAAAATCATACCAAATTTAGCAGCCTCAGAGATAGATTTCTATTAAATATCTACATTTTTCTAGGAAAGAAATACAGCAAACCTTGTTTGCATCGACTTTGCAAAATCAACACGAGCTCTTCAGAAAGGGCTGCCACCCACTTTTCTTATTTTTCCCCATTTGGTGGAACATTTTCATTCTGTTGTTGTTTGGAGCAGTATTTTAATATATCTGGCTGAGGCTGCTTAAAATAGTACAGCGAGATACCGGGGGGTGAGGGGTGGAAAACTGAGCTCTTGCACATCCAGTGTTTCTGTTGTTAGAAATCCCGCTCTGGTGGGATGAAATAGGTGCTACCAATCCAATTTCTAAAGTATGAGACATCAAGTTGACACTATTTTAAGACTTAAAAAAAAAAAAAAAAAAAAAAAAAAAAAAAAAGCCAATTTAAACAAACTTCTGCTGCGTTCCATTATCTCTGTTCCACAGTTTATGACAGAAGACAGGAGAGAAAGATTGTTTTGGGAACAATGTTTTCAGAACTCTAAAAATAATGTAAAAACTGCTCTGCCACACTCTCAGCAGTTACAGCCCCAAAAAGCACTGGCTGTCTTTGCTCACAATTGTATGAGATTTCTACCACACCACAGGACAGTCATTTTTGGGTTTTCTCCTGGAAATAACTACAACACTTCTGGGTAGCAAGGCAAACATGAACCTCTTTTAATCGCCCTCGAAAATGGACATTTGAAATGAGGTACACAAAGCCAAAGGCCAGCTGAACCTGTGATCTCTGAATGGGTCTTCACATTCTTCCCAGGAAGATGAATGGGAATCACTGTTTTGCCAAGGAAACTTTGCCAGGGATGTGGTGTAGAAAATGTGTTTTCTGCTCCTCTCAGAGCCAAAATTCCTACACAATTCTTGTAAGTCCTTCTTAGATAAGGACCATGTTCAACTGAGTGACAGTGAAGCAAAATGGCAATCCAGGAATAAATATTCCTGTACACAATATCCTCCACTCACATGGATGGTTACTCACTGGCACACAGGAGTAAGGAAGGAATCCAAATGCACCATTGTACTTAAAGTCAGATGTGTTGAGGGATGAACAAATCTCACAGAGATATGGAAACCTCCCCTGAAAACCCAGTTCAGGGAGAGCCTGAGCTTTTTTGGGGTTCTAGGCATGAAGATGCTCAGGATTTTCCACAGATGCTCAGCAGGCAGTAGGATTGTGCCTGAATCTCGCTCTCGAAATGCCAGTGGCTCAACTGAGAGCTGTGGGAATGATTTACATTGCTTTGAGAGGGGCCACAGTCCTGCAAGGGTCTTTAATCAGGGGCAAACAGCAGCCTGGAGGGTAGGGAATTCTGGATCTGTACCACTGCATGCTCATCCCTCACCTTAATGTGGAGCTGCCCCAAAAGTTGCCATGCATCACTTTTTATATTTCTCCTGTTGGGTATATTTTGGAGCAGCTGTTATATGTGGCTTTTTATGGTGATTCTGTGGGAAGCAGCCATTCGCCTGCTGTGATATCCTCACAACTAATACTAACTTCTCATTCCCTTTGGTTTTATTTGGGGTTTTTTATGATTTCTTTGATTGGCTTGTGAGGGTTTGTTTGTTTGTGTTTTTGTCTGTTTTGGCTTGAGTTTTTTTGGTTTTTATAAATGACTGGTGAGGTTGGCACAGCCAAACCCAAGAAAATGTAAACCAGGGTCGACTTTCCAGAAATTACTTTTGACCAGGTTTAGCTGCATCCCCCAGGTTCAAGATCACCAGTATATTTGCAGGTTTTGCTCTGCATCATCAGCCTGCCCAGACTCTGCTCGGTGTTTCACAAATGGAGAAGACAATGGATACTGCACCAAGCTTCCTTTTAAAGAGCAAAACCTGGGCCAGCATGGCAGAAAAAGAAGAAGAAAAAGAAAGAAAATATTCACCAGTTAGAACAGAGCCAGTGTCTCACCATCTTCCCCTCTGCTCTTATTTATTTTGGACATTTAGTGAGAAACTTGGGTCTAAAGCTTGCACCTCTCAGTGCCTGATGCTCTTTGCTACCCTTCAGCCTTGACTCCCCCTGATCTAAGTGACTGCTGTGGGGCAGGGGTTGCTCAGCCTGGAAAGGGAAGGTGCTGGGGAGGCCTCAGTGCAGCTGTGCAGGACTTGAAGGGTGCCACAGGAAAGACAGGCACAGAGTGTTCAGCAGGGTCTGTGGTGGGAGGAGAAGTGGGGAGGGCTTTCCACTGCAGGAGGTCAATGGAAGTTGGATCTAAGGAAGCTTCTCTTGTACACCGAGGGTGCTGAGGCACAGGCCCAGGCTGTGCAAGCAGGCTGTGCATGCCCCATCCTTGGGAACATCCAAGGCCAGGTGGGAACAGGGCTCTGAGCAACATGGTCTGGGGGAAGATTGCTCAGCTTGGTACATCTTGGTATATTCTTGGATGATCTTTAGGCTCCCTTCCAAGCCCAACCATTCAGGACTTCCATCATTCCATGGTCTCCAGTGTCCACTTCAGATCAAGCATGCACTCCTGTGAACTGTGATGTCATAATCGAGTTCCAGCGGGAGCTCCCATCACCCAGCAAAGAGCACAACACAACCGTTGGCCCTGGTGTCACTGTGCCCTACACCCTGCACCAAGACTGCTCCTGTCACCCTGTTTGTCCCCTGCTCCCTGATATCCCTATCAGTCCCAAGGGTTCCTTGTCAACTGGATTTTGCCATCCATCCCTGCAGGACGTGCACAATTGTCCCGAGGAATGTACAGTGCCATTCCATGGAGGTGGACGCACACCAACTGCCCGAGTGGGCTGGAACTCTGTGGGGATGGTGAGGGAAAGGGAGCCCACTCGAAGGTTTTGCTATCTCTGCAGGCTGTCACAGACAGAGAGAAAGAGGTGAAGGTTGATATGGAGGAGGAAAAGATGGAAGTGGATGTGGAGGATGAAAAAATGGAGGTGGACATGAATGAGGAGGAGGAAGAAATGGATGTTGATGGAGAAGATAAGGAGGAGCCCAGAGTCCTGGGATGGAGGCTGATGGCAGCAGCAGGATGGGCATGTGCTCCCCACAGCAGAGTGGGTCCCCTGCTGCCAGGCTGGGGCTGGGCTGGGCAGCCCCTGCTCAGGGACACGGTACCCCATGCACTGCATCCTGGTGGCCATCCCCAGCCTGTCCTGGGCTTGCTTTGGGCCACACAAGCCCTGTCCCAGTGCCTGGGGCACGGCCCCCAGCAGGTTCAATTCTGGCAGCCCAGTCCCACTGTGCCAGCGTGTGCCAGCCTGGGGGCACATGGAACAGCCCTCCGCACCTGGCTGCAGTGACTGTGGCACTTTCTTTTCTTCCAGGACCACCGGAGATCCTGGAGATGCCGCCCTTTTGTATATATATTTTGGACTTTTTTACTGCTGTTGTTATATAGGCAACATTTGCAAGTTTGTGGTTTCCACTTGCTCCAGGTCTCGGGGCTGGAGGTCCCTGGGGGAGCTGGCACAGCCACCCAGGACTGAGGTACCTGTGCACAGAGGGGCTCCACTGACAGAGGCCACGCTCCCCTTGCAGTTTCTGGGCACCTGTGGCAGCTGTAGGGGCAAATTCCAGTGGGCCCTGTCCCCAGGAGGAGCAGGGCTGAGCCTGTGTGCCCCTGCCCAGGGCTCTTCCCTGGAGAGCCCCAGAGCCATTGAGTGTTCCATGGCTGCGGGCAGCCCCTGTTCCTGGGCACCCTGAGGGGCTGAAGCCAGCCTGGAAGGACCCTCAGCCCTACGCAGACCAAGGTTTCCAAAGGAAACTCCTCTGTCACCAGACTCTGGTACAAATACAACACCAATTGCTCCTCCTAATTAAAGATGTGACGTTAATTGGCACAAATTTGCACCTTGGACTTCCTAGCACAGCAAATGTCAGCACTTGTAATCCCTGTTCCGTGCTCCGTGCTTGGGCACCAAAACAGCAGAACCAATTGGCAAAATGAATTGCCACCAACCTGCAGAGAGCTACGGGGGGAGAACCTACCTCAACCACACAGAGAGAAATACTTGACATTGAAAGTCCAGGGCAGAGATGAAAGGGACATATTTTAATGCCAAGAGAGAGGATTTTTAATTGCTGAATTCATTGTCCAAGAACAGCAATTAAAGTTTTTGGTCCCCTCACTTGCCACAGATCTGTATTGCCAAGGTTTGTTTCTGGGTTATGACTGATTTTTATTAATCTGTTCAGCACTCTGATGCTGTTCCTACCTAAGGTGCAGAGATGATATTTCAGAGCCAGATGAGCTCAGCACAGCTTGTGCAACACACAGAATAGTGTTAAACTAAACAGATACTTCGCCAAACCACCCTAGAAGATCGGGAAGAACAACAGCTATCTGGAGAACAGTTTTTAATCATCTCACATCTCACTGTAACAAGAGTGGGACTTGCTCGGAGTCACCCCCCTGGACTTTAAACGAGCCAAGTAGTCTCCTAGGGGACTCCTGCGAGGGCGGAGACTCCAGCTCTGTCGTTAAGGCAAAGCTGCTTGCACCTCCTCCTCTTCGTTGTCCACAGGGAGCAGTGGCGGTGAGCGCGACCCCTCGAGCCCCCTCCCCCAGGCTGATTTCACAATAAAGGCTTTAAAAAGGAGCAGAAGAGCTCCTGGCCCTTTTATTCATACCAATTTTGGGGGGCTCATCCAGGATCTGACCACGCCTGAAGAGGACTCCAGCAAAGGACAGCTGCAGGACGGCTGCCCCCCACCTGGGACTCCAGGACCAGCTGGTCACCCCCGGACCCGGAGATCTGCCTGGGCAAGGACAACAAAGAGGAGCGCCGGACTGGTAAGACACCGGCAGCGGGAGTGGGAGGCGAGTGAGTGGATGTGTGAGTGAGACGGGGGCTGGCAGCTCGGACCCCCGAAGTGAGAGTGGACCCTTTAGTACCGCGTTTCCGGACTCCCGCGAGGGGGCCGGCCGGGAACAAGGGGAAGCGAAAGGGGGCCTAATAAGGCTCAAAAGAACGAAAGAGGCGCCTCCCGGGGATAGAAGGGTCCCCCCTCCGAGCGTGCGGCGGTTTCCTTAGTGTATGAGTGGCACGCATAGGGGTATGTCCCCCTATTCAAAGGACTAAGCGGTCTAGGCTGCTCTGGGCCCGTAGAGGGCCTAGGGAAGTGAGAGTCACGCGCAGACAACCTGAGTAGCTCCTGGGGTGGTGTGTGGGAGTGCCTAGGTTAGGTGTGAGTGAACACACCCCCCTCGCTTGGGTACCCGAGAGGACCGGACCGAGGAATTGGAATTGGGGGTCCCCAGGCCCTACCGGCACCAAGTGGTCAGTGAAAGACCTTCACTTCCCAGGGTCTGTGACACAGGACGTGCTGAGAGGCCATAGCTGTCGCGGCTCAGTCTCGGCTCAGGGAGTTCCTGGGAAGGGGGGGTCGAACTTGCTGCCGGAAGAGCACAGGGGCAAGTAGTTAGTCTGCGCAGGCGGGCAAGACAGCTAAGGTAACACACACACACATCCCCTTGCCGAAGCCATCCCTTGGTGGGTGGGGTGGCTAGGAGGCAAGGGGGGAATCTTCCACCACTTGCTCACATTCAGCCCTCGCACAGAAGCTATCCTCACTGGGGAAGGGGATAGTCAGGGAGTGGAGGGGCAGGGGGCTCTGGAGTGAGCCCTGCTGACCAAAGTTTTGTGGACGGCATGGAGACAGGGACAGGGAAAGATCCCAGGGAGTCTGGTGCTAGGGTCCCCTCCATGTCGACTCAATAGTGCTCATAGTCTCTACTGACAGGGGAGTCAGGGAGGCGAGGCGGGAGGGGAACGGAGATCGGATTTTGACCGATTGAGGATAAAGAGAGAATTTTAATTTTCATAAAAATTTAGAAGTCCATTTGCCCGTCATTAAATTTCCATTCGAGTAGGGGCACGTTTATAAAGTAAGTAAGGGCCAGTTATAAGTTGTTTAAAACTTGTGTGCCTGTCAGTAGTGTTTTGTTCAGGTAGAGGCACCGTCAATTTTTAAGTTTAAGCCCAGAGAAAAGAAGAGTAATGGGACAGTGCCTAAATAAGAGAGCAAGTCCCAAGGAGAATGAAGAAACTACCAGAACCATTCCCCCTGATAGCCCATTAGAACAAATATTAGATCACTGGGACACACAAGAGGCCACCAAGGGCCTAGACCGGATTAAAATGATCCATTATTGTATGGAAGTTTGGCCCAAATTAGAAATGCAGGGACAGTGGCCGTGGTATGGCACGAAAGATCCCTGGATGTGTTCCCAATTATACCAACATCTAAAAACCAAAAGAGGTACAAGCCCAGAAGAAATAATGTATGCAGCTTTGTGGCAAAACGGTAAAACAGAAACAGAATTAGTGAAGGTATGTAAGTTAAAAGAACAGAAAACAGGAGTTAAGGGAAATAAAAAGCAAGAAAAAGAGACTAATGGAACCAGTAGTAAATGGGACCCCTTGGAGTACCTACCCCCTCCTCCCATATACCCAATAGTGCCCCAAGCTCCCCTTTGCAATTCCCAGACTATCCCAGCCTCTATACCACCCTCACTTAACCCACCTGTTTCCAGTTTGAACCCTTTCTGCCTGAACCCGTCCTCCTCTGCATTTTCAGCCCCTCCCATTGTCACTGAATCTTCTCCCTCAATCCCATCACCGGTTCCTTATAATCTGACAGTTACAGTTCCTTTACCTCCAGAAACCCCTATAGTGAACCAAATCTCCTCTCCCTCACCTGCAACTGTTCCCTTACCTCCGCATGACTGGGAGTCAAGAATGCCCAAAATTAATCCTAACCCTCCCCTTAACAATGAGCAACTTCCCCTAACCCCTACTTCTAGTCAAGGACAAAATCCTGGAGATGGACCTTATTGTCATACACGATCTAAGACAACCAAACTCTTCCCCTTGAGAGAAGTCCCTATGGGAGGAGTAGTTGGAGGAGTAGGGTTTGTCAATGCCCCATTGACAGCTTCAGAAGTTAGAGGATTCAAGAAAGAGCTAGGAAAGCTGGTTGCAGACCCGGTGGGACTAGCCAATCAAGTAGACCAATTTCTAGGTCCCAATATTTACACTTGGAGTGAGTTAAACTCTATTTTAAATATCTTATTTAACCCTGAAGAGCTAGCCATGATCCGTGTCACAGGAATGAGAATCTGGGAACGAGAAAACAGGATTGGGCCCCGGGGAGAAGACAAGCTCCCACAAGTGGATCCAGGATGGGATCCAAACAGGGAAGAGGGAAGACAGAATATGAGAGATTACAGAACCCTAATGGTAAAAGGAATTAAAGAATCTGTTCCCCGAAGTAACAACACCAAGCTAGCCTTTGATGAGACCCAAGAAAAAGATGAGACCCCAGCCACCTGGTTAAATAGGTTAAGAAGAAATTTTCAATTATACTCAAACATAGATCCCGACAGTCCTGAAGGCCAAGTACTGTTAAAAGTACAATTTGTTACTAAGTCCTGGCCTGATATCAGGAAGAAGCTAGAAAAATTGGATGATTGGCAAGAGAAAGGGATCAATGAACTATTAAAGGAAGCTCTAAAAGTTTACTTAAGGAGAGAAGAAGAAAGAACAAAAACAAAAGCAAGACTCATGGTAGCTGTGGCCAAAGAAACTGTCCAGGCAAGTAAGGATCAGTCAAGTGAAGGGGGGCAAAAGTCCAAACAGGAGGAAAACAAAAAGAAATCCATTATGCCCCCAAAGACCAACTCGGGGAACACCCAAAAGAGCGGGAGGTGTTACTATTGTGGACAGACAGGGCACTATAAAAGAGACTGTAATAAACTATCCTTGGATGAAGCAATAGCAAAAGAACAGGATACTTTAGAAAAGATCTTGAGGGGGGGGGATAGTGATGACTAGGGGTGTCGGGGGCTGTATGTATTAGGGGACCCGATGAAACACCGAGAAGAGCCCCTGGTAAATTTTGAAGTAGGTCCCAAGAGTGAAGAGATTGAATTTTTAGTAGATACAGGAGCATACTGTTCAAGTATAAACAAGCTCCCAACTGGTATGTTTTTAAGTAATAAAGTTTATGAAGTATTAGGAGCAGAGGGAAAACCCTTTATGGCACCAGTAATAAAAAACGTTGGAGTAAAAGGAAATTCTCGATAGTGTTATACAGACTTTGTATATTTACCAGACCTAGAAACTAATTTATTAGGAAGAGATTTACAAGTGCAGCTAGGAGTAGGAATAATCCCAGTGAATGGAAAAATGGTAGTCCAGATGATGAAGCTAACCATAAAAGATATGGGAGAGATTAACTCTGAAGTTTGGGCAGAAGAAGGAAAGTTTGGGTATTTAGACATTCCCCCAATAAAGATCAAAATCCAGGAAGGAACACCCCCCATTAAAATCAGACAGTACCCCATGTCCATCGAAGGGAAAAAAGGATTGGCTCCTGTCATAGATAACTTATTAACAGAAGGTATCGTGGAACCATGTATGTCCCCCTATAACACTCCAATTCTGGCTGTTAAAAAGGCAGAGGGGAAATATCGATTAGTTCAAGACCTAAGAGAAATAAATAAGAGGACAATCACCAGACACCCAGTAGTGCCAAATCCTTATACCCTCCTGAGCCAGGTACCCAATGGACATGCTTGGTTCACAGTTATAGATTTAAAGGATGCCTTTTGGGCATGTCCCCTAGCAGAAGAGTGCCGTGACTGGTTTGCCTTTGAGTGGGAGTATCCTGATAGAAATAGAAAACAACAACTAAGACGGTCCCGCTTACCCCAGGGTTTTACGGAGTCCCCGAACCTTTTTGGACAAGCATTAGAGGAATTATTAAGTCAATTTAATCCTGAGAATGAGGTTAAAATTTTACAGTATGTAGATGATCTCTGAATATCTGGAGAAGATCAAGAAAAAGTGAGGCAAACCAGTATACAACTATTGAATTTTCTGGGAACCAAGGGATTAAGAGTGTCCCGGAACAAATTACAATTTGTGGAGCCCAAAGTAATTTATTTAGGACACGTAATAGAGCAAGGCTGTAAAAAATTAAGCCCAGAAAGAATATCAGGTATCCTAGCCATACAAGCACCAAAAACAAAGAGAGACATAAGAAAACTCTTAGGTCTCTTCGGATATTGCAAACTATGGATAGAACAATATACCCAGAGTGTTAAATTTCTTTATGAAAAATTAGTTAATTCTGAACCCATAAAGTGGACAATTGAAGACGAAGAGTGATTGAATCATCTAAAAGATAAGCTTGCTTCAGCACCAGTTTTAAGCCTGCCAGATTTAAAGAAAGAGTTTGACTTATTTGTCAACTCCGAAGAGGGACGGCATATGGGGTTTTAACTCAAGAGTGGGGGGGATATCGCAAGCCCATAGCCTATTTATCAAAACTATTAGACCCAGTAGCTCGTGGATGGCCTACCTGCTTACAATCCATAGCTGCAGCTGCAATTTTAATTGAAGAAGCTCAAAAGCTAACCTTACAGGGTAGAATCAAGGTCCACACACCACACGATTTAAAAACAGTCTTGAGTCAGAAGGCTCAACAATGGCTGACAGATGCTAGGATATTAAAATATGAAGTCATTCTAATGGATACCAGCAATTTAGAACTAATGACCTCCAAGAGCTTGAACCCAGCGCAATTTTTATCAGGGAGCCTCCATATGAGTTAGAACATAACTGCTTGGAATTAGTGAATTTCCAAACAAAAGTGAGGGAAGATTTGGAAGCTATACCTCTACCCTATGGAAAAATATTATTTACTGATGGTTCCTCCAGAGTAGTGGAAGGAAAACGACATTCTGGGTATGCAGTAGTCATGAAAACAGAAAAAGGAGAATTAGAGGTACTAGAAAAAGGGAAATTACTCCCCAGCTGGTCAGCTCAAAGTTGTGAAGTTCATGCTCTAAAGAGAGGTCTGGACTTGTTAGAAAAAGAAAAAGGAACAATTTACACAGATTTGAGGTATGCCTTTGGAATAGTTCATACCTTTGGTAAAATCTGGGAAGAGCGAGGCTACCTAAATTCAAAAGGAAAGAACCTAGCACATGAAGGACTAATAAAATCAGTGTTAGAATCCCTAACCAAACCCACAGAAATTGCAGTGGTCCACATAAAAGGACATCAAAAAGGAGACACTTTAGAAAACAGAGGAAACCAATTAGCTGATCAGGTAGCAAAAGAAGTAGCTGTAAATCCAGAGGGACCAGTAAAAATCCTAAAACTAGACAAGGCAATGACTGAAAAAGAAGAGAAAAGGGAACCAATATTTAGTAAGAAAGAATGGGAAGCAATAAAGAAACTGGAATTATCTCAAGGAGAACAAGGGGAATGGTTAACATCAGATGGGCGAAAATTTTTGAACAAAGCTTTAGCCCGGAAAATATTAAATGAGATACATGAACTAACTCATTGAAGAACCCAAGGGATGTGTGACCATTTCTTGAGGGAAAATTTGTGCCTCGGAGTTTATGATTTGGCAAGAGCTATAACAAAGGGGTGTATAATATGCCAAAAAGTAAACCAAAAAGTAATGAGGAAAACTGAACCTGGGGGAAGAGAGTTGGCCTTAAGACCATTCCAGAGTGTGCAAATAGATTTCACAGAAATGCCCCCTATACAAGGGTATAAACATTTATTAGTAATAGTTGACCACCTAACACATTGGGTAGAAGCATTTCCCACAAAGAGAGAAACAGCAGAGGAAGTTGCCCGAGTAATACTGGAAAATATTATCCCCAGATATGGTTTAGTTAACACTATTGACTCAGATAGGGGATCCCATTTCACTTCCCAAGTCCTACATGCTATTGTAAAAGCCCTAGGAATAAAATGGAGACTAACACACCCCATGGCACCCCCAGAGTTCGGGTCGAGTAGAATGTATGAATAAAACATTCAAAAATGTGTTAACGAAACTGAGGACTGAGACCCAAATGAATTGGTTAAAGTGTTTACCTCTCGCCCTCTTGAGAATCAGAACCAAGCCACGATCTGACCTTGGGGCATCCCCATACGAAATGATGTTTGGGCTTCCCTTCCTGATGACCCCTTATAGCACTGGAGACTATATAGAGGGAGAAGAAATGACTAGAAAATACTTAGAGACAATTGGAAAGACCCTAAGTAATTTAAGAAAAAGAGGGTATCTCCCTCAAACCTCCCCATTTGACACCAATACCCACCAAATCAGTCCTGGAGATTGGGTACTAATCAAATCCTGGAAAGACACTCCATTAACCCCAAAATTTGAAGGTCCCTTCCAGGTTCTGCTAGTGACCCGTGCTGCTATCCGGACCCAAGAAAAAGGGTGGACTCACGTCTCCCGTGTGAAGGGACCAGTACCGCCTCCCCCTAACCGTGGACAAAACCCAGAAAGATCCCCCACGAGTTTCTCCAAGTGGATTGCCATCCAAGATCCTGCCAGCCTTAAAGTAACTCTTAAGAAACAACCAAAGAAGGACTGAAAAGAAATAGAAAAAGGGTGGACTCACATCTCCTGTGAGAAGGGACCAGTACCGCCTCCCCCTAACTGTGGACAAAGCCCAGAAAAGACCCACCCCGAGTCTCTGAAAGTGAATTGCCATCCAAGATCCTGCCAGCCTTAAAGTAATTCTTAAAACAGCCAAAGACAGACTGAAGAAGAAATAGATAAAAACTACAGAGTTCTGTTAAGCAAAATTGTTGTTAAAGTATACATATATATTTGTTAAGATATTGTAATTGTTAATGTTTTAGTATAAATTGATATTCTAATGTAGATTGTTAATATTTTGATATGTTCTAATGTAGATTGTTAATATTTTGATATAAATTGTTAAAATTTTCAATCCAAATAGAATAAGTTAAATAAAAAATCCCCCATCGACTTCCCTCACAGAACATTTCCCACAGGCAGTTAAATTAAAAGGTGGGGAAAAAAAAAAAAAAAGTTAAAAAAAAGGACCTTATTAACGGAAAAAAAGAGGATCTTCTTACCAGGAAAAAGAGGACGTTCTCACACCTCCAAACCTAAGAGGCAAGACCGGGTGAGGCTAAAGAGAAGGGTGAGCCATGAAGCCCCCTAGGACAAAACTAGCTCATACCGGACTCTTAGGTGGACTAATGTTAGTCCAGTCAATAAGCTTGGCACTAGGAGGGAGTGGAGAAACATGCACGAAGTGCTACTACCCTCTTTATGATGAAGAAGACCTAGGATCACTAATGAGGGTCCACACAAACATTAATCCCACCTGTTTTGATCATACACAATTAGAAACTTGCCAAGAAGAAGGAAAAACATATTGGCTCCCAAAAAATACTGCCTCACATAGGCAGCGCCTGATTGGGGAATGTCCTGTAAGGGAAGCCTGGTTCTGTTTTGAACAAGAAGGAATGAATGACGTAATAAAAGAAAAACAATTAACAGTAAAAAAGGAAAACCTAGATAAAACACTGGGTAAAAATCTATTCATAGACTTAATTGAGAAAATTAGTAAAGAACTAAATGTAACCAATTGTTGGGTGTGTGGAAGTACCCAAATGTCAGATATTTGGCCCTGGGAAGGAATTAGTTTAGCACCTCTAGACATTTTAAGATGGAAATTAGCTGAGCAAAAACCCAGAATCACAGGAAAAAGGAGGCAAGAACAATGGGACCTGAAAGCAAAAGTGATCGGAGAAGAATGTATTAAAAGGACAGGAAAGAAATACCAAACCCCCATAGGGAGAACAGCCTGCAAACGATATTTAATTGTAAAAGATTCAGGGAGCAGGTGGATCCCACAAGAACCAAATAGATATTGGACTACTACAAAAAAAGAAAGAGGATGTATCTACCATGAAGGGTATAAACTTTATGAGTGTGCAGACAAAGGAATAAATCCTTTCCAAGGATTGAAAGAGCTCTCCAAATATTGGGAGTGCCCCACAGAAACGCAAGACATATTCTGGGAGGCCCCTGAGCATTTATTCTGGATTTGTGGAAACACTGCCTATACCCTCCTCCCCGGAGATTGGACAGGAAGCTGCACCATTGGAGCAATAAAACCTGCTTTCTTCCTCCTACCTAAGGAATCAGGGTCATACTTAGGAGTCCCCTTATATGATAACTTAAGAACGAGTAATCGGAAGAGAAGACAAGTAGTAAACCTAGAAAGTAAACAAAAATGGAAGAGAAAAATTTGGACCCCTGAAGAAATAATTAAGACCTATGGACCAGCCACTTGGGCCCAGGATGGATCCTGGGGGTACCGTACTCCTATTTATATGCTAAATCCAATCATCCGTCTCCAGGCAGTACTAGAAATAGTGTCAAATAAAACAGCACTTGCCCTAGACCACATTAGCACACAATTGACACAAACCAGAGGTGTAGTCTACCAAATTCGGCTTGCAGTAGACTACTTATTGGCAGATGAAGGAGGCATTTGTGGGAAGTTTAACTCCTCAGAATGCTGCCTGGAAATAGATGATAAGAGTGAAGTTATCAAAAACATTTCAAAAGAAATACGAAAAGTAGCTTATGTAGGCACCCAAGAATGGACTCCTCTAGGAAACTCAGACTGGTGGAACGACTTTTGGTCATTCAAAGTAGGATGGTGGAAGAAAGCAATCTTTATTGCTGTTTGTGCCTTTGGAAGCTTCTTATTTTTACCCTGTTTACTTCCCTGTGTAATCAAGACAGTAACTACCACAGTACAAGCTAGCCTTCAGATCCCTAAAATAACAGATAAAAAACAAGCCAAAATTATGTTAATGGAAACTCAGAATCAGAACCAAGAACATGAATCAGCTATACAAATATATAACCAATACCAGAAATCTAGAGAAATATACTCCAATGATTCAGAAATTGAAGATTGATGCGGACTAAAGCCCGATCAAAACATAAGAGGGGGGATATTGTTAGAAAGAAAAAAAGAGTTAAGAGTTATTGTTAACCATATTTGTAGTTGCAAGATTAATGTTTGTAGTAGCAACTTTTGTAACTGTTGAATAGTGTTAAAAAAACTCACCTACCTCGTGTCTGTATTGTAGCCCTATCCCAAGTTCCTGTATCCTGTTTCCTGTATCCTGTTCCTTGTTCCTGTGTCTGTCGGGCCCCGCCTGCACTGCTCCCCTACTCTTCCCCATGACAACCAGTGGCTCCACCCAGTATGTAAACCATGTGAACTTCCAGACCCCCGAGGGACCATGGGAGTGAGAGCACCGCATACAAACTGCTGAAGTTTAGAAACGAATAAACAGATACTTCGCCAAACCACCCTAGAAGATCGGGAAGAACAACAGCTATCTGGAGAACAGTTTTTAATCATCTCACATCTCACTGTAACAAGAGTGGGACTTGCTCGGAGTCACCCCCCTGGACTTTAAACGAGCCAAGTAGTCTCCTAGGGGACTCCTGCGAGGGCGGAGACTCCAGCTCTGTCGTTAAGGCAAAGCTGCTTGCACCTCCTCCTCTTCGTTGTCCACAGGGAGCAGTGGCGGTGAGCGCGACCCCTCGAGCCCCCCTCCCCAGGCTGATTTCACAATAAAGGCTTTAAAAAGGAGCAGAAGAGCTCCTGGCCCTTTTATTCATACCACTCCCACTGCTGGGGCTGGCTTGTCACACCAGCCCACACCAGCTGCATCTGGAAGCAGGGAAGCAAACCCCGTTAGCAATTCACTGAATAAATCCCCTTCTAAAGCAAGCATCCCGTCTGGGGATGAATTAGGAACCCTCGGGGTTCTCTCCTCCTATTAACCCCTTCCCAGCCAGCCATGCACTGAGAAGGGAAGTCAGCTCAGCCTCAAAGTGGGGAAATTTCCTTGTGGACAGTCTGGGATGTGTTAATGGGGCAAAGGTGCGGGGCAGCCACACAGCTCCCTGGAGACGGCAGGAGCTGAGGGCTGTGCGCTTGCTCCTGCCCACTGCAGCAGCAGGTTCCTGCTCCGGGAAGGAATCGCCTTCCTCATTCTGCCACAGCCCTGAGGACAAAAGAGCTCTCAGCTCCCTGTGAAAGCTCAGACAAGCAGTAGAGAGAGAATTAATGCTCCCATAACTGGCATCTAACAGCCACAGGGCAAGGGAAAAGTTGAGTTTAGAGAACAAAGAAAAAGCACTAAGTAATAAAAGGTAAGAAAAATCCATCACTCTAACAGGTAAACGAAGGTAAACCACTTGAAGAAACAGAGGTAGATAAAGGGAAAAAACATACAATTCATAGTGTCCATTGCACCCAGTGCCAAAACAAGCTCAGGGAGTCAGGAAAGAAGTAAACACGTGCTCCAAACAACAGCAGAAATGAAGTGAGATCTCTGAAGGGAACAAAAGAAAGAGGCGGCCTGAAGAAACAGAAAAAATCCTCCCTACCTTTCATTCCCTGCCCACAAGGGAAGGGCTTTGGTATTTTTAATCAAGAGTCTCTTGTATCATGTGGTAGAAATCCAGAAAAATAAAGGTCAGGAGAAGCATGGTTTATTGGCAACATTCCTGCACAGCAGACAAGATAGATCCTTGTGCAAATCACTCCATGCAGCACTCACATCTTTAATTTCTTCTTTTCCTCTTCCTGGGGAAGCAGTTGCTTTATTTACTCCAAGCAATATTTTCTCCCTCCTCCCTGGCAAAGAACAAGCTCCCATCTTGGCAAGTGCTCACTGGTTTACTTAATGCCCATCACACCCATGCTAAGGAGAGGGAACAGGTTAATTTATCACTTATTACAATGATTAACTTGCCCAGCTGCCAGGTTCAAGAGCCCCAGAGTGCCTCAGGTTATACAGGATGACAGAAGGAAAAGCTCCATTGAATTAAGCTGCTGACACACTGGCCCTCTTTGCCTGTCAAACACATTCGGCCACTCTTGCACTGTCCTGTGAAAATTCCTCATAAAACACAAGTGAAAATCCCTCATCACCTGTGAGAAAGCACAGCTGGGTTCTGCTTAGGGAATTTCAAACTGTGGGGTATTTGTGACCTCCCCTTGCAAAGGCAGCATCTCAGGAAAACCAAAAGTTTATTTTCATGGACTCACAGGATGTGTGGGGTTGGAAGGGACCTCAAAGCTCCTCTTGTTCCAAGTTTTACTGTGCTCAGGACATCTTCTCCTAGACCAGGTTGCTCCAAGCCCCATCCAACCTGGCCTTAAACACTTCCAAGGGTGAGACAATCACAGCTTCTCTGGAACTTGTTTTGTTCCTCCCAGGTCTAAAAATCATACCAAATTTAGCAGCCTCAGAGATAGATTTCTATTAAATATCTACATTTTTTCTAGGAAAGAAATACAGCAAACCTTGTTTGCATCGACTTTGCAAAATCAACACGAGCTCTTCAGAAAGGGCTGCCACCCACTTTTCTTATTTTTCCCCATTTGGTGGAACATTTTCATTCTGTTGTTGTTTGGAGCAGTATTTTAATATATCTGGCTGAGGCTGCTTAAAATAGTACAGCGAGATACCGGGGGGTGAGGGGTGGAAAACTGAGCTCTTGCACATCCAGTGTTTCTGTTGTTAGAAATCCCGCTCTGGTGGGATGAAATAGGTGCTACCAATCCAATTTCTAAAGTATGAGACATCAAGTTGACACTATTTTAAGACTTAAAAAAAAAAAAAAAAAAAAAAAAAAAAAAAAAAAAAGCCAATTTAAACAAACTTCTGCTGCGTTCCATTATCTCTGTTCCACAGTTTATGACAGAAGACAGGAGAGAAAGATTGTTTTGGGAACAATGTTTTCAGAACTCTAAAAATAATGTAAAAACTGCTCTGCCACACTCTCAGCAGTTACAGCCCCAAAAAGCACTGGCTGTCTTTGCTCACAATTGTATGAGATTTCTACCACACCACAGGACAGTCATTTTTGGGTTTTCTCCTGGAAATAACTACAACACTTCTGGGTAGCAAGGCAAACATGAACCTCTTTTAATCGCCCTCGAAAATGGACATTTGAAATGAGGTACACAAAGCCAAAGGCCAGCTGAACCTGTGATCTCTGAATGGGTCTTCACATTCTTCCCAGGAAGATGAATGGGAATCACTGTTTTGCCAAGGAAACTTTGCCAGGGATGTGGTGTAGAAAATGTGTTTTCTGCTCCTCTCAGAGCCAAAATTCCTACACAATTCTTGTAAGTCCTTCTTAGATAAGGACCATGTTCAACTGAGTGACAGTGAAGCAAAATGGCAATCCAGGAATAAATATTCCTGTACACAATATCCTCCACTCACATGGATGGTTACTCACTGGCACACAGGAGTAAGGAAGGAATCCAAATGCACCATTGTACTTAAAGTCAGATGTGTTGAGGGATGAACAAATCTCACAGAGATATGGAAACCTCCCCTGAAAACCCAGTTCAGGGAGAGCCTGAGCTTTTTTGGGGTTCTAGGCATGAAGATGCTCAGGATTTTCCACAGATGCTCAGCAGGCAGTAGGATTGTGCCTGAATCTCGCTCTCGAAATGCCAGTGGCTCAACTGAGAGCTGTGGGAATGATTTACATTGCTTTGAGAGGGGCCACAGTCCTGCAAGGGTCTTTAATCAGGGGCAAACAGCAGCCTGGAGGGTGGGAATTCTGGATCTGTACCACTGCATGCTCATCCCTCACCTTAATGTGGAGCTGCCCCAAAAGTTGCCATGCATCACTTTTTATATTTCTCCTGTTGGGTATATTTTGGAGCAGCTGTTATATGTGGCTTTTTATGGTGATTCTGTGGGAAGCAGCCATTCGCCTGCTGTGATATCCTCACAACTAATACTAACTTCTCATTCCCTTTGGTTTTATTTGGGGTTTTTTATGATTTCTTTGATTGGCTTGTGAGGGTTTGTTTGTTTGTGTTTTTGTCTGTTTTGGCTTGAGTTTTTTTGGTTTTTATAAATGACTGGTGAGGTTGGCACAGCCAAACCCAAGAAAATGTAAACCAGGGTCGACTTTCCAGAAATTACTTTTGACCAGGTTTAGCTGCATCCCCCAGGTTCAAGATCACCAGTATATTTGCAGGTTTTGCTCTGCATCATCAGCCTGCCCAGACTCTGCTCGGTGTTTCACAAATGGAGAAGACAATGGATACTGCACCAAGCTTCCTTTTAAAGAGCAAAACCTGGGCCAGCATGGCAGAAAAGAAGAAGAAAAAGAAAGAAAATATTCACCAGTTAGAACAGAGCCAGTGTCTCACCATCTTCCCCTCTGCTCTTATTTATTTTGGACATTTAGTGAGAAACTTGGGTCTAAAGCTTGCACCTCTCAGTGCCTGATGCTCTTTGCTACCCTTCAGCCTTGACTCCCCCTGATCTAAGTGACTGCTGTGGGGCAGGGGTTGCTCAGCCTGGAAAGGGAAGGTGCTGGGGAGGCCTCAGTGCAGCTGTGCAGGACTTGAAGGGTGCCACAGGAAAGACAGGCACAGAGTGTTCAGCAGGGTCTGTGGTGGGAGGAGAAGTGGGGAGGGCTTTCCACTGCAGGAGGTCAATGGAAGTTGGATCTAAGGAAGCTTCTCTTGTACACCGAGGGTGCTGAGGCACAGGCCCAGGCTGTGCAAGCAGGCTGTGCATGCCCCATCCTTGGGAACATCCAAGGCCAGGTGGGAACAGGGCTCTGAGCAACATGGTCTGTGGGAAGATTGCTCAGCTTGGTACATCTTGGTATATTCTTGGATGATCTTTAGGCTCCCTTCCAAGCCCAACCATTCAGGACTTCCATCATTCCATGGTCTCCAGTGTCCACTTCAGATCAAGCATGCACTCCTGTGAACTGTGATGTCATAATCGAGTTCCAGCGGGAGCTCCCATCACCCAGCAAAGAGCACAACACAACCGTTGGCCCTGGTGTCACTGTGCCCTACACCCTGCACCAAGACTGCTCCTGTCACCCTGTTTGTCCCCTGCTCCCTGATATCCCTATCAGTCCCAAGGGTTCCTTGTCAACTGGATTTTGCCATCCATCCCTGCAGGACGTGCACAATTGTCCCGAGGAATGTACGGTGCCATTCCATGGAGGTGGACGCACACCAACTGCCCGAGTGGGCTGGAACTCTGTGGGGATGGTGAGGGAAAGGGAGCCCACTCGAAGGTTTTGCTATCTCTGCAGGCTGTCACAGACAGAGAGAAAGAGGTGAAGGTTGATATGGAGGAGGAAAAGATGGAAGTGGATGTGGAGGATGAAAAAATGGAGGTGGACATGAATGAGGAGGAGGAAGAAATGGATGTTGATGGAGAAGATAAGGAGGAGCCCAGAGTCCTGGATGGAGGCTGATGGCAGCAGCAGGATGGGCATGTGCTCCCCACAGCAGAGTGGGTCCCCTGCTGCCAGGCTGGGGCTGGGCTGGGCAGCCCCTGCTCAGGGACACGGTACCCCATGCACTGCATCCTGGTGGCCATCCCCAGCCTGTCCTGGGCTTGCTTTGGGCCACACAAGCCCTGTCCCAGTGCCTGGGGCACGGCCCCCAGCAGGTTCAATTCTGGCAGCCCAGTCCCACTGTGCCAGCGTGTGCCAGCCTGGGGGCACATGGAACAGCCCTCCGCACCTGGCTGCAGTGACTGTGGCACTTTCTTTTCTTCCAGGACCACCGGAGATCCTGGAGATGCCGCCCTTTTGTATATATATTTTGGACTTTTTTACTGCTGTTGTTATATAGGCAACATTTGCAAGTTTGTGGTTTCCACTTGCTCCAGGTCTCGGGGCTGGAGGTCCCTGGGGGAGCTGGCACAGCCACCCAGGACTGAGGTACCTGTGCACAGAGGGGCTCCACTGACAGAGGCCACGCTCCCCTTGCAGTTTCTGGGCACCTGTGGCAGCTGTAGGGGCAAATTCCAGTGGGCCCTGTCCCCAGGAGGAGCAGGGCTGAGCCTGTGTGCCCCTGCCCAGGGCTCTTCCCTGGAGAGCCCCAGAGCCATTGAGTGTTCCATGGCTGCGGGCAGCCCCTGTTCCTGGGCACCCTGAGGGGCTGAAGCCAGCCTGGAAGGACCCTCAGCCCTACGCAGACCAAGGTTTCCAAAGGAAACTCCTCTGTCACCAGACTCTGGTACAAATACAACACCAATTGCTCCTCCTAATTAAAGATGTGACGTTAATTGGCACAAATTTGCACCTTGGACTTCCTAGCACAGCAAATGTCAGCACTTGTAATCCCTGTTCCGTGCTCCGTGCTTGGGCACCAAAACAGCAGAACCAATTGGCAAAATGAATTGCCACCAACCTGCAGAGAGCTACGGGGGGAGAACCTACCTCAACCACACAGAGAGAAATACTTGACATTGAAAGTCCAGGGCAGAGATGAAAGGGACATATTTTAATGCCAAGAGAGAGGATTTTTAATTGCTGAATTCATTGTCCAAGAACAGCAATTAAAGTTTTTGGTCCCCTCACTTGCCACAGATCTGTATTGCCAAGGTTTGTTTCTGGGTTATGACTGATTTTTATTAATCTGTTCAGCACTCTGATGCTGTTCCTACCTAAGGTGCAGAGATGATATTTCAGAGCCAGATGAGCTCAGCACAGCTTGTGCAACACACAGAATAGTGTTAAACTAAACAGATACTTCGCCAAACCACCCTAGAAGATCGGGAAGAACAACAGCTATCTGGAGAACAGTTTTTAATCATCTCACATCTCACTGTAACAAGAGTGGGACTTGCTCGGAGTCACCCCCCTGGACTTTAAACGAGCCAAGTAGTCTCCTAGGGGACTCCTGCGAGGGCGGAGACTCCAGCTCTGTCGTTAAGGCAAAGCTGCTTGCACCTCCTCCTCTTCGTTGTCCACAGGGAGCAGTGGCGGTGAGCGCGACCCCTCGAGCCCCCTCCCCCAGGCTGATTTCACAATAAAGGCTTTAAAAAGGAGCAGAAGAGCTCCTGGCCCTTTTATTCATACCACTCCCACTGCTGGGGCTGGCTTGTCACACCAGCCCACACCAGCTGCATCTGGAAGCAGGGAAGCAAACCCCGTTAGCAATTCACTGAATAAATCCCCTTCTAAAGCAAGCATCCCGTCTGGGGATGAATTAGGAACCCTCGGGGTTCTCTCCTCCTATTAACCCCTTCCCAGCCAGCCATGCACTGAGAAGGGAAGTCAGCTCAGCCTCAAAGTGGGGAAATTTCCTTGTGGGACAGTCTGGGATGTGTTAATGGGGGCAAAGGTGCGGGGCAGCCACACAGCTCCCTGGAGACGGCAGGAGCTGAGGGCTGTGCGCTTGCTCCTGCCCACTGCAGCAGCAGGTTCCTGCTCCGGGAAGGAATCGCCTTCCTCATTCTGCCACAGCCCTGAGGACAAAAGAGCTCTCAGCTCCCTGTGAAAGCTCAGACAAGCAGTAGAGAGAGAATTAATGCTCCCATAACTGGCATCTAACAGCCACAGGCAAGGGAAAAGTTGGGTTTAGAGAACAAAGAAAAAGCACTAAGTAATAAAAGGTAAGAAAAATCCATCACTCTAACAGGTAAACGAAGGTAAACCACTTGAAGAAACAGAGGTAGATAAAGGGAAAAAACATACAATTCATAGTGTCCATTGCACCCAGTGCCAAAACAAGCTCAGGGAGTCAGGAAAGAAGTAAACACGTGCTCCAAACAACAGCAGAAATGAAGTGAGATCTCTGAAGGGAACAAAAGAAAGAGGCGGCCTGAAGAAACAGAAAAAATCCTCCCTACCTTTCATTCCCTGCCCACAAGGGAAGGGCTTTGGTATTTTTAATCAAGAGTCTCTTGTATCATGTGGTAGAAATCCAGAAAAATAAAGGTCAGGAGAAGCATGGTTTATTGGCAACATTCCTGCACAGCAGACAAGATAGATCCTTGTGCAAATCACTCCATGCAGCACTCACATCTTTAATTTCTTCTTTTCCTCTTCCTGGGGAAGCAGTTGCTTTATTTACTCCAAGCAATATTTTCTCCCTCCTCCCTGGCAAAGAACAAGCTCCCATCTTGGCAAGTGCTCACTGGTTTACTTAATGCCCATCACACCCATGCTAAGGAGAGCGGAACAGGTTAATTTATCACTTATTACAATGATTAACTTGCCCAGCTGCCAGGTTCAAGAGCCCCAGAGTGCCTCAGGTTATACAGGATGACAGAAGGAAAAGCTCCATTGAATTAAGCTGCTGACACACTGGCCCTCTTTGCCTGTCAAACACATTCGGCCACTCTTGCACTGTCCTGTGAAAATTCCTCATAAAACACAAGTGAAAATCCCTCATCACCTGTGAGAAAGCACAGCTGGGTTCTGCTTAGGGAATTTCAAACTGTGGGGTATTTGTGACCTCCCCTTGCAAAGGCAGCATCTCAGGAAAACCAAAAGTTTATTTTCATGGACTCACAGGATGTGTGGGGTTGGAAGGGACCTCAAAGCTCCTCTTGTTCCAAGTTTTACTGTGCTCAGGACATCTTCTCCTAGACCAGGTTGCTCCAAGCCCCATCCAACCTGGCCTTAAACACTTCCAAGGGTGAGACAATCACAGCTTCTCTGGAACTTGTTTTGTTCCTCCCAGGTCTAAAAATCATACCAAATTTAGCAGCCTCAGAGATAGATTTCTATTAAATATCTACATTTTTCTAGGAAAGAAATACAGCAAACCTTGTTTGCATCGACTTTGCAAAATCAACACGAGCTCTTCAGAAAGGGCTGCCACCCACTTTTCTTATTTTTCCCCATTTGGTGGAACATTTTCATTCTGTTGTTGTTTGGAGCAGTATTTTAATATATCTGGCTGAGGCTGCTTAAAATAGTACAGCGAGATACCGGGGGGTGAGGGGTGGAAAACTGAGCTCTTGCACATCCAGTGTTTCTGTTGTTAGAAATCCCGCTCTGGTGGGATGAAATAGGTGCTACCAATCCAATTTCTAAAGTATGAGACATCAAGTTGACACTATTTTAAGACTTAAAAAAAAAAAAAAAAAAAAAAAAAAAAAAAAAAAAAAGCCAATTTAAACAAACTTCTGCTGCGTTCCATTATCTCTGTTCCACAGTTTATGACAGAAGACAGGAGAGAAAGATTGTTTTGGGAACAATGTTTTCAGAACTCTAAAAATAATGTAAAAACTGCTCTGCCACACTCTCAGCAGTTACAGCCCCAAAAAGCACTGGCTGTCTTTGCTCACAATTGTATGAGATTTCTACCACACCACAGGACAGTCATTTTTGGGTTTTCTCCTGGAAATAACTACAACACTTCTGGGTAGCAAGGCAAACATGAACCTCTTTTAATCGCCCTCGAAAATGGACATTTGAAATGAGGTACACAAAGCCAAAGGCCAGCTGAACCTGTGATCTCTGAATGGGTCTTCACATTCTTCCCAGGAAGATGAATGGGAATCACTGTTTTGCCAAGGAAACTTTGCCAGGGATGTGGTGTAGAAAATGTGTTTTCTGCTCCTCTCAGAGCCAAAATTCCTACACAATTCTTGTAAGTCCTTCTTAGATAAGGACCATGTTCAACTGAGTGACAGTGAAGCAAAATGGCAATCCAGGAATAAATATTCCTGTACACAATATCCTCCACTCACATGGATGGTTACTCACTGGCACACAGGAGTAAGGAAGGAATCCAAATGCACCATTGTACTTAAAGTCAGATGTGTTGAGGGATGAACAAATCTCACAGAGATATGGAAACCTCCCCTGAAAACCCAGTTCAGGGAGAGCCTGAGCTTTTTTGGGGTTCTAGGCATGAAGATGCTCAGGATTTTCCACAGATGCTCAGCAGGCAGTAGGATTGTGCCTGAATCTCGCTCTCGAAATGCCAGTGGCTCAACTGAGAGCTGTGGGAATGATTTACATTGCTTTGAGAGGGGCCACAGTCCTGCAAGGGTCTTTAATCAGGGGCAAACAGCAGCCTGGAGGGTGGGGAATTCTGGATCTGTACCACTGCATGCTCATCCCTCACCTTAATGTGGAGCTGCCCCAAAAGTTGCCATGCATCACTTTTTATATTTCTCCTGTTGGGTATATTTTGGAGCAGCTGTTATATGTGGCTTTTTATGGTGATTCTGTGGGAAGCAGCCATTCGCCTGCTGTGATATCCTCACAACTAATACTAACTTCTCATTCCCTTTGGTTTTATTTGGGGTTTTTTATGATTTCTTTGATTGGCTTGTGAGGGTTTGTTTGTTTGTGTTTTTGTCTGTTTTGGCTTGAGTTTTTTTGGTTTTTATAAATGACTGGTGAGGTTGGCACAGCCAAACCCAAGAAAATGTAAACCAGGGTCGACTTTCCAGAAATTACTTTTGACCAGGTTTAGCTGCATCCCCCAGGTTCAAGATCACCAGTATATTTGCAGGTTTTGCTCTGCATCATCAGCCTGCCCAGACTCTGCTCGGTGTTTCACAAATGGAGAAGACAATGGATACTGCACCAAGCTTCCTTTTAAAGAGCAAAACCTGGGCCAGCATGGCAGAAAAGAAGAAGAAAAAGAAAGAAAATATTCACCAGTTAGAACAGAGCCAGTGTCTCACCATCTTCCCCTCTGCTCTTATTTATTTTGGACATTTAGTGAGAAACTTGGGTCTAAAGCTTGCACCTCTCAGTGCCTGATGCTCTTTGCTACCCTTCAGCCTTGACTCCCCCTGATCTAAGTGACTGCTGTGGGGCAGGGGTTGCTCAGCCTGGAAAGGGAAGGTGCTGGGGAGGCCTCAGTGCAGCTGTGCAGGACTTGAAGGGTGCCACAGGAAAGACAGGCACAGAGTGTTCAGCAGGGTCTGTGGTGGGAGGAGAAGTGGGGAGGGCTTTCCACTGCAGGAGGTCAATGGAAGTTGGATCTAAGGAAGCTTCTCTTGTACACCGAGGGTGCTGAGGCACAGGCCCAGGCTGTGCAAGCAGGCTGTGCATGCCCCATCCTTGGGAACATCCAAGGCCAGGTGGGAACAGGGCTCTGAGCAACATGGTCTGTGGGAAGATTGCTCAGCTTGGTACATCTTGGTATATTCTTGGATGATCTTTAGGCTCCCTTCCAAGCCCAACCATTCAGGACTTCCATCATTCCATGGTCTCCAGTGTCCACTTCAGATCAAGCATGCACTCCTGTGAACTGTGATGTCATAATCGAGTTCCAGCGGGAGCTCCCATCACCCAGCAAAGAGCACAACACAACCGTTGGCCCTGGTGTCACTGTGCCCTACACCCTGCACCAAGACTGCTCCTGTCACCCTGTTTGTCCCCTGCTCCCTGATATCCCTATCAGTCCCAAGGGTTCCTTGTCAACTGGATTTTGCCATCCATCCCTGCAGGACGTGCACAATTGTCCCGAGGAATGTACAGTGCCATTCCATGGAGGTGGACGCACACCAACTGCCCGAGTGGGCTGGAACTCTGTGGGGATGGTGAGGGAAAGGGAGCCCACTCGAAGGTTTTGCTATCTCTGCAGGCTGTCACAGACAGAGAGAAAGAGGTGAAGGTTGATATGGAGGAGGAAAAGATGGAAGTGGATGTGGAGGATGAAAAAATGGAGGTGGACATGAATGAGGAGGAGGAAGAAATGGATGTTGATGGAGAAGATAAGGAGGAGCCCAGAGTCCTGGGATGGAGGCTGATGGCAGCAGCAGGATGGGCATGTGCTCCCCACAGCAGAGTGGGTCCCCTGCTGCCAGGCTGGGGCTGGGCTGGGCAGCCCCTGCTCAGGGACACGGTACCCCATGCACTGCATCCTGGTGGCCATCCCCAGCCTGTCCTGGGCTTGCTTTGGGCCACACAAGCCCTGTCCCAGTGCCTGGGGCACGGCCCCCAGCAGGTTCAATTCTGGCAGCCCAGTCCCACTGTGCCAGCGTGTGCCAGCCTGGGGGCACATGGAACAGCCCTCCGCACCTGGCTGCAGTGACTGTGGCACTTTCTTTTCTTCCAGGACCACCGGAGATCCTGGAGATGCCGCCCTTTTGTATATATATTTTGGACTTTTTTACTGCTGTTGTTATATAGGCAACATTTGCAAGTTTGTGGTTTCCACTTGCTCCAGGTCTCGGGGCTGGAGGTCCCTGGGGGAGCTGGCACAGCCACCCAGGACTGAGGTACCTGTGCACAGAGGGGCTCCACTGACAGAGGCCACGCTCCCCTTGCAGTTTCTGGGCACCTGTGGCAGCTGTAGGGGCAAATTCCAGTGGGCCCTGTCCCCAGGAGGAGCAGGGCTGAGCCTGTGTGCCCCTGCCCAGGGCTCTTCCCTGGAGAGCCCCAGAGCCATTGAGTGTTCCATGGCTGCGGGCAGCCCCTGTTCCTGGGCACCCTGAGGGGCTGAAGCCAGCCTGGAAGGACCCTCAGCCCTACGCAGACCAAGGTTTCCAAAGGAAACTCCTCTGTCACCAGACTCTGGTACAAATACAACACCAATTGCTCCTCCTAATTAAAGATGTGACGTTAATTGGCACAAATTTGCACCTTGGACTTCCTAGCACAGCAAATGTCAGCACTTGTAATCCCTGTTCCGTGCTCCGTGCTTGGGCACCAAAACAGCAGAACCAATTGGCAAAATGAATTGCCACCAACCTGCAGAGAGCTACGGGGGGAGAACCTACCTCAACCACACAGAGAGAAATACTTGACATTGAAAGTCCAGGGCAGAGATGAAAGGGACATATTTTAATGCCAAGAGAGAGGATTTTTAATTGCTGAATTCATTGTCCAAGAACAGCAATTAAAGTTTTTGGTCCCCTCACTTGCCACAGATCTGTATTGCCAAGGTTTGTTTCTGGGTTATGACTGATTTTTATTAATCTGTTCAGCACTCTGATGCTGTTCCTACCTAAGGTGCAGAGATGATATTTCAGAGCCAGATGAGCTCAGCACAGCTTGTGCAACACACAGAATAGTGTTAAACTAAACAGATACTTCGCCAAACCACCCTAGAAGATCGGGAAGAACAACAGCTATCTGGAGAACAGTTTTTAATCATCTCACATCTCACTGTAACAAGAGTGGGACTTGCTCGGAGTCACCCCCCTGGACTTTAAACGAGCCAAGTAGTCTCCT
Source organism: Sitta carolinensis (assembly GCA_032173965.1). Classification (NCBI taxonomy): domain Eukaryota; kingdom Metazoa; phylum Chordata; class Aves; order Passeriformes; family Sittidae; genus Sitta; species Sitta carolinensis. Next base: position 37,978,006 of record CM063313.1, read on the forward strand.
AGGGGACTCCTGCGAGGGCGGAGACTCCAGCTCTGTCGTTAAGGCAAAGCTGCTTGCACCTCCTCCTCTTCGTTGTCCACAGGGAGCAGTGGCGGTGAGCGCGACCCCTCGAGCCCCCTCCCCCAGGCTGATTTCACAATAAAGGCTTTAAAAAGGAGCAGAAGAGCTCCTGGCCCTTTTATTCATACCAATTTTGGGGGGCTCATCCAGGATCTGACCACGCCTGAAGAGGACTCCAGCAAAGGACAGCTGCAGGACGGCTGCCCCCCACCTGGGACTCCAGGACCAGCTGGTCACCCCCGGACCCGGAGATCTGCCTGGGCAAGGACAACAAAGAGGAGCGCCGGACTGGTAAGACACCGGCAGCGGGAGTGGGAGGCGAGTGAGTGGATGTGTGAGTGAGACGGGGGCTGGCAGCTCGGACCCCCGAAGTGAGAGTGGACCCTTTAGTACCGCGTTTCCGGACTCCCGCGAGGGGCCGGCCGGGAACAAGGGGAAGCGAAAGGGGGCCTAATAAGGCTCAAAAGAACGAAAGAGGCGCCTCCCGGGGATAGAAGGGTCCCCCCTCCGAGCGTGCGGCGGTTTCCTTAGTGTATGAGTGGCACGCATAGGGGTATGTCCCCCTATTCAAAGGACTAAGCGGTCTAGGCTGCTCTGGGCCCGTAGAGGGCCTAGGGAAGTGAGAGTCACGCGCAGACAACCTGAGTAGCTCCTGGGTGGTGTGTGGGAGTGCCTAGGTTAGGTGTGAGTGAACACACCCCCCTCGCTTGGGTACCCGAGAGGACCGGACCGAGGAATTGGAATTGGGGGTCCCCAGGCCCTACCGGCACCAAGTGGTCAGTGAAAGACCTTCACTTCCCAGGGTCTGTGACACAGGACGTGCTGAGAGGCCATAGCTGTCGCGGCTCAGTCTCGGCTCAGGGAGTTCCTGGGAAGGGGGGGTCGAACTTGCTGCCGGAAGAGCACAGGGGCAAGTAGTTAGTCTGCGCAGGCGGGCAAGACAGCTAAGGTAACACACACACACATCCCCTTGCCGAAGCCATCCCTTGGTGGGTGGGGTGGCTAGGAGGCAAGGGGGGAATCTTCCACCACTTGCTCACATTCAGCCCTCGCACAGAAGCTATCCTCACTGGGGAAGGGGGATAGTCAGGGAGTGGAGGGGCAGGGGGCTCTGGAGTGAGCCCTGCTGACCAAAGTTTTGTGGACGGCATGGAGACAGGGACAGGGAAAGATCCCAGGGAGTCTGGTGCTAGGGTCCCCTCCATGTCGACTCAATAGTGCTCATAGTCTCTACTGACAGGGGAGTCAGGGAGGCGAGGCGGGAGGGGAACGGAGATCGGATTTTGACCGATTGAGGATAAAGAGAGAATTTTAATTTTCATAAAAATTTAGAAGTCCATTTGCCCGTCATTAAATTTCCATTCGAGTAGGGGCACGTTTATAAAGTAAGTAAGGGCCAGTTATAAGTTGTTTAAAACTTGTGTGCCTGTCAGTAGTGTTTTGTTCAGGTAGAGGCACCGTCAATTTTTAAGTTTAAGCCCAGAGAAAAGAAGAGTAATGGGACAGTGCCTAAATAAGAGAGCAAGTCCCAAGGAGAATGAAGAAACTACCAGAACCATTCCCCCTGATAGCCCATTAGAACAAATATTAGATCACTGGGACACACAAGAGGCCACCAAGGGCCTAGACCGGATTAAAATGATCCATTATTGTATGGAAGTTTGGCCCAAATTAGAAATGCAGGGACAGTGGCCGTGGTATGGCACGAAAGATCCCTGGATGTGTTCCCAATTATACCAACATCTAAAAACCAAAAGAGGTACAAGCCCAGAAGAAATAATGTATGCAGCTTTGTGGCAAAACGGTAAAACAGAAACAGAATTAGTGAAGGTATGTAAGTTAAAAGAACAGAAAACAGGAGTTAAGGGAAATAAAAAGCAAGAAAAAGAGACTAATGGAACCAGTAGTAAATGGGACCCCTTGGAGTACCTACCCCCTCCTCCCATATACCCAATAGTGCCCCAAGCTCCCCTTTGCAATTCCCAGACTATCCCAGCCTCTATACCACCCTCACTTAACCCACCTGTTTCCAGTTTGAACCCTTTCTGCCTGAACCCGTCCTCCTCTGCATTTTCAGCCCCTCCCATTGTCACTGAATCTTCTCCCTCAATCCCATCACCGGTTCCTTATAATCTGACAGTTACAGTTCCTTTACCTCCAGAAACCCCTATAGTGAACCAAATCTCCTCTCCCTCACCTGCAACTGTTCCCTTACCTCCGCATGACTGGGAGTCAAGAATGCCCAAAATTAATCCTAACCCTCCCCTTAACAATGAGCAACTTCCCCTAACCCCTACTTCTAGTCAAGGACAAAATCCTGGAGATGGACCTTATTGTCATACACGATCTAAGACAACCAAACTCTTCCCCTTGAGAGAAGTCCCTATGGGAGGAGTAGTTGGAGGAGTAGGGTTTGTCAATGCCCCATTGACAGCTTCAGAAGTTAGAGGATTCAAGAAAGAGCTAGGAAAGCTGGTTGCAGACCCGGTGGGACTAGCCAATCAAGTAGACCAATTTCTAGGTCCCAATATTTACACTTGGAGTGAGTTAAACTCTATTTTAAATATCTTATTTAACCCTGAAGAGCTAGCCATGATCCGTGTCACAGGAATGAGAATCTGGGAACGAGAAAACAGGATTGGGCCCCGGGGAGAAGACAAGCTCCCACAAGTGGATCCAGGATGGGATCCAAACAGGGAAGAGGGAAGACAGAATATGAGAGATTACAGAACCCTAATGGTAAAAGGAATTAAAGAATCTGTTCCCCGAAGTAACAACACCAAGCTAGCCTTTGATGAGACCCAAGAAAAAGATGAGACCCCAGCCACCTGGTTAAATAGGTTAAGAAGAAATTTTCAATTATACTCAAACATAGATCCCGACAGTCCTGAAGGCCAAGTACTGTTAAAAGTACAATTTGTTACTAAGTCCTGGCCTGATATCAGGAAGAAGCTAGAAAAATTGGATGATTGGCAAGAGAAAGGGATCAATGAACTATTAAAGGAAGCTCTAAAAGTTTACTTAAGGAGAGAAGAAGAAAGAACAAAAACAAAAGCAAGACTCATGGTAGCTGTGGCCAAAGAAACTGTCCAGGCAAGTAAGGATCAGTCAAGTGAAGGGGGGCAAAAGTCCAAACAGGAGGAAAACAAAAAGAAATCCATTATGCCCCCAAAGACCAACTCGGGGAACACCCAAAAGAGCAGGAGGTGTTACTATTGTGGACAGACAGGGCACTTTAAAAGAGACTGTAATAAACTATCCTTGGATGAAGCAATAGCAAAAGAACAGGATACTTTAGAAAAGATCTTGAGGGGGGGGGATAGTGATGACTAGGGGTGTCGGGGCTGTATGTATTAGGGGACCCGATGAAACACCGAGAAGAGCCCCTGGTAAATTTTGAAGTAGGTCCCAAGAGTGAAGAGATTGAATTTTTAGTAGATACAGGAGCATACTGTTCAAGTATAAACAAGCTCCCAACTGGTATGTTTTTAAGTAATAAAGTTTATGAAGTATTAGGAGCAGAGGGAAAACCCTTTATGGCACCAGTAATAAAAAACGTTGGAGTAAAAGGAAATTCTCGATAGTGTTATACAGACTTTGTATATTTACCAGACCTAGAAACTAATTTATTAGGAAGAGATTTACAAGTGCAGCTAGGAGTAGGAATAATCCCAGTGAATGGAAAAATGGTAGTCCAGATGATGAAGCTAACCATAAAAGATATGGGAGAGATTAACTCTGAAGTTTGGGCAGAAGAAGGAAAGTTTGGGTATTTAGACATTCCCCCAATAAAGATCAAAATCCAGGAAGGAACACCCCCCATTAAAATCAGACAGTACCCCATGTCCATCGAAGGGAAAAAAGGATTGGCTCCTGTCATAGATAACTTATTAACAGAAGGTATCGTGGAACCATGTATGTCCCCCTATAACACTCCAATTCTGGCTGTTAAAAAGGCAGAGGGAAATATCGATTAGTTCAAGACCTAAGAGAAATAAATAAGAGGACAATCACCAGACACCCAGTAGTGCCAAATCCTTATACCCTCCTGAGCCAGGTACCCAATGGACATGCTTGGTTCACAGTTATAGATTTAAAGGATGCCTTTTGGGCATGTCCCCTAGCAGAAGAGTGCCGTGACTGGTTTGCCTTTGAGTGGGAGTATCCTGATAGAAATAGAAAACAACAACTAAGACGGTCCCGCTTACCCCAGGGTTTTACGGAGTCCCCGAACCTTTTTGGACAAGCATTAGAGGAATTATTAAGTCAATTTAATCCTGAGAATGAGGTTAAAATTTTACAGTATGTAGATGATCTCTGAATATCTGGAGAAGATCAAGAAAAAGTGAGGCAAACCAGTATACAACTATTGAATTTTCTGGGAACCAAGGGATTAAGAGTGTCCCGGAACAAATTACAATTTGTGGAGCCCAAAGTAATTTATTTAGGACACGTAATAGAGCAAGGCTGTAAAAAATTAAGCCCAGAAAGAATATCAGGTATCCTAGCCATACAAGCACCAAAAACAAAGAGAGACATAAGAAAACTCTTAGGTCTCTTCGGATATTGCAAACTATGGATAGAACAATATACCCAGAGTGTTAAATTTCTTTATGAAAAATTAGTTAATTCTGAACCCATAAAGTGGACAATTGAAGACGAAGAGCGATTGAATCATCTAAAAGATAAGCTTGCTTCAGCACCAGTTTTAAGCCTGCCAGATTTAAAGAAAGAGTTTGACTTATTTGTCAACTCCGAAGAGGGGACGGCATATGGGGTTTTAACTCAAGAGTGGGGGGGGATATCGCAAGCCCATAGCCTATTTATCAAAACTATTAGACCCAGTAGCTCGTGGATGGCCTACCTGCTTACAATCCATAGCTGCAGCTGCAATTTTAATTGAAGAAGCTCAAAAGCTAACCTTACAGGGTAGAATCAAGGTCCACACACCACACGATTTAAAAACAGTCTTGAGTCAGAAGGCTCAACAATGGCTGACAGATGCTAGGATATTAAAATATGAAGTCATTCTAATGGATACCAGCAATTTAGAACTAATGACCTCCAAGAGCTTGAACCCAGCGCAATTTTTATCAGGGGAGCCTCCATATGAGTTAGAACATAACTGCTTGGAATTAGTGAATTTCCAAACAAAAGTGAGGGAAGATTTGGAAGCTATACCTCTACCCTATGGAAAAATATTATTTACTGATGGTTCCTCCAGAGTAGTGGAAGGAAAACGACATTCTGGGTATGCAGTAGTCATGAAAACAGAAAAAGGAGAATTAGAGGTACTAGAAAAAGGGAAATTACTCCCCAGCTGGTCAGCTCAAAGTTGTGAAGTTCATGCTCTAAAGAGAGGTCTGGACTTGTTAGAAAAAGAAAAAGGAACAATTTACACAGATTTGAGGTATGCCTTTGGAATAGTTCATACCTTTGGTAAAATCTGGGAAGAGCGAGGCTACCTAAATTCAAAAGGAAAGAACCTAGCACATGAAGGACTAATAAAATCAGTGTTAGAATCCCTAACCAAACCCACAGAAATTGCAGTGGTCCACATAAAAGGACATCAAAAAGGAGACACTTTAGAAAACAGAGGAAACCAATTAGCTGATCAGGTAGCAAAAGAAGTAGCTGTAAATCCAGAGGGACCAGTAAAAATCCTAAAACTAGACAAGGCAATGACTGAAAAAGAAGAGAAAAGGGAACCAATATTTAGTAAGAAAGAATGGGAAGCAATAAAGAAACTGGAATTATCTCAAGGAGAACAAGGGGAATGGTTAACATCAGATGGGCGAAAATTTTTGAACAAAGCTTTAGCCCGGAAAATGTTAAATGAGATACATGAACTAACTCATTGAAGAACCCAAGGGATGTGTGACCATTTCTTGAGGGAAAATTTGTGCCTCGGAGTTTATGATTTGGCAAGAGCTATAACAAAGGGGTGTATAATATGCCAAAAAGTAAACCAAAAAGTAATGAGGAAAACTGAACCTGGGGGAAGAGAGTTGGCCTTAAGACCATTCCAGAGTGTGCAAATAGATTTCACAGAAATGCCCCCTATACAAGGGTATAAACATTTATTAGTAATAGTTGACCACCTAACACATTGGGTAGAAGCATTTCCCACAAAGAGAGAAACAGCAGAGGAAGTTGCCCGAGTAATACTGGAAAATATTATCCCCAGATATGGTTTAGTTAACACTATTGACTCAGATAGGGGATCCCATTTCACTTCCCAAGCCCTACATGCTATTGTAAAAGCCCTAGGAATAAAATGGAGACTACACACCCCATGGCACCCCCAGAGTTCGGGTCGAGTAGAATGTATGAATAAAACATTCAAAAATGTGTTAACGAAACTGAGGACTGAGACCCAAATGAATTGGTTAAAGTGTTTACCTCTCGCCCTCTTGAGAATCAGAACCAAGCCACGATCTGACCTTGGGGCATCCCCATACGAAATGATGTTTGGGCTTCCCTTCCTGATGACCCCTTATAGCACTGGAGACTATATAGAGGGAGAAGAAATGACTAGAAAATACTTAGAGACAATTGGAAAGACCCTAAGTAATTTAAGAAAAAGAGGGTATCTCCCTCAAACCTCCCCATTTGACACCAATACCCACCAAATCAGTCCTGGAGATTGGGTACTAATCAAATCCTGGAAAGACACTCCATTAACCCCAAAATTTGAAGGTCCCTTCCAGGTTCTGCTAGTGACCCGTGCTGCTATCCGGACCCAAGAAAAAGGGTGGACTCACGTCTCCCGTGTGAAGGGACCAGTACCCGCCTCCCCCTAACCGTGGACAAAACCCAGAAAGATCCCCCACGAGTTTCTCCAAGTGGATTGCCATCCAAGATCCTGCCAGCCTTAAAGTAACTCTTAAGAAACAACCAAAGAAGGACTGAAAAGAAATAGAAAAAGGGTGGACTCACATCTCCTGTGAGAAGGGACCAGTACCGCCTCCCCCTAACTGTGGACAAAGCCCAGAAAAGACCCACCCCGAGTCTCTGAAAGTGAATTGCCATCCAAGATCCTGCCAGCCTTAAAGTAATTCTTAAAACAGCCAAAGACAGACTGAAGAAGAAATAGATAAAAACTACAGAGTTCTGTTAAGCAAAATTGTTGTTAAAGTATACATATATATTTGTTAAGATATTGTAATTGTTAATGTTTTAGTATAAATTGATATTCTAATGTAGATTGTTAATATTTTGATATGTTCTAATGTAGATTGTTAATATTTTGATATAAATTGTTAAAATTTTCAATCCAAATAGAATAAGTTAAATAAAAAATCCCCCATCGACTTCCCTCACAGAACATTTCCCACAGGCAGTTAAATTAAAAGGTGGGGGAAAAAAAAAAAAAAAAAAGTTAAAAAAAAGGACCTTATTAACGGAAAAAAAGAGGATCTTCTTACCAGGAAAAAGAGGACGTTCTCACACCTCCAAACCTAAGAGGCAAGACCGGGTGAGGCTAAAGAGAAGGGTGAGCCATGAAGCCCCCTAGGACAAAACTAGCTCATACCGGACTCTTAGGTGGACTAATGTTAGTCCAGTCAATAAGCTTGGCACTAGGAGGGAGTGGAGAAACATGCACGAAGTGCTACTACCCTCTTTATGATGAAGAAGACCTAGGATCACTAATGAGGGTCCACACAAACATTAATCCCACCTGTTTTGATCATACACAATTAGAAACTTGCCAAGAAGAAGGAAAAACATATTGGCTCCCAAAAAATACTGCCTCACATAGGCAGCGCCTGATTGGGGAATGTCCTGTAAGGGAAGCCTGGTTCTGTTTTGAACAAGAAGGAATGAATGACGTAATAAAAAGAAAAACAATTAACAGTAAAAAAGGAAAACCTAGATAAAACACTGGGTAAAAATCTATTCATAGACTTAATTGAGAAAATTAGTAAAGAACTAAATGTAACCAATTGTTGGGTGTGTGGAAGTACCCAAATGTCAGATATTTGGCCCTGGGAAGGAATTAGTTTAGCACCTCTAGACATTTTAAGATGGAAATTAGCTGAGCAAAAACCCAGAATCACAGGAAAAAGGAGGCAAGAACAATGGGACCTGAAAGCAAAAGTGATCGGAGAAGAATGTATTAAAAGGACAGGAAAGAAATACCAAACCCCCATAGGGAGAACAGCCTGCAAACGATATTTAATTGTAAAAGATTCAGGGAGCAGGTGGATCCCACAAGAACCAAATAGATATTGGACTACTACAAAAAAAGAAAGAGGATGTATCTACCATGAAGGGTATAAACTTTATGAGTGTGCAGACAAAGGAATAAATCCTTTCCAAGGATTGAAAGAGCTCTCCAAATATTGGGAGTGCCCCACAGAAACGCAAGACATATTCTGGGAGGCCCCTGAGCATTTATTCTGGATTTGTGGAAACACTGCCTATACCCTCCTCCCCGGAGATTGGACAGGAAGCTGCACCATTGGAGCAATAAAACCTGCTTTCTTCCTCCTACCTAAGGAATCAGGGTCATACTTAGGAGTCCCCTTATATGATAACTTAAGAACGAGTAATCGGAAGAGAAGACAAGTAGTAAACCTAGAAAGTAAACAAAAATGGAAGAGAAAAATTTGGACCCCTGAAGAAATAATTAAGACCTATGGACCAGCCACTTGGGCCCAGGATGGATCCTGGGGGTACCGTACTCCTATTTATATGCTAAATCCAATCATCCGTCTCCAGGCAGTACTAGAAATAGTGTCAAATAAAACAGCACTTGCCCTAGACCACATTAGCACACAATTGACACAAACCAGAGGTGTAGTCTACCAAATTCGGCTTGCAGTAGACTACTTATTGGCAGATGAAGGAGGCATTTGTGGGAAGTTTAACTCCTCAGAATGCTGCCTGGAAATAGATGATAAGAGTGAAGTTATCAAAAACATTTCAAAAGAAATACGAAAAGTAGCTTATGTAGGCACCCAAGAATGGACTCCTCTAGGAAACTCAGACTGGTGGAACGACTTTTGGTCATTCAAAGTAGGATGGTGGAAGAAAGCAATCTTTATTGCTGTTTGTGCCTTTGGAAGCTTCTTATTTTTACCCTGTTTACTTCCCTGTGTAATCAAGACAGTAACTACCACAGTACAAGCTAGCCTTCAGATCCCTAAAATAACAGATAAAAAACAAGCCAAAATTATGTTAATGGAAACTCAGAATCAGAACCAAGAACATGAATCAGCTATACAAATATATAACCAATACCAGAAATCTAGAGAAATATACTCCAATGATTCAGAAATTGAAGATTGATGCGGACTAAAGCCCGATCAAAACATAAGAGGGGGATATTGTTAGAAAGAAAAAAAGAGTTAAGAGTTATTGTTAACCATATTTGTAGTTGCAAGATTAATGTTTGTAGTAGCAACTTTTGTAACTGTTGAATAGTGTTAAAAAAACTCACCTACCTCGTGTCTGTATTGTAGCCCTATCCCAAGTTCCTGTATCCTGTTTCCTGTATCCTGTTCCTTGTTCCTGTGTCTGTCGGGCCCCGCCTGCACTGCTCCCCTACTCTTCCCCATGACAACCAGTGGCTCCACCCAGTATGTAAACCATGTGAACTTCCAGACCCCCGAGGGACCATGGGAGTGAGAGCACCGCATACAAACTGCTGAAGTTTAGAAACGAATAAACAGATACTTCGCCAAACCACCCTAGAAGATCGGGAAGAACAACAGCTATCTGGAGAACAGTTTTTAATCATCTCACATCTCACTGTAACAAGAGTGGGACTTGCTCGGAGTCACCCCCCTGGACTTTAAACGAGCCAAGTAGTCTCCTAGGGGACTCCTGCGAGGGCGGAGACTCCAGCTCTGTCGTTAAGGCAAAGCTGCTTGCACCTCCTCCTCTTCGTTGTCCACAGGGAGCAGTGGCGGTGAGCGCGACCCCTCGAGCCCCCTCCCCCAGGCTGATTTCACAATAAAGGCTTTAAAAAGGAGCAGAAGAGCTCCTGGCCCTTTTATTCATACCACTCCCACTGCTGGGGCTGGCTTGTCACACCAGCCCACACCAGCTGCATCTGGAAGCAGGGAAGCAAACCCCGTTAGCAATTCACTGAATAAATCCCCTTCTAAAGCAAGCATCCCGTCTGGGGATGAATTAGGAACCCTCGGGGTTCTCTCCTCCTATTAACCCCTTCCCAGCCAGCCATGCACTGAGAAGGGAAGTCAGCTCAGCCTCAAAGTGGGGAAATTTCCTTGTGGGACAGTCTGGGATGTGTTAATGGGGGCAAAGGTGCGGGGCAGCCACACAGCTCCCTGGAGACGGCAGGAGCTGAGGGCTGTGCGCTTGCTCCTGCCCACTGCAGCAGCAGGTTCCTGCTCCGGGAAGGAATCGCCTTCCTCATTCTGCCACAGCCCTGAGGACAAAAGAGCTCTCAGCTCCCTGTGAAAGCTCAGACAAGCAGTAGAGAGAGAATTAATGCTCCCATAACTGGCATCTAACAGCCACAGGGCAAGGGAAAAGTTGGGTTTAGAGAACAAAGAAAAAGCACTAAGTAATAAAAGGTAAGAAAAATCCATCACTCTAACAGGTAAACGAAGGTAAACCACTTGAAGAAACAGAGGTAGATAAAGGGAAAAAACATACAATTCATAGTGTCCATTGCACCCAGTGCCAAAACAAGCTCAGGGAGTCAGGAAAGAAGTAAACACGTGCTCCAAACAACAGCAGAAATGAAGTGAGATCTCTGAAGGGAACAAAAGAAAGAGGCGGCCTGAAGAAACAGAAAAAATCCTCCCTACCTTTCATTCCCTGCCCACAAGGGAAGGGCTTTGGTATTTTTAATCAAGAGTCTCTTGTATCATGTGGTAGAAATCCAGAAAAATAAAGGTCAGGAGAAGCATGGTTTATTGGCAACATTCCTGCACAGCAGACAAGATAGATCCTTGTGCAAATCACTCCATGCAGCACTCACATCTTTAATTTCTTCTTTTCCTCTTCCTGGGGAAGCAGTTGCTTTATTTACTCCAAGCAATATTTTCTCCCTCCTCCCTGGCAAAGAACAAGCTCCCATCTTGGCAAGTGCTCACTGGTTTACTTAATGCCCATCACACCCATGCTAAGGAGAGCGGAACAGGTTAATTTATCACTTATTACAATGATTAACTTGCCCAGCTGCCAGGTTCAAGAGCCCCAGAGTGCCTCAGGTTATACAGGATGACAGAAGGAAAAGCTCCATTGAATTAAGCTGCTGACACACTGGCCCTCTTTGCCTGTCAAACACATTCGGCCACTCTTGCACTGTCCTGTGAAAATTCCTCATAAAACACAAGTGAAAATCCCTCATCACCTGTGAGAAAGCACAGCTGGGTTCTGCTTAGGGAATTTCAAACTGTGGGGTATTTGTGACCTCCCCTTGCAAAGGCAGCATCTCAGGAAAACCAAAAGTTTATTTTCATGGACTCACAGGATGTGTGGGGTTGGAAGGGACCTCAAAGCTCCTCTTGTTCCAAGTTTTACTGTGCTCAGGACATCTTCTCCTAGACCAGGTTGCTCCAAGCCCCATCCAACCTGGCCTTAAACACTTCCAAGGGTGAGACAATCACAGCTTCTCTGGAACTTGTTTTGTTCCTCCCAGGTCTAAAAATCATACCAAATTTAGCAGCCTCAGAGATAGATTTCTATTAAATATCTACATTTTTCTAGGAAAGAAATACAGCAAACCTTGTTTGCATCGACTTTGCAAAATCAACACGTGCTCTTCAGAAAGGGCTGCCACCCACTTTTCTTATTTTTCCCCATTTGGTGGAACATTTTCATTCTGTTGTTGTTTGGAGCAGTATTTTAATATATCTGGCTGAGGCTGCTTAAAATAGTACAGCGAGATACCGGGGGTGAGGGGTGGAAAACTGAGCTCTTGCACATCCAGTGTTTCTGTTGTTAGAAATCCCGCTCTGGTGGGATGAAATAGGTGCTACCAATCCAATTTCTAAAGTATGAGACATCAAGTTGACACTATTTTAAGACTTAAAAAAAAAAAAAAAAAAAAAAAAAAAAAAGCCAATTTAAACAAACTTCTGCTGCGTTCCATTATCTCTGTTCCACAGTTTATGACAGAAGACAGGAGAGAAAGATTGTTTTGGGAACAATGTTTTCAGAACTCTAAAAATAATGTAAAAACTGCTCTGCCACACTCTCAGCAGTTACAGCCCCAAAAAGCACTGGCTGTCTTTGCTCACAATTGTATGAGATTTCTACCACACCACAGGACAGTCATTTTTGGGTTTTCTCCTGGAAATAACTACAACACTTCTGGGTAGCAAGGCAAACATGAACCTCTTTTAATCGCCCTCGAAAATGGACATTTGAAATGAGGTACACAAAGCCAAAGGCCAGCTGAACCTGTGATCTCTGAATGGGTCTTCACATTCTTCCCAGGAAGATGAATGGGAATCACTGTTTTGCCAAGGAAACTTTGCCAGGGATGTGGTGTAGAAAATGTGTTTTCTGCTCCTCTCAGAGCCAAAATTCCTACACAATTCTTGTAAGTCCTTCTTAGATAAGGACCATGTTCAACTGAGTGACAGTGAAGCAAAATGGCAATCCAGGAATAAATATTCCTGTACACAATATCCTCCACTCACATGGATGGTTACTCACTGGCACACAGGAGTAAGGAAGGAATCCAAATGCACCATTGTACTTAAAGTCAGATGTGTTGAGGGATGAACAAATCTCACAGAGATATGGAAACCTCCCTGAAAACCCAGTTCAGGGAGAGCCTGAGCTTTTTTGGGGTTCTAGGCATGAAGATGCTCAGGATTTTCCACAGATGCTCAGCAGGCAGTAGGATTGTGCCTGAATCTCGCTCTCGAAATGCCAGTGGCTCAACTGAGAGCTGTGGGAATGATTTACATTGCTTTGAGAGGGGCCACAGTCCTGCAAGGGTCTTTAATCAGGGGCAAACAGCAGCCTGGAGGGTAGGGAATTCTGGATCTGTACCACTGCATGCTCATCCTCACCTTAATGTGGAGCTGCCCCAAAAGTTGCCATGCATCACTTTTTATATTTCTCCTGTTGGGTATATTTTGGAGCAGCTGTTATATGTGGCTTTTTATGGTGATCCTGTGGGAAGCAGCCATTCGCCTGCTGTGATATCCTCACAACTAATACTAACTTCTCATTCCCTTTGGTTTTATTTGGGGTTTTTTATGATTTCTTTGATTGGCTTGTGAGGGTTTGTTTGTTTGTGTTTTTGTCTGTTTTGGCTTGAGTTTTTTTGGTTTTTATAAATGACTGGTGAGGTTGGCACAGCCAAACCCAAGAAAATGTAAACCAGGGTCGACTTTCCAGAAATTACTTTTGACCAGGTTTAGCTGCATCCCCCAGGTTCAAGATCACCAGTATATTTGCAGGTTTTGCTCTGCATCATCAGCCTGCCCAGACTCTGCTCGGTGTTTCACAAATGGAGAAGACAATGGATACTGCACCAAGCTTCCTTTTAAAGAGCAAAACCTGGGCCAGCATGGCAGAAAAGAAGAAGAAAAAGAAAGAAAATATTCACCAGTTAGAACAGAGCCAGTGTCTCACCATCTTCCCCTCTGCTCTTATTTATTTTGGACATTTAGTGAGAAACTTGGGTCTAAAGCTTGCACCTCTCAGTGCCTGATGCTCTTTGCTACCCTTCAGCCTTGACTCCCCCTGATCTAAGTGACTGCTGTGGGGCAGGGGTTGCTCAGCCTGGAAAGGGAAGGTGCTGGGGAGGCCTCAGTGCAGCTGTGCAGGACTTGAAGGGTGCCACAGGAAAGACAGGCACAGAGTGTTCAGCAGGGTCTGTGGTGGGAGGAGAAGTGGGGAGGGCTTTCCACTGCAGGAGGTCAATGGAAGTTGGATCTAAGGAAGCTTCTCTTGTACACCGAGGGTGCTGAGGCACAGGCCCAGGCTGTGCAAGCAGGCTGTGCATGCCCCATCCTTGGGAACATCCAAGGCCAGGTGGGAACAGGGCTCTGAGCAACATGGTCTGTGGGAAGATTGCTCAGCTTGGTACATCTTGGTATATTCTTGGATGATCTTTAGGCTCCCTTCCAAGCCCAACCATTCAGGACTTCCATCATTCCATGGTCTCCAGTGTCCACTTCAGATCAAGCATGCACTCCTGTGAACTGTGATGTCATAATCGAGTTCCAGCGGGAGCTCCCATCACCCAGCAAAGAGCACAACACAACCGTTGGCCCTGGTGTCACTGTGCCCTACACCCTGCACCAAGACTGCTCCTGTCACCCTGTTTGTCCCCTGCTCCCTGATATCCCTATCAGTCCCAAGGGTTCCTTGTCAACTGGATTTTGCCATCCATCCCTGCAGGACGTGCACAATTGTCCCGAGGAATGTACAGTGCCATTCCATGGAGGTGGACGCACACCAACTGCCCGAGTGGGCTGGAACTCTGTGGGGATGGTGAGGGAAAGGGAGCCCACTCGAAGGTTTTGCTATCTCTGCAGGCTGTCACAGACAGAGAGAAAGAGGTGAAGGTTGATATGGAGGAGGAAAAGATGGAAGTGGATGTGGAGGATGAAAAAATGGAGGTGGACATGAATGAGGAGGAGGAAGAAATGGATGTTGATGGAGAAGATAAGGAGGAGCCCAGAGTCCTGGGATGGAGGCTGATGGCAGCAGCAGGATGGGCATGTGCTCCCCACAGCAGAGTGGGTCCCCTGCTGCCAGGCTGGGGCTGGGCTGGGCAGCCCCTGCTCAGGGACACGGTACCCCATGCACTGCATCCTGGTGGCCATCCACAGCCTGTCCTGGGCTTGCTTTGGGCCACACAAGCCCTGTCCCAGTGCCTGGGGCACGGCCCCCAGCAGGTTCAATTCTGGCAGCCCAGTCCCACTGTGCCAGCGTGTGCCAGCCTGGGGGCACATGGAACAGCCCTCCGCACCTGGCTGCAGTGACTGTGGCACTTTCTTTTCTTCCAGGACCACCGGAGATCCTGGAGATGCCGCCCTTTTGTATATATATTTTGGACTTTTTTACTGCTGTTGTTATATAGGCAACATTTGCAAGTTTGTGGTTTCCACTTGCTCCAGGTCTCGGGGCTGGAGGTCCCTGGGGGAGCTGGCACAGCCACCCAGGACTGAGGTACCTGTGCACAGAGGGGCTCCACTGACAGAGGCCACGCTCCCCTTGCAGTTTCTGGGCACCTGTGGCAGCTGTAGGGGCAAATTCCAGTGGGCCCTGTCCCCAGGAGGAGCAGGGCTGAGCCTGTGTGCCCCTGCCCAGGGCTCTTCCCTGGAGAGCCCCAGAGCCATTGAGTGTTCCATGGCTGCGGGCAGCCCCTGTTCCTGGGCACCCTGAGGGGCTGAAGCCAGCCTGGAAGGACCCTCAGCCCTACGCAGACCAAGGTTTCCAAAGGAAACTCCTTTGTCACCAGACTCTGGTACAAATACAACACCAATTGCTCCTCCTAATTAAAGATGTGACGTTAATTGGCACAAATTTGCACCTTGGACTTCCTAGCACAGCAAATGTCAGCACTTGTAATCCCTGTTCCGTGCTCCGTGCTCCGTGCTTGGGCACCAAAACAGCAGAACCAATTGGCAAAATGAATTGCCACCAACCTGCAGAGAGCTACGGGGGGAGAACCTACCTCAACCACACAGAGAGAAATACTTGACATTGAAAGTCCAGGGCAGAGATGAAAGGGACATATTTTAATGCCAAGAGAGAGGATTTTTAATTGCTGAATTCATTGTCCAAGAACAGCAATTAAAGTTTTTGGTCCCCTCACTTGCCACAGATCTGTATTGCCAAGGTTTGTTTCTGGGTTATGACTGATTTTTATTAATCTGTTCAGCACTCTGATGCTGTTCCTACCTAAGGTGCAGAGATGATATTTCAGAGCCAGATGAGCTCAGCACAGCTTGTGCAACACACAGAATAGTGTTAAACTAAACAGATACTTCGCCAAACCACCCGAGAAGATTGGGAAGAACAACAGCTATCTGGAACAGTTTTCAATCATCTCACATCTCACTGTAACAAGAGTGGGACTTGCTCGGAGTCACCCCCCTGGACTTTAAACGAGCCAAGTAGTCTCCTAGGGGACTCCTGCGAGGGCGGAGACTCCAGCTCTGTCGTTAAGGCAAAGCTGCTTGCACCTCCTCCTCTTCGTTGTCCACAGGGAGCAGTGGCGGTGAGCGCGACCCCTCGAGCCCCCTCCCCCAGGCTGATTTCACAATAAAGGCTTTAAAAAGGAGCAGAAGAGCTCCTGGCCCATTTATTCATAACACCTCTCGCTCTGTCCAGGCACGTTTTTTAGGCAAGGTTAATTATCGTCTGGTTCTTATTTATTTATTTTTTTTTTGGTAGGGGAAATTCAGTGCGGTTCTCTTGGATTTCCTGTTGCCCCGGAGGGGGAGAAAATCCCACCCTACTCTGCTTTAATTCCCCTCTTTTTCCCCCTCTCTGCTGAGGAGTGTGTGCGAGCAACGTGGAGCCTGGGCGCTGCGCTGCTGCTTCTTCTCCCTTGGCTGGGCTGCCTGGCGCTGTGTGCGCAGGGACGGCCGGCGGACGGCAGCAGCATCGCCCGGTGCTCCACACTCCTTCAGTAGCGGGCGGCTCCTTGGCCGCCGCCGCGCATCGGGAGGATGGGGCCGGGAGCGCCGCCGCTTGGGTCCGCCGGCGAGGACAGCAGGACGCTCTCCAAGGGTAAGGACAAGGTTGAAACCCCCCTTCCTGGATGCCTGTTTGCTCCCCACAGCGTCTCCTCAGCCTTTCTGATGGTCTCCGTGTATGCCCCTGGTGCTGCTGCACTTTCCGCCTCTTGGTATGGCTGGGGACTCGGGGTTCACTAAGCTGGGAGTTCAGACCTTACCTGTGGAATCTGGCCTCCAAATTAGTGCGAGTTAATTAAAAGCACACAACGAATTGACCCCATTTGGGCTCCTTGGTCCAGCGTTTTCTCGTACTGAGATACTTTGACGTTCACTTATATTTTTTGGGGGGGTGGTTCTACAAAGAAATGATGTAAAGCTGGTTTGTTTTTTTTCTTCCCATGTTTTAGGGACTTCTTGGTATTTTGATTTAGTTTATGTATCCTTGTGAGCAGGATATGATATGAGCAGCATCCCTTCTGTCTTGTGTCAGATAACAGTAAGCCCGTTTTTATGGCAATGCTTCTCAGACTTTGGATGAAAGCAAAGTCAAACTCATCCCTTCCATATCCTCAGTTGGTGCAACAGGGATGAACGTAGCTTGCTCTTGCCTTATCTACCGCTCCTCTTTGTACTAATCAATTGAACTAACCCAAAATAAAATGCCTTGGAGGAAGATTTTGTTCCTTTGGGGAGGATTTTTTTGTAGATCACTTCGCTATGCACTTTTTGTTTGTTTTAATGCAGCTGGATTCTTCCCATGTGTGTATGTAAGACATTAAAAACTCTTCAGGGTGCTTCGTATTTTCCCACACACTTTTATTGATTTGTCTGTGTCACAGGCCAAACGTGTGTGGTTCTAGGTTTTGCTCCTACCGTTGCCCTGGAAGAAAGACACTTCCTGGAGGAAATCAGTGCATTGTTCATAAGTGTCTCATTGTTTCTACTGCTAAAGGGGTAACAATAAAAGTAAATATTCTTCTATGAGTTACTGCTCCATGTAGTATGAGAAAAGCCAGTTCAGTTCTGTGTTCCACCTAATTTTTAAAAATAAGGAAAAGAAAAAAACCCGGATTTACAGGTCCACATTTCTTGTAACTGAAGGACTGCCCAGTGATCTTGGTACGTTAAAAAGAGACACGTCTCTATCTAGTTTTCAAAGAAAACCCATGACAGCGAAGGAAAAAGGGAAAAACCTTCATCAAATCAAATACTGAACTGTAGTAACAGGAAAAAAAAAAGCTAAAAGGCCTTGATGCAAGTAAGTCAGAACTTGAAGTTCTCAGAAACTTGGAATTACAATTAAATAGAAAGCTTCTTTATATCTGGGATGCTTACTCTCTTGTCTGTTACTTTTAGTTGTGTTTTGATAGATGTCAGACATGTAGAGTGGCTGCTGGCTGGTCATGGTAGGTACTTGTCATGGTTTGATATTGGCACAAGGCCAGTGCCCCCATGAAGATATACTGTCCCTGGTGTTTGCTGTGAGATGTGACCAAAAACAGAGCAAAACAGTTTCTAATTTAGAAAGTAAAAGAAAAGAACTTTATTATTTATAATATGTAAAGAAGACACATACAGAAGAAAATGAAAACTTTAAAAAACACTTTTCCTCCCTCCTCACTCAAGTTCTTAATACAGTGAAACAAACTAAAAACTCCCAGTCAAGTTACCACTTTTTAGATAATTAATTTTCAGTTTATTACCACCTTTCTAATAATCAGCACTTAGTTCATTAAGGAGAGATAGGAGTTTTTCTTGTACTATCTTGTGACCTCTTCTTTTATGTGTAGTGCTCTCACCACTGTGCATGGACCAGAACTGTTTCTAGGGTTTCTCTTTTTTAAAGATGTTTTGGTCAGTTCTAAAAAACGACAGCTTTTTAAATTTCGGGGCACCAGTCCCCCCCAGTTTCACCCTCTAGGGCCGAGGGGCCTTGAGAACAGAGATCTTCCTCTCATCTCTGTTCACACTACTCTTCTACTGTCCACTTTTGGCTCCAAGCCAATGCCTCTTCCAGATGCAGTCTCTGTGTCACAGAAAAGAAATAAGTCCGTCCATGGCTATACAAGAAAAGTCCAGCCAAAGGCCACTCCATCATCTCCTCTCACCTAGGATTCTTTTCAGCATTCTCTGACAATCTTCTACTTGCACGAACTTTCATTACTTTTGCTCAGTTCTTTATCTTTCTTCTTCAAATTCCAGAGGATTAGTATTTATACAGTTTCCATCATCTACAAAAAGGGTTAAAACCTTGGACTGTGCTTGCCCAGAACTCCCACGGCATCTTTGCTGCTGGACACTTTTCTCGCAACACTCCCTCTTTACTCCTTTGGCCGTGCTGCCCGGCTGCTGATATCAAATTTCAAGGTGGCACAGACACAGTCTCTCTCTCTCTCTCTCCGGGGGGAGGAAGAAGGCTGCCTGATGTCTCTCAAGGTTCTTGTACTTTCTCCACCCTTCCATCCTGCAGGATCTTCCTCTCCCCTCTCTGCCCAAGGCTCCGTTCTACCTCCACATGGCTTCCCCTGCCCCGCCCAGCCCGCAGCTGGGCAGGGGAGATCCGCCCGTCCTCAGGGACTGGAACCAAGAGAGTGTTTTCTGGGGAGCCCTCTGCTTTTAACCCCTTGTGTTCTCAGAGGCGGATCCTTGTCTTCAGTGGCCACACCAGGTGCCAATCTTTAAACCTGAGCACTCATTCGTTTGACTACTGAATTTCAAAAAACTCATTTCTTTTTCAAACTACCACAGTACTGTGCTGACAAATGTGACTTTGACATGCATGGAATGGCAAAAGAAAAGGAAAAAAGTTGTGTGTGGGGGGAATGTGCTCAGTACTCTGGTAGGATGATCTCTTAGGGGATGTTTACCATGAACAGAAAATGAAGTTTAACTTTCTTTATGTTAGGTAACAGCTGATAGTAGACACATGCTTCCTTCTGACCTTAATGTAGTCTGTTGCCATTTATTCTTGCCTGTCACTGTCTCTTTTATTAGTAAGTATGCTCAACTTCAGAATTCAGGTTCAAGGACATACTGCTCTTTATGTAAGCAGAGGAGGTCTTTGCAATACTCTATCTGATAAACTTGCAGGCATGCAGGACAAAACTGGGGAAGGAAAGAGTGATAAGCCAAGGTCTGCCAAACTTTTGACCTTTGGTGGCTTTTTTTTCTTTTCCTTTTTAACTATTCCAGGCCTCTCTCACCTGTTCACATCTATTTGGTTTACATGATTAGAATTGGCTAGCTAATATTGAGGCTATCTGTGCCACATATCACTTATTTTCACTTAAAGCTGACCCAGAATTTTCCAGTAGAGTATAATGGTGCCATTTATTAATGTTCCTGTGAAATTAAAGGAGTTTCTCAAAATGTTCTGTTCAGGTTTATCAACTCTTTCAATACTGGCTTACTTTAATGTAGAGTTTTAAAGAAGGACTTAGGCTGCCTATTACACTGTTGATAGGTTTTTCATATTCAGCTGTGTGTCTGGCTCAAATTTGGTTAGAGACTTTCATCAGTCCTTTCAAAATGCCCTTTAAATTGTGACTGTCAGTGCGTCTTCAGGCACTTGGTCTCAGGTCTGCCCACATCCAGAGTAACCATTGATTTATTTTTAATTTCTGTGCACAAAGGACATCTTTTAGCTCCTGCCTACTTACTGCACTTTAATTGCAGCTTTCTAATGTGTTTGGAGGGCAAATGGTTTTGGCAGACCAATATTGTCTGTGACACTTTTCTGTTTCTGCTTTTGGTGAAGGTTTAAGTGTACAGATTTCTATGCTCACATTTAATATCTATGGAGATGATGTTCCCTTTAGTTAGAGTTCTTCACCTAGAAAAAACCTCCTGCACAGGATGCTGGACAAGCTATCAAACTTCTTACTGGAGATATGCCGATTATAACTGATGAATATTTTAACTGGTGATTTTAAGGTAGTATTTCATGAGGAGAAATCAATGAGTCAGTGGTAGATCAAAAAGAAACCATTCTGACCTGACAACTTTTTCAACCTGATGGTGCAGTGGTGGTTGTTGGTGGTCTGTGGCACATTCAAGACTAAAACTGATCTTTTATCTAAAACCCAAAGGTCTGCTTACTTTAACTCTTTTGTTAAACAGAGTAAATCTTCTGATGAAAGCAGATTTAGGATATGCCTTAAGGTCCAGGGCTTTTAGTTGGCAAAAAAATTACTCCTTAACTCATAATAAACTTGGCTTGTGTTCTATAAAGATGGACTTAACTGGAATGTAAGAATACAACCCTGTTTCCTGTACTTTTCTAGTACTCTAAATCCAAGTCCCGTTTCTCACTTTTACTTCTGCTCATGGAAAAGTATTTTAAGTCAGTCCATACTGTGTCTCTAATTTCAGCTAAACAGGAAAATCCCACAAACACTCTGACCTCTGATACCTTCACATTTGGGACATAGTTGTAGCTGAATTTAATGATAAATGTAGATGATGCATTTTGCATCTTTCTGATGCCCGAAGAGTGGTGTGGCATGTGATCTCCTCAAGGTGGTTGTTCCCTTGTAGACCTTCAGTGGAGATGTGCTGCCACATTATTTGGTTCTCACAAAACTTTAGGCCTATTTACAAAGAAATTGTGATTCTTGTTTTTGGTTTTGTTTTTTGCTATATAAGTCCTCCTGCATTGTGCTATAGTAGCTCTTACTGCCTTGGGCTCTGTTTTGATTCATTTGCTACTTGAGCAGATTAATTTGATGTATTAATTTGGATCTGCTTTAGAATCTTTTAGACTCTAAGCTCTTTTTTTTCATGGTTCTGTTACTCCTTTCTTAATTGGAGCTGTCCTGGATGGTGAGAAGGGAAGGCATGACTTGGGTCATAGAGGAGGACAGCCCAAGGTCACTCACATGGGGTGAACAGGCTTTCCTGGGGTTTTTTATGGTTAGTTTTTAAATAAAAGTGGGGAGCTGCCTGTGTACAGAAAAGTATATTTAGGGAAACACCACAAAGTCTGTGAAGTCCAGCATTTGGACATTGACTTCCCTCAAAACTGCTTTGGGTAAAGAGAGGATAAGCTTAGAAAAAGAAGGAAAAAGAAAAGACCCTAAAATTCCTTTAAAATGGTGACTATGAGAATGAAGCCCATAGCATGAATTGGCATTGTTTATATGTAGAGGACCAAAAAGGAAAATAATTCATCCCTGGAAAGGAAAAATTCAATCCAGGAGAGACACTCCCCTGAGCCCAAAGGGGGAAGGGCCATCTGCCGTAAGGTCTCTGTAAGCACAAGTTCATATGTTGAACCTTATTGGTTGTTGTATTTGGTGCCACTCAAAGTAGCTTGGTTCAGCCCTGTTCAACCCCCTGTTGCCTTAATATGTACCTCCCCCTAGAATGTTCCCCCCTTCCCTGAGCCCCATTGCTCTCAGTTTGCCCAGTACTCCACCCCTTTCTCTGCCCCTGCTAAGCCTTTTGTCAGCCGGCTGGCTGCCGCTCCTCTGTGCCAGTTTTACCTGCCCCCATTGGCCCTTCACCCTCAGATCCACCCCCTCATTCCCATATAAAACCCCATGTACTTCCCTCCGTCTTTGTCTTTTTCCCTGGATTTCCATGTGGCAAATACAGTGCTCTTGGATTTCTATATTGAGACCCGTCCTTTTTGCCTTTATTGTTGGCCACCTTAAAAGCGTTTGTAGAATTCTGCACCTGTGGGTCGCTCAAAAGGTTCACTGAAACTGGCAGTGCATCATTTATATTCCTTCAAATCTTGGATTCTTGGTAATGTTTTTTTCACAGATCTTGTGGTTTAAAAGATGTATTTTTAATGATTTTACATTGCTTGCATAATTGGCTGGTATTTCTGATTGGGGAAATAGTTTATTACCTGGTTTCAGTGGTTGGGTCAGTGTTCGAATATGCCTGATTTAATTCTGATTGCCTTCAAATTTGTCAAGAGATGCCAATTAAGTCAAAATTCAGTTTGCGTTATTTAACTTAAAATTACCTTTGCTTGTATAGCTGTCCAAATGAGGTGAGTTTTCAAGTGTAGGTTTTTTTCCCCTGCAAGTTTAAGACTCGGTGTCCTAGGGTGATGTTTGTATCCCCATTTGTGTGTTCTGCTATGTTGGATGATATGTTCTGTGCCTGTGAGACTGGCTCTGAAGGACAAAAATTTTGTTTTGGTTCTGTTATCAGCCTGCTCCCCCCATGACTGGCGGGACACAGAGATGGGGCAGTAGATAGTGTGGCTTTTGTTTTTTGGTGGTCTCTTTTTTGCTTGGCTCTAGCTCTGGCTTCTGATTTTGCTCCTGCTCCTGCTTTGCTTTGCTCTTGCTTTGTGTTTTTTTCCCCCTTTTCCTTTCTTGTAACTACTGGAACCTGCTCCGGACTGGGACCTGAGAACACCTTGTGGTGGCAGCAGCCATCCCCAGCACTGGAGGGAGTGACAACAGAGCGACCACCCCAAGAGAGACTTGCTGAATTTGTCATCTTTTTCAGAGCGGTGAAAGAGTATTGTCATCTGGCATTGTTCATTTTGTGTACTGGGGGGTGTTGTGCCTGTTAAATAAACAGGTTCTTTCCACTTCTCTCTGAAGAATCATTCCTGAACTGGCTGGGGGGAGGGGCCGTGTGGGTTTGCTCCTGGGAGGGGTCCCCCTTTGGAGGTTTTCTCCAGATTTGCCCTAAACTAGGTGTCTTAGTTTGGAAGACAGGTATCGCTAAGGACAAACAGGACCCTCTCCTGAAATGGAGAATGAAAAACAAAAACAAAAACAAAAACCAAACTCCTCTATCCGAATTGTTATAATTTTAGAATTAAGGGGCTCTCAGGCAAAGATGTGAAGATAGGGATAACAGTTCTTTACTTGTGTTTAGCCAGGCAAAACAGAACAACAATAACTATGAGATGAACAGCAGACAAAACCAGGGAAACAGTCCCAGTTTTCTCTGCTGCTGGCACCCTTTCCCCGTTGGTGCAGTTCCCGTCACAGGCAGATGTGGTGCAGAGTCCCGGGATGCTGGAGATGGATCAGGAGCTCCCCGGCGGTGGCTGGAGCTGCAGCACGAGTCCCGGCAGGCAGGGGGTGCGGGCTGAGGTGTGGAGAACACTCGGAGCAGGAGCGAAGGAACAGCGAGGGGGGCAGGAACTGCAGCGGCTCCCGGCGAGGCAGACAGGGGCCAGGCTCAGGATTGCCGGGGCACACACGAAGAGACCGTGGCAGGAAAACCCCGAACTCCGCTCCAGTGGTGCCGGTGAAAACGAGATCTCCCCCCCCACACGCAGTCTGAAAGCCAGAGCCTCTTGTGTCTTTCCCTCACAAGCACACCCCCCAGCAAAAAGTGAAGTCCACGTGCTCCTCTTCTCCCTCCACCTCAGCCACTTTTTTTGTCTTTCTTAACTATTCTTAAGTACCCAGAGATTCGTTCCCTGGCAACTTATGGGAGAAAAGTTCTACAAGAGAACCCAACCCCCAACAACATCATATATCAAGGGCTTCTGAAATGGAAGTAATACAATTTGTAGTAAATCTTAATAAGGGAATGAGAAGAAGAAGCAATGGGTTTATTCATTAATATATGGGTATAATAGAAACAAGTAGAGTGAAGACAATGTATCAAGTATTTCATTCAGTTATGGTGTTTTAGAAACAAGAGAAACATACTTCGCATTGTTAAAAATCAGAAAGCCAGGACAATCACCTAGCTTTTTGATGCTTGAAGCCAAGAAAAGAGCCTGGACCATACCAAGGAGCCACGAAGACCAGGCAACAGGACAAAGTGATGAGGAAGACGCCAATTTCATCCCATGAGCCCACTGACACAAATCAAAAAAGACCCCTGACCCAATTAAAAAGAGATCTGTGCAATCATGATAAATGTCCAACTTATTTGCATACATAGCAGGGACAGGTGACTAATGTGTCTGGACATCTCAGAGAATTCTCTGAATATGTAAACCCTTTGGAAACATATACAGACCAGATGCTTTAGAAATGTGCACGTGTGTAGAGGATTACTTCCCATGAGTCCAGCTGCTGTTAATTTTTCTTCTGCAGAGGAGACAATGGGATGTCCAGCTCTCGGGAGCACAAGGCATTGCATGGAACTGTGCACGTGCTCAGCAGCTCAACCCTAGTGGTGCCTTAAGAAGGACACAGACAGCAATGGGATCTATGTATGCATGCATTAACAAAGTATTGCTAGCAACAGGATCTAGGTATCTGTTCTTTGGGGAAACAGGTATTTACGTTTCAGCATTTAGAATGCGGACAAGGCCACAGCTGGCCCTGCCTGGGGGTGTTGGCTCCAAGACAACTCCCTTGGTTTCTCCTTGAGCCCTGGCCAGGCTCAGCGATAAAGGCAAGAGGAGAAAGAAATCAGGTGCCCTGCACCAGCAGTTCTGTCAGACGGATCGTTCAGCGCTACCAAAGCCGGGCTACTCTCACAGTGCAGTCGGAAGCCTTGTGGCCGGCAAAGGTGGAGGCACTGCAGGATTTCCCAGTTCCTGGCTGTGGCTCTCTAGGGCTTTTCTGGGACAACTTCCCCCAGCTGATGTGCTGATCTGCATGAAGGGGAAAGGATTGGGCTATTTGTTGATGTACCTTTCTTCATCACTAGAGGCAAGCTTTTGTAACAATGATACCCTGCGTTGCTTAGCTTACCTTTTGCTATATTTTTTTCCTCTTTTGCATTAGAGTAAATGACACTATTCCTTCAGCTGGTGTCTGTTTCTGTCCCCCGACCCTCTCCAGCGCCCACACAAACACACAGCCACTTTAGCACAAGACCTGCCTCTCTGCCAGCGCATTGCTTGGAAAACAACCCTGATGGCCATCTCCATAAATGAAATTCCCACTTTGCCACTTCCTTTTCTGCAGGCAGGCGAGAAAAGTAGCCACTCCCAGTTTCAGACACCTCCTGAAACCAACTGCTTTCTGCAGCCACAACCCTGAAGTATCAACCTCCTCCCTTAACCTGACCACTGGGAGCTCACACCAAGAGGCCTTTTGTCCAAGGATAGCCACAGAAGAGCTCGAGGGAGGAGCGGTTTGAAACACAACTCCTTTGGAATTTAAACCTCTCTTTATCAAATGAATGCACACCAACCTGTTCAAAAGGGAAAGCAGAAAAGGAAAAGAGAAGCTCCTCTCCCACAACAGCAAACTTCGTGCTTCCTTCTGTTCCAGCTGAAGAGCGGAGGCCATGGGCTACTCCTCAGCATAGGAAGGAACCCTGGGAAATGGCCTGATTTGGGAGGCCAGCAGTGGGAATTTTCCCAACAAGAACAAAAAGATTCTCTGGAAGCAAAAGATTACGGCAACATTTCTGTAGAAAAGCAAAGAAAGAATCATTGAAGCACTTCGTAAAGCTTCCAGACAGAAATTTGTGCCCCAACACGACGACCCCGCCGTCTCTGCGGTGTGTTAGGAAGATCAGGCATGAAATTGCAAGGCATGGATACACATCCCTCATGTGCGTCCCCAGAGCACAAGCAGCTCCCTCACAAGACTTCAAGATTAAAGGACAAACGTTCCCCCTTCAGCTCTCCACACCAGCTCTAGGGAGTCTCTCTCCATTGCAGGATCTCCTTTGTCAGCCAACATTGGCAAGAGTTGGCTGCAGGAGTCGTAAGCTAAACTTTAGGCATCGATGGGATATTTTATTGTTGCCCAGAGAGGGTGAGATCAAAACAGCCAGTCTGATGAAAAGGAGGCCAAAAGAATGTTTTCTCATCCCCCCTTTTCATCCTTTCACCAGCCAAGACACAGCAATGTGCTTTCCCTTTGTCACTGATGATGCCTGAGGCACAGGATGCAGAGTAGGGATAGAGCCTGCCAGGGCTCCCAGTGACCCCACCACGGGATTCCCCTACCGTGCTGTGCCGTGCCACGCCATGCCATGCTGTGCCGGTGCCGTGCCATGCTGAGCCCTGCCCTGCCCTGCCATACTATGCTCTGCCCTGACCTGCCGTGCCCGGCTGGCCCCGAGAGCCATCGTGCCCACGCTGTGCCCACAGCCCTGGCTCTCGACACTCGCCCCCACCAAGTCCGGCCCGTGCTGAGGCCACGCTGGGAACGTGTGGGGCCAAGCGCAGCACCCCCCTCAGGCCACATGTTGCAGGCGCAGCAGCAGCCGTTGTGCCCACAGTTGGTGCTGGAGGTGATCGTGGAGCTGCCACTGCCCGCTGGGCTATGTGCCAGCACCCTCCCCGCCAAGCTGTGGCACCTGGAGAACAGCCCCCACGTCCGCTCTGTGCGCTGGGACAGCCAGGCTCAGGGGCTGCTCATCGACCGCTCCCTCTTCAAGCAGTAGCTGCTCAGCCCGGCTGCCACCTAGGGGCCAGCCCCGCACACCTTCAGGGCCACACAGTTCCCCAGCTTAGTGTGCCAGCTCTACCGCTGCGGCTTCCACAGGGTGCCGGGCTGCGGTGGCGCAGCTGTGCCGCGCGATGCCAGTGCCTGCCTCTACTACAGGAACCCCTGGTTCTGCCGTGACCGTCCCGAACTCCTGCTCCACATCCGCCGTCAGACCACGGCCAACAGGCAGCGGCCGGCGGCAGGGCGGGAGGGACGCAGGCACCCGCCCTGAGGCTCCCAGCAGCTCGGCAGGGTGCGGCTGCTGCTGGACGGGTGGGAGGGGCCCCCCAGCCACTTCCAGGAGCTCTATAGGGAACAGCTGCCTCTGGACAACCGGCAGCAGCTCAGGATGCAGCCCTGCAGCTTCCAGCAGCCCTCTGATTTCAACCCTCCAGTTAGGAAAATAATTTGACCCTTGCTTTTCCCAAGGTCATGAAAAGTGACTGTTGGAAGTATTTTCCACAGTGCTGGGTCATTCTCAGAAATTTTCGAGCCTCCTAGGGAGGGGGAAGATTACTAGATTACTAGGGAAACCTCCTAGAAAGCCAAAAGATTCTCTGCCTTCTTATGTGCTTCCTGTGAGGTTTGATGCCAGGCAGCAATAGAGCGGCGTGTCCCAAAGCCACATTCTGGAGCCTGACCCATGCGTTTGCATTCTTGCAGCCACCCCAGGTCCTTCAGCCCCCAGTGCTCCAGCTGGCAGTTCTGGTTCTGCAGTGTCCACTGACTTCAGCTCAGCACAGAGTGCAGCTGCAGAAGAGCAAGAGCTGGCATCAGATCTGGCCCTTGAGAGAGAGAGAAAATGATTCGGGAGATCAAGAGATCCCTGCCTGTAAAGTCTCCCTCTGCACAGGTAACTCCATTGGACAGCGATGAAAGGGGCTGGACTGAGAGCTTTTGAATGTTGTTGCATGGCTGAGACGCAAAGACTTCTTGAATTCAGCTGTGGATGGACAAGGAAGGATTTGCTTGGGAAAGCAAAATTTCAGAAAAAGAGGCAATGAAAAAGTCTCCCCCCTGGGTAAGGATGAGAAGGTGTAAGCCTGAGCTGGCCAAGTTTGCTTGCTTTTTTCCCTGGGAAGAATCCCTAGTGGACGGTCTCTTGTGGTGAGGAAGTGGAAGCTTTGTGGATTCAAACAAGCTTTGTTTGATAGGAAAGAAGGGAAGAGTGTTTGGAGACTTGCCACTGAAGGCAAGGTGTGCCATGCAGGGAGGGGCATGCAAGAGGTGCCTGTGTTGCAGCAGCAGCAGCAGATGTGGGCTCTGCCTCTTTTGGGTTGGAAGGCCAAGGCAAAGCAAGGGCTGGGCTGCAGCTGCTGCTGTTGTGTGAGCCCTGCCATGTGTGTAGGCGCTCCCAGAGCGTGTGTGGGGACAGGCAACAGCTGCAGCTTCCTGTCCTTTCAACTGACAGATACAGTCTTTGGATTAGGAATCCTGTTTCCCTTAACTTTGGCCTCTTCCCAGACTTGCCTGGAATGTCTTTGTTGCAACAGAAATTTTTGCAGATTATTGTATGTGTTGTCCAAATAACATCTCTCATTCTCTTAATGGGCAGACCCATTGCCTGCACTACGTTTATGATTGTGGAAGGGCAGATCAAGGTGGGGAAGGGGGATTATCCTATTCTCAAGCAGGCTGTCTTTTGTCTTCCATAAACTCACCCAGCACCTTTCAGGAGCTTTTTATTCCATGATAAAAGGAAACACTGCAGGATCTAAGCTATCTTTAGAATCTTTAGGATTCTGATGGATGGGCTATTGCAAAAGAGATGAAGACTCTAGAAGTGGTCATAGTGAGAATATCTTTCCGTCTGGGGGAAATTTGCAGGTGCTTAATCTTGGGCATTTACTTCCTCAGTGTCATGGTTTGACGCTGGCACAAGGCCAGTGCGCCCATGAAATACTGTCCCTGGTGTTTGCTGTGAGATGTGACCAAAAACAGAGCAAAACAGTTTCTAATTTAGAAAGCAAAAGGAAAGAACTTTATTACTTATAATATGTAAAGAAGACACATACAGAAGAAGATGAAAACTTTGAAAAAAAACCAAAAAAAACCCCAAAAACACTCTTCCTCCTCCTCCCACCCTAGTTCTCAACACAATAAAACAAACTAAAAATTCCCAATTAAGTTACCACCTTTCAGATAATTAATCTTCAGTCCATTACCACCTTTTTGATAATCAGTACTCAGTTCATCAAGGAGAGATAGGAGTTCTTCTTCCATGTCCAGTGCTCTCACCACTGTGCATGGACCAGAACTGTTTCTAGGGTTTCTCTTTTTAAGGATGCTTTGCCCAGTTCCAAAACAGCAACAGTCTCTCAGCTTCGGGACACCAGTCCCCCCAATTTTACCCCCTGGGGCCAAGGGGCCTCATGAAACAGAGATCTTCCTCTCCACTGAAGACAGAAGGCACCACCACACCCTCGTCAGCTGTCTCTGTTCACACCACTGCTTCACTGCACTTTCTTGGCTTCAGGACATTGCCTCCCCTAAATACGGTCTCTATGTCACAAAAAAAAATAAGTCCGTCCATGGCTATACAAGAAAAGTCCAGCCAAAGGCCACTCCATCATCTCCTCTCACCTAGGATTCTTTTCAGCATTCTTTGACAATCTTCCACTTGCATGAACTTTCATCATCTCTGCTTAGTTCTCTCTATCTTTCTTCTTCAGATTCAGGAGGATTAGCATTTTTAAAGTTTCCATCATCTACAAAAAAGGTTAAAACCTTGGACTGTGCCTGTCCAAACTCCCACAGCAAGTTGCCAGCACCTCTCGGGCTTCTTCCTCTTCACTCTTTCGGCCGTGCTGCCCGGCTGCTGATATCAAATTTCAAGGTGGCACAGACACAGTCTCTCTCTCTCTGGGGGGGGGGGGAAGAAGGCTGCCTGATACCTCTCAAGGTTCTTGTACTCTCTCCACCCTTCCATCCTGCAGATCTTTCTCTCCCCCTCTCCGCCCAAGGCTCCGTTCTACCTCGCCCAGGCCGCATGGCTTCCCCTGCCCCGCCCAGCCCGCAGCTGGGCAGGGGAGGCCTGAACTCCCTCACGGACGGAACCAAGAGAGAGTTTTCCTGGGAGCCCTCTGCTTTTAACCCCCTGTGTTCTCAGAGGCGGATCCTTGTCCTTAGTGGCCACACCAGGTGCCAATATTCAAACCTGAGCACTCATTGGTTTGACTACTGAATTTCAAAAAACTCATTTCCTTTTCAAACCACCACACTCAGTGGAATCAAAACACTCCTTGGTTGTCTGGCATTTCATGTCTTTTGGGTTGGTTTTTTTATGCTACCCTCCAGATTTACAGAAAATGTCATCCTGGAAATACCCTAGGTCCATAAATGTTTGCCTGGGTCATATGTATGGGGCAGCAGCAGAGGCCTCCAAAAAGCAGTATCTTGTGATGGATTTTCTGGGTTGGCTGTTGGCAGTGAGACTCCCAGCCAGAAACGTGCTCTCTGCATGTGGGTTTGCAGCACACAGCCCTGGGCAGTGCTGGCGGCAAGCTCTGCCCTTGCTGACAGCCGTGTTGGCAACAGGGAGAGCCCCTGGCTTTCTACTGGCTGATCTCTCACAGCTTGTGCGCTAAGCCATGGGCAGAGCTTGAGGACGGGTTCCCTCTTCTGGTTTCCTGTGCTTGTGTTTTGCCTCGAAGGTCATTTTGTAAGAGTTTCAGTTTCCCCTTGACTGCGCGAATACTGAGTTTAAAATGCTTGTCATGTGAACCATGTGGGCCATCTTGATTTCCCTCATGTTCCATGGCCTTTGGGAGTGGGGAAGGAGAGTTACTGTATCCCCAATGTGATTCCTGTTGTATCACACAAAGTAGTTTTGTTAAATTGTACCAGAAGTTTTGTATATCCACACAAAAGATGTAACTTTCCCATGAACCTCGGTGCCCCTTTACCTGACTCCACCCTTCCCACCTGTCCTGGAGTCTGCCCCTATTGGTCAGCAGACCCTCCCTTCCCCCTCCCCTTTCCCAAGGGGGCACAAAACCACCTGGCCACATTCCCAGCTCTCTCTTTCCCACCAGGTTTTTCATGAAGTAGGTTCTGTAATAAAGCAGCAGGACCATGCCTGGATAGGAGGAGCGCCTTTTAGTCTTTTATCCTTGTCCTCGCCACAGTTTCCCCCTCTGAGGGACTGGAGCTAGCCCGGCAGTGACCATTAGAGGTGTAGGAACTGTGGCAGTTTCGTTCCCAGACGTGTGGCCTCCCATATGGTTTGAGATCCATGTGAATCAGCTGGAACTCCACTCAAAACCTGGGATTTTACAAGCTTTGGACAGCCATCCACCTAAACTAGGTGTGCCGTTTTTTGCACAGTGCCCTGGTGCAGGATTGTGCCGGCAGATCATCTAGACCCAGACAGTTCGGCCTCAGACAAGGAAATATTTTGCAGCAGATTCAGACCAGCTGAAGTCCCAAAAAGGAAAGGTAAAGTACTTTTGGGGCCCCTGAACTGACCCGGGTGTAGGTTACAGAGCACAAGCCTCAGTCTTGGCAAGGGACCGTGCAGGGGGAAAACGGCAGCTCCAGATTTAGCAGGGAGGTGTGACCATACCGGGTCGGGGCTTATTTCGTGGGTTTCTGTGTTTTTCCCTGGCTCCGGCAGCCACGCTCAGCTGAAGCATCTGGCCAGCCTGCACCGGCAGGTTTAAAAGCCGCAGGCTTCTCCCACACGTGGTCTCTCCATCTTACCTCACTTCTGGGGGGAGGGGGAAACTACACTTTTTCCAAAGCTAGACTTTTGCTTTCAGTTTTGTCTGTATTCTCCTTCAACTGAGGTAGATAAAACTGCACAGACGGCATTTTAACATCTAATATGGGGTCCAAACTCTCTGTGCAGGAAAAAGGCCCATATTCCCAAATCCTAGATATTTTAAATAGTGCTGATGTTAAGATCTCTAAGGGGAAATTACAACAGTTTATTCCCTGGCTGTTTTCTCATCTGCCTGAATTCAAAAAACTAGATATCAGTTCCCTCTCAGTGTGGGACGAAATTGGAACTTTACTGACAAATCAAGTAGAAATTGGAGATAAAAAAGCCTCAAAATTTCTCCCACTGTTCATTTTAATTCAAAAAGAAATAAGTAAAAGGCAGACAGAAGAGCAGCTGTCAGAAGCACCCCCATCCACCATTTCCCCTACCTCTTCTTCCATCCCCTCTGCTCCTGAGCTAAGAGAAGAATGTGATACAGCCCCCAAAACAGAATGCCTTGCAAAAGGTCACTGTTGTCACTGTTCTCCATTTCTCTCACAGCTCCCTGACTTTATCAGCTGTGCGCAGGCTGATGGAGGACCTTCCCTGTACCCCTCTCTCCCAGACACTGTACCTAAAAATCCATGCTTTACTGGCTCTGAAAACCATCCCCATCCCCACATCTCAGAGTCAGAAAACATGCCTGGACATGTTGCACACAGCCAATATGCAGGCACCAGAGCACATGGCTCAGCCACCTCCCTATCCTTCTTCCCACAATCCCTTTCACCCGCATGTCCCCTCCCCCAACTCCTTCCTGCCCTGCAGTCCCTTCCTCCCCTAGGTGACCCCGCCCCCCGAACACCCCCCCCTCCTCCCCCTCTGAGTTCCCATGCCCCCACCCCGCCCCTGTTGGGGGGAGCCCAGGGCTACCTGCAGTGCCCGGAATACCGAGGCAGAGGGCAGGGGTGGAACCGGGAATACCGGGGTGGGGTTTGGGGGGGGGGCGCCGACGGGGCGAGGAGTAAGAGCGGGGCCGGAGGTACGTGGAGTGCCAGGGCCCTCTGGACCGAAAGTGGGGTGGGGCCTGGGGTGCTGGCAGGTGCTGCCCTGGGCAGTGCTGGCATTTCCCAAGAGCCCAAGGAGCGTGGTAAGGAAAGAGCCCACACTGGTTTAGAGAGGTGTGAGACGGCTATTCCTTGCTTGCCTCTGCCAGGAAGGCAGATCAGAAAAGTGGAGTTCTTGTCTGCAGGGTTGGTGCTTCCTGGTGCCTTTAGTTCAAATCCTGCACTGGCTCAACCTCCCCGAGCCCTGCCCTCCACACTTCTCCAGAGGCTCTGACACTGTGGCAAAGGAGCATGGAATAAACCTGACCTTGTGGGAAGTGTGTCTCCAGGCTAGGTGTCCCAGTTTGCTTCAAAACTGAGCTCACAGTACAGTTTCAGCCATTTCAGTGAGGAATGAGGTCTGTTTGTCACCACAGAGCAAGAACAAGGCTGGGCTTCTTTGCAAGAGCTGGGACTGTCTCTGTTTCAAGCTCTTGTGGGTGCTGTTTGCACTGTGAGTGCTGAGACTTTATTGAGGTACTCCAGTGTTTTACCCAGTTTTGAATACTTGGAAGGATCCCTATTCTTTAAAGAGCAGGCTTCAAATTCACTAGTGAGAGTCTGCCCTTCAGGCCACCTTGAACAGTCCCTGAGAGAAGGGTAATTGCTGCCCAAGGCAAATGTGGACATGGGCTAATATTGACTCAGTGTTCCCTTTGCTTCCCAGATCTCATGTAATCCATCCCACCAGGAGGGCTGCCCTGCGTGGCTGGAAGAGACAGAGGGAGAGTCTGTGACCATCGGGCAGGTAGAATGCCTCTGTCTATAGTTACATTTATAGATAATGTTAGAGTTCTACTGATGTATTTATGTAGTTATATTTATAGATTTTTATAGTTATTTCTGTGTGCCTATAGAGTTGTAATTATAGATCTGTGTAGTTAAATTTACATATGTAGCTGTCGATGTACATAGTTATGTAGTTGTATTTATAGATGTGCAGAGTTGAATTTTTACAGATGTAGTTTCATTTATATATGTTTAGTTATCTTTTTTTAAAAAGGCACAATTCTATTTATATACTTATGGGTCTGTGTATATTTAGATACATAGATTGATATTTGTAAATATTTAGGCTGGTTTTTATAGGCTCTTCCTGCCCTGGGCTGCCAGTTTCATCTCTTGCTTTTCCCACCATGCCCCCTGTGTCCCCTCTTGCTGTGGGGGGTCGGAGCCGTCAGCTGGGCTGGGTGGAGCAGCCGTTCCAGCCCTGGATGTCCCTGGAGCGCTGGGAGCTGCTGCTGGCCCCAGGCACTGTCCCTGAGGAGCTGCTGGAGGACGGTGAGACAGAGGGGGCTGGGCACAGGTGACACTAAAGGGATGGAGACATTGAGGTGCTGGTGGGGCTGGAGGAGCTGCTGGGCATGGTGGGGCACGAGGGGACAGGGAAATGCAACAGGCAGCTGTTAGGGTTGAGGGAACTGGGAGGACTGAGAGGGGTGGCAGGAACTGAGGGCTCTAGAGGGGCTTGAGTGGGATAGTGGGGCTGAGAGAACTGGGCAAAGTGGGGAGAGAATGGTGGGACTAAGGGCTAGAAATGCCAGCAGGGAAGTGACCCAGACTGAGGAGGATGGTGGGTCTAAGGGGACTCCAAGGGTCAGAGGGAACTGAGGGGCATGAGAGGACTGTGGGGGTCTGAAGAAACTGAAGGGGACTGGGGCAGTGCTGGCAGGACAGCGGGGCTGAGGGGATGGAGGGGAGCAGAAGGGAGCACCAAAAGGTCTGGGACTGGAGCTGTGCCAGGCCTTGGAACCAATTCCAGAGCCTCCACTTTTTCCACAGCTGCCCTGAAGACCTTGAGGACAGCTGCAGATGGACAGAGCAATGAGGGAGGAGCTGAAGAGCACCATCAAGAGCAGTGCACAGGGAGCTGCTGCTGCTGCCACCAGAGAGCCTGGATGAAGCCACAGGGCCGGTGAGGCAGGCTAGAGGTGAGGGTGCCATGAGCTTTGGGCAAGGCAGCTGTGCTGGCAGGGCCCGGGAGCTGTGCCGGGCTGCTGGGGGCTGCGGGACGGCCCCACCGCAGCTGTGCTCCACACACCCTGGCCTGCTCAGCCTGCTTTTGCTTTGGAACCCCCTGGACAGGCTCTAAGATTTTCTCTTCCCTGATGGAAGGGGAGGTGCTGCCAAGGGAAAGCTCCCGATACTGACTCAGTGTTGCCTTTGCTTCCCAGATGTCCCATCTGCTGTCCCTGTCTAGGAGAGCTGCTCTGCACGGGAGGAAGAGATGGAGGGAGAGCCTGGGAACATCGGTGGCTGCAATGCCTCCTGATTTAATTTCGTTAGAGAAGTGTAGAGCTGGACTGAGAGAGTTCAAAGTTTATGGGTATTTACCTGTGTAGACTGATATTTGTATAGGTATATATGTATGTATTTTGTTATCATGATGCATGTATATTGACCTATTCACATCTGTATTTATATTTACATACTTGTTCAGTTCTAAAACTTTAGTTCTGTTGATGGGGTTGTAGAGATTCTTCTGTTGGTACAGGGATATTTCTATATTTATGGATAGGTTTGTTAGGCGTGCATTTATGTATGTCTGTGTCATATGAAGTATAAATTATATATTAGCATCTGTATATTCTGTGGTTCTGTACCTACAAATATTAAAATATACATTGAGTTGTCTGGTTATATAATCCTATTTAATTAGTTCTGGATCTGGGATTCTTTAAAGAGGGATACTGATATTTTTGTATTTGTATATGGGCTGTACAGTTGTAGTAATATGTAATAAATCAAGCTGTTAATTTTCCTGTTCCTAATTGTGTATAGTGAGTGGTTGTACAGGATTGCAATAAATTAATTTTTTGAACTGAAAATTATATTTGTATATATTTATATATAGCAAAATTGTAACAATAAACTAGTTTTATAAACTTCAATTGATATTTTTATGTTTATATATTGTCAGCACAGCTGTAGCAATTGAAAATAAATTTAATTTTTAAATAATTTTGGTTGATTTTTGTCTTATTTTTATATTAGTAGCACGGATGTAAAGACCTGCAAGAAATTCAATGTTTTCTCTAAACAAAATGTAGGATTCAGCTACCCAAAGCAATGAGGCGAAATCAGTCTGATGATGCTGGAGGATTTTGGCTATGGAATTCCCCAGTCATGGCCAGCACGTGCCCCACTGGTGCTCAGGCTGGGCAAGGGAAGCGCAGGTTTGGGATGGCAGCAGAGCCATACGTTTGCTGAGAAAACTCCGGGACTCCGCTGAGCATAGAACTCCAAGCAGGAGCCACCCAGGGAGGACAAATCCACCCCCCATCCCACGGAGGGTGTTCAGGAAGTTCTTCAGGAAGCACTCCATGTGTCCCTCTGAAGGTCACCCTGGAGAGCAGAAGCCAACAGGGATCCTGAGCCAGCTCCGCTGACTTGGGTAGCACTTTGGCAAATGAGAGCTGGAGCAAGGGGGAGACAACAGTGACTGTAACTGCTGCACGCTGGGCATGAAGGAAGGGCCATGGACACAAGGGCTGAGCTGCTCCAACATCCAGGAGAACTGGAAAGCAGCAACAAGGTCTCAAAACCATCAAAACGATGGAAGCCCTTTCTGTGAAGTACCCTGAAGGAGCTCCCAGGGAACTTGCTGCTGGGATCAGCAGCAGCAGAAGCCAGCAGAATCTGCTCCTTTTCCTGGCTCTGTGTCCAGGACACAGGCTGCCATGGCCCCTGCTCCCACAAAGTCCTTGCACATGGAGGCTGCAGGGCAAAAGCAATCCCATTGCAAAGAGAGTTGAAATCCACTGCCCTCGTGTTTAGGGAAAGAATGAGTGCCCTGCTAAAGCACAGCAGGTAACCAGAGCACCAGGAGGTAGAGCCTGTAGAGAGAGAGAGAGAGGTCAGGCACTCACATGCCTGAAACTCCTTCAGCTCCCTTCTTCTGAGGAATTAGAACAAAGAAGGCTGAGGAGAGGCAAGTGCAGTCTGTGAAGAATAGAGAAGCCAGAAAGCTGTCAGAAAGCTGTGGGAAAAGAGAATCTGTGAAATGTGAGCAAGTCAACTGACAGCAAGGTCGAGAAAATAATAGAACTATGTACAAAACCAAGGATAGCCTAGAAAAAGTGTTATATTAGATAGTGGAAATGTGTAAGTTGAACAATGGACTGCTGTCTATTGTTTGAAGACCCTTACAAGACAGCAATGTTAGAAACAAGTGTATGTGAGCTTGTAGACATTGGTTAGAATAACTGCTTGTTAAGCTTTTGCAATCTTTAATTGGCTGACAAAGTTTTAAAAATGCACTGCAACTAGGAAGTTGTGGCTGGCTAGCTGACTGGATGTTTTATTGCGGCTGAAGACTTTTGCTTGAAACTGTGTAAATGAGACTGGTAGCAAAAATAAAATAATAAAAAT
This sequence comes from Sitta carolinensis, assembly GCA_032173965.1. Classification (NCBI taxonomy): domain Eukaryota; kingdom Metazoa; phylum Chordata; class Aves; order Passeriformes; family Sittidae; genus Sitta; species Sitta carolinensis. The sequence goes on from CM063313.1 coordinate 38,015,207, forward strand.
AGGCTTCAAGACAACTACACCAGCCGTTCCATCTCATTTCTGTTTGTAAAGAGAATATTATCTGACACATACAATCTGATGTAAAAAGCACAAATCACAAACTTTGATTGCAATGGGATTCTAAGTCACACCAACTAAATGAAAATGGGCTCATTGAACAGCAATGCATATGGCTCTGAATTCGATATTCCACCCTGGCTACTGTCAGCAAGAAACGTTCTCTCTGCAAAACTGAGCTTTTAATTCTTTCAAGCTCTTAAATGGAAAATTCAGAAATAGACAGCAATGACTTTGCTCTTCCTGCTGCTGACATGGCACACTAAACCTGGATCAGAACTTCATCCAGTGCTGGAAAAGGGCAGGAAATGTAGAGCCGAAGCACCTTTGCTTGCTGGCAGAGAGCAAATAAACAGGGCTTCTTCTAGCGAACCAGCAATGCAACAATCCAACAAACCAATAGATGAGAGTGTCACCTCCTGCAGTGTCAATAGCACTTGGATGCAGTGAGGACATTCTTGGAAAGATATGGCCCTTGTAGTGAGCACTGTCATGTGGAGATTGAGGAAAATCTGCCAGAATGTGCCTCATGAGCCTCCCTTTCTCCAGGATAAAGCTCCCTCAGCACCTCCTCATTGGGCTTGTGCTCCGCACCCTTCCCCAGCTCCCCTGCCCGTCTCTGAACATGCTCCAGCCCCTCCAGTGCCTTTCTGCTTCGCAGGGGCCACAACTGCACACGGCAGCTGAGCTGCAGCCACAGCAGTGCCCCGCACGGGGGGACGGTCACTGCCTTGCTCCTGCTGCCCCACAAGTGCTGACACAGGCACTTACTGTCTCAGAAAGTTCTCACTCTTGTGTGACCATGGCAGGAGGGATGTGGTCATTTTGCCCCTCTCTGGCCACATCTCCAGCAGAACTGGGAGCCAGAGGAGAGTCTGCTCTTGGTTCCATGCTCTGTGGGCAGAGAGAAGCATGAGGGACAGGCCATAACAAATCATTTCTTACCTTCTTTCTATTCAGCTCCATTACCTGCTGTACAAAGCATAAACTTTGGCACACAGCAGCAGCCAAGGTTCTGGTCACCAGGAACAACACCCTCCCTCACCAGTGCTCCCAGCCCCCCACAGAGGTTGGGTATTCCATGGGTGCTGCCAAGGATCCTCCCCATGGGAAGGGGACTGGACACCCTAAAACAGGGGGGTCAACATCCCAGAGGCAAGCACACGGGGCAATGAGTGGGATGAGTGGGATGAGTGTGAGAGGGCCAATGCCACCCCCATCCCATCCCACCCCAGGGACCTTCCTGTGACAGATCCAGGAGCATATCCAGGACCATCCTGGCCTGGGATGGGTGCCAAGGAGATCCCAGAGGGATCAGTGTCCAGATCTGTGTCCTGGGACACACTGCGCCGTGTACCCCACAGGGCCGAGTTTCAGGAAGGAGCCACAGGAGCCTCCTGGCCATTGATGGATTTGTCTTCCAGGAATTGGCTGCGGAGCTCATTTCAATTGTTTTCCTCTGCCTGAGCTCCTGTAAACATGGCCTGGAGCTGGAAGGGGAGGGGCGGTGGGGGAGGACACACAGCTGGGGAACTCCTGAGGGGTGCTGTGTCTCTGGAACCCTGCTTTGCTCCTCTCCCTTTCCCGTGGGTGTGGGCTGGCACGGAGCATCTTTCCCGGGGAGTCACAGTGCCCTGATCCCTGCCCTGCATGGGGGGCCAGCACTGGGCATCTCTGCCCTGCCGCACCGAGTCCGGGTTTCCCACAGAGCTCCTGCCAAGGCCTGCTCTGGGCCGCCACGGCATTAATTAGTGAGGTGTTAATGAGGGAAGAGCTCGCAGCTTCATTAAAGGAGGGGAGGGCGGGGAGCCCGCCCGAGCCCAGGGGGTGTGGCCAGGACGGTGGGCGTGGCCCGGGTCTCCGCAGCGCCGAGGGGGCGGGGTCTGAGCGGGGGGCGGGGCCAGCGCTGAGGGAAAAAGGGCGGGAACAGGCTCGGTGCTGCTGAGGGAACAGAGGGGGAGCGCTGAGGAAAGGGAGATACAAGAGCCCTGGGGGCCTGAAACCACTCACGGTGGCTGGGCAAAGCTCAACACAGCCTCCCCTGCATACCCCGGCCCCTTACACAGGGGAAGCCCTGGCTAACATCCATGAAAAACAGTGCTGTGTTTCCAAGGAATCAGAAGCAGGATCCGTGTGGAGAGTGTCCCTCGGGAAGAACCTGACTCGAACTGAGCGAGGCTGGGGCAGGAGGGTCAGACCCAGCAGAGAAGAGGACCCTCTGTCCATGCCAAGGCCAGGGCAGCCCTATCCCGGGAAGGGCGTGCAGAGCGGATCTTGGAGCTGCTGCACGTTTGCATTGCCCTCACTCAGCCGGGAACACCCTCATTGCCCAGGGGCAGCAGGTGGCAGTGGGGAGTGGGAGAGAGAAAGAAGCGGAGCACAAGGATCTGTCCTACGCCCACCTGGACTCTGATGCTGTGTTCATGGGCTGCGCCAAACGGCTGCCCTGTCGGGAGCGGAACCAGAAACCTCCAGAGGCAGCTGCCGAGCCCAGCTGTGAGGGCAGGAGGGGCAGGGGGACGCCCAGGCCCTGCCCAGGACGTCCCCTGGCCTTGGGGGGCATGGGAGCCAGACTCTACAAAGAGGGACCTGGGATGGGTCACACCGGTGAACCTGAGGGCAGTGGAAGAGAGTCCTGCACATACCTGAGGCTCTGTTCAGCCCTGCTCCTGTGCTTTGCCAGCTGAAGGAGCACACGGGCATGTCAGAGCCCACAGGTTGCCAGAGCAGTCGCTGCTGCCAGACCTCCCGCTGTCCAGATGTTATAAGTTAGTCTCAATTAACAACAGAGACAAGTCCAATTAAAATCAACTAAATTTATTAAGCAAGCGACATTTTAAGCAAAAGAGATTGTTGCAATCGGGCGGCCATATGATTATTATTTTATAAACGGTTCGTGACTTTCATTTCATGGTTGCAGCTTATATAGTTCTTAGCTTCCTATACTTTGTAACTCTTCCGCTGTCTTCTGTGCATGTGTATGGTGTTGCTAGGGGGTCTTCTCTGCCTTCTGGTGGTCACAGGGATGAAGGCACAGAGTCTTCCTCGGTGACCGGTAAGTGAACTTCCAGTGCCAGTATACCTGTCTGCGCATGTGCGCCACTGTGATGCTGGGGAAGCTCTTTTTTATCTGATGCCTGGAGGTTAAGAGGTTTACTTAAACAAATATTATTGGTTACCTAATACAATTCCCCCTTTTTCTCTTTCTCATTTTGTTCAAGGAACCGGTCTAATTCTTGCTTACTTAAAACTAATGTTTCTTCAGGCTCTTCCTCAAATACTTCATATTTGGCCTTAAGAAGCATTAAATGTGCTGCTTCCAGTCGCTCCTTCACAATGTTAATTACTTTATTGAATATGCATGGTCCAAATGTAAGTCATAAGATGAACAATATTACGGGTCCCGCAATGGTTGATAAAAGGGTAGTAAGTCATGGGGAGTGGTTGACCTAAGATTCATACCAACTTTGCTGGGCCTCCCTTTTCCTCCTCCGTTTTTCAAACCCCTCTCTAAGTTTGGCCGTGGTGTCTCTGACAACTCCAGTGTGGTCAGCATACAAACAACATTGTTCTCCTATGGCGGCACATAACTCACCTTGTTGTAAAAACATTATATCTAGTCCCCTTCTATTTTGTAACATACTTCAGATAAGGATTTTAGTGATTTTTCCAAAGTGTTAATTGATTTTTTTATTTGAAGTAAGTCTTCGTCTGCTGCTGTTCAGAGTGATTGAAATTTCTGATTCTGTTGGATTATTGCTGTTTTCCCTGTGCCTGCCCCTGCTGCTCCCATAGCCATTAAACTGGCTACTGTCAAGGCCATAAGTGTGAATGGTTCTCGTTTTTGCAAATGGTTTCTCTGGGTATGTCGTAGTTTGAAAAAAATGAGTTTTTTGAACTTCAGTGGTCAAACCAATGAGTGCTCAGGTTTAAAGACTGGCACCTGGTGTGGCCACTGAGGACAAGGATCCGCTCTGAGAACACAAGGGGTTAAAAGCAGAGGGCTCCCCGGAAAGCTCTCTCTTGGTTCCAGTCCCTGAGGATGGATGGATCTCCCCTGCCCAGCGGCTGGCTGGGCGGGGCAGGGGAAGCCATGCAGCCTGGGTGAGGTAGGCTGGAACCTTGGGCACAGAGGGGGAGAGAAAAATCCTGCAAGATTGAAGGGTGGAGAGAGTACAAGAACCTTGAGAGGCATCAGGCAGCCTTCTTTCCCCCCCCCCTCGGAGAGAGAGAGAGAGAGACTGAGAAACTGTGTCTGTGATCTGTGTCACCTTGAAATTTGATATCAGCAGCTGGGCAGCATGGCCGAAGGAGTATGGGGGGGTGGCGCGAGAAGAGTGCCCAACAGCAAAGATACCGTGAGAGTTCTGAGGAAACAAAGCCCAAGATTTTAACCTTTCTCGTAGATGATGGAAACTTTATAAATGTTAATCCTCCTGAATTTGAAGAAGAAAGATAGAGAGAACTAAGCAAAGATGATGAAAGTTTGTGCAAGTAAAAGATTGTCAGAGAATGCTGAAAAGAATCCTAGGTGGGAGGAGATGATGGAGTGGCCTTTGGCTGGACTGTTCCTATAACCATGGATAGACTCATTTCTTTTCTGTAACACAGAAACTGCATCTGGGGAGAGGCATTGACTTGGAGCCAAGAGTGGACAGTAGTGTGAACAGAGATGAGAGGAAGATCTCTGTTCTCAAGGCCCCTCGGCCCCAGGGGGTAATATTGGGGGGGACTGGTGTCCCAAAATTTGAGAAGCTGTCGTTTCTTGGAACTAACCAAAGCATCTTTAAAAAGAAAAACCCTAGAAACAGCTCTGGTCCATGCACAGTGGTGAGAGCACTGGACATGGAGGAAGAGGCCACGATGTGGTGCAAGGAAGACTCCTATCTCTCCTTGATGGACTGAGTACTGATTATCGAAAGGGTGGTAATGGATTAAGGATTAATTATCTAAAGAGTGGTAACGTGATTGGGAATTTTTAGTTTGTTTTATTGTGTTGAAAACTAGTGGTGGGGGGGAGGAAGAGTGTTTTTTAAAGTTTTCATGTTTTTCTGTATGTGTCTTCTTTGCATATTATAAATAATAAAGTTCTTTTCTTTAGTTTTTTAAATTAGAAACTGTTTTGCTCTGTTTTTGGTCACATCTCATAGCAAATACCAGGGACAGTATATCCTCATAGGGGCACTGGCCTTGTGCCAACGTCAAACCTATAACAGGGTATCCTGGTAATTATACACAAATTTTTCAGAGTGGTATATGATCTGGGGAATTATCATTACCTGTATGCAATATTTTCCAGATTCGTTGAATAAGGGATAAACAGGGAGTGATTCTAGTTTTAGAGCAGATCCATTTGGTGTTTCTGGCTGGTATTAACCAGTCAGGGGGGGCTTCCCCTTCAGGGAAGCTTTTATCTTGCACAATTGCTCTTTTTCTGGGGGTACATTCCCAATACGCCTCCCCTGTCCTGATACGTATTGCATCGTCAGGCTTTGTTTTCGATTCTCAGAATCCCATAAACATTGCATTGGGTTTGAACCATTTACTCTTTTTGCATTTGAGTGGATGCCTATTGCCTCATAGAAGGGGGGTCTAATATCGTAACACAACCAGCAATGTTGGGTCACATTTGGATTTGTAGAATTTAATACCTGGTAAGTGGTATTCAAGAGCTTCCATAAAGGATTAACTCCCAATTCAGGGTCTGATTCTGGTGTGTTAGTAGCATTTTTGAAGGGGATCTCGGTAACACTCTTTTTATTTTTTCAAATGATTCGTTTGGAATTTTTATCACTGGGTTAGGTCCCACTTCTTGAGGCTCAGGCACTGCTTTTTCCTTGTTAATTAACATCAATCCTCCTCTATCAATTCCTGGCTCCCAGTATCTCATACCCCATGTCTTCTCAGTTATCCAACTAGGATCTGTTGGTTGAGACGCATTTACTTATATAAATTGGCAATTTTCATAGGGAGATTGAGGTCGTATTCCTCCACGAGGAGCTAAAACCACACCCCCGCTAGGATCTTTCTTAGGGGGGATGCGGCCACTTGGTCTCCATCCCACTTTAAGAAATTTATCAGGTCCTGCTCCTGGATTCCAGTCTGATGCAACAGTTTCACAACTCCAATATGCACAATAATAATGTTCAGGACTGTTACAGTATCCCCGTCCTGGATTCGAGCTTGGGCAAGAATAAAATCTTTTTTGGTTTAAGCAGAACTCGGTAGGCACTATTTGACATAAGGTAGGCGTAAAACTAGGAGTACCAGGGGTAATTATGGTTTGGATCACTTGCTGGTCTTCCTATCTAATTAGAGACCACTTGAAGGGTTGGTGCTCTGAATACAGTGTTTCAGTTTTCCCTAACTGCCCGAAGAGTGCAATGGACAGTATGACCCATGTTACAGTATGCCGCGGAGGGTGGAGGTTTAACCATTCCCTAATTACACTTATGGTCAATTTGATCCCCAGGAGCTGACTGGTTTGGCTGGCACACCCAAAGTTTTGGGCAACTTCTTTCAATGGGTCAGCATTGAGGCAGTTCTTCCAGCATTTTGGCACAGTCCCACTCACAAGATTCTGTCTTCCACAACTTTTTACTTCTCTGTCTTGCTTGTCAACTCAATTGCTTCGAGCCACGAGGAGTACCATCTTCTCGACAGTAGAAGTACTTTTTAGGACGTTCAATGCTGGGATTATTAACTTGCCTCTGTTTGTATGCTCCCCAATTTTTATCTTTTACTATAGGCACGTCACACCGAATCCCCTTTAGCGTTTTCCTGTAGCACCCTTTAATAATATCAATTACAAATGGAACAGGTTGATTTGAATGGTAACAGTAATACTCAGGATGGACCCCAAGTGCAAATATTTCCCACCACTCACGGGATTGTGGTCGAATGTTTCCCTGTAGCAATTTAATTTCAAGGGTTAATCTAGTAATCTCCCGTTTTCTTCTATAGCACAGGGCACAAACTCCTCGAGGGGGTACTCCATTATGACAATGGGACCACCACCGTTCATGGCACACTTTACAGCTAGAACAAACAAAAGGGTAACAATTACAGTTTATATTTTCACATCTAATTCTAACATCAGTAGTAAAAAAATTCAGTCCAACTATTTCGTGGTAATTGCTCACTTGCACCTCAATCACCAACGGCTTCATTTAAGTCCTTTTGAGAGTAAGCTTCAAGTCTCCAGATGTGTCAACAACTCACCAGGTTGAATCTTGTATTGGTTCCTTTACCCGACTCGCATGGGTCCACCCCTTCTCCGCTGTCCGGATGGCAGTTTCTGTAGTAAGTAAAACAATATAGTGTCCTTCCCAACGAGGGGTCAGGGAAGACTCCTTCCATGATTTAATTAGCACTTTTTCTCCTGGCTTAATTTTATGCATTGATATATCTAAAGGGGGTCTTTGCACTACTAAGCCTTTAGCTCGCAGTTTTTCTCTGTGTGCCATTAATTTCATTAAATAGGGTTTCATTTGTGATTCTTCAAGCCGAGGGTGATCTCACGGGGCTTCTAAATCATAGGGCATTCCATATAACATTTTGAAAGGAGAGATTCCTACATCTGTTCAGGGCTGTGTTCTGATATTTTGTAGCGCTAAAGGGAGACACTGTACCCAAGACATCTTTGTTTCAAGCATCAATTTTGTAAGTTGTTTTGTTATTTCTCCATTCATTCGCTCAACCTTTCCTGAGCTCTGAGGATGTCAAGGAGTATGATATTGCCACTGGATTCCCAATGCAGACAGGGTATCTCTGACCAATTTTGAGACAAAGTGCAGTCCCCAGTCAGAATCTATTACTTCTATTACTCCATATTGGGGAATTATTTCTTCTAGCAGTATTTTTACCACTGTCTGGGCTGTGGCTCTAGCTGTGGGGAATACCTCCATAAAATGTGTTAAATGATCTACTATTACCTGCAAATATTTGTATCTGCTTACCTTTGGTAACTCAGTAAAGTCAATTTGTATTCTCGCAAAGGGTTGGTGTGCCACATCCCTCCCTCCTTGCAATTTTTCCCTTAATTGGTGTTTATTCACCTTTTGGCAAGTAAGGCACTCACTCACTACCCGCTTTGCCAAGTTATAAGTTCCTATACACATATATTTGGTTGCAAATTGATCTACTAAGGCTTGAGTTCCCCAATGAGTTTTCTCATGAAACTTCTGTAGTATCCTTAAAGCTAATGATTTTGGAAGAACTTTCCGGCCATCCTGGTGTACCCACTTCCCTTCTTTTTCTTGTATTCCCATTTGGGATAATTTTACCTTTTCTTGTATGGTGAAGCTAAGAATATGATATATCTCCTTGTGTAAGAAACAATGTTTAGATTCTTGATTTTTTTTAAGTGCATTCAACTGCTTCTATTTCAAGGTTCTCCCAGAATTTGCAGCATGGGAGTTCATCTAAGTTCTTACCACAGAAAATACACTCTTCTCGAGGTTTTTTATCCTTCTCAATATGCAAATGCATCAAGGCAGCTCGCTTTGCTTCTTGATCAGCAAGGTTATTTTCCCTAACTAGTGGGCTTTGTCCTTTCTGGTGTCCCTTCAAATGTACTACTGCTATTTTGGTTGGCTTTCTTATAGCTTGCAAAATTTTAGTTGTAAGTTTCTGATGTACTAGTTTTTTACCTTGAGAATTGATTAAGCCTCTTTCTTCTCATATTTTCCCAAAGGTATGTACTACACCATAAACATATTTTGAATCAGTAAATATGGTTCCTACTTTCCCTTTTAAAAGTTGTAAGGCTTTCAATACTGCATATAATTCACATGCCTGGGCTGACCAGCTGGGGCTTAGGGGTCCTGATTCTATTACTTCAAAAGTTTTACCATTAATTATAGCATAACCTGATTTTATTTTTATTTCCACTACTCGAGAGGATCCATCTACAAATAATTTTTCCTCTTGTTCTAGTTCTTCTTCTTCTAGATTTGGTCTAATTTTTGTCTGCCCCTCTATATTATGGAGACATTTGTGAGTCAATTCTTTGCTGGGTTCCCCATATAGAAATTGTGCAGGGTTCTGCAAGGTGGTTGTTTCTAATGTTAATTTTGGAGAAGAAATAAGGATACCCTCATATTTCACAAGTCTTGCATCAGTTATCCACTCATCAGCTTTCTGTTGGAGAACCCCTTGATATTGTCTGGCAAAAATACCTTCAATTCTTCCCCAAAAGTGATCTTATGTGCCTCTTCAACCAGGAGGGCTGCTGCCACTATTACTTGTAAACATATTGGCCACCCTCAGCTGACAGGGTCTAAGAGTTTAGAAATATATGCTACTGGCTTCTTGCTTCCTGCCCAATCCTGGGCTAAGACCCCAAATGCTTTTTCCCCATCAGTATTTACAAACAAGAAAAATGGTTTCTTTAAATCTGGCAGGCTCAACACTGGGCCATTTACTAATTCAGATTTCAACTCCTCTAATTGCTTCTTTTCTTCCTCTGTCTATTTTAATAGCCTATCCTTGGGTAGTTTGGCATACACGAATTTCACCTTCCCACTATAGTCTTCAATCCATTGTTTGCAGTAACCAAACAAGCCTAGCAACTGCCTGACTTGCCTTTTGGTCCTTGGGGTAGACAGAGATAGTATGCCATTCACTCTTTCTGGATCTAATTTCTTAGTCCCTTTACTCAGTCTATGCTCCAGATATCTTACTTCCTCTTCAACAAATTGTAATTTAGACCTTGAGACTTTCAATCCCTGCAGGCTTGAGGTGGGTCAGCTCAGAGTCTGTCCCAAACAGACTTAGCTTTGTAGTTAGAACAAAGAGTTCAATTACTCAGCTGTTTCTTCAGGGTTTTTGGCCAGTCTTCCAAGCCGCAGGCGACAATTAGCAGGAATCCAAAGAGAGGGAGACTTTAGCTTGGAGTTAAGGAAAAGTTTTATTTATTCCATAGTCGGGATGATCTTAGTTCTGGCAAAGCTCCAAGCAAAAGCCCCAGGGGGCCCAGGGTACAGCAACTTTTGAAGGGGGGCGTAATCGGGGGGAATTTGGCTTAGGGCCAATGAGAGATAAACGGGGATGGCTCTCTAACAAATTTACCGACTGTAAAACAAACTAGGAAACAGCAGGAGGGGATGTCCGAAACTTGGGAGTTAACAAGGAAAGAATGGGGGGGGGGGGGGGGGATACAGAACAAGCAATTTAACAATACAAGAATTTTAAAACTTGAAAAAGCACGCTGCCACACAGGCTCAGGAAGTTTAATAATTTAATGCTCTCAGCTATGCCTAACAGCTTCTTCACTTTTTCCAGCTAAAAGTAAATCAGCTACACACTGAACAAGAGTAATTCCTTCACTCCTTTCATAACCCTGCAGAATCTGCTCTAATGCCTGCCCAAACAAGTTAGGAGATTCTGTGAATCCCTGGGGCAAAACCGTCCACCTTAATTGTTGTTTCCAATGGGTGTCTGGATCTTCCCACTCAAAAGCAAAATAATCTCTGCAATCCTCTTTTAAGGGGCATGCCCAAAAGGCATCCTTTAAATCTATAACACTATACCATTGGTCATCATGCCCTAATTGACTTAAAAGTGTGTGTGGGTTTGCCACCACAGGGAATCATGCCACTGTTTTCTTATTAATTTCTCTCAAATCATGAACCAATCTATATTTCTCATCTGCCTTTTTTACAGGTAAGATGGGTGTATTAAAAGGAGACATACAAGGTTCCAATAGTCCTTGTTCAATTAATCATTGGATTTCAGGTTTTAACCCCCGTCTTCCCTCTTCAGGTAGTGGGTATTGCCTAATCCAGACTGGCAATTCTGGGTTCCTTATGGTTACTGTAAAGGGTTCAATATCCAATTTCCCTATAGTATCTGGAGCGTACCACACTTCTGGATTAGTTTTCTCCTCATCTACAGTCCGCAACGGGCACAACTTAATTTTTAACTTATTCTCTACTGCCTCTAAACTGATTCCAAGTTCAATCATCAAATCCCGACCTAATAGATTATAATCAGCCTCAGGCACTAACAACAAGGACCCTAACCCCATCTTAGAGTCTGTTTCTAATAGCACATCTTTAATCATGGGTGCCCTGAAAGGTTCCCCTTTCACACCAATTACTTGTACGTTTTCAGGGGATAATTTACACCCCCAGGGTAGACTTCGAACAGTAGATCTTTCAGCTCCTGAGTCCACTAAGAACTCAATTTCTTGCTGCTGGGGACCTACCTTAAGTTTTACCAAGGGCTCTGTTTGTTCTCTGGTCCCCAGCAAATAGAGCCCCTGACATCTCTAGTCCTCTTTAAACATTCTCTCATCAGCCGCCCTTTTTCTACATTCTCTCTTCACATGCCCTTTTTTCCCACAATAAAAACACTTTATTGCCTCTCTATTCCGTATTCCCGAAGTTCCCTTATTTCTAATTCCAGAACATGGGGCTTCAGAAATCTTTCTGGGACTACTTACTTTTTGTCCCTCCCTTACTGCTTACATCATTTTAACCTGCCTTTTCTGGCTCTCTTCTTCCCTGCGTACATAAACCTTCTGAGCTTCACTCAACAGCTCATCCAAACCTCTGTTTTTCTAGTTCTCTAATTTCTCCAGTTTCTTCCTGATATCCATCCAGGCTTTGGCCACAAACTGAGTTTTTAGCAGGCCTTGGCCGAGTGGTGTATCGGGGTCTAATCCTGAATACAGTTGTAAATTTTTTCTTAACCTCTCCAACCATTCTGTGGGTGTTTCCTCCTTCTTCTGTTGTTCATTAAAAGCTTTATTGATATTCTGTCCCCTGAGAACAGATTCCTTTATTCCCTGCACAATTATAGTTTTCAGATCTTGCATATGGCCTTGGTCCACTTGATTCTGGTTGTCCCAGTTAGGTCTCTGAATGGGCCATTAATATCTGCAGCTGGGCCTTGTTGGTGTTGTTGGTCCCAAATTCTCATTCCCGCCCTCCTAATCATTCCTCTCTCTTTAACAGTGAATAATACAGCCAGGATAGCCTGTAACTCATCCCAGGTATATATATTGGGTCCCAGAAATTGATCTACCTTCTCCACAACTCCTAGTGGGTCCTCTAGTAAACTCCCCATTTCTGTTTCAAATTTTTTCACATCCCCTGAGCTCAGAGGTACTGCCACATATCCCACACCCAGCTGTGCCCCTCTCATTGCAATTTCTCTCAAGGGATACAATCTGTTCCCCCCATGCATATCTCTAGTTTGACTCCTAGTCACCCGTCTATATGAAGCAGCGGAATTATGGGGGGGAGTCAGTCACTAGAGTATCCTGGGGCAGAGGGAGGGGGTGAAGGTATAGGTGGAGGAGGTGGTGGTATGTATGGAGGGGAGGAGGTGGGTATCTCATCTTCACTATGATTCTTCCTCACCCTTCCCCCTTTTTCTTTCAAGGGGTATAGATTTATTCTAGTCTCTGACCCTATCCAAAGGTGTGAATATTCACTCTCCTCTAAACTAAAAGGCTCCTTTGAGTTCACATATATGTGCAATGCCTGACAAATCCAGTCCTCAAAAGATCCAAATAAAGGCCAATATAAATGATCACTGCAAATCTGCTTTCCTCCCCACACTTCTATGCAATAATGTATCATTTTTGCTTTATTTTTACCCTGCCTAGAAGGGTAAGCATCCCAATATTTAATCATTAAACCCAATGGACTATCCGGTGGTATCTGGGGGAGTTTTACTTGGGGTTCCTCACCCATGGGATCAGAGGGCTTGCTTTTCCTCTGTCCCATCTTCTGGAGTGCCTTCACACACACACACACAGTCTCTGCCCCTTTTTCGTGACCCAGTCCCTTGTGAGATATGGGAAATGCGCTACTGAAGGGTCCCTCTTGCCTCGTCCCGTACGGGACGTCTCACACAGGCACACTCCAGGATAATCCAGCCCCAACCGAATGGATAACAAGCCTATACTTATGCGATCCTGCATCTTCGTTTGGTCTTCGTGCACAAACTTACAGGAGCTACCGATTTCCCTTTTGCTTAAATGTCAAATTTTAGGGTTCGTTGGTCGAGGAACTGGTGGGGTCCTGCCCGAACAAGGGCCTCTTTATCACGGGGCGCCTCCCTTGTTAGGGAGCTGACACCAGGTTTCCTGCGATCTGAGTCACAGTACCAAAATTGTTATAAGTTGGTTTCAATTAACAACAGAGACAAGTCCAATTAAAATCAACTAAATTTATTAAGCAAGCGACATTTTAAGCAAAAGAGATGATTACAATCGGGCAGCCATATCATTATTATTTTATAAATGGTCCATGACTTTTGTTATATGGTTGCAGCTTATTTAGTTCTTAGCTTCCTGTACTTTGTACCTCTTCCGCTGTCTTCTGCGCACGTGTATGGTGTTACTAGGGGTCTTCTCTGCCTTCTGGTAGTCGCAGGGATGAAGGTGCAGAGTCTTCCTCAGTGACTGGTAAGTGAACTTCGGTGCTAGTATACTGTCTGCGCATGTGTGCCGCCATGTTGCTGGGGAAGCTCTTTTTGATCTGATGCCTGGAGGTTAAGAGGTTTACTTGAACAAATATTGTCGGTTACCTATTACACAGAGGCCTCCCTCCTGCTCAGAGCAGAGAATGGAGAGGGGCCTCAGGAGCCCTCAGGGGTTGTGCTGTTGAGGACAGGACCAAGGGTGCCAGTGCTGGCTGTGGCTCTGGCTGCAGCAGGGCAGGTGGGGCATGGCCACAGAGCCAGAGGGCAGGGGCAGCCCTGGCCCAGCCTGGGCCCTGGGGCTCATCCTCACCAAGAACCGGCTGATCCTGCACGGCTGCTGCATCTGCACCAGGGGCTTGCGCTCCTTCCACTCAAAGAGTTCTGTAGCAGCAAGGAAGGCTTCCCTGGAGACCTGCAGTACAGCAGGAGCTGGGAGACAGCAACAGGCCCCAGGGAAGGAGACATCTGTGCTTTTTTCCTGTGGTGATCCTGCCCTTATGGATCCGCAGTTCGGATGTGCTCCCACCAAAGTGTCTGGGGGTCTCTCGGGGGACAGGGACCGAGGCTGGAGGCCCTGACCTCCAACACCATTGGGGACAGCTGGGAAACCTCTGGAGATGCACGTGTTCAGCCTCTGGGGCTGGGGGCTGCTGCCAAACCCTGCTGGAACAGGCAGGACAGGTGCTGGAAACAGCCATGCCAGCTCCTCTGCCCCTGCTTGTGCTGGTTCTGTAGGGACCCTTCCCACCGGCTGGGCTGTGCTTTCATCACAATACAAGCATTCCCAGGGCTTGCTGCAACTTTCATTTAGTCTCTGGCATTTTAACATGTTTTGGGATGGAAAGGTGTGCTGGTTCGAAGGTGAACCAGAGGGACAAATGAACCCCACTGAATTACCTTAAGAGAAATTTCAGATTAGCATTACTAGATAGATTACTATCAATGCAGTGATACAGAGGAAACTGGCTCATACCCACAAATTCAGAGTACAGCCCGGCACAGTGTGGGTCAGCGTGATGGTTGCAGTCCTATCAGGTGGTGTTTGCAGTCCTTGTTCAAGTGATGGTCACATCCTTGTTGAAAGTGGTAGTCCTCTGGAAGTTCTGAGTCTCTCAAGGGAGTGGTGGTGTCCTGCCAAGTCCCCAAGCCCAGAGATTATATACACTTAGGCTCAGTGGGAATGTTCAGTACGTCCCCCAGCAGCAGGAGTTTCACAGTGGAATGATACAATCCTCTTGAGTCATGGCATATTTTGGGAATCCTCTGTCTCAGTCACTGCAGCTGCCCATTCTGCTGGTGCTGTTGCCTGGAATCAGAAGACAAACAAACTTTTCCAATACTTAAGTAGTAATGTGAAAAGCAGTTCTTTAACAAAAGCTTTCAGGTGCACAATATATAGGAATGTGCATAGTATAGGATTTCTACAATTTTTCAAAGGTTGAATAGTGTATCTAGCACGTATATCCAATAAGAGGACAACTGCTCCAGCAGCAACCCACCCTTGGGTCTGTCTGTATTAAATAAAAATACATCAACTTTTTGGCATCAATATTTCATCTTTTTTGGTTTTAATCTCATTTTGAGGAACATTGTGAACCTTTGAAATTCTTTCTGGTTTATACACACAGATTTAATTTTCTTTGCTCTTCTGGGTTTAAACTGGATTGTAACACCTCCCACAATCCTTATAGTCTGAGGCTCCTCTGGAGAGTCTCTGCCTCCTTGGGGAGCAGCCCAGAAACTGGTGGCAGAGCTTCTCCTCACCTCGGGAGTGTGCCTGGAGGGATCTTCCCAGAGAAGAGCCCTTCTCTGTTCCCTCAGGGGGTTGCCCAGCAGCATGAGTCTTTCTCTGTGCATGCACTGTTACTGTGCTGCCCTCCTGGTGCTTTTCACTCGACCTTAAATCATATTTACAGACCATGTTTCCGAAATAAAGCTAAACAGTGTTGATACATTGTTATTTCAAAATTAAACCAGTCCCTCGTGTGAGAAATACCTCACTTTTTGATACAACTGAGAGAGGACAAAGTCTTCAAAGCAAAAAAGCTATTAGTATCAACGAGTCAGTGTGTTTCACTTCCACCAGAAAACAAACAGAATCTTTGTTAAAATGGCAGCCTTTAATAGTCTGTCACAGCTGGGGGTGGGCCCTGTCCCCATTCCTATTGGATGTACTCACGAACTCCCACCCTCTCCTGACTGCCCAGCCTTCTGTCCCCTCCCCTCTCATCTTTTTTTGGTCATATCTTCCACCCTGCTTCTTTCCTGGTACAAAAAAATCCTGGTTTCTTTCAAGTACAAACCAGAATTAACTGTTGTCCTTTTTTTTTACTCCACAACCTTTTTGGGCTGAGGCAAAATGTTATTTCATCCCTCACACTCACAACCACCAACACCTTTCAGGCCTCTGTACCTGCATCTTTCTACTGCAGCTCTTGGACCACCAGCTAAAACTGAATGTACTCCCAAAATACCTGAATGAAATTGGTGCATGTATATATAAATGTAGCTATATACTTACACAGAAAAAAAATTTAAAAACCCCATTAACTAGATGTGACTACCTGTCCCAAAATAAAACCAACTCTAAAAATATCTGTTTTCACCACAAGGGGTGTCTCTGCAACCGTAAAGTAGTAGCAAAGGGCCACAGTTCTGATCTAAAGAAGGACCAAAGGGAGAAATATGAGATTTCAGTGTTTTTCCTGGTCCATTTTATATCTGTCTTGTACATTGTCCCTAATTTGCCATCAGAGCTAGCCACCTGTCTCCTTCATTTCCCTGTTACCCAATTCAAGAGAACAGTTCCATTTCTTGTGCTTTCTAATACCTGTTTTTTAATTTCCTCTACTGGAAGAGAGGCCGCGCTTTTACTGGAGATCAGCTAAACACCATATTGAGTATTTCTTAGACTTTAAAGCATTCACAATTAGATTATACTTTTGCTGTATTTTCATTCAGATGCTCCCTGTTGCATAAGAAAATAAATCTTTCTCATTTTTTATGTTTTACATTTCTCAAGATGCCATTCTCAAGGTGCAGCTTCTTATTCTAAATATCAATGCTAGCTCATAGCATGAACTTTCAGGGGTGTTTTTTATGGGAACGGGGAACTGTTTAACAATTCCATAGCTGATAAATATTGCTACTTTCAAGGAAGTTCTATTTGATTGCAAGACTTTGTATTGTCTTCCTGTATTCTAACTGACAGTCATCTTTCAAATGCAGTATAGTCATAAACATATTTTGTCTGTATTACTCCATGATTCATCAGAAACTGAATTTGCCACATTAATAAAAAAGAGAAGAAAAAAAAAGAGAAAAAGAGAAAAAGAACTGAGAGAAAATGAACTCTCACAGGTAGGTTTTGATTTACTCTATTTATGACCTGTTTATGTCACATTCTGTGCATACAGCCTCATAAATAATTTTTTATTGTTTCTCAGCCCAAAGGCAATTCAGTTCTGGACACCCTGAGCTGGTAAAGGAGTGGATGCATCAAAGGCAGTAAAATCAGGACTTAAATGGGTTCTCACATCCAAAAGATTGATTACTTTGGCCTTTGACCCATGCGAAAAACCCCCCAGAAACTATGTCAGACTTACCTAGTGCAGTTTAGTGCAAAGCAGATAGTAAACCAAAAATGAAAAATAGCCTCCCAGATGATCTCTTAAAATTCCTTTTAGTTCAAGCTAAATGGGGTTGATGGATTTGTGATTATTTTTCAGTAATGCCTTCAGTAAGAGAAAGTAGTGCCCTTTCAAACACTGAAGAAGCAGAGCTCAGAATTGGCAGAGAACAGGGCCAATGGATCTAAACCAAATCCTATTTTAGCAAAATCATGGGGAAAAAACCCAACAGAACAAACATCATTTTACATCTAGCTTGCCTTGCAAAAATTGATCCATGTTAACAACAGATAAGGATAATTTTCCTGTCAGTTTCATTTTTGGGACCACCAACCATGGAATTGAATTTTGGTAGTCATAAAATAAGATTGTAAAACTTCTGTGTTTTGTCTTCATAGGAAAGACATGCAACTAATATCTGAAGTACCTTTTGAAAACATCTGCAGAGAGCATTCCAGTTCTATGCAACTTTCATTAGAAGTCTAAAACTGAAATTCTGAAAAGAAAATGTAATTCTAAGTTTCAATGTCATACTTTATTTCTAATTCACAAATGTTAATTGTCTTCACACCTTAAAATGCAGAATGTGTTGCATAATGAAACCAAACTTATTTGCATGGTTAGTTTAACTGGTTAAATTCCTTTTTCTTCCAAGGAAAAAATGGATTATTGAATCTAGAAAGAAAAGAAAGCTGCAGAAAGAATTGCATTGAAGAGTGCTGACTAGATTTAAACCATCAGAAGAGAGAAGGGTATTTTTTTCCTAGTTTCCCATTGAAAAGAAATAGAAGGTTTAAGTTTAAGAAGGAAAACACAAGCTATGTGTAGGGAAAAGAAAAATCTTACATTATGGTTGGCATGAAGATTTAGCAGAGAAAATACATTATTTTCCAGAGTTTGTAGCTTAGGAAACTTAGGAAGTTTTCAAGAGTTTGGCCATGCATCAACACTGACTGGGGCAGATGAATGGACACTTCTCTTTTTCCGCATTTCAGGAAAAAAGTGGCAACAGGAATGCTAAATTGTCAGGTGAAAGGCAAGTTTAATGTGGAACTGGGCTATCTCACTGTAAATCTCATGGATGCACAGCAGGCTTTATTTCCACATGGCTGAAATAATTTAGCTCAACCATGACTGGGTTCTCCATGTGGTGAATGGAACTGTGGTGCCTTGTCCCACAGTGACTGAGTCGGCCCCACACAGCGCCCGCTCCTCCCATTCCTTTCCAGCAGTAAAACTTGCCTGAGGCCTTTGGAAAACACCTGTGGAACACAGGCAGGATTACTGGAGGACATGGGCAGGGAATGCAAAGGGTGTTTCTGCTCGAAGTGTGCTTTCAAGGCGTTTGGCACAACTTTCTGGTTCGAGTTGTATTAGAACTGCCTTGGTTGGGACAGAATGCTCAGAGCGCTCTGGTTGGAAACAGATGGGAAAGCCTCACCAGGAGAGACACCCTGGCAAGTTCTGGTCTATTCATAAGTACTTTGGCACACCTGTTTGAATGCTTTGATTCAAAGGGTTTCAGCTTTATCCAATATGCAGGTACAGAAAGGCAGGAATGGCTGCTGGCCTCCCTTTTTACCCTCAAAAGCTGTGGGAAGATTATGAGGCTGTTTCAGCTTTTATCACATGTCATGACACAGTGGAGATGACATATAATCAATGCTTCTTTCAGACTAATGAGCTGCATTGTTTTACCTTTATACACATTCATATTCATATATATATACAAATATATATCTATATATACACACACACAAGATTCATAATTAATCTTACTAATAAAATGCCCTGGAAGCTAATGGAGTTTAGGAAGCACATCCTCAGATTTTTTAATAAAAAAAATTATTACTATCTGCTTGTTTTCTGTAGGGGTTTTTTTGGTAATTATGCTTAGTAACAGGGACAGTTCCTGAAAACACATTGCTTATTGGTGAGAAAAAGTATAATATGCTAAATTCAATTAAGAATTTGGCTACCAATACGTATCAGCCATGGAAATGCTTGTTTTCTGCTTGTAACTACATACCTTTTCTCTCTTCATAAATTCCTGGTGTGTCATTATTGTATAGAATGCTGATGGTCACATAAATTTTTCTTTTCTATTTTTCCTATTTTTTAAAACATCAGGGGTGAGGAGAAAGTCATGGACAGCTGAGACTTGCTCAGGAAAGACCTCAAAAGCAATGGTTTGCACAGTGGGCACATCACTACATGGCGAAGGGTGACACAGAGTGGCGTTGCACTGTGACATCCCTGGGAGATGGAGTATATACAGTGTCGGAACCCAGGATGTCTCTCTGACAGTCCTGGATGATCCCAGCTCCAGCCAAGGGGCTTCAAAGCCCTGGCAGGGGGGTCAGAGACCCTGGCAGGCAGCCAGGGACTCCTGCAGCTTTGAATTTGACCCATAGAACAAATTACCACCTGTGAATGAAGAACTAAAAGTCACAAAATTTTAGACAGCATGATAGTAGTAGTTGTAGAGTGAAAAGGGAATTTTTTTGGATTTTACCGTAGGGGCTTAGGGGGCAAGATGGACGGACTTGGGCGTTGTCCTGTCCTCTTTCCTTCTTCTTCCTAACCCCCAATCTTTTTGGTGATGTTGGCACTTGGGGATCGGATTAGAGTAGAATGTAACTGTCTAACATAGGTGAAAGGCACTGGATCATAATTGTAAATAACTAACACATAATTTGTAGTATAAAAGTCAGTGCCTGCCTCTGGGGCAGTGTGAGTGTGCCTCAGGCTGCCCTGCTGAAAAGACCTCGGCAGCCCAGACAGAAAATATCTTAGATAAGAAAAAATAAAGCAACCTTGAGAGCATCAGCCGAAGACTTTCGACTCATTCTTCAGCAGCAGGATTTGGAGACAGCGGAATTTATATATCTCGGGGTCGTCCTGACCAAAGCAACCCCGAGAATATAGCCCTGGCCGTACAGATTTGGGTGGCAGAGGTGAAGGAAGGAGCAAGGCGGCGACATGGCGAGCAGGAGGAGGGAGCGCAGCAGCCCCATCTGCTGCAAGGCTCCACGGCACGTCGCCCACGCCCTGCCCTGCCGCCACGAATTCTATACGCCACGCCCTGCCCTGCTGCCTGGGCTGCATCCTGCGCTGGCTGCGGGGATCCGCACCTACCCTCTCTGCAGAACGCCAATCTCCGGCGTCAGCTTTTCAGAGGAGGACGACTGCCTGCAGTGCATCATCGGAGCCCCCGAGAGGCCTCCAGCCCCGCAGGAAACGCTGGTGGCAGCCAGGACGGGCACAGCACGCCCGGCCCTGTGGCATGCCTTGCATCTGCTGCACAGGGGACACCATCCCCAGATGAGCAGGGCGCTGCAAGGCCAGATGCTGTGGGCGGCATCCTGCCCGAGCTCTGGGCAGAGCTTTTCCGGAGGAGGTGAAGCCTCCTGAACCCCGTGTGGTCCTGGCTGCAGTAGCTGCTGCCTGAGATGTACGGGGATCGGTGGTGGGAGGTGAGGACTGTGCCGAGCAGCATCCTGCTGGCCCTGTGCATCTTCGGCCCGGACAGGGAGGAGCTGATGCAGCGGCTGCAACCCCTCCTGTAGCATGACACTCCACAGCTGGTGCGTGGCGTGCTCAGAATCATCGAGACGCAGTGAAGCCAGGAGGTGCGGAGGCTGCGGGGCTGCCACGCTGCGCAGGAGGAGGCCAAGAGTCCCGGGGCCAGCTCTGGATCCTCGACTTCTCCTGGGGATTCTTAACAGCATAAGTGCTCCAGTTCCTTTCCTGAAGCTCTTGCCCAGATCGGTAATAAAGACATTTGAGCTCATGACAAATATATTCTCAGACTCATTCAACTGCAAGAGTTCCTTGCAAAAATAAATTCTTGAAAAGAAAAAAGGGGAAAAAAAAGAAAAGAGGAGAGAAAAAAATTTAAAAATAGAGGAGAGGGAGAGGGAGAGGGAGAGGGAGAGGGAGAGGGAGAAGGGAGAGGGAGATGGAGAGGGAGGAGGACAGGACAAGGACAAGGACAAGGACAAGGACAAAGACAAGGACAAGGAAATAAAGCTATTTTTGTGTATACTTTCTATTTTCCTCATCCACTCCGTGTAAGACCACTAGATGCCACTGTGCCCTAAGGAAGAAAATGAACCACAGCCTCACAGCCTGCTTTGAATCCAGAGCATAAAGAGTTTCAGAAAGCCAGTGTTGATTCAAACACTGGAATCTCTTAAAGTGTTTCTGTGACCAGACATGGCCAGACTGGTGATAAGCACGATTCCCTGAAGCAGGGTGTTTAATTCAAGAGGGTTAAAACACTTTGAGATGTGCCAGCTGTTTGCAGAACTGGTGCTAAGGGCTGATGGAGTTTTCAGCCAAGGGAGAATCTTCCCCAGCACAGCAGGAACATCCCCTGGCAGCATCCCTGCTCCCTGTGGGATGGTAGTTGCTGCTTTCTCACTCTTCTTTTCTCACAAAAGAGTGGGCATACAGGTGTTGAGGTTCCATTTTCCTGGAGCCACGTGCAGCAACTGACACTGGAATGCTTAAAAGAAGAAAAATAACCTTCCAGGAGGAGGAGCTGGATAACCTGATGCTGCTTTTGTGACTAGCAGTCTTATTTGGAATAAAAAATAATACTTAGAATAGCTCAGCATATTGACTCTGAATTCAGAATCATGGAAGTACAGTGCATAACTGCAAAAGGGATACTGTTTTTTTGTTGTTTTCTTTTTTCCCCAACTTCTTAAAATATCTGGGGTTTGTATTTTCTTAGTGTCCTGGTCTTATAAAAGGAAATATTTTGTTTACCAGCACAGCACAGCCATAATTTTATCTCAAAAGTCATCTATCATTTTACCCTGTCAAAGACAATGCGCCCCTTACATTCACTGGTATTTTAATGAGGTTTATAGACAACGTAATACCTTCCCACCAATACCTGTGTCTTAAAACCTTTCCCTGTGGGAACCAGGACATCCTTCTAATTGTCCTGGGAAGATTTATAAGTCACAAGAATTTAGATAGAATGATAATTAGTATGTCACAGGGTGAAAAAGTACAATTTTGTGATTTTAGAATGTGAGATCAGGGGGCAAAGATGGAGGAAATAGGGTGTGTCCCTGAGCGTCTTCTTTGTCCTCTTGTTCTCCATCTTCTGTGATGGTGTGGCATATTTTGGTTGGTCTAGAACAAAAGTGCACCGTACAACATAGTGGATAGATATTGGAGAATTGTTATAAATAAAGCATATGTAATTTTCAGTATAAAAGATAGTGTCCTCCCAAGGGCAGAAATAAAAGAAAGAGATCACCACAACCAAGCCTGGAGAGAGAGCACAGCCTGGCCTGGAGAGAAGACTGGGGCAGGCCAGAGAGCAAATATAAGATAAGCAAAGAATAAACAAATTCCTGAACACAAGAACAGACAACTCGAGCTCTTCTTCAGGGCTGGGGGAAAACAAAAAGCCTTCACCGAGACAGAGACAGAGAAAAGTTAAGTCAGGTAGAAGCCAAGCTCATAGAAGCCACAAAAGCCCCAAGAAAATAAAATGGGAAAATATATAATTTTATATTCAAAAAACGTAAGACAAATTGTCTACTGGAACCCTCCTGCTCCCTTCCAAATCAGTTCACTACTCGAGCACAAGCCCCAGTCTCATCCCCAATTCCGTCTGTGAGATATGAGGTTATATTTTGCTGCGGCCAAAAGGTTATTGGAAAAAAGGATGAAAGTTGTTGGTTCTAGGTGTTGTTATTTATGGTTTGGATTTGTTCCAGTTAATTTGCTCGGTGTTGCTGTGAACTGGGAGAGGGGCGGGGTTGAACACCAGACCAAAAGGGAAGTGGGATAAGGGGGAAGGGGACAGAAAAGGAGGCAGTCATGAGATAATATAAATCTCTAGTACCCGGCCAATGGGACAGGGGACAGGGATGGCCACCAGCTGGGAAAGGCAATAAATGCAGCATTTTGTTGGAGTGTGTGTTTGATCACCTCTCGAGGGAGGGAGATACCCTCTGGAGAGGGAGATACACACCCAAGCTCAGCTGAATCCTTACTAAGAAAGAGTTTGCTTTTGCTTTGGTGACTTTGTCCCCATTGAATTGTATCTAAGAGTTGGTTCATTTCTAACACCTCTCTTCCAGCAACTCAGAGCTGCCTTGCATAGTGCTTGCCGTACACCAGAGAGCACAAAGCAGGCTGGACTGGTGCCCCTGAATGTTTCTGCAAAACACTCTTCATTTCACGCCTTTGCTGTGTCTCAGTGCAAACTCCAGGACTGCAGGTGTTCCCTCCCTGAGGTGTGTGAGGCACTGGCTCCTGCAGATGTGACCTGAGCAGCTGTCACTGCTGCGGGCTGGCCTCGGTTCCCTGGCAGAACTGCCGTGCCTGAAGGGCGCTGCCCTGTGCTGGAGCCTGCAGAGCAGCCTGGCTCCCTCCCCTGTGCCCCGAGTGCCGCACACAGCTAAGCTTTCCCAGGAGTTACAGGGCAGCGGCACAGAGAGGAATCCTCGGCCAGGGCACCAGCTTTCTCTCCTCCTGTGCAGACTCTAGACAGCAAATGCCCGCAGTCTGTGCTGTGCCCAGCATGGCTATGCTTCCCTCGGGAGCAGCCAGCTGCCAGTTGGGCTCTGAGAGTGGAGGATTTGCCCGGCCTCAGGAGGAGGCACCCGGGCCGGCTGCTGCCTCTCACAGCTTCAAGGGCCTCCCTCCAGCCTGCCTCTGCCGAGGCTCAGGCTGCTCCGGGCTCTGCCAGGGCTCTGCTGGGGCTGGGCCCTGGGCAAGGCGCGGCTCACTCTCACATCGCAGTCGCTGACAGCTCTGCACCAGAGGAGGCCTTTCTGAGCACCCTCACTGATCTCTCCGCTTTCTCAGTTGAGCAAAACTCTCCTCCAGCCAAAGAGATTGCCCTTAGGGATACAAATCCAAGTGGTAGGAACCCAAATGCTCTCGAGTCACAGCTGACAGCCTGCATCTGCACAGGATGTTCTGGCTGCCCCGCTCTCCCTCTGGTTTTGCCTGCAAATGCCATCGGCCTTTCTCAACCAGAAGTACCGCAGCTGAGTAAAACCTGTCCAATGGTCTGTATTCCACAGGAAGTGTGCTCTGGAGAGGATGGCTGAACAAAAGCCTTCCCCACTTTCAAACCTTACCAAAGAAGCCAGAAATGTCACTTTGCACCTTTAAGAAACAACAGAAAATTCAGATGGAAATGTTGACCTTTCTCACAGGGTTAGAAGGACGGGAATATTCCAAATGAGTTGAGGCTACAGAAAACTTATTTACAATCCTACTCTACAATCCCACACTACAATCCTACTGTACGATCCTACTCTAAGCTTGTTGTAAAGAAAACAGTTCTAAAGGGATTGTCACATTCTTGTCTCCTCCTTCCACTTCTTCAGTGAAATGATGAGTGGCACCAGGCTGGATGCAGACTTGGCTGATGTTACAAATGGATGCTGCAGAAAGAAAAAAAACCCAACAATGAACCATGACTTTCCAAGCTCAGTGCTTCAAAGGCAGGGTAATATTTTTTAAATGAAAAGGGGATTGAGTCAGAGTAGGTCTAAGGAGCATGAGGCCAACAGTGGCACAGCTTGCTGCAAGAGCTGGTAAGTGCCCCACCCTGGAACAGAGCATGCTGATCTCTACTTTGAAGATGTCCTTGCTCATTGCAGGACACTTGGACCAGATGACCTTTACAGGTCCCTGCCAGCCCAGCTGTTGGGGATTGGGTTCTCTTGTAGAATTTTTTTCCCATAAGTTGCCAGGGAACGAATCTCTGGGTACTTAAGGATAGTTAAGGAAGACAAAAGAAATGGCTGAGGTGGAGGGAGGGGAGGAGCACGTGGGCAATTCCGATAGAGGAGTTTTGTTTTTGTTTTTGTGGGTTTTTTTTCATTCTCCATTTCAGGAGAGGGTCCTGTTTGTCCTTAGCAATACCTGTCTTCCAAAGTAAGACATCAGCCTAGTCTAGGATTCCTCACCATTTTCACTTGAAAAGCACCAAGACTGGAAGTGAGGAGGAGAGGGGCTCATCCTCATCCTTAGACTTCAGTGCAGGAGGAGCCCATCCCTCAGATACTTTCACCTGCAGCCCCTTTGCATTTTACCTGCAGGAGCTCCTTGGCAGCCCAGCGCCATGCCTCATCTTTCTGCAGGCAGCAGCTCAGGAAGTCACACAGCCAAGGCAAGAATAGGTTGGGCTGCTGCAGCTGTGGGGTCTCTCCTGTGGCTGTCAGGAATTGAGCCTGGAGAAAAAGGGAACATGAGGTTCCACCTGCTTCTTCCACATCTGTAACTGCTCTCCCAGATCCCATTGTTTAATCTCCACTCTGCAGTGGCAGTCTACACAGACAAAAGAGCTTGAACATGTTATAACCCAAAGGAAAATGTTGCCTGAGAATGGAGATTGCATGTGGTAAGGCTTGAATTCCCCCACTGATGCAGCCAAAAATAAAACAGATGCTGAATGTGCTGCAGGGACATTTTTAGAAGGGGACCTTGGTGGAAGTAGCAGTAGCAATGGGATTTTGTCCAATGGCACCCAGAACATGAGACAGGTGAGGAAGACAGCAGGATCAGAGAGGATTTACAAGTTACTGAGAGAGAACTTTTACTCCAGTGAGGAGCTTCTCCTTCTGCCATTTCAATTTCCACAATTCCAAAAGACCATATGTCCACTTTAGGGCCACATGGGTGACGCGTCACCACTTCAGGCACCATCCACCAAGGAGTCCTGATCCATGAGCACCGTTGATTTTGCTCAGGGGTGAGCTGAGCAGACAGGCCAAAGTCAGCTGAGGACAAAGCAAAATGTTGTTTTTATTTTCATACTGTGCAATTAGGAAACCAAGCAAAAGAACTCCCCATTGTAAGTCTGGGAATGTTCTGTTGAATCTCCTGGACAACTGTCCCTGCTCTGTTTCCTCTGTACTTCAGCCAAGGAAATGTGACATTGGCTACTTAAAAAATCCCCATATTGTTTATGCTGCCTCCACTAGCAGCTTTTTATTCCCTGGAAGGTTTAGACTTGTAGCTCACTCACTGTGGAAGGGACACAGAGGCTGCTCTAGGCAGCTCCTGCCACTCTAGGCTGCTTGTGGTTCCTTGCAATACCTCCATGCATGTTGCAACCATGTCATCGGCTCACAGCAGGGGTCCCTGCATTGCATTTTTGGGGAGCTGGCAGTCACTCAGAGCAGCCCCACACCTCACATGCCTGGAACACTGCCCCTGACCAAGAATATACTGACCCAGCTTGACAGAGCCGTCCGTTCTGAGAAGGATGTTGCAGCTCTTCACATCTCGATGGATCACGTGGATTGAGTGAAGAAAATCCAGTCCTTGCAGGCACTGAGAGGAAAAACAGGAACAGGAGGGCAAAAATTAGTGATGTGAGTTCATCACTCAAGGAAGGAAAGAGCTCTCAAAGATTCCCTTTCCAGGGGAATGAAGAGTAATGGCAGAACACAGTGCAGTTGTAAGGAAGAGCTTGCTGCTCCAACACTAGCAGAGCAGAACCTTTCTTAGGAAAGGCGTGTCAGCTTCAGAAAGAGCAACAGCAGCTGCTGTTGTGGACTGTCCCCTGCAAAGCAGCCAGAATGACTGCTGCTGCAATGGATGTGGTCAGAAACAAACAGCATTTTGGCTGCGCTGTCCTTTTCAGCTGAGGACTGAGTTGGTGAGAACCAACTTTCTCTTTTTCTCTGCTTTTAGTTTCGAATCCTGACATGAGAAACTTTGCTTTTACAGGCAAGGAATGCAGTGCAGACAGACAAAAGTTTAGAGAGGCAAGATGGAGAAGAGGAAATAGAAATACAAGAGACAGAGTGAGAATACAACAGCAGGAGATAGGAGTACAAGAATTGAGAGTACAGTGAAGGCATGGGCACTGGCAGGCAGTTCACTTGAGATGCTTTTGCTTGCCCATAGGATAGCAGCGACGTGGAAACAAAGCTTGGCCCATTAAATCACTCCCATTCTGAGCCCCAGTTTCCCAGACAATTCTGCCCAAGCCCTTGGAAGCACAGGTGGGATCCCTGACCTCCCAACTGATGGCTGCCATCTCATCTTCAGACATCTGAGTCTTCCTGATAAAATTGCTCAGAGTGCCTCCATCCATTTACTCCATTACCAGCCAGAGTTGCTCATCCACAAGGTAGCTGAAAGAAGGAAACAAGGGCATGGAGATGAACGTGCATGGCTGTGTTGCTGTTTGGAAAAGACAAGGGTTGATTCTTGTTTCCAGAACCCTTTGCGAAAAGGACAGAATCAAAGGAATAGACATTCCCTCTAGGCTGTGCAGTGTTTGCAGTCTGTGCAGTCTCAAAAAGAAAGACACATCTGTGAAAAAGGAGATGGCTTAGATGGCCAGCAAGTGAAATGTGCAGTTTAGTAGCAGCCCAGATAAAAAGCCTGCCATGCATGGAATTTCTGGAAATAAGCACCTAGTCTTCCTGGCATATACAACACTGGAAAAGAGGGGCAACTGTCCAAGGAAATCCAACTGTCCAAG
Organism: Sitta carolinensis; assembly: GCA_032173965.1. Lineage (NCBI taxonomy): Eukaryota > Metazoa > Chordata > Aves > Passeriformes > Sittidae > Sitta > Sitta carolinensis. Next base: position 38,042,816 of record CM063313.1, read on the forward strand.
GAAATCCCCTCTAGATGGTTCATCAGCATTTAAGAACTTTTAAAAATTAAATCCAAAATAATGTGGAGGCAGTGAACTTAGAGGCTATTGACTTAGAAAGATATGGCTGATCCAGGTTTTTGAAAAATTTTCAAACTGTGTGTGACAGGGAAGACTCATGCAAACAGGATGCACTCTCTTCTCATCTTCCACTGGAGATGAGTAGAGAACTACTAATTAACCAATAATTAACAGCTCTATGTTCTGCCAGTGACCAAATTGGATTTTTAACCTCTCACGCTTGTAGCATGTAAACAAACATTCATGGGATAAGACCATGACGACTGACTTGTCTAAATAATTCACAACATTGGGATTCCTATTCCTCTTCATGATCATGATTTCATTAATGGTTAGTTGCTTTCTCCTCTGTCCTTGAATATTTATTTTCTTTATGGCCACCTAAAATTCTATTAAAAACAAGTAACTTGAGAAGTTGTTGGCACAAGACCACAATGCACATGGAGCCAGTGATTTTGCAAGCACTCAGCTGAGCTATGCCAAACTGCCTTGTGATTAGACATCGGAGTAATTAGGAACTGACATTCCAATAGCCCATTTCTCTGCTCCCTTGGGCTCCAGTTACATATATGGCCACTGACGTTTTGCCTTGTCCACTTGGTAACAAAATGTCTCAACTACCACTCACAAAGCTCTGACCACACTCTGCTGCTCTGTCTGGGATTCAGAAGTAATCCATGCCTTGGTACTCTGTGGCTACATCCTGGGTTATAAGCAGGGCTTAGGGCTTTTAGGGATGCCTTGCAGATCTCTCCCTATGTTCAGTTCTATAGTAGTTTAAAAAAAAAAATGAGTTTTTTGAAATTCAGTAGTCAAACTAATGAATGCTCAAGTTTAAAAATTGACACCTGGTGTGGCCACTGAAGACAAGGATCCGCCTCTGAGAACACAAAAAGTTAAAAGCAGAGGGCTCCCTAGAAAACACTCTCTTGGTTCTGGTCCCTGAGGACAAGCGGATCTCCCCTGCCCAGCGACAGGCTGGGCGGGGGAGGGGAAGCCATACGGCCTAAGCGAGGTAGGCTAGAGCTTTGGGCACAGAGGGGGAAAGAAAAATCCTACAGGATAAAAAAGTAGAGAGAGTACAAGAACCTTGAGAGGCATCAGGCAGCCTTCTTCCTCCCCCCGGAGAGAGAGAGAGAGAAACTGTGTCTGTGCCACCTTAAAATTTGATATCGGCAACCGGGCAACACGGCCGAAGGAATATGGGGGGGGGGGGGATGGCGCGAGAAGAGTGCCCAACAGCAAAGATACCGTGGGAGTTCTGGGCAAGTAAAGCCCAAGGTTTTAACCCTTTTCGTAGATGATAGAAACTTTATAAATGCTAATCTTCCAGAACTTGAAGAAGAAAGATAGAGAACTGAGCAAAAGTAATGAAAGTTCATGCAAGTAGAAGATTGTCAGAAAATGCTAAAGAGAATCCTAGGTGGAAGGAGATGATAAAGTGACCCTTAGCTAGACTTTTCTTGTATAGCCATGGACGAATTCATTTCTTTTCTATAACACAGAGACTGTATCTGGAGAGAGACATTAGCTTAGAGCCAAAAGTAGACAGTAGAGAGTAGTGTGAACAGAGATGAGAGGAAGATCTCTGTTCTCAAGGCCCTCAGCCTCAGGAGGTGAAACTGGAGGAGACTGGTGTCCCAAAATTTAAAAAGCTGTCGTTTTTTAAAACTAACCAAAGCATCTTTAAAAAAGAGAAACCCTAAAAGCAGTTCTGGTCCATGCACAGTGGTGAGAGCACTGCACATGGAAGAAGAGGTCACGAGATGGTGCAAGAAAAACTCCTATCTCTCCTTGATGAACTGAGTACTGATTATTAGAAAGGTGGTAATAAACTGAAAATTAATTATCTAAAAAGTAGTAACTTGACTGGAAATTTTTAGTTTGTTTCACTGTGTTGAGAACTTGAGTGAGGGGGGAGGAAGAGTGTTTTTTAAAGTTTTCATTTTCTTCTATATGTGTCTTCTTTACATATTATAAGTAATAAAGTTCTTTTCTTTTACTTTCTAAATTAGAAACTGTTTTGCTCTGTTTTTAGTCACATCTCATAGCAAACACCAGGGACAGTATATCTTCATAGAAGCACTGACCTTGTGCCAACGTCAAACCTTTAACAAGTTCCCAAGTACAGCACTGCAAGTGGCTAAGGAGCTACCGGTATTTGAGGTGTATTTGCTGGCAGCCAGAAATGAGGATTCAGGACTCTGAAGCTGTAGCCCCAAAGAGCAGTGAGATGCTCTAAGGCACCACCTTTGTTTTAGCACTTGATAGCAAGTGAGGACATCTTTCTCTGAAAGGAACCGCTGCCCTCCTTGCCTTTCTTTTGGCAGTTGAAAATGGACAAAGACTGTCCCAAATGCAATTTGCAGGCTGGCACCTGTCTGTGCTTCTTGTGCCTTTGCAGCACAGCCCTGCCCAAAGCTCCAGCCACAGCTCACGCCAGAGGGGAAAGCCCTCGAGAGCTGCAAAATCTGCAGCGGCTGTTGACATTTACCTCTCCTCCTGTGGCAGTGTCAAGTGCTCAACAAACCTCTCCGAAAGCCCTATAAACAGAAGAGCAGCAAAGAAAGGAGAAGCCATTTAGATCTTGCAGTGAAAGCCAGCCCAGACAGGAGATCTCTGCTGTAAGTGCCTAAAACCTGCAGGGTACAGGAGGGCTCTGCCAGAAGGCAGATGATGCATTTTCCTCTCAAGCACATGGGCGCTGGGCCTGTCCCTGAAGCACTGGGATTTACTTCCTCAGCTCAAAAAGAGAGTTTATTCTTTCTTCTTGGGTTTCAGATTCTAAACTATGTGGTTCTTATCCTGACCATGGAGTATTTCCTTCAGCAAACTCCTGGAAAATAATGTTCCTGGGAACTGTTATGTGACAACTAATATAGGGGGCAGGTTGTCATTTCAGGCAAGCAAGATTCTTCTCCTTTCATTAGTGTGGCTGTATGATTTAGAGATATACAGAGATGCTAAGGAAATTAACACAGAGCTGTCCCACACTTGAGAGGCAAGAGCTTCTGGGTCCTGTCCCTTGCTGCTGGCAAGACCTTGGCAACATGGAAATGTCTTTGACAATGCTCTCTGACCACACTTACAAATTTTGAGCAGTGCTGAAAGAAGTGTTTGAATATGTTTGCAGCTTGCCTGATTTCACACTTGGCAGATATTCCACCAGAAAAACACCTGGCCCATGGTTGAGTTGAAGTAACTGTGGTTGGACTCACCCACTTCCGATAATTTCCAGTTCGGTGTATTTCTTCACAGGATTTTCCTTATTTTGGGGCAGGGTCATTGCTGTAGAAGAAACTGTTCTGGTGCCAGGCCAGCTGGTAAGGCTTTCATACCACTTTCAGGGTAACAGTGCCTGTGCCTTTTGGCAGCCCAGGACATCAATATGTGTTGTGTTTGGGAATTGTGCCGTAAATCAGCACCCTTGCATTCCAGCTGGTCCTCAGATACTAGAGGAGCTGAGGGTCATTTCTGATTACAGACACTGGGATGGGCTGGCTTCATTTCTGATTACAGACACTTTAGCACCATCAGTGGTCAAGTCCCAGAGAAAGAACTTGCCCAAGCACAGATGCACAAAGAGTGCAGTTCCCAGTGCAGTGCACTGGCTCTGATCACATTCCATAAGTACCTACCAGATTCCCCACAAGTGTGGTTCATTGAAGCAACAGGAGAGGAAGTTCAAGGTTGCTGCTGATCAGGGCATTGGCTACTGAGTGTTGATGTGTGTAGTGACAGAAAGTATAGTATGAGAAAGATTGTAAGAGTGAGATCTGTCTGTCTCTCTGTCTGTCTATCTGTCTGTCTCTCTGTCTGTCTATGATTTGGACAAATGAATCTTCCCGGCTCTGCTCCAAGGCAGTTGGAGGAGCAAGGCTCACCTAAAGGCACCCATTCAGGGTGAGAGGAGGAGAGACACGTTCCATCCCCTAAGTCTGACCAGGCAGATATTTCCCCCCAGAGATGGATGGTTGTTTTACTTCCTCAGAGGGGTCTTCCTCCTCCAGCCACTTCTGCCCTGAAGCCCCTGTTTATCCTCTTAAGTTTCTACCTTGCCTAGTGAGGTAGAACAATCTCATGTTCTAGGTGGGTTTTAGTGACTTTGGTCATGCATGCATGAGAGAATTCTCAGTTGACAAAAGAAGGAGGATAAACACCTTGGTCCTCCTCCACAGACTGAGGTGGCCATAGAGGCTCTCTCATCTCCATCAGAGGATCTCTGCACACATCCTTCTCTCCTGAATGACCAGGATTTCTAACAAGAGTCTAGATGTCAGAAAGGCAGGAATGGTGGTTCAGGCCTGAAGAGAACATGAACTCCAGAAGTGTCTCTCAGAAGGAGTGAGCCTGCACAGGAAGGTACCTGCAGAGATAGGATGGAGCTTTAGTTATGGGACCCATGTTTAGGTAAGGGGTTGCAAAGGGGAAAAATATGGCCGTGACTACGTGCCACCCAAACCAGGGTACACTAGACAACATGGTTCCACCTAACGAGTTCTAAAATTCAATACACACAAAGAAAAAAAAAAAAAAAAAACAAACCAAAAATCAGATTACCTAAGAACTGTTATCCTTTTTCCTCTCGATGCCCTCAGGCCCCACACTGGGCGCCAAAATCTGTCTTAGTTTGGAAGACAGGTATCGCTAAGGACAAACAGGACCCTCTCCTGAAATGGAGAATGAAAAAAAAACAGCCAAAAAAACCCAAAACTAAAACTCCTCTATCCAAATTGTTATAATTTTAGAATTAAGGGGCTCTCAGGCAAAGATGTGAGGATACGGTTAACAGTTCTTTACTTGTGTTTAGCAAGGCAAAACAGAACAACAATAACTATGAGATGAACAACAGACAGAACCAGGGAAACAGTCACAGTTTTCTCTGCCGCTGGCACCCTTTCCCCGTTGGTGCAGTTCCCGACACAGGCAGCTGTGGTGCAGAGTCCCGGGATGCTGGAGATGGATCAGGAGCTCCCCGGCGGTGGCTGGAGCTGCAGCACGAGTCCCGGCAGGCAGGGGGTGCGGGCTGAAGCGTGGAGAACACTCGGAGCAGGAGCGAAGGAACAGCGAGGGGGGCAGGAACTGCAGCGGCTCCTGGCCAGGCAGACAGGGGCCAAGGTCAGGATTCCCGGGACACACGAAGAGACTGTGGCAGGAAACCCCGAACTCCACCCTAGTGGTGCCAGTGAAAAAACGAGATCTCCCCCCTGCCGTGCAGTCTGAAAGCCAGAGCCTCCTGTATCCTCTCCCCACAAGCTCACCCTCAGCAAAAAGTGAAGTCCACGTGCTCCTCCCCCCACCTCAGCCACTTCTTTTGTCTTCCTTAACTATCCTTAAGAACCCAGAGATTTGTTCCTTGGCAACTTATGGGGGGAAAAAAAAAAAATCTGCAAGAGAACCCAACCCCCAACAAACTGCAGAACAAACACAGGTTTCCAAAAAGGGAAAACATACAAAGAAAGCTTTGTGACCTCCAGCACTACCACGGGTGCCTCCTGCCATAGCACTGCAGAAGGCAGGAGACAGAGCTTCATGGAGCCAAGGAGCCAGATGCTTACCCAGAGGCAGCCCAGCTCTTTGGAGCCTCAACATGACAGATAAAGCCCAGTTAAGAGCTGTCACTGCATAGGGGCAATCTCGAGGTGCTGGCAGGACTCCAGCACTCAGCATCCTCAGCCACCAACAGCAAGTGCTGCCTGGGCGGGAACTTGCAGCTCTGCCTTGCACTAAAGACGGCTCCACCCAGCACTGGCACGCACTTGTCTCAGAATGTTCAGGCTGTGGTGTGACCATGACAGGAGGCATGTGGTCATTTTGCTCATTTTTCTCCTTCTGTGGTGTGATCATCCCTCCCTTCCCCACCCCTGCCAATCACTGTATCACTCCTGGAATTCCAGAAGGGTGTCAGTGATTGGCAGGTTCAAAAAGATGCTCTCTACCCCTGAAGAGACACTGGCCATCCAGGTGTCCTTTGTCCCTTAAGACCTCCTCACCTGTACCTGGTTGGTGGCTTCCTGTCCCCTCCCCTCTCCCCTGGTTAAAAGGACGAGCAACCACGCGGTCAGTGTTGTTAGGAAGTTCAGAGGCCTTCCGGCTAGAATAAATGTTCTGAACTGAACCCTCAGTGACAACTGACTCTTTTCCTTCACCATTGCCTTAAAGCTTCTTCTGCAGAGGAAAACCTGGAGCGAGCATCCCCGAGGAAGCTCATCCCGCCGTTCCCGGAGCCCCGGCGTGCCCGGACTTGTCTCTGTGCTCCTAGCTGTATCACCAGCCGGCCAACAGTAGCTCTGGGGTGGAACACCACAGCAGCTGCTGTTTGGCTCAGCAGCGAGGCCCAGACAAGCCGGGAAACATCCCAACAGCAATATTGGACACTCCAATATTCTCTCTTGGCCTCCTACTCCTTCTCCTCCTGCAGGAGCATTGGGAGTCAGGGGAGAGTGTGCTTTTGGTTCCATGCTCTGTGGACAGAGAGAAGCATGAGGGACAAGGTGTTAATAAGTGAACTGGGTAAGTGGACACAGGGAGAGGGGTTAATTTAGAACTCAGGCTGGTGTGATCAGTGCCTGCCTGAGAGGGGGACAAAAGGGGACGAGACACGACAGAAGGCAGGTGGCACTCCTGCGCCTTTTGGTGGTCTCAATGTCTCAACCTTTCCTGAGGGGACGAGGGAGTAGGAACGTAGGGGAAAGAATACGACAGCTGGGGTACTGAACTTGTAACATCCCTTGAACTTTTCCCCAAGTCTTGAATCATTTCACAAATTGAATGAAAAATGGGATAAAACTTCCCAACATGAAAATCTCCCTCTGTTTGTAAAACAAACAACTTTCTCCCAACTTTTTCCCAGAACTTAATAGCCATAACTGATTCCCGCGTTACATTTTTAAAATATTCAAAAACCCAGTGTACAAAAGCTTTTAAATCCCCCCTTCTAAAACTTTACATTTTTATCAATGAGGGTAGTGCAGAGTTGGAAGTAAACTTCCTGCTGCGGGATGGTGAGTTTCGATCTCATCTTGCTGTCTGCTTCCTCCCATGAGATTTAAAATGTAAACAGGAAGAAAAGGTGACCTGCACCATAAACTCACCCATCCAGTGGATCAAATGAAGGTCTCATGAGGTTACATCGATGTGACCAATCCTCAGGTTCACAGTGGGTAGCCGGTTGCCACATTCAGGATCACCCCAAGAACATGAGAGTTTTCCCTCAGGGGAACTGAAGGGCTGAACATGACTTAAATCCAGTGGCAGCAGCCACTGGAGACACTTCCAGGGTGCCCGTGATCAGGTCCCTGTTTGGGCACCAGTTGCAGCAGCGTGGGGACAGGGTAAGGTGCTGCCACTTTTCAAAAGTGTCTCCAGGTAGAAGCGTTTGGGCTGGCACGCTAGCAGCTACTATTGATAGTTGAAAGGTCAGTGGCACAAGTCCTCTTCACATCCTTTCTTCCAATGTTACCTGATCATACAGACGGTTTTTAGCTATTTCCACAAGTACTTTAAATCAACATCAGCTATTTCACAAACTTATCTGAGTTATTATCACTGTGGTCAATTAGTTACAAAAATAAAGGCATTAGCTACTTCTGCAAAAGTTAAAATTACAACACACAACACATGGCCTCTGTTTTAATATTTTGTGAAAGCCTAAACTATAATGTATGTTTATCACTCTAAAATATGCAACCTAGACAGGGGCTGAGGCATTGGCCAGAAAAGCTGACTAATTACACTATATCAAAAAGAGTTAAAAGTGATTACAAATGGTACTATATCAAAATCATTGAGATTAATAATAATTTGCAAAACCGAATACGTAATAGTGAAAGTCAATAGTTATTTATAACAAAAGCCCTACTGTGATTATTAGATTAACTAAAGGGTATTTTCATATGCATGACAAGATCGTGGGGACAGAGCCACTGCATGGGTTTGGAGTGGTTCTGGGCATGCTGGTAACAAAGTCCTGTTCCTGAGGGGGCTGCAGGGGCATGGGAATCATCAGGGATCCAGGGGGACCCAGAGGAGAGACATGACAGGGATGGATGGCAGCAGTGGCATTTCCTCATGGTGACCTTGGCACACAAAAAAGGGCCAGGGAAGCACCTGTGTCCCCAGAAGGGTCATCCAGCATCACTGTGGATGCCAGCATTTGCCAGACAGCTGCTGTTCCATACACTGGGGATGTATGGAACAGGAGATGAGGGGCACAAAGTGAAGGAGGTACCCCAAAGAGCAAAGGGTGGAACCCAAAATCGCAGGGTGGACACCCCAAAAGAGAAGATGAGCACCCCAAAAAGGAGGCAAGAGAATCTTAAAAAAGAGCATGGGGGACACTAAAACAGAGGACGGCCACACCCACCCCCAAAAATGGAGGTTAGGGATCCTAAAATGAAGGCAGGATTCCTAAGATAGGGGAACACCCCAAAAGCTCTTTTCCCCTTTCCAAAAAATTGTTCTTTGGTAGGGGATGTTAACACACAGGGGACACATACCCAAAAAGAGAGGGGGTGGTGTCCTTAAATAAAGGGAGGATCCCTAAAATAGGAGAACACCCCAAAAGCTCTTTTGCACTTTTCCACAAATTGTTCTCTATTTCCTTTTAGACCTACATTTACTCTGTGGAGTACACAAACAGTGTAATTTATACAAGAGCACTGGTTTTATAGAGATCTAGAGGGTTTGAGGGTCTTGGAGGGTTCTATTCTCTGTGAGCTTCTCCTTTATGAAATAATTTGGTGCTTTTTTTGGTGTGAAAGTGCCTTATTTGCACTTATTTGCTCATGTCTGGAAGATGATCCTTGTCAATTATATAATTTCTGAGAAGAAATGTATTTGTACTCCAAAAAGAGCTACTGAGGTAGAAAGCCAACCTTCCCAGCAGCACTATGGGAGAAGGGCATCTGTGGGGCAACAGTGGGTTTTGAGGGACTCCAAATTGCCAACACTAGATTATCATAGCAATCTATGGTAGAGGTCTAACTTTGTAAATTGTGGAATGTCTCTGGCATTCTACTGCTATTTGGCCGTAGTAGCTGGTGTTATACAGTCTGAAGGAGAATTATTTCTAAGGTGGGAACCATTTCTTCTGTGATGGTGACTCTTGTTTTAAGGATAATTGTAATAACAGCTTTACAAGATGCACTCAAAGATGGATCATTTCCGGGCTTAAGTTGGCTTGGTTTCTGGTGCTCATCAGGGGCGGTGCCAGCGTGGGTGAATGCTGCTGTGAGTTCTCTTGTCCGGAGGCCGGTGGAGGAGCCACAGCGGTGCCGGTGGCACAGGCTGGGGCTAATGCAAGGCCGGTGTCGGAGGCTCTTAGGTGCTGCCGGCGAGCGGTGGCAGCGGGGCTGCTCTCGATCCCGGCCGGCGGGGGTCAGCGCGGCGGGGCTCGGCCTTGTGGATCAGTGGCGGAGGGGCCGGGGCACGGGCACCGGGGTCTGCGCGGGCACCGCCCTTTGAAGGTGGTTTCCCGGCAGCGGTGGCGCTCTCCCCGGAGGGGTGAGCTCCGAGGCTGCGGGGTCCGGCGGCGGCGGGGCGGGCCCCGCACTGCCCGCCCCAATGGGGAGGGGGGGTGGGGCCGGGCAGAGGGGGCACAGGGAGCGCACGGGGTGGAGCGGGCAACGCGCATCCCGCACTGCCGGGGAGAGTCGGGGGCGGAACGGAGGCGGTGAGCAGGGGCTGAGCAGGGAGGGAACGAGCCTTGAGCTCTCCGCCCCTATGAGGTTGCCGGGGGCTGGAGTCATCTGAGATACCGAAACCGGCTTTGGTGGCTTGGCTGATGAGGCAGGGGTAGGCTCGTTAGGAAAAGAATAGGAAGCGGAGGGGTGGGTTCTCAGAGGTATTGAGGGAGACGAGGAGAGGGAGGGGGGATTTGGGAGAGGAGTCGGGGGTCGAAATACACGTGGCCAGCGCCATCCCGGGTGCCCGGCTGACTGGTGGAGCGGAACACAAAACAGCAGGATAACTCGTGGGGCTTCTCCTGCCCGCGGCGGCGTCTTCTGGTTTGTGTTCCTCTCCGGGAAAATCTGAAGGAGATAGGGAAGAGGAGGGCGAAAGGGACGAAGTAGCAGTGTTTAGCAGCTTCTGTGTCTGAGACAAGTTCCGCTCTCGTGTACCCCTTGTAGGTTTAGAGGGGATATTGGCAGATTCGAGAGGCGGGGATGAGTTTGCTCTCGGAGGGGTGGGAGCGGCTGGGGCGGCTCCGGATCTCTCGGGGGGGATGTTACTGTTAGAAAGAAAAAGAGTTAAGAGTTATTGTTAACCATGTTTGTAGTTGCAAAGTTAATGTTTGTGGTAACAACTGTTATGACTGTTAAATAATGTTAAAAATTTCCTACCTTGTACCCCTACTCTGGCCCTATTCCAAGTTCCTGTATCCTGTTCCTTGTCCCTGTTTCTGTCGGGCTCCACCTCCACTGCTCCCCTGTTCTTCCCCATGACAACCAGTGGCTCCACCCACTATGTAAACCATGTGAACTCCCAGAGATGCAAGTGACCACTGGAAGTGAGAGCACTGTATACAAACCTCTGAAGTTTGGAAGCTGATGGACAGATCCCTTGCCAAACCACCTTAGAAGATTGGGAAGAACAGCAGCTATCTGGAGAACTGTTTGATCATCTCACTGTAACCACAATAAGACTTGCTCAGAGTCACCCCCTGGACTTCAAACAAACCAAGAGGTAGTCTCCTATAGGATTCCTGCGAGGGCGGAGACTCCAGCTCTGTCGTTAAGGCAAAGCTGCTTGCACCTCCTCCTCTTCGTTGTCCACAGGGAGCAGTGGCGGTGAGCGCGACCCTCGAGCCCCCACCCCAGCTGGTCACACAATAAAGGCTTTAAAAGAGAGCAGAAGGTCTCCTGGCCCGTTCATTTATACCAGTACGAGGCTGGAATTTTCGCCACTTTTCTTTAGCCTTTAGAGATTCTAACTCCACACAGAATGCAGGCAACATGCGAGGGGCTAAAGAGTCTGTTTTGGTTGCTAAATCGTATAGCTGTTCTCCCACCAAGTCCCAAAATGCTGGAGAAAACTTTCCAAGTCCATGCTGGTTCGAGTGAAGTCCCGAGAAATGGCACTGCCTGAGGCAGTAGGAATGGCGGACTGAAAATTTCAGCAAGGTTTTTAGTTCGCGCTTTTTGATGTAATTTCTACCATCTACCAAAGGTTCTTTAAAATGCTAGTATACATCCCGGTCTAAATTTGAAAGCTTTTGTCCCGTTTTCTTGCCCAGAAAAGCTGGGAGACGGGTGGGATATACCTGCCTGGTTGGGGCAGAGGTGATGGGGCTTTCCCGCTCTCTGCTCTCACCTGCGTCCCATGCAGGGGGTCCCAGACGACTGGTCCTGCTGCGAAGGTCGCTCACGTTCGCATCAGGCCTGACGACTTATCCACAGCATCCACAGCAAGAGAGTTCCTGTGGGTTGGCTCCCAGCCAAACCGAGAAGACCCTGAAGGTTCCCTCAGTATGTCTGTTCCTGAAGAGAGGAATCTCCTTTAATGACGCTGACTTTTTACTTCGGCTGACTTTTTTATTTTCTTTCGCACTTTGTGTACTTTGTGCATGTCATTGCTCAATAACTCGCAGTAGCTGAGCTCCTTAAAAGGAATAGACTCAGAGAAACTTTGTTACTGGCCCAAACTAGTTTGACAGGTTCAATGACCCCAAATACTGCTGCAGTGAAAAATACTCCAGATTCAACCACCTTCCAAGTGCACACCATAACATACTCTTACCCTTCAACAGAAATTCCTGGGTTAAAGGATATGAATTAAAGTAACAGAATGTGAATAATGAATTGTATAAAAATCACAAACCAGTCGAATTCTCAAAAGCAAAACTTGTCCTTGCAGCAGGAATGCTTTGGAAACAACCACCAGTACCTATCAGATGTCTGAGACTTATCATGACCAGATTTTGATGATTTAATTGCTAATCACATCTGGCAATGTGAGGTTATCCACTACCCTAATACTGCAAACAAACAAGATACGAGAGCAAAATAAAACTGCTGATGTACCTTATTTCCTGAGAGAAGTAAAAAAGATATTATGGATGACCAAATGAGGAAGCATTTTTTGTACTGTCATTCATGTAAGTGAGAGATAAGTCCAGGACCTCTCATAAGTCCTAAAGGTTTGATCATATAGCAAAATTTTCCCAAGTAAATCCACACGTGCATCCTGATGTTAAGATTTATTAATGCTTTGTTTTGTAAAGATTTATGGTGTGGTGGAATAAAGGAGCTTGTTGCACATTAATTATAAGTCTTCAATCCTGAGGTATGAAGAAAGGATTGCCATATTTTTATTATTAAAACCACTAATTAAGATTAAAGATGCATAAATATTTTTGTATCTGAAGAGAGCTTAAACCAAACATCTCCTGTTAGAGTGATGCCCCAGCAGCAGTCTTCTCTGAGGTTTAAGTATTTTATAAATCTGATAAAAATACATTAAGTAATGGCAGGTTCAGAGGGACTTAGAAACATATTGGATTAAATATTGTCTGGGGAATAATAAGTTTTTCTACTGCTGGAAAACATAATCAAGTTTTGAACTTTTTTTCAGTAGTCTAAACTTCACCAAAAAGAACTGCATTACCTCCCACAAAAGTCTGTTGGACTCTGGATGAACTGGTTTTACTCCCTGTGCTCCCCTGACTGTACTTAGAAAGCAGAAGAGCAATTCCACTGGATCACATCACAAATATGGCAGAGCTGGAACAGGAAGCTTAAGTATAATCACTGTTGTTCAGTTTATCATACAGCAGTCAGTAACATTCTGGCAAATATTTTTGAAAATTTATCAGGGTGTTTACTTGTGCTCACTGTTGGCAGTGTTTAATTAGTTAAACTACATCTCATTGTAGCACAACAGCACCATTGTTCAGCTCTTCTGGTGTTTTTCTGGAATTCCTGATTTTTTAAAACTTTACATTAAATGAAACAAGAAGTTTTTGGAATCTTTGGCTGCAGGTTATCTGGGCCTGTTTTAATTTCTACTCAATATTTTTCACAATTATCCTTAGTGACTAATGGATTAGAAAGTATTTAATAATTCTCACTCAACAGCACCTTGCTATGTTCCCTTCAGACATATACCAGACATAGGCAACTTGTATGCCTGCTTCCTATTTTCTCATATTTATGTTTTACCATTTGGGTAAAAACAATTAGGACCTATGACATTGCTATTATATTATATTATAGTACTATTCTAATGTTCTTAGAAGTATCTGTCTTTTTAGTGCTACCTCATACTTTGGTATTTAAACTTCTCTTCAACAGTTTTTGTACTCCCTACCCTTGAATTCTGATGATTTATGACTAATTTTTTTTCCTGTGTCTTGTACTACCTTTCACTTCCCTTTGCTACTGAGTAAAAATAAATGAATAGCAGTATCTGTCTTATTACTGAACCTTCGTTATTAATCTAGTAAAAGTCTTAGAAATTGTGGTCTTTCTTTGCAGAACTCTGTGCTTTTTATTTCATACCTCACTTAAAATTTTCCCAAGCTATTGCAAATTGGCATTTTTCAAAGTATCAGGAACATAAATTACTTCCAGGAACTCTCCTTTCTTGCCAGTAATAAATACCAGGTATTGGGGATTGTTTGGTCTGGAGAAGAGAAGGCTCAGGGGAGACCTTATTGCTCTCTGCAACTGCCTGACAGAAAGCTGTAGTGAGGTGGGGTCAGCCTGCCACGTAATAAGCAACAGGACAAGAGGAAATGATCTTAAGTTGTGCCATGGGAGATTAAGACTGAGTATTAGGAAAAGTTCTTCACTGTAAGTATTGTCAGGCACTGGAACAGACTGCCCCATGAAGTGGCTGAGTCACCATCCCTGGAGAAATTTAATAGCTGAGTAGATGTGGCAGTTAAGGACATGGGTTAGTGGAGAACCTGGCAGCTGGACTCATTGGTTGGACTTGATGACCCTTAAGGTTTTTTCCAACCTAAATGATCCTGATTCAAAACTGAATAAAAAGTATGAACTTTCTGAATAGATACATACAAACATACACACACAAGTGTGCATACATACCTACACAGGTACATAGATAGGTGTTGATATTGTCTACTGCGCAGTCGTGGCCAAGTAAGCATGACTAAAATAGCAAGAAAGTCAAGTTCTTGTAGAAAACACCTCCAAAATAAACTTGTTTAATTTAACACAAAAAAAAAAAAAATTAAAACAAAACATCTTGTAGTTTTCATTAACAATTATGAAATTACAATAGTTTTACAATAACTTTCATAAAATTCTTTACATAGGTAAGCATTATCTGTAAGACTACAGCACTCCCAGACATCACAAAATGTCTTGTGATATGCTTGGTATGCCAATAGAAAAATGTACTTAAAAGCGTGTGTACCTGTCTCTGATGAAAGAAGTAAAATTGTGTGGCCTGCCATTTGCTTAGTGTTGAATTCTTTATGTCATTATATATATATGCCATTTTCCAAATGTTGCAGCTCCTGAGTTTACTGCTAGGTAGTATATGCACAGATATATTCTCAACTTGTGTTTTCTTTAATTACAGCCTTGAAGTATTGGCAAAATGCCTCAGACTTTACCATTTTTATTTTCAGAGCAATTTTTATTTAGTGGTATGATGCATGACACACTGCTGTTTTCCCAGTGTATTTTTTGCCTAAGCCTAATAAATTTCTGCAACAAGAAAGTCTCCTCTTGCACCAGTAATCTTGGTCTGTGGATGCTTCAGATTCCATTGTCTTGCCTGTTCTCACCAGGTATCTCAGTACATAGTTAATGGCTGTCATTACCTACTTCTTCTCTTGCCACTTGAGAAAGGCATCTTCTTACAGAACAGTACATACATATTTCATACCACATATTGAATCCCATCTGACATTACAGCCTTGATGTAATTACAGACTCAACGTCAGCAGCCAGCAGTCATATTTGTAAACCTACTGGGAACTTGGAGACTCAAACAACACGATGGCTGAAAACTGTTGTCTGGAATGTGTATTTAAGTTGTCATAAGCCTTCCCAGCTCCTTCAGAAAGTTTTGTTTGTTTGTTGGTGTTGGTTTTTGTGGTTGGGAGGAAGGTTCTTATTGTGTTTTTGGGTTTGTTTCTTTGTCGTTTATTTTTTGTTTGGTTATTTGTTTGGGGTTTTTTTAATATATAAAAATGATAGGGAGAAGAGAAAAGCAGGTATCTCTGCTGTAGAGAAATTTTGTTCCACTAAAGCAGCAGCACATCTGCTCTTGCTTTGAATGCAAAAACATCATACACTATGACCTTCTGATAGAATTTCCACTCTTTAGGGCCCTGGGTTCACAGGGGACAGAGCAAGCCAAGGTGATGGCTGTGCACATGGAATAGCAATTTCCACATACCTGTAAGTATTTTAAATAATGCCTTGTCAGCCTAAGTGATGGAAATACACACTTTTAATGCCTCAACCTCTGTCACTAACAGACCTTCAACTACCAAGTTAATGTTTGGAAATATCTCTTCTGAGAAGCAGATTTCTTTTTCATAGATGTTAGTGGAATCAAAGTTTTACTCAAAAGACCTCCAGGCAGACAAGAGAAACTATTTTCTCCTTAACTGTGTTGGTCACAGAATTATTGAAAGCAAAGACTAAGTCAGCATGAATAGATTGCAGAAAATAAATCTGCAGCAGCTAAACTTGTCTGCCCTTTCATTAATTTCTCATGGTTAGGACCTGTCTTTTTGACTGCTGTGCAATAGAAGGCTAAATAAAGGTCATACTCATGGCTCTCTTAAGACAGCAAATCAGGATATCAAATGATTGAGAGTTCAGGAAAGGTGTTAAGCTGTTTCTGTATACTAAGGTTTCCATTAGAACTGAAGAGTTTTTAGTTAACAGCTCTTAGGATTAAAAAGACTATGTGCAAGGATACTGAAGCTGTAATATTTTCTACTGAGCAGACAAACTGAGTAATTAAATTATGTGTATTTTGCAGGTAAACAGGCAAAATCATTTTCATCTGCATGACTGGGGATGTAAGGTTTGCCTTCCATGCCTTGCAGCATTACACTATTCCCCTCTGCTGCAATTTGGAGGCATCCATTTAAGTGTTCTGCAATGTATATATTGTGAGTGTGTGTATTTCTCAACTATTGAACATAAGAATAAGGGAGAAAGAACTTCTAACCTACATTGCTTTGTATTGCAAAATGTTTAAACAAGTGTCCTAGAGAGATGCTAATAAAGTATCCAAACCAAGTTTGTTTTTTTTCTATGAACCTCGAACAAGTGAACAGTCAGTTAAATGACTCACAAATAATTTCTCAGTTTACATAAACTTTTCTCTGCTTAGGAAATTTGTTGTGCTCATTTACATTGTACACCATTATCTAGGTTAAGCCCTGTATTTACCTTCTAGCTATATATTTTGCTCTTCTGGTTTTTAATTGAGGATTGAGTTTTGCTATGTATAGTGGAGTTGCTTTTGTTTTGTATTAGCAGAAATAAAATCAGCATGTATGAGTGTGAATATGTATCAAAAGAGAATTATTTAATCCATAACCACAGAAATCTTCCACTTGTAGCACCATTTCTATAATTTCTTACAAGAGATTCCAACAATTTCTAGATCATATTAAATAATACTGAAAATTAATTAAGCTGTTTTTACATGTATTAGTCATAACATTATTTGAACACTTCTGACATATTGTAAAGAATCTGAATACGATTGTGTATATAAGGAAAAAACTGATTTCTTAGTACCATCACAGCCTGTTGTAATTCAAGAGGAATAGCTCCATCAGCTGAGTTATAGTCATGTAATTGATTTAAATGTTAAAAGATTATTAAGCAAGGGAAGTATCAAATTTGACTATGTCTATATCTAGCCTTTGCCTCTCATTTACACTAAGGTTGCTTAACTTCAGCAAAGTGAGAAGAAACAGTGAAATTCTAAAGTACTTGAAGAAAAACCTTGATAATGAATAGTAAATCACTTATTTTCTTGAGCTAAAATAAATCAGATCTTATCAGCATCTGTGAGGGTTCTCCTAAAAACATGCTGAGAAAAGTAGTCACCAAGATACTAATAAAATTATTATTTGGTCTTTCCAAAATCAGCATTTGAAATAAACCAAGTATTCAGCAGCATGTGAAAACAGATTAAATAACCTCTAGCATACAATAATCACATTTGTGTGCACAAGTAACTGACAGTTGTTAAGAGACTCCAAATACTTAATTGCGAGATAAATGGAATTTTATTTTTAGGGAGAGAGTGATTCCTCTTTATAATAAATGTATAAAAGTGCAATATCTTAAATATTTACTGCATGCAAGTTTGTTTTTTTTTTTTTTTTTTTTTTTTTTTTGGTTAGCAGCATATAAAGTAATCTTATGCAAGTAATCTCTGCAAGAATACATTTGAAATTATTGTCAAATTAATGCATCTCTTCAGTCGAGTGCCAGCCTGATCATTGCATTAACCACCTCATACAGGACTGCAGGAAAAAAGGCAAATTTTCAGCAACACCTTGTCAAACTACTCTCTACTGACAATGCAAAATGACATACTAAAATGGCAAAATTTGGCCCATGTTTGCCTACTACATCCTTCCAGTGATTGTATTCCAACTAGTGTTATAGTTTTGTTTTCTGAAATGCCTGTCCAAAAGGCTAATGGTATCTGCCCCTGATTACAGGAACCTTCTGAAACTGTTCTTATTCACCATTTGTCTTTAATGCAGCCACTATGACCAACTCTGTAACGATTACCAGAATTGAATCCGGTATGTCAAGAAATCTCCTCTTTGTGGCAAACAGGATAGACACCAAAAAAATAATCGAAACAAAATGGCAGGAGGAACAAAATTAAGCAGAAAGTGTGTTCCTCTTCAGCTGTACTACACATCATCAGTTGTTGAATTTTACCAGACCAATTTACATTTAACTCACAAGGATCAGAAAGTATTCCAGAGTGCACATATATAAAGCAATACTGTATTTTCCTTAGATGGCAGGAAGCAATTAATGAGTGTGATAAATGAGTGTGAGAAAGAATGGCCTTGGACAAGGACACAGCATAAACCCTGAATATCATGCCCAGCAACACAGCATTTTAAATAAGATAAACACCATTTTCTTTTTCATTTTTAGAGCTTACTGGAAAAGAAGTAGTTTCGGTTTGTTTTGTTTTGCTTTGTTTTGGGGCCCTTTTTGGTGAGATAAATAAAAGTCCAGGTTTTGTGTTTTTCCATCCTTAACAATAAGTTTGACTTCTTGGCATCGGTAATCAGTCTGACTACAATTGCATTTAGTCCATGTACACAGAAACTTGTGATTTTTAAAGGAGAGCAAGAAAGAGTTTTCCTTGTTCTGTGATTGTGATTCCTTTTTTTTTTTTTTTTTTTTTTTTTTTTCCCCAGAGTAAGAACGCACTCAAGACTTTTAAAACTGAAAAGTGCAACACTTCCAAGACAGAATAGCCAACAGCCCATAAAGTGCATAAAATGTAGGGTTTAAAAACTACAGCACTAGGACTAGATTTTCAGGAAGGAAAGCATTACTTCCTTTTTTTCCTCAGACTTTGAGCCACACAATTCTACCTCTTTCACTTGGTCAGCTTTGCACTTCTTGGAACCATTGGTCAACCTAACTGTCTGAAACCCCTGAAAATTAAACCAATAAAGCAGGCAAGCAAGAAGAGCAAAAATAAGGCGGTTTTTTTCCCCCACCCAGTCCACCGACAAAGCAGCAGGGCTGACTTATAAGGGAGAGGGAAAGCTCTGAGCAGATGAAAACCAGGATCAGAGGTCTTGGAAAGTAATTCCTTTGGTAGTAATGAGCTGTGAGAGGGGGTCTGGTGCCTTCGTATCAGATATGGTAACAGGTGTGCTCCTGAGGATCTGGTAATTGTGTATTTTGTGGCAGTTTATAAATGTTCCATAACTCCTAGATGTTTGGGACAGTATCCTACAAAGTGCTTGGTAATTCGGTGAGATGATCATAGCATTTGATGTAAGGTTTTAATCACAAGTATGCACAACTTATCACACAGATAATTTCTACATCTATTTCACATATCTAAAGGTCACAACTGACACTGTAGTTTGTTGACATTATCTTCACTGAGACACAGACATAAAATAAATCCTTCCCTAGTGACTGATCCTTCTCCCATACATTCTGCAACAGGGAAGAAAAATGAGGAAACCATTGACTCTTGTCCTTGCTTAAGGCAAACTTTGCACTCCAGGAGTCTTATCTCAGCTGTTTTGTTCACGTAGTAGAGAACCAACTAATTTTTGCAACTTGCCTGAAATACTATTTCTTCAGTAATGACGATCTAAGATCCACTCATTGTTGACCAGGTATGAGTCAAGATCCAGAAAAGTAGCACATAGGCCTCTTTCTGTTATTCTTACCATGACATTGGAGAACAAAAAGATCTAAGAAACACACTACTCTTGCAGTTAGTACTGCAATCATCCAAAATTCTGAAGATTTTTTCCTCACTGTCTGCAAAGTCTGAGTTTTCTTTTCCTGAGGCACAGGTTTTATTTCTTTTCTACCATGCTTCTGAATTTCCATTGTACACAAGCCAAAAAAAACCTCCAAGCCTTTTATAATATTGTCAAATTACCTTCTCCACTGTAACAAACCCTAAATGTTTTGAACATCTATCTGTAACAAAGATTTTCTGGAAATTTTAATATTAAGACGATGATTGAGCATACATAATTAAAAAGTAATTTTGGAGTAATAAATTTGGAGTAATAATCCAATATTTACCATAATAAGAAATATTTTGGGAGAACAATAAGCCCAAATATTAAAAAAAACTAAATTTCAAGGAATGAAGATGCTATAGTACAAATATGTGGCCAAAAATACTGTATTTTTAACCAACAATAGTTTTGAGTGGCAGAAACTGTACAGTATCAGTTTTTCAAAAACCTATTTCTGTCCCTCAAGCAACACACAATATATGCATTTAAGTGACAGTTTAAGAACAGCAAATGTTATTTTTAAATACTATTAAATTTAAAAATGCATCTGACATGCCTTTCTTAAAAGAAAAAAAATATTAAGAACTGGTGAAATAAGGATTTCCTGCAGCATGGAAAACAAGGAATTCAGCTTAAACTGTATTTTGAGAGAAAAAAAACCTTCAAATGATTTACATTAAACTTGATGTATCTTTTGACACTGTTTTGAAAATCTCTATTCCTTTCTTACCTGCAGCATGACTAATGTGAAAAAGCTCAAGATTAACTTACAGTAAAATTCTTTAATCATCTAAATTGCGACCCCAATGTATTGACTAGATAGAAAAATTTCTTGTTTGACTGAAAGAACTCAAACCGCAATAGATAACCAAAAGGCAAAACAGAGGAAATATCAGTAGCTCCACTTCTCAAACAAAAGCTATTGTTTTGCAAGATTTCTACTGAACTAACAAACTGGAAAGGCTTTAGTTGTTTAACATCTATTAAATTCTAGAATTTATGGTTTATGTCAAAAGAGGGACCATATTTTCAAGTGTGAATTTCTTAAGTAGCATGGTTAATTAAATACCAGGACATTTAAATTTTCCCAATTACTTATGTCAGTCTCGCCAAAACACAGCTGCTTTACTGATCTCTTAACTAGAGGTAGATCATGTGTAGGCCTCGTTAATATGCTGTGAATACTTCATTAGTTCACTAATGTAATAGTCTGCAGGATATCTATGCACAGAGCTCCAAGAATAGCGGCACATGTAATAAATTAAATGTCTAAATTTTATTTTTTTCATGTGAGTTAACATATCTTTGTTTTCTCCTAATATTTCATTCTTTTGTGAAGAATGTTTAACAAGGAAAGGGTCATGAGGTTGAGTAATCTGAAAGTCTTCTGCACCTTACAGCTCAAGGCTGGGAGTCTAGCAATATCTATATGCAGCCCTTTTCCCCCATATAGAGTTTTTGCAAATCATGTAGTCAATTCTGACTGTTATCCAGCATTAAAAGTCTCTTCTCCATTTTCAAACTTTAAAAAGTGATTCACAATCATGTGGCAGTATAATTAAAAAGTACAGTCCATACACCTTGACAATCAAAAGAGACTGAATTATAAAAAGTAAACTGCCCTTATAGCTGCATCATCCTACATCTGTAAGGACAGTGCCAGTTAATTTGTGAAAAAGGCAAGTTCCAGGTTTCTGTAAAACACGTATTACAGCTTTCTTGTGCTAGTGAACATTTAGAATACACAGGTTCCCAAGACATTTTCCTTCCCTCCTCCCCCATTTATAACATTCAAAGAAAACATATAATTTTGGCAAAGTTAAAAGGGCTTCTGTCTTGACGTTTTTGCCTTCAGCTTCATGTCAGAGGCACAAACTTCTGGACTTAAGCACTATAAGGCATAGTAGAAACCACCAATTAAAACAACAGCAATGCCACTGCCACCACAATGGAATATATTACGAGTGGGAACATCTGTGTTATTTGAAAAGAAAATCGTTTTGTAAACTGTCATACTGCAATGCTGTGTTAGGTGATTCATGTAAAGCTTGCCTTGGCATACCGAATTTTTTTTTTCAGAACATGCTCAAATGATTTAAACATTGCTGCAGGTTCAACTTACCTAAAAAATACCAGAAAATAGCCCAGTGGCACACACTCTTGAAAACTTTTGCAATCACAATATAACTATAAAGCATGAGTAAACTTTTGTTTCATTTTTATACAAAACTTGGAACCACATTTCCTTCTCCCCCACCCAATATCCCATAAGAAAAAAAAAATCCAAATTAAAAAACCCCAACCTTTTGTTAGATACCACCACTGTCTGGTATCTTGGCTTTTTGTTTGATTGTGTTTGTTTTTTTTTTTTTTTTTTTTTTGTTGGTTGTTTTTTTTTTTTTCTTTTTTTTTTTTTTTTTCTTCTTTTTTTTCCTTCCTTTTTTGGCTACAGTTCCATTTATAGCACTGAATCCAGTGTGGGCAATGTATCCCCAGGTTAAAAAAGGTAAATTATCAACAGTGGAACTGTGAAAACAGAAGCTCTGTTGCATTTATAACATGATCAGGACCAATTTTGTTAAGTGTATGTAAGAAAGAGTCAGTGCTCTGATCCCCTATTCAGAATGTCAGTGTTGCTTTTTATAATCTAGATCTACCTGCTTTAGACTCATTAAATAAAACTCTTTAACTCCTTAAAATCATTAACAATAGTGACTTTTTGGTTGTTGTTTTTATATCTAAGGTTTCCACAATTTCTGAAAGACTGATCTGATGTTTTGCATTTTATCACTGTATTTTTAGGGCAACAGCATATATGCATTAGTACTTATGTACAACGGTTTGAAATATCTCTGAATTTACTTTTCCAATAAAGCTATTAGAAAACTGAAAGTAACCTAATGCAAATCAGTCACATAAAACATTAAATTTCTATTTAAAGCTTATGTTCCAATATGAGATATAATGGCATAAATTCTTCTAATAGGACTGTTTTCTAAAGCTGTATAAAGCTCTGACAAGATCTGAGTATTGTTTTGAATGTGAATCATCTCTGTCTTCATGTCTCCAATTTACTTCTACTCAGGAATGTGCAAATGATTTTATACAGCATGATGCTAGTACCGCTCTGTACTATAGTATTTTGTTTTGTAAATAAAAACAACAACAAATCCCTAGTCAGAAATAAACTGACAAAATTTACATTCTTCTCTCTTAAAAAAGTAAATAAAATAACATTATTTAAAATGTGAATTAGCTATAAGACATACAATACAATTACATAGATACATATCAATACAGCACATTCAATTTGCCAAAAATTAATGATTACAAAGCCAATATGGATGCTGCCATATATATATATATATATATATGTATGTACAATGATTATAGCATTCATAATTGCACTATACCTACAACCAGTTTTAAATTACAAGGTGTTTTAAGAGGGAGCAAAAAATAGCAACTGTTTTTATTATCATTCTTTTAGATTTGGGAGGGTGAAGGATGAAAAGCATCTCATTCGTATTTACTGTTAACTTTGGTAATCAACTAATAAGTCATTCTTTTTTCCACCCCCCATCCACTGCTATGTGGCAGCTGTTTTTGTGATAAGTGCACTCTAGTGCCAGTTGGCGTTATAGATAATCAATCCAATTACATGTCTGAACTCAAGAGTTTTCTTGCTAGCAATCACACACCTGGTCAAAAAACACCTTTCAACCTAAGCTGCAGAATAAAGGCTCATCCATGTGTGCTGCACTTTTGTTGTTAAAAAATTGCACATTTAAATTTCAAGAATGATTTTCACTGCTTCATTTACATTTATAAACCTCTTCTAAAGAACACTGAGAGACGCTATTTTGCATGAAAGCCTAACAAATGCCTGTGAATCAATTAATGATCAACCTTATCAAGAAAGGTTCCCGAACATGATCTCTCATCACTAATTTCTTGTAATACAACCGAAGGTGCCTTGACATTGTTACAGAAAACAATCTCATGTCATAATTGACAAAACAAGAGATCTAAAATGTCTTTAAATTACTAGACTACATGTGGGTGCATGGTACACCTCATAGCATATTCACTTACATGTTGGTTTTGGCATTAGAAAATGGTACACTTTCTGAAAAAGGGAACATATGAGCTGAAACTGTGTGTTAATCATTTGGCAGTTGATTCAATCAGGTCAGTTCCCAACCCATCCATTTGGCATTTCAATCAGTTTCTTACATTTCAAGCACATTGGTTTTATAAAAAGCCATATTTGGCAACATGAATTTTGTACAATAAAAGTAACTTTTCTACTGTGGAAAAAGAACACTTAAAAAAGCTCTAACAAGAAAAACACTCCACACAACTGAGAAAAACACTGTTTCAGGCAGTAGCCACTGGGGAATATGTAGTGTCTATGACTTTTCTATTTGGCATTTGTGAATAAAAGAAGAGAGAAAAAAATGGCACATGGCAATTAAAAAGAGGTTCTAACATATTCCATGTACATCCCAGATTGCATCTTAATTACTTCATTACTGTCTTCTGTGCACCTTTCTTAACTGAAAAACTATGGTTAAATTTATTAACCTTAGAAAACTGTAATTCTATTTAGAAATCCAAATATTCTAGTCTCAGAAGCGAAGACAGAATGAAGACACCCATGTAAAGAATTTAAAAATCACAGTATCAATACTTTTTGATCCTTCAAAGAAAGTACATACTGTAAAATTAGAATGACTGATGACTTAAACTATGATGATAGTGTTTTCCTGACTAAATCATTCAACAGAAAATATTTCATCCAGAAATGCATCTGGGGGAAAAAAAAAGGCCATTGTACCTTTTAAAAGATATGGGGAGTAGGAAAGGACAGGGAGAGAAAGGGTTAGGAAAAGAGGAAACCATCTTGATTTGCTTAAATAGCAAAAAACTGCTATCCTTTGTAAATGTACGACTGAGAATTTGAAACACATTGAGTCACAAGGTTTTGCCTAAAAAATGAGGAAATGTGCTGTTAATGTAATTCAGCATCTTTTGGTTTTCCTCCATATACTTTAAATAACATCATAATATTAACTACAAACTCTGTGGACATTCACAGAGTCCAGGCCGGCAATAAATTAGTATTATGCAAATTGTTTTCACAGATTATAATACAGTCCCTCTTGTGTATCTTCAATCACGGAAAGCTGGGATTGGAGGACCCCAGGTACAGTTAGACCAGGTTGTACTCCTTCAGGTTTAACTGTAGGATTGTGTCCTTGACAGCAGCAAAGACGAAGCGGATATTCTCTGTGTCTGTAGCACATGTGAAGTGGGAGTAGATAATTTTGTCACTATCTGGATTCAGGTCTACGAACATCTTCAGGATGAACTCTCGTGCTGCCTGTGCATCCCGCTGTGGTCCTGTAAGAAGAGAAATTCAGTGTTCTTAAAGTCAGCTTCATATTTCCACTTCTTTAAAAGAAAATAAGGAAGGCTTAGTCTGTGATTCCCACATAAGAGAAGATGGGAACCTTTCACTAATCAATAGTATCATACACTGGCTGCATTCCTTGTGGGACGAACTATTAAAAAAAAAGATGGAAGGAAATTTCAGAAGTTCACCAAGTCAGAGCTGCTCTTTCACTGCTGACTATCTTCTTTCTTCACCAAGATAAATCACCTGTTTTAAAACAGGTGATTAATAAATGCACAAAATGAATATAAAAGAATTAGCTATATAATTAAATCTTTTAAAAATTAGTAGAAATGGTGAATGTTCAGTCTAAACCTGCTATATTTATATTACACTTCAGTTATTTTAGCACTGCAAGATTTACTAGTTTTATGTGGATTTTAGTAGAAAGTATAGTGAAATTATATACTGAGTTGGGTCTGACACTGTCATCGATAGAACTTAATTTAAGTAATAATAAAATACACAGCTGCTCTCCAGCTGAAACTGTTGCCTGCAAAAGGCTCATGTTCTAACCAATCAGTTGGCATCTAAATTATGTATGTTAATGATCCTATCATATCTAAATTAAAGTTGTAACTCTCAGAAGGACAGAGCCAATCTAACCAAACCACATTTTCAGCTTAAAACATCACAGAAGGTGAAGTAATTACTTCCAGCCTGGAACAGTGAGGATTCATTCATGTTCACAGCCAAAAGAGCAGTGCAGAAGCAAGAACGTAACCCACATTCTGGTGAATCCTGTTCCATTATTCTAGTTCTGCCACCAAAAGTCATTGTTCCCATTGCCCTCCTGTTTCTGAAACGTGGGTTTCTACAGAACACACATTTTCTGTGCTGTTGCCTTCCTCCTACTCGCTTCATTAGTCCTGTTGTTACACAGCAATATAAGTAACAGCACCTAGCTGTTACAGGTAGCTCTGTCCTTCAGTAATTATAAAATCAACAGCTTGGTGCCCAGCACATGTCCACACATTTCAATAACTGGATAACAGACCTTCTTTTTAATACTTGAAGCTTAAAATTTGTAACACTTCCAATCTGCGTAACTGTAAAATTTAGGAAGCAAATGTATGGAAGAGAAAGCACATACTTTATCGTGTGCTGCAAATCTATGTGGAGGGGGAGTAAGCTTTGGCAATATACGGTGCATGCATGCAGACAAATGTACATATATATACACGTACATACATACATAGATGACATATTTTCTGAGATTTGGGGATGTTAACAGATAATAAGCTCTCTGAGGCAGGACAGAGGACTGTCCAACACCTTCTACAGCTTCTAAAACACAACTGGTTCTATCTAGCCTTTAGCTATCAGACTTTATAGTCTGATATATATATCAGCTTTAGCCTATAGCTATCAGACTCTGTAGATAAAGAGCCGCAATATTAAGTCTCACAATAGCACACATATATGTGACTATTTGTGAAGAAAATTCTTGGGCTTCCAAAGACAACAATCTTTTCAAAATAAATCACTTAGTTTTTTTAATGGTTTCCTAGAATTTTGTTAAACAGTTTCACAGTACCTACACACAGTGTTTTCTCAATATGTACTGACCTATTAAGAGATATACTCAAAATTCCACACTTTATTCTTGTGTTACTTAAACTTTTATCTGACTGAAGTTCAAACATGAAAAAGTATGTTTTTGACCTCAGAAACATAAAAGCATTGAATGAGTTAACATTAAATTTAAATGGCAAAGTGGTTCTGGTCTAAGTAGGAGACCTAGAAAAGAACTACCATATGAGTTAGGAGCTTCCTTGCCCACTGCTCTCCCTAATCAGCAGTTTTCAATGTCTGGCTCTATAGGATACCATGAAGATCTATGTAAGTGCTACATCAATATTTCTCTCTTCTTTTCCTCCCGACTATAGCCTCTTTTTGTGCTTGTCCACTCTCCCTCTCCCCAGCCTGTGACTCAGTTGTCTAGTTACTAGCATGCAAAGTGTGTCTCCATGTGATATACTGACCTAGGAGCATGGCTCCCTTTCAAAGCTTTTACTAATGTGTTGTGCAGCACAACTCCTTAATTTAATCTGTTCAATTTGCCACCCTGGCCAGCATCCCTAGGCTACTTTTCTCCCTTCTGAAGGTGAGAGCAGCAATCCACCTGAAAAATACCTATGTTTGACACCTCGTCAGATCTCCTGCTTCCTACATCCCCGAAGTACTGGGACAGAAGAGGCACCAGATGGTGACCTGGTGACCTCTGCAAGCCACACACCTCACCCTGCCACCAGAAGAAAACAAATCAAACCGTAACCTGTAGGGTCTACTATACCTTTGGGATGTCATCTAAGGAACTTGTTACACAAAGTAAATTCAAATGAACAAGCATATTTCTATTCAACTGCCAATTCTCTTCTGTACATTACTATGAAACTAAATTTATACTGACTCATAAATAGTATGATCTGATCCTGTAGGCTCTTTAGTGTTCTCTTTCTCTTTAACAGAAAACAAAAAGTACATTTTTCCCATTATTACTTTCCATATTTGAACATGAGAGTTTTAATCTTTTTCTCAGCTCCCCAATCAGCTATTCCTTCCTGGTGGGACAAAACTGATTTTCTCTTCAAAAAATAGGAACATTTAGTTCTTTAGACCTCTTATGAATTTGATTTTTCTTGGTTACCAAGGCCTCCTCCACCCAGTTACCTCAATATACTTAGCTTTTCCCTTCATGAGAACTTCCTGAAAGTACAGCTTTAAGAGAAATACTTACACAGCCCACAATTGTTTTTATGGAAAAACACATTAACTTTACATAATATAAAATTAAAATACAATTTACAAAGGTACAATAAAAGGGTGCAATGGGTGGTTGCTTGTTTCTCTGAGTGTTACAGAGAACTTATGACACTTCCCCTTAGGCATTCAATCTTATATAAAAGCAAACCCCAAAACACCAAAAATATAGAAGACTGTACATACAATTGAGGAATGTGTTTCTATTTATTTTTAACTCTTGTATTTCAATTTAAACCCTCACCCTAACTTACGAAAAACGACAAAAAAGTTCACTACTAATATGTCAATACTCATCTAAAAAGTCATCAATTTCCCAGTAAAGGTTCTGCCATCCTACCCACAAGTCATTACAGTATAAAACAGAATCTTAGCAGTCTAAAAATTCGACAGAAGTTCAATCACATTTTACAATTTTTTAGTACTTTTGGAAGGAATATACCAAACAATCTCTCTGTCTAGCATTTGGACAAGGCAAGCACAATTTTCCAGTACTACAGTGTAAACAGAATGTGCTCTGAAGTCATTATACTTACCATCATACTCCGGAAAATAATCAACTAGATGGGAGTACATAATTTTCTCCTCTAATAGATCTTTTTTATTTAAGAACAGAATAACTGAAGAGTTCTGGAACCATGGATATGTGATAATTGTCCTAAAGAGTGCTTTGCTTTCTTCCATTCGATTCTGGAATGAAAAAGAGAGCAGAATTTTGGTGGTTATGAGATTTTACTTTTTTAATACATTCATGCATTTTCACTCCATTTGGCAAAAGGATCCCTTTCCTGTGTTGCTCTTTCCTACCACTATATAAGATGCAATTAATTAAATTTAAATTAATAAGCAAGCAGTAAATAATCAGGCATTTTCCTTTTGCAAATTCAGCTAGTTAAGTGCAAGTATTCTTTAAAACACTAGTCACAAACATGGAAGTTGCAACAGGTACATCTGCAAAATCTGAATATGCACAGTTACAATCAGCCAACACTCTGGTGGTTATTGAAATATAAGTGATTCATGGTAGAGAGATGTTCAGCACCACATGACACCCAATTCAAGGTTTAAGAACATTATGTATTTTACAAGTCTTTCCCAAATTTTGAATAAAGAGATCAGCAATTCTTAGAGATCAGCTTAAAATAACTGCATGTAAATTTAAAACCTGAGAATATTTTGTCAATACTAAAGGTTTATGACATACTGTTTTAAAAAATTGTAAATTGTTAACTTTCTAGCACTGTTGCCAGGTGAAGAATTGTTTGCAATTCTAGTGGACTAATACAATGCTTATTGCTCAGAACCCTATGGAAGAACACAACATTTACTCTGTAGGAAAAAGAACCTGGAAAGCAATCAGCCAGCCCAGTTATGCTAACTTTTAACAGTTCATCAGGCAATCAGGTATGACTTTGGGGTTGCTGACCACCAGGTACCACCAAAGAGACCCCCCAGGACAAAAGAATGCAAGTGCAGAGAGAAGGGACCACATGTCAAGGATTTTGGGGAAATGATTATGGGACAATCAATGAATATGAATGTAAAATATAGTATATAAACAGAAAATGTCCTGTACTCAAGCATGCACAGTATCTGGAGGAGCTCCCTCCTTGTGCATCTGGCCAAAGAAAGAACACCTACTTTTTAATGCTACGTTGGGGCCAAGGAGTTTTATTTTTACTGATTTTTGGTAATAATGCCATTGGATTAGCCTTTAACTCCTTAGCTGCTCATCAAACCACTTCACACTATAGCTGAAATACCAGCAAAGCCAACAGTTATTCGTATTTGGAACACTCTTTTGTCATTGTAGAATAACTTTACAATTCAATTAGTTCTGAACTGTTAGGCTGATTTGACATGGTTAATACAGAGCCATAGAAAATGCGGTTTTAAACATAGGAACTAACTTACTCCTTTTACTATTATTATTTAAAGCTGCAGCCCCCTGAAAGCCTGTTTCACCACCAAATGGGGCTCCAGAGAATGACAAGAACATGAATCCTGCAGATACTGCTCTTGTTGAGCCATACAACAATCTGTCAGATAACTCAGACAGTTTTGCCGTAAGTATATATTTACTTCAATTAACTTGCATTTTAGAGAGGCCAACAAAAACATGAATGGGAAGTTGAAAAACCCGAAACAAGCAAAACAAAAATGGAAAACAAAAAACAAATAGTGAGATAATTCAATTTTGTAGTAAAAGTCTACATGATGATTTGGTCTGTTAAACTTTATTGCATGTTGCTGTGGTGCATGAAAATAAATAGCTGAATTTATATATTGTGAAACTAATGCAGAGTAATAAAACATTTGTTTTCATGCAGTCAGATCTCATGACTCATATCGATTTCAACAGTGCCAGGATTTTACTCTTAAAGGAAAGGAACACTAACGTCAACACAGCTGAGCATAAAACATAACTCCTTAAACTAATTGTTTTTAGGACGGTATTTTCTTATCAACATTCTATATAGACTTCTCTTAATAAAAGGCAATGGCAACTACCTAGTATAGTTATGTCTGTTACATGGTCCACCTAAAAAAGTTCAGCTCCATGGCACACCTACAACTCCAGAAATACTTGTTGGCAAGTATTAGTGTCCTCTTCACCAGACTAAACACGTTCAGGTCTCTCACACTGTCTTCACAGGACAATGGCTCTGCACCCTTCATGCTTTTCCCAACAGATTAGGTGACAATGAAATTGTATTTATAAGCCCTGTGCAAATTATTTAAAAGGGAAGTCAAAGCAAATAGTGTTAACATCAGTGAACTGATATTTTGATAATCTGTGATTTAGATGTGTAGTCTGCAGATGTTTTGTAGAAATTGAAAGATGGCCTAGTGATTTTC
This sequence comes from Sitta carolinensis, assembly GCA_032173965.1. Classification (NCBI taxonomy): domain Eukaryota; kingdom Metazoa; phylum Chordata; class Aves; order Passeriformes; family Sittidae; genus Sitta; species Sitta carolinensis. The sequence goes on from CM063313.1 coordinate 38,073,439, forward strand.
AAGTAAATTTTATCTGCCTATATAAAGAAATACAGGTCCTCTGTTTGCCATAACAGATTAAAATGCTATAATGCATTTTACTATGATTAAGAAAAAAATATGAAGTGATTAATTTTTGACTAATCAATCTCTGCTTAACTTCCTGCTGTCTTTCATCTCTCTGTTAATTCAATTACTAAAGGCAATTCAACTTTAATGGATGCCACAGCAGATAAAAACAATTTTTATGTCAGAGTTAATTCCTTCAAAAATACTGCTTATTATCCTCTAAAATTTGTCTTAAACTGGTTTTCTGTTTCTAATGATAGTTCACTCCTTTGCATGCTCACTCTTCCACTTTATAAAATGTGAGTGCCATAATATTTTTAATCAGTTTAATTAATCACAAGATTATATGGTTGAACTCCTGTTCTGAAAAAAAACTTTTCTTTAACAGGATGCACTATTTCTTGTGTAAAAGACAGTTTTATGTTACAGTATTTTTCACTGGAAGTAGAGACAAGATTACAAGGAGTACAGGAGTCCAGCATTGGGATCTGACCTTCTGTCAGATGCAACATGGAGGAAGCTTTGCCAAACCAAGCAAGACAGTGTGGCTCTTCAAAAAAACCCAAAAAACCCCAAAAATAAAACCCAGCAACAATGGGGAGCAGGCAATATTTAATAGTTTGTTCAAGTACTTAGTCTCGTTTTATGAGCAGCTCTATCTCAATGAATTGTTTCCAGAAACAGAAAATTGTTCCAGAAAAATCTTACTTCAACTTCAGCAAAAAATACTGCAGATAGAAACTTAGAATACGTAACATACAGAAATGTGCAGCTGGATCTGGCTCTAGGCTTTCTCACTAGCTGACAGCCAGTATCAGCAGTGAAGCCAACCTACTACAGCAACCCCTGTTCAACACCAGCAACAGCTCATCACAGCCTCTCTGGCTTGATGCATGGAAAAAGAGCATCAGGATTACTGCTTTCACCATCCCTAAAGATGTGCTTGCCTGGGCAACTTCCTTGCTCTGCTTTTGACTGCAGTCAATTCCAAACTGCATAAAAACATACTGATATCACCAGCTGTTCCTCTAGTTTTCTTGTCAGGATATACAGATGCCAGTGTAAAATTCTCCATCTTCCATACAACCTGATAGAGTTGCCAGTCCAATGTAAAAAAACTACTAGGGAACAGAGTAAAAAATACAGCAGACATACTCCAATAGTGAATTTGTTAACTATAAACAGGTTACCTAATCTTGGATGAAGTTATCCTAGTATTCAAATAAATATCAAGAAAAAACACTGTACTTATTAATGAATCACATGACAGTCCAATTTTATGAACAGAAACATGTTTTTATGAAACAAATAAATGGAATTTTTTTTCTATCATGTACCTCTTATATAAAATATTTTATGCTGGAAAGTTTTTGTATAACCGTGAAACATTAACACAAATACAAGCAGAAGTATAAACCATGTTTTTTCACATTTTTATCCAAATGCAAACTTACTCTCCATGAAGTTTTAATGGATTTAAAAGGAGTATACTTCCTTCCAATTTTATTTTTATATGCAGACTTTCAATTTGCCTATTAAAATGATGAATTTCTAGTTTGGATGTATATACTGAAATTCTCTTTGTTAACTGCTGCTCTGGAAAAATTACTCCTGCAATTATAGAAATAACAAAATTGGGATAATTTATAAGCACTCAACTGTCAGGACCTGAAGAATACCTGCAAGAGTGCTAAAACAGCATTTAAGAGCTGTATCAGCTGGTATCCAGTAAATGGAAAACAGCATTTCCCAGCTAACAAAGAGTGCTTTGACAGAAAACACCTAGTAAAATATTAATCTGAAACAACAGAGATGCACTAGTGGAGTTTCACCGATTACTGTCTTAATGATTATCTAGAGTGGCATCTAGTGGGCGTACTGTAACTCACACACTGAATGAAAATGTAGTAGTTACTTTCTCTTTAAAAAGTTAGCAATTTAAGCAGTGTCCATTAAAAAAAAAAAAAAAAAAAAAAAAGATTTAATGGATTCTGATGAACCACATTTTGTTGGAATGCAATGAGAGAGAAGGTGGCAATGAGGTAAACAAACACTCATTTTTCAGTGAAGAACTTGTCCTGTGTATGTAACTTGTGTATGCTGGCAAAAATGCTTATTTGAGTCAGAGGGCATTCAGAGATGATAACTGTAGAAAATGAGATACTGACGCAAGAGAGCTTCAGAAAAAGCAGGTTAATATTTCAGAAGATTAGTGCCACTGTAATGGACTCTATTATTATTTTGGTTGAAAAATCCTTTCATTGTGAATGTTTTTTATGTACAACTCTGTATTAACTCGGAAAGTCTCTCCACTATCCAACTAAGACTTCCAGCAATTATTTTCATAGAAGCAATGTCCAGCTATACAGAGAGACATACAGTGTATTTCTTGGCTAAAAATTTAATGAAGCTGCTATGCAAAAGCTGTGAAGCAGTAGAGGAAATGAGGGAGGTAAGGGTTGTAGCTCTAGTGCTGTAACTAGTCATCTAAGTAAAAACTGCAATGGTTGTATAAATATTTTGATGAGTAACACAAATCAAGTCAGAGGCGATTTCAATCAGAGCTCAGGAATAATTCCTTTATTTTGTTCACTGTTTTCAATCTTTCTGTAAACTAGCCTGAATAAAAAGAGAAAAGCCTCTGGTAGAGGACTGGGAGAACATCTCTGTAGAAAAGAATTGTATTTTTAAATTAGGAGGAAGAGGAACTCTCAACTCTCCAACAAACTGAATTTGCAACACTGCACTTGAAAAAACATGGCAATTTTATGTACCCAGCAGAGACACAGATGAAGCAAGTGACAGTTGAAATCCATCAAATCAACACGTTCAAAAACCATCAAAACCCAAAAATACTGTCCAAAACAAAAAAACTCTATAGAGTAGTCATAAAACATGGTTCAAGTATTGCTATCAATTATTTTTAAATGCAAAAATGGCTCTTAAATGCTTTTTCATTATAAAACATGAATGCCAGAATTGGCCATTTTTCTAATATGTACATATGTATTTGAGAAAAATGAGTGAAAATATTTTAAAATCAAATTTTCCCTGTAAAAAGCTCTTTTCTGGACAGTTCTGACACTGGTTAATCAGAAAGGAAAAAAAAAAAAGAAAGGGGCAGTCACATCTTTGCCAGTAGCAACATTTACAAGCAGCATTTCTGGCAGACTCTGTATGCCAGTTCATGATCATCCAACCCCCCAGTTCCATTATGAACCACCCACTTCAACAAAAGACAGAAAGGCTCTGATTCTTCCTAATGCAAATCTTACCCATATCTGATAGTTTAAATCCAAAAGGTTCTTTATCCACAAGCCAAAAATAAATATGCATTTGTGTGGACAGGTATGAATAGATACATCTAGCAATGAGGTTTGGCACAGGAAGTTAATGCAGTATTTTCTCAAGTTTCCAAACAATCAGTTCTGGAGATTTGATTTCCCATTAAAAAAAAATAAAAAAAATTAAATAAGTATGAAGACTATTTGAGGATTTTACTTCTACCTGGGAGCTCATATTATCCCTCTGCCATATGCTCAATTGCTCTGGATTGTTGGCTGTTGATGAAAAATCGGCCAACTGAAGCATTACATTTATTTATGATGTAGAAAGACAGAAGTCCTTGGATCTCAAAATTCTTTTCTTTCAGCCTTCATGCTAAAACATGTATGACTTAACTGTGAATAAGGAACACAGTTCTGGAAGAGAAGTGGAAGCATGCTCAGATGTTAACAGCATAAGAGTTCTGATGAAAAAATTAAATACATTGTTCAGTAATTACCTCTTTGAAGAGTAAACATACTCTGAACTGTGCAGCCTCATGCCATTTCTTATTTTTGCCCACATCAAAACAAAGTGTGACTGGAACACGTTACCAACTTGTCACCTGTTTTAACATATTACACAAATGAACACTACACAGGTTCCATCTAGGCTCATCTGTTTTGCAAATGTACTTTTGTTCAGATTCACAATGGAACATATGTGTGCCTGCATCTCCAGATAAACACAAATAAGCTAACAGCAAAAATACCTATCCTGGCTTTCATGTAATTATTTTAATGCAATTTTTAAAATTATATTTTAACTGCAGTATTTTTTAACAAACTGAGCAATATCGATCCTTTCTACAAACAAAATCTTCCATCAATCAAAAGAACAGTGCCTTTATTCAGTTACTTGAAGCACAAAAATATTGCAGAAACACATTCTACAAAGTTTGTTCAGCTGCAATATGTAGTTGTGGCAGAGATACTGAAGCCCTAGTTTTCTTAATATCATGTTCTGCCTTCATCTGATAAAATTTCAGGATAGTTCTTCAGTGTAAATTAAGTATTGTGAAGGTAATTACATTAATGCAGATGTCCACTGTCAAATAAAGTAGGGTTCTTCAGGGGTATTAAAGAAGCTATGGAAAAACCTTATGACATGACTACAAAGATGGTCCCAAAGAAAACTAAGGAAAAAGGCCTCCTTTCCCATGTCATACAATGTTTTGTCTAGAATCAAAGAAGACATTACATTGGAGTGGATATCTACATGAAAGTCATAAGGTACAACTCCTTGTTCCCAGCAGAAAAAGCTTTGTCATCATATAATTTTAATCATGGCTGTGTTCAGTCAAGCTTTGAACATCTCTCTTCAGGATGGAGATCTTACCTCTCTAAACAAACAATTCTGCTTTCAGCTCTCATGATACAGGAACACCAAGTCAAAACCAGTTTTACTGATGGCCACTGTATTTACAGACTATTAAGTCACTTTAATGTTCCCTGTTGGTAATAATTTGGACAAAACATTTTTAAGAGCAACTTTCTTCCTGGAGTATTTAGCTCCATGCTGCTCCCATAAGAGACTCAGTCAGACGGTCCCTTCTTCTTTCATCTATCATGTTCCAGAGATATAGGTGTTCCAGGATGTCTGAGACCCCTTGAATTCCTGAAAGATATGTGCAATGGCTATTGGAAATGTTGCTCAAGCCATCTCCAGACTGGTTCTGTTCACATCTCAAATTACAAAATCATGCCTTCTTACTGCTAGAGTCATGTAAACGTCTGGTACTGGTAACTGAGCCTGCTATTCTACTTTTCAAAACCTGGAATACTTGATGGGGGAATCAGAGCTGCACTTTGTAAGGAACAGCCACTGCTTTAGAAGTCTATAAACTCAGGATAAAATGCTGTAAGACAATGGGATGCTAAACACAGAATGAGAGAGCATAAAGTTAGAGCAGGAGAATTCTCAACCAAGTGCAAGCGGCAGTCTTTACGCATCTGGCTGCTACACCACTGTATGTCACACCGCAGTGCAATGGAGCAGGTTTAGACAAGTTTCTCAGGAACTCCATCAGTTCAGAAAGAAGGTAATTGTACCTCATGCAAAAACCTAAGAATATTTCAAAAGGGACTGATTAAGACTGGAACAAAAAAGATTCAATCTGGTTATCATACCAGGTTAAATGATGCAGGTCCTTAAAACAGACAAACCATACTGTAAGAAAGTGAAAGCCAGTGGGCAAAAGATGGAGCAATTATCTTTATGGCATCATTTTTTTTAATGTCCATTGGGCAATACAGCATTTGCTAAGCTCTCAGAAGAGAGAGATCCTAGAAAACACCTTATTATGTGTGCAAGTAGAACATGCAGGAAGTACTGGCAATATTAGACACAGCTTGAAGGCACAGAATCATAGAATGGTTTAGGTTGGAAAAGACCTCTAGGATAATGTGTCTAGGATTTTTTAAGCTGAAAAATCAATTTTATTATTATTTAAAATTTCAGAATTCTTAAGTCATTCCTCCCTGCTTCATACATTACAATCCTTTTCCACAAGAACTGTAATCTGGGATCAAACCTATAAATACATGGATTATAAGCAGACGGTAGTTTTAATAAAACTTAAATGAAAATTGAGTGACAGTTTGATGAAAAAAGGGAAGGGAAGGTACTACTGTTTTAAAGAGAAATTCCATGGCATTATAATGTCAAAATTACCGATTTTGGCTGCAGCTAAATCAAACGTAGTTTTTTAAGACATACTACAACTTAAAAAAGGGATTTAAAGCAAAGGTATTTTTTAAAAGGTACAGTACTCTACTTAACAACAATCTCCTCTTACCAAGGAGGTTTGCAATTTACCTCCAATCCTGTAAGAATTTAACATTTTAAAATTTAACCAAACTATATTATCTCGGATGAGAATAATCTAAACTGACATTTTCCCCCAATATATTTTGTGCACTGTTCAGAATACTGATAATGACTTACATATAAAAATCATCTTTTCTATCAATGCATACTTCATGCTGTCCAATGTCTCTGTTCCTCTGCAGCCTCTGAAAATACCTCAGGAAAGACAGCATTTACTTTTTGAGAGTTTAGAATATTTATGATTTTCACTTAGCCTATTAAGTAATTAATTTAGCTGAACTGAGGAAATTATATTCTGTCTTTTCTGGTTTTGCTCTGAGAACCTCAGGAAAAAACCCCATATATATAACCACCACAGAGCTATGCAAACTATATGAAGTCTTATACACCTTAAGACTTTTAGTGTGCTAATAAATATGTACAAGCTTCAATAAACACTGTTCTCTGTTTTGCTGTTTCTAAGTACTTAACTAGCTATGTTAAGATAATAAAACCCACTTCTTTTATGGAACTTCATTTTACAGACATACTGTTACATCTCTAGTTCTTCCATAACTGCAAGTGGTTCTTTTACAAAGCAGGAACTCATTTTTCTAATTACTACACTGAGACTTGATACATTGAAAGGAGCTACCACTAATACATATTCAAATGCAGCATATCCTGGAAATCTAGAAAACCCCCACCTTTATTTTAAAAAATAAGTTCATTTTAAACATAAGAAAAAGTTCTAAACTGTGCCATTTGATAAAACTGCCAATTTCTCCAAATTTGCTGGCATAATTCAGAGCCAGAGCATGACCCACAACACATAATATATCATAAATCCATTCAACACAGAGATGATTCCTTCATTTTTTGTCTCTCACCTCTAAACTTACTGGAGCTTTCTGAAAAACTTAAAAGGTCAAACATACAATTTAATTTATAACATGTCCTTTGTTCCTCACATCAGACTGATGGAATATTTACTTAGTTTACAATTCTATTAATGTAATTAGTATATTATGTTCTCTGGTTCAAATTTCGTCCTCATTTTCAGCAATGAATCTAGACAGACTTTCTATTTTAAAGGGCAGAATTTGGAACAGTTAGCTATCTCTCCTTTGTGTTTCTTAGAAGAGAAATATTTCATGAGTGTATATCAACTGAAATTTTTGCAGAATGTGTTAAAATATACCATCCTTACTGACTCTACCCATTTTTTATTTATGTACCACAATCAAGTTATGTACAATCTAGACACACACTTAAAAGAGATACTAAGATACTGGGTCTTAGTATCACCTATTGGAGAAATCATAGCTAAAATACAGTTGGACAGCCAAGCATGCTTATCTTCAGGACTGAAGCTCCTCACTCTTCAGATATTTGTCATAGCAGTGCAATTCTATGCATGTGTCATTTAGAAGTCATCCTGCACATGTCTCTGAATAACAGGCAGTCTGAATTCTTCTTATTTTCTATGTATGTCCCCTTATATGAGTTATATTCCTCAGAACTTTTAATACTTAACTGCTTCAAGGGCATGAAAATAAAAACACTTCCCAGCTCCACCTCACATATTTCCAGTGAGAGACATTAATAAAGACTCCTAACTAAGTGTAACTTCATCTGGTTTGTAATCCATATGTATTTCTCTTGAATAAGGTAAACAAGAAAAGAAACAGATTTACAACTGATCATCCATCAGGCACTACATTCTGAAATAAAAATCAAGAGTCTTTATTTCCTAATGATGAAGGTCATATAACCACCACCCTCTATCCCCCCAATATAGAAAACAGTACTTTTTAAGATTTCTATTTACTTATGAAAATTAACTAAAAAGGATATATTAACTAAAAAGTATGACACAAATGATTAAACACCACACTTTTCTTTGTAAAAATGTCCTACATATGAGACTTCATATGATATGACACTTCAGGCAATATGAAGTGGACTAATTAGAAAAAGAAAGTAGGCTACCTTACAAAAATCATAGTTTAATCAGGCCATGAAAGCAATGAAAAGGAAATAGCAGAACACTGTAAATTGTCAAGTCAGATATTTTAATTTTAGTATGAGGCACACAGACCAAAGAATGATTAGATTTTATCCTAGTATCGCACTGATGGCATACATATTAATAAAGTAGAGCAGTCACACACACTCCCTTCACTTTGGCGCTAAAATTTCAATACTGTTCTACAATTTAAAGCTAAGTGTGAAAAGTATCTCTTGGCTGGTTACCAAAGCCTTCAAGTTAAATTGCTATCTTCCCTCCTGAGGTTGACACACCTCAGTGAAGAACAAAAATATCTTTGCAAGTTGAATTTCTTAATTCAAGGTGTCAACAAACACATCTAAAACTGTATTTCTGCCACACCCAGACATTCAGACAAAATACACTTTGCTTTATGTGGAATGTTATTTATGTTTATTTATGTTGTAAATAAACACATTCCTCTATTAATTTGGGACTGCAATGTTTAGAGACAGAGGGGAGAGAAAAAGAAGGGAAGAAGGCAATGTCCTGGCATACCAACAAAATCTAGACAGACAGGCTATAAGTGTGCTGAAAGCGAAAACTTAAGCTGCCCAGATTGGTGTAAAGCTCTAAGACTGTCTTGATCCTTTCCAGAGTTAGAGTAACACAGGCCTAAGTGTGCTGGAAAGCCTTTTTGGCTATGTAGGTATGACTTGAAAACAGAAACTGGTTTGAATTAGTCATGAACATATTTTAAACTAAAAGTCAAAAAGGTTCAGAACTTTTCCTCTGTTAAAAAGAAACATAAATAGTTCAGTAGTGAGGTGCAAAAACCAGCAGCAAGAAGGTTTTGATTTCCTCGAAGCTTATTTTGGATAGTTAGAATAGTATTTGAAAATTAGTTTAAGTAATTTTTCTTTATGCAATTTCCAATAAATTTTGCTTTGGTTTTTATAATTAAAATGCTTAGTATTTGAGTGTTGACTTTATAGCTACAAAATAATAATGCAAACAGAAAAAGACAGAACCAGACATTTCCAGTCTGACTTGAAACAAACCAAGTCTGACAGATTTCTCTTTTTCAACTACACATAGCTTCCAAAATTACAGGAGATGAGGCTGGTGCAGACTACATAACAATTTTTGGAAATTCAGCTTTGAATGACACAGATAATTATATAATTAATGTAACAATAATTTAGTTTTATGAAAACACTACAAATGTAAAAGTTTCCAGAACTCCAAAGCTTTTTAAGAAAATTAATCATAAAGTTAGTCCAAAATACAAGATGTGATTGTCCAGGGACACCTGTTTTACTTTATGTCAACCACTGTCTTAAACAGCGCAATTTGTATGCAGATGTGAAAATACTGTCCAATGTTCTCCTTTTTTCATCAAACTTTTTAAATTACGTGCTGAAAGATTTGCACAGAACAGTGCTAATGAGTAAAAATCATAGAAGTTTGATGAATAACTTAAAAGAGCTCTGAGGAGAAACAAAATACCCTCAACATAAAAACGTTGTCTTCATTCAAAACTGCATTCAAAATAATGGATAGTGTGCTTTGAACCCTCAGCCTACCCACTTGCTTACTTCTGTTTTTTGAAATAAAAATACAACATACACTTGGGCTTCAAGTCAAAGGAACGGAGTTTATTACCCTAGGAATCTAGGACTCCTCAGGAATCTATAAATTCTGTCTTTGTTTATACCACCTATTATTGTGCCTCTGTTCCTAAGAGTAACAAACATTTCTCTGTATTCAAGTGTATTCCTCTTCAACACGAAACAGACACTTCTTTGAATCCTTCATGGAGTGGGTCAGCTTAGCCCTACCTGAAGACTGAACCCTTCCCTCCCCTTTGACCTCTGAAGTTCTTCTCACTCCACTGGGTGCCAGTTGTGCATGATTGCTTGTAGATACATTTAGAAAACACCTGTGACTATACTGGTAAACCTGTTAGTTTGTTTTTGGTTTTTTTGTTTTGTTTTTTTTTTTTTGAAATCATAGGTTTTGTAGACAATTACTTACCTCATTATCTGACTCCACAAGCACTTGATCATATTCACTAAGAGCTACTAGGAACATGATAGATGTGACATTTTCAAAGCAATGTATCCATTTTCTTCTTTCTGATCGTTGGCCTCCTACATCCACCATTCTGCAAAATTAACAACCACATCAACTCCATGAACACCTTAACAGATAAACACACAACCACAAACACAACAAAATTCAAGGATTTAGTTAAAAATATAATCTGTTTTGGTTTTCTTAATGATTTTTTTTCACTGCTATTTAATAGAATCTGTTGTAAGCAGGCAGTTAATCCTGTTTGCTTTAAGTCTGATGGGTTTTCTGTATTTGAACTATTGTGAGTCTCAAACCCCTCTTACAAAGGTCTCATGAGCAATGATTAGGCAATGCATGCCCCATGTATTCAGCAACAGACACAAACAAAACTGATGATGGACCACCTTTTCCCCCCCCACATATCAGAGACAAATTCCACAACTTGTTAAAGCTGCCCCATTTTAAGCAGACAAATAGAAAACAATATATATCTACTAAAGGTTTTGATAGCCAAAATAAAAGTTCATGTTTTTACATAACTCTTGTAGTTACTCCCACTTCATTCCATGTCTCAGTGTAAACATGGGTGTCTAACTCGTAATTACAATTCTGTAGTTATTTTTTAAACAAGTGTACTTGCACTAAAGTAGGGCGATACCTCTCTAAAAATCAACTGCACAAATGGTAACCTTTTATTCCATAATTTACATGAAAGACAAAGACATACTGTTGTATTTTCAGATTATTATGCAAAGTGAAACTTTGATAAATATTATTGAAAAGATGATTTGAAGATTTTATAGCTAACATTTTTTTTCTTTCTAAAAACTACTCTCAAAAATAACCAACCTAATTGTCTTTGATCCTTTGAACTCCTATATGAGTTCCTAAATATATGTGGATAATTACATGTAGATAAATTGACCAAACTCAAGTTTTAGAAATAGAATAATTGCTTCTTATGTACTTTAAACCAATATCCTTTGGCATTTCTAATGTAAAAGGAAACAAAAGAAACAAAGCAAGTGTGTGCCAAAACTTTTGTTCCTACCTGAAAATGACACTTTGTAAGTCAAATGGATATTCAATGATTCCTGTTGTTGGGACTCGAACTCTGAGCACATCCTGCTGGGTTGGCAGATAGGTGGAATCTGCTATGCGGTCCAAATCATTAAGATAGCTATAAACAGGGAGAAACAACAGGAATGCTAGACAGTGACACTATCATCCCACTGAGGAAAAGAGAAAGGAAAACTTGGGAAGGAAATGGACTGTGGGGGAGGGAGAAATACAACAGAAAACAAAACAAAACAAAACAACACAGCATTATCGGCAGAAATGAGGGACAAAATATAAAAATGTACTACATCCCCACTTATGTAGGTTCAACTTAATTCTATAAGAAAGGCAGCATAATTATTGTGGGGTCTTTTTCCCCATACAACTTTCTTGGTTTTCACATGTAAATCCACCAAAGTTGTCAACTATATAATTCTAGGAAATTTAGAAACATAGAGTTATAAAAAGTGTGAAAAATAGAAAATTGTTTTGAATATGTAACATATTTTTTGATATGTTCAGGAAATTAAGTCTGTAGTGCCTACATATACACACCTGGATAAACTGATGTTAACCCTCCAAAGAACAATGAATTTAGACTAGAATACATAGCAGTCTATAGCGGTCTGGTATAACTGACTGGTAATAGATCATTACCAGTTATAAAATGACAGGAGGATAAAGAGCACTGTTTTGAGACTAAATTAAAAATGGAAAAGCCCAACCACTGACAATTAAAACACTCTCCAGATCTTGTTACCAGAAGGCAGCACAAACTAATTAGTGGGATCTCTGGCACCTGAAATCCTGCATTCACACTGAAACTTCTGATTAGGCTGATAGATCTGCAGTACTTCTAACACACTCCATTTGACTAGCAAATAACCCAATATTGCTGTAAAATTGCTTGTACAGGTTCAGTAACTACAACAGAGAACATCCTGCTTATTGGATATTAGTGAGTCTCAACCATAAAGTACCAGTGGAAAAGCTTCCTCCAAAAAAAGCAGGTACCCATGTGTGTGATGAGGAGCTGGACATCTCAGGAAGTCAGTGCACCAGGAAGCTTATGTTCTGTTCTCCCCATGGTGGACACATGGCAGAAAGATGGCTGCAGGAAATGAAGTTCTTTGACATTTGGCTAGTTCACAGGAAAATAACCTAGTTAGCCACTGAGAAGATAAACTAATGTAGAGAATCCCTCATTCATCCTAGGGGATGACAGCAATGGTCTTGTAATTTATTAAATGATGATGAAGTGTCACCAAATTCTGAGAATGTTCTTTTCCCTGTAGTAATTAGTGAAGACACTCTCCTTAAATACACCCACAAAAGAAATAATCAGACTTCTTCTAGATGTGCTGAACTACTTTTTAATAAAATAGTGAGAAGTTATCCTGAACAATGACAGAAACAAAGAAGTTTAATTTCTACCTTACAGTAAAAATACAGAAGAATTTGTTATCTTCGGGGAAGAGCCAAATTGTTATTAGCTTAATTATAAAATTACCAAATTTCCTTCACTATTACTTTATTAATGGGGTATCAATTCAATAGTAAATACCAATGTGAAAAAGATGTATTGAACACTGTATCTCAGGTTAACCAGAAGGTATTAGTCTGAAAATATTTTCTGAGAATGCTAATTGGTTTCTGGCAGTGAGAAAAAGGCTTGAGAGTCTGTGCACTGGATCTGCCATCAAGATTTTTTTACACAAAAAGCAGCAGGAACAAGCTCATCATCAATTTGTTGATGAAACAACAAATTGCGGGAAAGGAAAAAAAAGTGAATTAAATCCATAACCATCACCGTAAGAAAGTGACAGATTCCAAAAGTATACTCTTATTCCCTCCCACCCACAGAAGAATTGGTTTTATTTTGTGATGAAATTTTGGCAGGAGATAAAGAAGCATTACCTGTCATTACATGCTACAGTTGTATACAAAAGAGCAAGAGAATTTTAACAGAATGAATCGGCAGGTGGCCCATTTACACAATTGTCTTGTTGCATTCCTACGGCAAGCTTTAGCTGCAATCTCCAGGGTGAGCCTGGTTACTGCATCTCTGCACAGTGGGCATGTTACTAAGGTATCTGGTAATGCACATCTGGCTGATTTTAGAAAGGTGATAAAGAAAAGGGATAGATGCTACTAAATTGTTACATCTCATTTGTATTTCTAGAAATCAATAAACAAGCAGATGAGGTTTTGTGGGGTTTTTTTTGTCCAAAGTTTCAGAAACATTACTTTATCCTGAAAAAATACTTAGCTTTTCCTTGTCCTCATCCTTTATGCTCAAGTTCTGCTCACTCAGTAACCAAACTTAGGTCACTACCTTTTCACTCAATTCACCCTACAGAGCCTACAAAGTCCACAGAAGAGTCTTTATGTATCCTTAGGGAGTCTAAATTCCCTGGATTTCTTCACTTCACAGATTAAAGAGTGTTGGGCTCTCTAAGGACTGTCCTGAATTATACATTCAAATCCAGAATCAAGGAATTAGTGTCAAAACCAGTAGAAGTATCTCACAGAAAAAAAAATCAGAAAGATGCACCAAACCCCTAAGAAATAAAATCTTTTTGATAATCATTATCAGAATCCACAGGCTAACAAAAGCCATTTAGAATATATCTTGGGTTTTTTTTTTTGTTGTTGTTTTCCACTAATATTTAGCCCCTACCACTTTTTCTTCTAACTTAATAAATGAATGTATTATTGCATCAATTTGTTTAAATGAAAATATCCCAGGTCTTTGTTGTACAACTTGAAGTCTTTTATCACTGTCATTTTAATGCTGTGACCAACAGCAAATTGTCAATGAAATTCCTCCTAGACAGAAAAGATGGTTTTAATTTCAATTTATGGTTTTTATGTTTGGTTTTGTTTTTTTCTTCTCTCTCTCTCTTTTTTTTTTTTTTTTTTTTTTTTTTGAGTTTCTTTCCATTTTATTAAACCAAAACACTTCTGCTGAAAAATTACTTGTGCTGGAATTCAGATTTAAATCAAGTTTGGTACTGTTGTTCTGAACCAAAGGAATAGGTATTTTCTGCTATTGACAGTTCTGCAGAAAATTACAGTTTCTGTTACCACATGAAGATATGGAAATTCATGTTCTACTATCAACTTCAGGGAAATTAAAAATTTCTGAAACTCAAACTGAAAGCTTTACCAGCAGCAGCAACACAAAGTTGCCTTCAAGATATTCTAAATCACTGAAAATGCTGCAAGTCTCTTTTAAAATTTACATAACCTCTAAAATAGAGTAAAAATTAAAAAAAAACCCTCTATTTTCTTTAAGAACATCTGTCATTAGGATTAACATCAGGGTCTTTCCTTTCCATTGTATGCACTGTTTTATATCATTGTCTGAAGACTCATGATATATGACAGAAAAAAAATGTCTCTTTTCAGTCAGGTGCAATCTTCCTAAAATACCGATGATAGCAAATCAACACACATAAGCTCAATACATTATCATAACTTATGTATTAATTGCAAACCACTAAATCTCTGCATCCACAGTACTACACAGACAAAACCCAAGGCATTTTCTCTTTAAGAAGCACAATAATGGATTTTTGCGTTGCATTAGAAGGGCTGGGGTGACAGTCTGATTATTCTGAGCAACTGGTCGTTGAGCTGAGTCACTATTTCAAAATGCTGAGAGGGAACATGTAAGTGAATGCAGCTAACTACATAAAAAGAAAAGACAACTAGAATACAATTAATATTTAAAGACATACCAGCAGCATACACATTTTTCACGTACTACTATCCTAACTGTTTCTGTAACATTGAAATTTTGTTATTTGGCTTACCATGGTTTTAATGTCACAACAAAGACTTATACTTTCAAATCTTCCTTGTACCAAAAGAGTTGGATATTTTACACTTTTTTTTTACCCCCATGAATACTGGGTTTAAAGAAATTCCCTGATCACCAGCAAAGTACAGCATTGCACACATAAGCTTTAAACATCCTACAGCTTATTAAACTAGTAATTTATTTAAATTACCTTATGAGGCAGCAACTTTAAATTAAAACATCAGAAGTGCTAGCTAATGCAACTGTCTTCTGCTTTCAACTCTGTTGGGTCCAGACCACCCTAGCTGCTCCTCTGCCCATCCTCAGCTGCCAGCTCTTTAACTTGTACAATAGCTTGATAACATATTTCCATCAAAATTATATGGAATAGTGAAGAAACACTACTGAAATTGTTTTGTTATAGTTTATTTGATAGATATATCCTGGGATGTGGCAAGTCCATAAACTCCATCAGGAAAGCAGAGTGGAGTTACTTCCTCCACTGGCTTATCTGTAACCAGAAGATAACTTGAGAAGCTACAGCTATGTGAAATGTGTTGGGTTTTTGAATGCAGATGGGTGAGAAGTAAATGAAAATGAAGATTTTGATGAGCTTTCGTATGTATCTGCTTACTAATAAACTGATTCACTGTGGTTCTAAAGCACTTAGCTAATGCAGCCCTAAAATACTGACAACTATTCTGCCCTCCTGGGCAAACAAATCCTACATACAAACAAAAAAATTTGAACACATAAGAGATATGCACAGTGTGTTTTAGGGTAGATGCCCAAGTCAAAATGAATTAATAAATGATGCAGTCAGTCTTACCAATGCACCTAACTCTCCAACTTAGACTACAATTGGATACACATGCACTCTTGCAAACAAACTACTAGACTTGATGTAGCTACAATCTTACACAAAAGGAGAGTAGCCAATAATTGCCCAGACTAGGTATTTTTTAATTTTTTCATTTACATTTTTTCCCTTTATTAGCTTCAAATTTTAAAGTCATAATAACTACATGGAAATACACTGGAAACCATCCTGAGGGCTACTCAAACAAAGAGTAACCACTAGCATTACCACAGGAAATTCAGTTGTACAGGCAGTAGCAACTGAGCAAGACATTTAGGTCTCAGCTACATGGTACTCAAGAGTTCATTTTTACCACCTACTAAGAAGTCTTTTGATGAGTCACACTGTAGCTATATGGCCTCTC
The DNA here is from genome assembly GCA_032173965.1 of Sitta carolinensis. Lineage (NCBI taxonomy): Eukaryota > Metazoa > Chordata > Aves > Passeriformes > Sittidae > Sitta > Sitta carolinensis. Next base: position 38,089,775 of record CM063313.1, read on the forward strand.
ACCCAAACAGTACCTACTCAGCTAGGCATTATAGAAAGGAAAGAAAATGGGAAACTACATAGTTCTGAGTAAATTTATAACACAGACCAAGTTTCAAAAGTTAATTATACCTCTAATTGGTTTTAATAAAAATGAATTTTAGTGGCTGCTGAGGTAATTTTCCAGGGAGTTGCTATAGTGACAGGCAGAACGTGCATTACTGAGGCGATGAGTATGTAATGAGCTGCTGGCAGTGGACCTCCCTTGACGTCAAGACAAGCTGTCTGCATCTAGCAACACGCCTGTGATCTGCATGCTAACCAGAAGCAGAGGAAGACTTTGTTTCCCAGTCAGCACCAAGAGTGAAGTAATTATTTTTAATGCACTTTACATCACCTATGACAAGGTCCAAGTTTGCAGCCAGCTTCAGGGAAGCTGCCAGGCTACGGAGGTGCTAACAATACCCTTGAAAGAAAGGACATGACAAAAGTACTGTTGGTCCACATTTCCAAATAAAGAGCAGGAATCAGATTAGGGGAGTAGACTGACTGTACTTTCCTACATGTATTTCCCATATAGAAATCAAGGAAGGAAGTGAGACTCCTAAAGGTCTTTAATAAATTGACTATGACTCCAATTAGCATGAACAGATAGCTCAATACTGAGCCTTATTTTCACATGGCTACATCACCTAATGAAGACAGACCATCAAAACTTACTTGAATTTTACTTTCAGAAATTAAGATCTTGGAGAACCTTCAACATAGGACAGACACTTCAAAGAAACACCCTCCTCCAGCTATGAGCCACTATTACCAGCATTTTTGAGGTTAGATTTTTCCAAATAATCAGGTGATAAAGAAGTATTTTCTAAGGAATAAATCCATAGGATGAATTTCTGTAACAGTAAGCTATGTTCAGTGTATAGCTAATTGATCAGTTGTAGGCAGCTAAGGCATGGGCAGACGAAGGTAGAAAGGGTACAGCCTTCAATCCATCTCTAACATAATTTCCCTGTATGAGGTTAAAAATGAGACTAGTCTGCTCATCAGTACTGTCTAATAACTTTTCCTAAACTCAGCAGGCAACACTTATGTACCAAGGTGCTGAATGAATACTCACTAGCACACTATCAAACCCTGTGCTTAGGAGTCTGAGAGACACCTTGAGCACAGAAGTCCCTGCAGAGCAGAATGCCTCTGAAACACACTGTTGAGGAGAAAGGATCTGACTGGCATCATACCAGAAACACAATGTTATAAATCTCTAAACAAAACCAATAAAAGTAATTATTGACACTAATAGAAAGGTAAGTATAAAACCAGTAAAGGTGATTTGTTATCACCCACCCAGCCAACACATCTCTGTGGGAAGAGTGAGAGTACAGGGAACAGGAATGGAAAAACCTCCAGAAATTCTACGAATTCTGTTGTTTAACAGAAAAGTTTGTTGGTGATTTCAGAGTAACCACAGCTATAAAAGCAAGCTTTACCAGCAACATTTCACATGCAAATGCTTTCTCACTGCATTCAAAGACAAGACAGATTTTGGTATGACAGAAACCACAAACATTTACATCTTTTCGACCCCAAAGTTCTGAGGTTTAATGCAAAAAACAGGCTTTTCCTCAAGACTAAGTTCATGGGTATGACCGTCTCCAAATACTGTTTCATACATAGACAACGACAGTGCAAGAGAAAATAGAAACCTAACAAAAGTCTATGACTAAGGATAATTAGGCAAGATATTTAATAAGATTTGGTATATCTTTGTCCTTTGGAGCCTGGTTATTCTGGCATGGGGTGGGGTTTTGGGGTACCCATACTATGGTTGGGGTTTGGTGCGGTTTTAGGGTTGGAGTTTTTTAGTTTGTTCTGCGAACTTTGAGCCACTTGATGAGGCCACTCTCCTAAAAAACCCTAGCACTAATTTTGACCATGTGCTGAAAAAACAAAAGTTTTTTTTTTCCATCTTGAGAAAACATATAACTGACTTGACTTTCAACAGCACATATGCAAATTTCTAAGGCTGCTGCAGGAGGATTTTTCCTGCCTCACAGAGCTGCCAGAACAATTGACACAAGTGTCCTCTATGCTAACAGGCAGCAGTCTAGTAAATGGACTCAATTTTCAGTGAACAAAACTAAATGTAAACAAGTACTGGCTGTGTTGTTAGAACTTCTATAGAGGTTTGCGTTTCTAAGACTCTACAACATTGATGAAAAGTTGAGGTAAATTACCAGTTTCCAAACTATCTCATCTTAATCTATGGTAAACACAATAAACCTAAGATTGAAGCAAGGTAAGAAAAAGTCTGCACATTCCACCCAAATCCTACCTAGCTGTCTTCCTTAATTTCCTACATCATTAAAAGCCAACCTTAGCAAAGGCTAAAAAAGACAAGTCACTAAATACACAAATGCTTATGCCAATTTTTCTTTTTAGGAACCGTGATGTAAAAATTATACATCCATCAAGAACATGTTTGGTGCTGCAAGAAAAAAGCATCCTGGAAGAAATACATACTATATGCTGCTTTACACAGTCCCACTTCCCTTCCTGAATTTCCCAAGTTCTGTTGCATAACCTGCAGTTTTTGTGTGGGAAGCAGTACTTCAGTTTGCACATCCCATCTTTCTTCAGACATTACTTTTATTTTTGGGAGTATATCTAAGGCATAAGATAGGATTAGCATGGTTTTGCTGGTAGGGCTTGATCTTTGAATTTCAGACTTTCATTTTTATTTGCTGTTTCTACCTTACTCTAAACCTTAATAACGCTGTGTGAACTCTGAATACACAAAAGCAGAATCTATGATTCTAGAACACAAACTACCCTCAAGTATAGCTTTAGGACCTTCAGGTACATTTTTACAAATTAAGAACTAATCAACAGTTTATTAAATAATAATGTACTTCTGCATCATTTAAATTATGACTATATAGTCATGTCACTGCAATTCAATGATTGCTACACAGCTCCAGACCCTTCACCAGTTCTCTTCCCCTTCTCTGGCCACACTTCAGCCCCTCAGTGTCTGTCCTGCAGTAAGGGGGGCAGAATGGAGGACAGGATTTGAGGTGTGGCCTCAGCAGTGCTGACTGCAGGGGGACGGACTCTTCTACACTCTTTCTGAAACAAGAAATATCAGATGTGGTCCTGCCAACCACACTATTTCTGATTCAAGCCAAGATGCCATTGGCCTTTTAGGCCACAATAGCTGGCTCATGTTCAGCTGCTGTCAACCAGCACCCTGAGGTCATCTTCTGCTGGGCAGCTTTCCAGCTACTCTGCCCCTGCCTGTATCACTGCCTTGGCCTGCTGTGACCCAAGGGCAGGTCTCTTCAATTTCACCCTGTTGAAGACTGATGGCAGAAAAAAGCAATACAGGCAGCAGAAAAGACTACTATTATTACTACTACTACTACTACAACAAAAACACAGTGGAAAACTACTGAGCAGATGAGTGGCTTGTGCAAGGAATCAACAAAGAACACCTGACATTGACATATACGCTTACCAGACATTGGCACATATGCTTACAAGAGAGCTGGTGGAAAACAAACCACTTTGTTCCTATATCAAATTAGAAGACAATGAGCATCAGGTGCTTATTTCTGTCTTACTGCCTTGTGAATACCACTAGTAACTTTCAAGCAGTTTGTTTCCTTGCTTTGTGAAAGGGATATAATGCTAATAAATTTGTGTGTTTTACTGATAAAAACGCTGTATTTTTTAAATAATGTTTCCTTTGTATGCGTTGATTTTTTTTTTAGTGGACTTACAGACCTGGAAAAAACTCTACTTGCAAGCATAAGTGTACATAGAGGCTTTTCTAAAGACTCATATAAAGTGGCTATCAAGTCTAATTTAAAAGATTTTGCAGAAATCCATAGTATGAACTATAATGAAGTCACCAAATCTGAAAAAAACTCATGGTCAACTGCTGAACATGCTGAGCTTGAGAAATAACCAATCAGCTAGCAATCTTTTGCAAGACAATGTACTAGGAATATTTTTATAGCTACTTAGTGATTATTCCCTACTATTTTTAATGCTACTCAGAAGATCCACTATGGTGACAATTTAATTAAAAGTAGGTCAAAACTATGGTATTCAGCACAATCTGATCTGAAGTAGCATCAGATCATTATTTCCTACTTAGGAGAGTAATTCTATTTTTAGCCTCTAAGGCAGAGCACACAAAATACATACATTTATTTCAACTTTAAAACCAGTATTTCATCTGTTGTGGAAACAAAGTTAGGACCTACAAATACAAGAAATTCAAAAAAAGAGATGAACTCTGCTTCACCTTCTACTTAACTTTGCCACTCATTTCAGTACAGAAAAAAATGTTAGCAACATGTCCCTAACATTTTATTTTCACTGTTTATGCATCCTTAAGTTTTTCTCTTTATGTAATATTATATTTGTTTCCTTACCACCTAAAACCAAAACACAGTATGGTATGTTTGGGGACAGTGAGAATCTAAACAATACAAGAGACGTTTCACTGTGCTTTGCACCACTCTACACCAAAATATATGTTCAAAAATGATGGGTTGGGAAGGTAACCAGGACAGAGAATTGCACAGGACAACATAAACCCTGTGCACAGGGCAAAGGGAAGTCATGGCATGGTGACAATATTGCAACAAATTTGAGGAGACTTTTGTCATGCATCCATAGATCTTCAGCTGCCTAAATTCTATCAGCAAGATCCTAGTAGGTTTGTTTTGCATAAGTCTCTAAAAAGTACTGTACTAGATAAGGATACTCAGACCACTATGCAGATAAATGTCATTCCACACTTGTCAAGGCTAACATCCTGCTACGATAAGCTTAATGGAAGCTTCACGGTGCACTTTCTTAAGAAAGAGGCTTCCATTCATATACATGTGCCAAATGGAGACTGGAATTACATCATAATTCTGGAATAATTTTTTTTTTCATAGCTAATACAAAAATCAATGTAGAACCCATGGAGGTTTTTGGTGTGGCTTTAAAAAAAAACTATGCTGTGTTCTGTAGCACTGAACATCAAAAGGCCATAATCTGTTTCTTCGACAGCAGATGAGAATGTTTACCTGAGATGTATGTTACATCACTAAAAAACAACTAAGATTCATGGAGTAAACCTTCAAGCAGACACCAGATTCCAATGACAAATTTCACCTTGTTATTTAATCAGATTCAAATCCCATGAAACTAAAGGTATAACATTTCAGACATTTTTTAGTCACATAGGCATTTTTATTACCGTTGATCTAGAACAAAAAATTTAACTTGAAATGCTTTCCTGATAGCCATGTTCTTTAAAGTTTAGACTTTGTTTCCATAATAGAAAGGCAGTTCAGTATACAAGTCCCTTTGTTGAGTACTGTTTACCCCACCACTAAGACAGCAAATGCCAGGGAGGGAAAATGGAAAATCTGAAAAACAGGAGTTCTTGCACATTTCTTTCAACTTTTATGAACTGTATGGAGGTCTACTTTGATTGCACTTCCCAGCATTCACTATTGTCACACTACAAGAAATTATTTTTGCCCATCGTGCATTTGTGGTTATATGTTGGAAGAGAGTAGGTTGAATAAATAGGTTTAACAAAACATTGCCCCCGCCAAATTAACCATCCCTAGTTAGAATGTTAAATTAAGGATCAGACTCATTTTCTGAAATAAGCACAGATATAATCCTAAAATAGATGTATGCCACTCCTTAATTCGATTTAGTATGGGAATATTCAGCTATGTTTGTTCTGCATATGCATACAAATACATACATGGACATATAGTACAAGAAGCTAAAAAGTAAAAATTACCTTGTTAGAAACAGAAAGCTGTATGTAGTTGTTCTTTGCTACTATGTACTTACTATTTAGTTGAATCTGATAATTGATATTCCCGTCGTCTATCATAACACTCCTGAATTCCAGGGTCATTCCATAAGCTTCTTATTGCATCTACATATGGGTTCTCAAAACTTGACACCTTCTCTACATCGACTTCTCGAACTAATAGTGCATGAACCTAATTCAAAACAAACAAAACAGTAAAATTTACCTCATTTACTGTGTTTGCAGACAGCTCATATACAATGAACAAGATTAATAATTCTTCACATTGGTCGTATCACAAACATGTATGTTCAGTTTGAAAAATCAAGTATCATGAAGATCATTCTGAAGATGCAAAAAGGAGGTAACCTTTAAGACAACATCAAAGGGAGTGAAGTTGCTCTTGGGAAAATTTTAGACTTCTTTCTTTTGGGACACCAAAAATTGCTACCAAAACATTGAACAAGAAAAAATAAAAATAAGAGACAAAACTGAAGGATTCTGTAAGTACCACAAAATTAAAACTGGTCATTAAGATTTAACTACTGCTAACTCAACTCAATTGTTCCACAACCAAAATCTAGATGGTGTAGGTGACTGTTCAGTTGAATACACTTTTAACAACAGCAGACAGTATTTTCCATGGCCTTCTGATTTCCCCTTTATTTACGAGAAATCTTGTAAACACTTATTCAATTATTTTTGGAAAACCATGTCTCATACATTCAGGATCTTTTTCATGGATTTCTACAAGTATTTAAAAGAAGATTCCAGATTAAGAAAACTGGTATTTTTGTGAATGACATCTCCACTTGAGAAGATACTGAAATAGCAACCATGTCTTCTCCTTTATTCTCTTCAGAAAACTATGGGCAGGGTTAAAAACTGATTCTGAGCTGCAACAGTGTTACAGCTTTATGCTGGTTTTCCTGGCAATATCCTTTTTGCCATAATCCATTATATACTTATAAAAGTGTGGGGGTTTTGTATCTAGGCTTCATCATATCAGTCTTTTACTTATTATCTTTATTATATTTTATTTTTATAGTAGTAGGAAAATGATGGAATTCCCAAGTTACTGGGAGATACCTAATCTTACAGAACCTACCTCAAAAGAGTTGAAAAAGTTCTAGTAATTCAGCACTGTTATTAAGGAAAAGGTTCATACTTTCTCTGGTCTTTGGTTTGTAGGACTGTGTTAATGGTGGTTAGATTTGCACCAGACCAGTGTATTGATATTTGACTACTTTGAAGGACATACTTTCTTAGGCTATTTGCGTGCATTTAAATTAAACTAAGTTTTACCAAAATGCTCTATATGAACTACCATAGTGGTTACGAGAATAGCAGTTAGCTGAATAAACTGAGTAAATAAAAATGTTTAATGCCAAAAATTTATTTCACTTTTCCAGGTATAGGAGGAACTAAACCAGTTCATCTTTCTTTGTTTTTTTTTTTGTTTTTTGTTTTTTTGTTTTTTTGTTTTTGGGGGTTTTTTTTGTGTATCAGTGTAAATCCTCAGAACGAAACATCAGCCACACGTCTGAGGCAAAATTTCTTCAACCAAAAAGCTTCTGTCTTCTGTAGCCTTTTTATGAAGCAAAAAATCCCCAGAGATCAAACCAAACAATTAGAAGTCAGAAAACTGGCTTGTCATCTCTCCTGGACAATTCATAATCCCACTGAAAATGGAAGGGTAAAGCAACCAAAAAGCTGAGTATGTTTTCCAATTTCCAAATAAACATGTCAGGAAAGCCTCTCCATAAACACGCTACAGGAAAAGCCACAAATATTTCTTCTCTTCGCTTTGTTATTTTATTTGTATGTTTGTCTCCTTTGAAAAGTACGTACCACCTAAGGACTGGAGGGGTTAACCACTCTAGAAATCCGATGTTGCCACAGGCTACTGTAATCCTGTGACTGAACTGCATTATGAACCAGAAACTGCTTTCAAATCTGCAATTTCTCTCATAAGAACTTTGCAACAGGATTTCAGACCTAGCTGTCAGACAAAGAAAACCACTGATTGAACAGAAGAAACTAAGAAATAGATCATCTCCTTGCTGCCAAATGTCTGCCAATGGTGGTTTTCTTGTGAAACTTCCCCAGACCTGAATTAATTTTAATGGACAATAAAAACAAAGTGTAGTGAAGAACTACTTAAATGTTTCCTTATAAATTATATTTTTATTGCTAAAAAAACATTCACTGCCTAGCTTTGTTTGAGATCAGGTCACCAAAGTAGGAAAAAGAGAATATTATTGACAAGGTTGGAATGGAAAACATAATAAAATAAATACAATAATATCACTTTGCTTAAGCAATGTCTTTGGCTTCTGGATCATACTATGTGATACAAAAAATATGAATGAAAGCTGAAGTTTCAATTTCATATATGAAGCGAGTTCAAATTTTCTAAAGCAGTGATTTTTTTCAAGTTGGGACCTGCCCAGAGAGCATATTTACTAAGAACATTTCCAAGATATATGCACAAACATCCAAAATTATGACATCCAAAAATTTATAGATCTCAGAATGGAGATGTGAAGTAGCTTCTGATCCAAAATGTTTTATCATTTAATGGATAACTAAACACTTCCCTGCCCATTCTACCATGCAATTTACTTGTACTGATATTGTTATACTAAAACACTGATGTGACTTTAGGTGTTCATGAATACAAGACTTATATGTTCCTATCTAAAAATCATGCCACAATTCTCATTAAATGTCTCCAATTTAGAGTGGTTTACATTTTGTTAAAACATTCTAAGACAGAGAATCATAAAATATCCTGAACTGGAAGGGACCCAAGAGAATAATCAAGTCCAACTTCCAGCCTTGTGCAGGACACCCCAAGAGTCACACCATGTGACTGACAGCATTGTCCAAACACTTCTGAACTCTGTCAGGCTGCTTCTGTGACTCTCCTGGGGAGCTGCTGAAGTGCCCAACCGCCCTCTGGGTAAAGAACCTTTTCCTAATACCCTGTGTAAAACTCCTCTGTTGGGGAGTTTCAGGCCATTCCCTCAGGTCCTGTCACTGATCACCACAGAAGTGTCTGCCCCTCCTCTTCCCCTCATGAGGAAGTTATAAGTGCAATGAGATCTCCCCTCAGTCTCCTCTTCTCCAGGCTGAACAGACCAAGCGACTGCAGCCACTCCTCACATAGCTTCCCCTCAGGGCCCTTTGCCATCCTCATACCCCTCCTTTGGATATTCTCTAATAGTTTAATGTTATTCTTGTATTCTGGCATTCAAAACCACAAGATGGACTCAAGGTAAGGCCAACATGATGCAGAGCAGAGCAGGACAATCACCATATTCTAAAATCCCAGCTACAGATGACAATGCCACAGCAACTTTGGATGATCCCAACACATTCTGGTAGGGTGAACTTAAATGCAACTATGGATGTCTATTGTAACACTCAAAACCAGAGAATGCTGCAGCTGTCAGTCAGTCAGTCAGTATGTCCTATACGGTAATTTACATATAAGGCTGCCAAAACCTGTTAAAGCAGCATCTTCATCACTACTGCTCCACTTGCAACACAAAGATATAAACAACTACAAAGGCACAAAGGGAGAAGTAGTGTATAATAGCTTGTTTGTTTCTTCATAGTGAAAGGTCGAAATCTCAGTTGGGTGAACTGAAATCCACCAGAATTTCAAAATAACATACACAGGGCCTGTGTAAACTAACCTGTGACGTGGACTCTGTGATCACCTTAGTAATGCCATTATGGGGCTACTCAAACTTTAAAAGGCTACACAAAAGTGCAAATGAAAACAGTGTATACAATTTGCACTCTCAAGTATTACACAACTCTCATGATTTCCCATAATTAAATCATATTTTAATGACCTTATGACCAAACTGGTTATTTGGTAAACATCCTCAAGAATTAATGTATGGAATAAGCAGATGTAAAATGCGGAGGTAAACTCTTCCATGAAGGCAGGAAATTGTATGCCATTTCTGAAGAACTACTCAAAAGTCTTACAGCTCCAGGATACCCTAACACAACTGTAGTATGGTGAGGCATTTTTTCACCTCCATGGCAGCCTTAATTACCAAAGTATTTCCAATGTTTTGTCTCTGTCTGGTATATAAGGCAATTTATTAGGAATATAGTACCATTTCAGAGACTTTAAGCTTTATGCAATTTACAGATATAACTTTGGCTTTCAAAAGCAAACTGAAATTGAACGGTATTTGAATATTTGAAATTATTTGGCAACATTTAATTAAAAACATTACAGTAATTTCTAGTCTTTTATTCCCTATGCTGCTGGAGTAAGAAGAAAAAACAGCTAAAACAAACAATACCTGTTATTTGAAGAGAGGGGGAACATCTCAGTCCCTCTCTCTGCTACACAAGAATTAAACTCCACAGAGATAACACAATAATCTCAACTGCAGTGATGACAGAACCAAAAGAGAAATTTCATCTTCAGATTTTAAATATTAATTCTCCTTTTATGTTTTACTGGATCTAGTTGTTCCACCTACATATAGAACTAAAATGTGAAGATTTATTAAACAAAAATTATAAGTTCTTCTATCCTCTCTCTTAAAAGTTTCATACCTCTAACTTTCCAGGCTTTTTTCCTCAAGACTTTTGACTACTTTCTTTCTTAGCAGGTGAGATCATTAAGCATTACAACTTCTAAACACCACAACTTTGCTTGTTAATGACTGCACAGGGTGTTACACTCTTCAAATACTGGCATGGCTATAAAGCTGAGCTGGAAGATGACATCACTGTGCAAAACTGAACAGCAGGTTGAAGAATCCTATCACAAAAATCATAACTAGTATTTACTTTTACGTGTGTGGCACGCTACATTTGCAACAGATTATAAATTAGGCACTTTCATACCTCCTGCTGGTACTAAAAATATAGCACCTTAGATGAAATTTTCACACACTGGTCCTAAAGTCTTTGCAGCTAGTGAATACTTTCCTGAAGTGTGCTGTAAAAATGTGTCATTTTTGCTGTTGAGGATCCTAGAAACAGAAACAGCTTTATTCTCTGGAAAACACTTTTGCTTTGTAGAGCTGGGGAAATTCTACGGCTGACTTTCAGAAATATCTCTATGGGTCAGCCAACTGCCACATCCTTTCCACTGCTTCAGTAATTAGCCTCCAAAGAGCTGGTTTTGTGTTGTTAGGAGACAAGGTATTCTGCCCTGAAATTAGTCAAGTCTGCCTAACATCCCACTTGTTTATGTTCACTTTTAAAATATTTCAAAAAACCCAAACAAAGCCCACACACAGAGTTTTATTCGAATAGTAAAAAACAGCTTCAATTACAGGATTCAATTACATATCTTTAAGTGTTTGATTAGAATGGTATGACATTAATTCACAAGTCCAACTTGTTTTCCAGGCTTTGCTGAATTACTTTTTAAAGAAAACAGAGCAACAAGTGAAATATAGTCCAGGTAAGTAAAGAGAGATCCAAAATATCTAGCAAAAAGTTATTTTGCTAAATTACTACTGGGTTTAGAAAGTAAACAGTCCCATTAAGTCACATTTTGACTTGTTTTCCAAATGTTACTTTTACTGACAAATTTTCAAAGGTGATGAAATTCTGGGATTAACAGTTTGGTTCATGTAAATCCTTAAGATTCCCTAGGATATAATGGAATATACCTACTAATGTTCTGACATTATTAAAAATTAATTGTAATATTTGAGTTCTAATTGATAATCTGAACTTAAAACTAAACCAAATCTTTTTCTTTTAGACATAGTCACTAGTAACAAATTGCATCCTCATCAAGTCTTTACAATTAATAACTGATAAGGCCAAATACTTAAAATCTTTCCAGCAATGAAACCTACAAATTTACAAATTTAATTCAAATCTTCAATGACAGAAACTAACAAAACCCATTTCAGATTTAAACCACTATATGCAAGAATAGGCAAAAAGCACTCCTCTCGCAACAGTTTTTGTAGATAAAAGTAATTATCCAAGTTACTGCTCCATCTATAAAAAGATAGTATTATCACCAAATGTTTACAAAAACACATTCAAGCATGGAGCTCTAAGCAACCTGGTCTAGTTGTTCTTGTCCACAGCATGGGGGTTGAAACTAGATGATCTTTAAGGTCCCTTCCAGGTCATTCTATATATATACAGTAATATATTCAGAAATATATTAATAAAAAAAGGGGGGGGGGGTGTCCCTATTTTTTTTCTGTGTTTTTTTTCTTCTTTTTTCTCCTGAGGACAACTTTTACGCTGAGATCATCAAACCATTATTGTGCTATAATCCTATGAATAATTACTGTACACACAACAGATAACAAAATACTTCTACTTCATAAACATCTCAGGTTTTTAGACCTTTACAACAGGCTTTACTGCTTTTGAAGAACGGTGCTCAATAAGCTCTGCAAATGGCAAATTTTTCTGCCAAATTTTTGTATAGTGGTTCAATTGAATTTATGGAAGCTAATGTTATGGAGACATGGACATGCCAAACCTTTCATTCCATTTGCAAGCAAAATAACTGGTTGTACTTCACAAGCCTCCAAGAAACTGCTACCTCAGTCAATCACTGCAGTACATGACTAAGTACGTTAAAAAAAAAAAAATAAAAACAACTGAAGGGCAATGTTCCAGCACTGGAATTCTCACTTAAGAAGCATAACATTGAATAGAACTCCCATGAGCCTCACTCCTGTACCTTGGTCCCGCACTACAGACTTTTTTTAAGAGTACAAGCAGTAACAGCCTTGCTTGGTCTCATGGATTCAAACACCTAGAACTGAGAAGACAATGCACCTCTTCACAGAGGTCGTGGCCAGTTGATTCAGACAGTTTAGGATTTACTTGCTTACACAAAGAAACTGCAGGACTTGCACTGCATTTCAGACCTAGAGAAGAACCTATGGTGAATCTAGGGCACACAGAAACAAACAGCACACTCTTTTTAAGGGAATGTCCTGGTTTTGGCTGAGATCAAGTTAGTTTTCTTCTTAGCAGCTGATACAGTTTTGGATTTAGTATGACAATAACCTTGATGACACACTGATGTTTTAGTTGCTGTTAAGCATGTTTACGCTAAGTAAAATTTCCCATGCTCTGTCAGCCTGCAGGTGCACAAGAAACTGGAAGGCAGCACTGCCAGGACAGGTGATCAGAACTATCAAGTGGATATTCCATACCATAGAGTGTCATGGCCCTATGAACTGAGGAAAGTCAGCTGAGAGGCACTGATCACTGCTGGGGAATGGGCTAGGCATCTTTCAGCAGGCGCTGAGCAGTTGGTACCAAGCATGTCTTGTTTCCCTTGAGTTCTGCTCCTCTCTTGCTTTCCTTTTCATTCCTATTATTCTTATTATGATGTTTTATTTTGACTCAAGTATTAAACTGTTCTTACTTCAGCCTGTGTGGTTTAATATTTTTTTCTCAGACTCTTCTCCCCACCATGGGGGTAGTGATCAAGTGGCTATGTGGTACTTAGTGCCAGGGCTGGGATTAAACCAGGACAAGGAAACATGTAATTGTATCTGTGTTTCAATTCAGGAGAGAAAGTAGTATGTGGAAAAATAATATTTTACATAATTCATACTAATTAAAATTGTCAGATGTGTTAAGGTACTTTTTTTAAAAAAAGCATATAAAATCAAAGCATTTTGCCAGCATATTTTTAAGCTATACCTCTTTCTTTAAAACAGCAGAGTGCCCTCTGCTGACTAATACGTAACAGCAGAGGCAGTTACTTCAAACTGGTCTTTCTAGAAATATCAGAGAACTGGGAGGGTCCCTTTCAAAATAATGAATGATTCCAGCAGGAATTTTTCACTGTAAAAATTGCAACTAACTTAAATGGTTGCATTTGTGTGCTGTCCAACCAAGAAGATTGTCTTTCTAAACAATTACCTCACTCCTTGGAAGTAAACTCTGAAAGTTAGCTTTAGACTCATCACTCTAGGCATGCAAAGATACATGACACCCTGACACCTACTTATTTTGAATGTGTTCATTAATCCCCTGATGTTTAGAGCAATGAGTCGGCAAGGCCGAGGTAAGGAGGCAAAATTTAATCTCATATGAAATGCTGTTGTTCAGAACAGGGTCACACAAGAATGAATTTAGCCTGAAGATATTAATGATAGCAACCCAATATGATTTTCTCTAGAGAAACCACAGACATATTATACCATTGTGATGAGTAACTATTTGAAAAATGCCTTGAGGGAAAATTAAATAAAGTTTTATGCCACATGTGACCTAAAAAAGTGATAGATAGCTTCCTTATAAATTAGGTACTATCTTCTCCATTCCTAGAAAAAGACTGTATTTGTGCTGGATGGAATCAGTTGCCAAGAAGAGCTTATTTAAAGAAGGATAGCAAAACACTGCTCACTCTTCTTTCAAGGCTTCAAGTAAAACAACAGCATCCTGAAACTTCCATCATTAGGAAGGAGGAAGAAAAAACAATAAAACACATCCTTCTAATACTGAAAACATTGAAACAAGTTTCCTATTATTAAGAGCTTGAAAAGTGACTCACTTTGCTGCCTGGTGTGTATAAAATGGATTCATATGTATTTTTCAATTATTAACTTAGCTTATTAACTATTCAGTATTTACAGGGAGAGGTCACAATAGCCTTTTAAACAACCATTTGTGAAGGCTTATTTATCCACCAAAGCACGACTGGATGAGACTCCCAAGAGAAATAAGGCAATTTCTTCATAAATGTACCATCAATCATCACATGAGAGGAAATAGATTTCTGAAGGGTTATGTTTGCTTCCTTATAGTACATTTTTAATAACCTACATGGTTTATTTGAAAGCCTGTGTATTCAGTAAGAATGACATCTACATGAAGGTAAACAAAATTGAGGGCTTTTTTGAATTAATGCTGATTAAATTCTATCTGGAAGAAGCTTGTGGGAGATGAATAACACAGGTAGAAAAGTCACAAACAGTCCATTGAGAAAAACTCTCCTCATTGCTAGTATAGTGAGGTTTCTGAATTCAGTCACCTAAGCCTGCTCTTCAACATACTCTGGAGAGTCTACAAGCAACGAGATGAAGATCTACAAGTGAACACGAATGATGAAGTAAACACATTCAGACAATCACATCATGTCTCCTGAAGTCAACAGGTTCTACTTAGCCACAAATATCTTAATTTATGCTCTTAATTCTGTCCTTCTTTAATTGTTTGTTAGTTTCAGAAATGTCTAAGGCAATTTCCCAGAAAATCTTCAAAACTAATTTATCAAATTAATTTAGGGAAGCTGTTGATGTAGAAAAGACAGGCTGTTTGAGTTATAGCCTTCTATCCAGAAAGAACATTTATTAGTAGGGCTTATCTACCCTGTTCACAAGTATTACCAGACAGACAGCTACTTTGGAAATCAGCATGCAACTACAACACACAAAGAAACATTTTTAGATGAAATTACAGTATTAATGCAAATGTTGGTAGTAAGAGTGAACTGGATGGTTAACAAAAATGACCTGTAATTAGTCTTAAAGATTCAAAGTCAAAAGAATTAATTTATTGTAATTTAAAAAAAGGAAGAATTTTGTTAAAAAAGCTAGGAAAACACTTTTGCCCTAAGTTACCACATGATACTATCATTAAAATTTGTTTTCTTCAGTGGGCTTTAAACTCTCTCTCAATATGAAAATAACCCAAATTACTTTTTAGACAGGGCAAGTATGTATTTTGTTTCAGACTTCTGGCATAGAATGAATCACAAGTTCTATTAAACACTAATAACATTTAGTTTCACTGGATAATTATAGTACATTGATTTCATGCAATCCCCCACCTGCAGAACACATCTTCAACTAGGAACACTTTTGCATTTTTGCAGGTAGGTTCAAACATTATTAATCAAATAAAAGAGAGCATTGCTGGAGGGGAGGAAACAGAAGAAGCTTTATGCTGGTTTTGCAGCCACCCAACACCTTCAGAAGTGTTGATCACTAAATCTGCAAAGCACCACAGTTCCAAAATCACTCAAATTTGCAATGATGGTGACAGACCTGACAGTCCATGCCACAGGCAGCACCTGGCAGTCTGTGCTAGGTATGTGACCACTGATGTCCTTTAACTATCTCTGCAACGTCACACACAAAGCAGCAGGAGACTTGTGCAGGACAAAACACTCTTCCACAACTGTCATCACAAATGCTAACACAGAAATGCTACAGAGGAGGGTGAAAGTTTAAATGGTTAGGAAGTTAGAGAATACATAATAAGGATATGGCTCTGCCACCTTCTCTCTATGTTGGTGAGCTTTCCTTCACACTACTATCTTCATGCTATTAATAATATATATTCAAATGACTGATTTAAATGACAGATTTAGCTGAAAAGGTCAATGCTGAACAGACAGAGAATGAACACTTAATGATACATGTTAACCTGGTAACTATGTAATGTAGCATGGAATTCCCCCTGTAATAAAGTCCAAATTCTACGATCTAAACGCAGTTATTTATTGATTCAGGCATTGACATAACAATGTTAGAGCACTTCCTATTCCATAAAAGTACTCTCAGCTGTAATCTGTCATACCATCAAAACATGTTTTTTAACCAAAATCGACAGGCTGTGGATTATAGTGGATTACAGTAGTTGAATAATTCGTTACACAGATGTCACACTGGTGGCACTGTTTTTAACAGTATAAAAAAATCAATGGATGGAAAGCCAGAAAATTCACAGTACATTATAAGAAAATAGTAAACTTCCTCTTATTTGTGTCATGGGACAAAGGAACCACAGAACTTTTGTTTTCCAGAAGATTTCAGTACTGTTTCCTCTGCATCTTCTTCGTATCAGTGACTTCGTTTTATAGCACACTAATTGCTGTAGCTATAGCTGTTAAACTGCTCCACATTTAATTGTTTTAAATTTTAGAATATGGCTTCAAAACCACAACACAAACCCCTTAGAAAACAGGATATAAATTCTGCTGTAAGATTTTTTCCATGCAGTAATCAGTCTTCATCTGTGATGAAAAATAGTCTTTTTATTATTTTTCAAAATTCAGATTTTCACAGTACAGTTAATACTTCCTTATTTAGAAGACCTATGACAGAGAAAGTTACCAATATATCCAGAAGTCCCAGAAATTCACCACCAAGAGAAGTATTTGAGTTGTATATCAGCAATCACATTTACCTTTCCTAAAACAATAATTACAGAACAGTAAAATCATTCCATTCTATAAAGGAAAAAACTTAGCATTTTGAGGTCAGCAATTCTTTTGTGCTTGGTAGGCCATACTCTTTTCAGTTTAAGCAGCAAAGAGCTGCAAGCATCTGCAGAGTTTCCTTCTGAGGGCCAGCACTTGACTCAAATTTAATGAAGGGAAGAAATCACATAAAGAAAAAAACAGTTTGGACAAAAACAAGAGGCTCTGCCTGTGCACACTTCTGTGGCTGCTGGTCTGCAGAAGCCACTTGGCCTCCTGCATCACAATATTACAAGTATTGCATAGCGCTGAGAGGTCCCAAACACTGCCTCAGCTCTGATAAGCCAGAAGAAAAAAGTCAACTAGATTTGTTAAAATGCACGCTGTTGAGAAGGAAACACAAGTCTAATTAGAATTCAACTCTGACTCAATGAAGACCAAGGATTTGACAAGCAGTGTCATCAAACTGTGTTTATATACATTTGTGGTTGGCACCTCAGTGCTTTCAGAGATGTGTCACTGCATGTTTCCCTCCCGCATAATTTATTGTCCACAAATTCTGTCATGCCTCCTTGCAACGCCATTGCTGTAACTGTAAGTAAAGTCTTTAATAAAAAAATATAAATAAATAAAGTGCTCAATCATTATCAGCCTTCAAATATACACAGCCTTCTTCACCTTTACAGCTTACAGGATCAATGACAATGTATTTATTCTGGCACTAATACTTCCACATCAAGAAAAAAAGGAGAACAGGGAGAAAAATGAAAGGGAATAAACATTGAAATACAATTCTCTAACTTTTCAGCAATTTTGCAGCCTCATCTTCTGTCCAATGAAATCTAAAGGCATATAACTCCTGTAATTCTTACTGAATGAGCACTGCAGAAATCACTATCCCTACAAGAACCAAATAAGTTAGGCAAATTCCATCAGAGTCTAACAGAGTTATGCAAGTTGTGTTGTTATAATTAAATTGTCTTGGATCAGATCATACTGGAAATCCACCAAATATATATATTTGATGAACGACAGTAAGTGGTTTGAAAGGCTGTGTTGCCTAATGACAGATTTTGTATGTTTAAAATGCTTTATAATCCTTCTTGTGAGTAATACTGTGAATTCAGAGGCCTTAATTTACAGCATGTCTTACTTCTGTTCATAAAAAGTACAGCTCCTGAGTGCCTTTTCCTGTTGAATGTGTCAAAAAAAAGACCAAAAGACCAAAATAACCGACTGATCAGACAAAAAAAGCCAACCCAAAATAATGGCAATAAGTAAAAAGAGACAGGAAAGGAAATTACATCTTTAAAGATGGTATCCTGTGGGCAGTGTCAACTCCTACTCTCCTAAAATCATAGGATTATAATTATAAAAGGAAGACTGTGTACCCTGAAGCCAGGGAAATATTAAAAATACTCCTAGAATGTTCAAACTGATGCTACTATACTGGTCTCCCCTCTATCACACAGAGAATCAGTGGGTGAAGTAAAGAATTTCTTATTTAATAAGAATACCAGAGAAACACAGCTCTAACCATATGGCTATAGAAATTATACTATTACTTTCATGGTAAAGGCACCACCATATTGTTTTGTTTCATATTCAATCATCTAAAGCATCCTATTACACTAAGGACAGCTCAGTATTAAATGCTCAAGTGATGTACCAGCAGTACCCACACTAACAGAAAAACAACTGTTGAACCTTAGAGAGACAGTTCAAAAACCTGAAAACAGATGATGTAAGTAGCCCTTTTCACCAAGAGTCCTTGTCCATATTAATGCTGGTCTTTCCTCCCAACATGAATAAATAAAGATGCTGGAATAAGCAAAAAGCAGAACAAGAACTCAGAGAAACCAAATTACTCATCCAAGTGTCACAGTGACAGGCTGCCATGAGGTTGTGATCCATAGGCAAATGGCATCAAACAAAGCAGGACACATCTGCTCCTCCTAAACTTCGTAACAATGGAGATGCCTAATGGCTTCTGGACAATAGAAGAAGTTGGGCATACCCAGTGATTCTACACTTACATAATTCAATTGTGAATTGCATTTGCAGAATACCAGGGACTGAATTTGAGTGTGGACTATATTTGGTAATCCCTAAAGTATGTTGTCTGAGTCAGACTGAAAAAGAAAAGCTGAAACTGAAGAATACGGTGAGGTTAATAACCGCAGATAAACCAGGAAGCAGGCTGATAGAAGAAAAGATTATTTATGAATGAGAAGAAATCTCCCTTTTTCCATTCCTGCTTCCATTGCAAAGAAGGCTGACACCAATCCTAACCCCAAAAAAATGTCAACACTGAAGTTCCCATCTCAACACCTAAACACTGACAATACTGTACATCCTAAGTCTTTATTTTTGTACTAACCAAACATGCATACCTAACCCAAAAAAAAAAAACAAAACCTTATAAAGCTGCTTGCCAGAGAGATGATAAATAGTCCATTCAGCTGAACCTTAAGACATAAGCATCATCACTTTGGTTACAGTCATATGCAAACACCACATATATTAATATGACTGTGTGAAAAACCAGTAACTCACTATGACCCGAAAGAAATTGCAGAAACCCGTTACACAAAAGTACTAGAAGAATGTATTTTACAGAAAAATAATTCATATCTACACCAATTCTAACAAGTCACTGTGTTAGGTATACCACAGGTAACAAAACTGTTTAAACCACAATATTGTGGTCTGTTCTCCAAATTTAGAATAGATTGATCTCCTATGTTTGTATGAATCTTAATTTTTAATCTTCAGAAGTCACACACTATTGAAATCACTTACTCTGGACAACATTTATGTGAATGAGCCTATCTGAATGCTAGGGGTTTTTGGTACAATCTGTATCATCAGCAAAGCCCGTACAGCAACAGTAACTCTGGAAGAGAAAACAAGCTTGGGAAGTGCTGAATATAGAGGAACAGAACTGACATTAGAAGAAGCAGAAGAGCAAGGCTTAATACTGTGAATAAATCCCATATACAGCATATGTGCTTCACTACTTTTAAATGGTGTTGCTGGAAATAGTTGTAAATTCTTAGTGCAAATGAAAACATGGAGCTACATAGGAAAACAGTGAATAGAGGAAATAGTGTGAAAGAGGACCTGAGACTGCCATTTCTCAAGTCTGCACTAGAGTTTCTCCAAAAGGCAAAGAGAAAGCAGCTCTAAGTGCCTTGAATCAGGACTTTACCGTAAACTGTGTCTATTGACTTACCTGAAAAAATGTGTATTTTATAGACTAAAGAGGGTGATTAGAAAAAAAAAAAAAAAAAGAGGAAGAAAGAGCCAAGCAAAAACCTTAGAGATAAAAATTGTTTTCCTTGTCATCAAATGAAATCGGTGAAAGAGCTTTCTCCACCTTCTAACTAAAATCTATAATTTCACTCTTCTGATCAATATAGAAAAAATCCCATTGTCTTTAATTAAAACCTGAAATCACACATTCAGAATAGATTACCTTGCCCATCATGGTACGATGCCTCAGCTATCATTAACATTACTTAACTGACAAAAAAAAAAAGACTTTGGCATAAAAAAAACCTACCAGTAAGCTGCTGGGGAAAGACAGACTTTTGGCAACTTTTCAGTCAGACAGCAATGCTCTGAAATCAGAACTATTAAGCAGACCCACCAGAAAAAGTGAAAGCTGTAGAGGGAAAAACCCCAGCAAACAAACCACAAACACACTCACGAACTTTTCATCACCGCATCCTTACCAGTACTGTTCATCTTTTTCACCCAAACCATGCTCCTCTAATTGTTTCCTCAGACAACCTTCCACTGGCCATTACTTTATTTTTATCCCACACTAAGCTCTCAAAACTTAACAGATATTCACAAATAATTGTACTCAGCTAACTAAGCTCTGACTAACTCTTAAAATGAGACCCAGTGTCATATTAATATTGCTCCTCTTTCACTAAAGAAAGAAGAGTTAGGTATTTTTTCCACTTGTATAAAAATCTTTGAAAAACTGAAATCTTTAAATGATTCATTGGTTCATTTTATTAAAAGATTACAGCTTAAGTTATGGTTCAATAAAATGGGTTTGACTAAAAGCAAAATATACTGATTCAAGACAAATTTTCTCCTTTTATTTAAGAATCAGTATGAGAAGCCTAAAACTCTCGTTCTTTCTTCCACATGTTATTTATTAAGAAAATGAAATAGAAGTGTTCGTAGTCAGGAACTCTTAAAAATTGTGCAACTGAAAATGGTCCTGCACCTACACATGCTGTATACACCTTTCATGACACATTACACAAATAAAGAAAGAAGGTGATTTGTGGCTTTCTGTAACCATTCAGCAGTATTTAGATTTGACCACATATGTGTACCTTATCAAAACACAACGGAAAAACATCTACTGCTGGATGAGTTGAAGTTTCTCTTCACACTACTCATTCTTCCAATACTGCTTCTTTCCTTATTAGACAACCCTATTCTGTGAGTTAGGTGTATATTAAAATATTTTCAAGACAGAACGTTCTAGCCCTACACCTAAACTGAAAAATGGAAGTTTAACTCTGGAACCATCTTGCTAGAAAGTAAGCATTTGGTGGCAACAGTGACTTCTTTCATCTCATTATGAATCACAAGGGACATTTCAGTCACTCTTACTTGGTTTGGATGAAATAAATAAACAGTAGTGCTATAAGGTTTATAGGCATACGATGGAAACGTTAGCATTACTCTAACAATGAAACAAAAATGCTAAATAGCAAAATACATTTTAAAATGAAAAGGTTTCTTTTCATTGAGAAGTTGCAAATCTATTGAAACTTGGGACAATCAAAGAAAAATAGTTATCTTCAATTGCTGAACACGGATTGCTACTGGTGTGAATCAGTGTAGATTTACTGAAATCACTGCAACTCTGCCAGGATTTTCTAATCTTTATCAGCCTCTTACCCAACACCTTGAATTACATCATCAAACAAGCACCACTTTTTAATGGATATTATTTCAGGCCAGTAAATGGGAGACATATTGTTACAAACCTAGAATCTCTTCTGTCAAATGGATTGTAAATGTTCACAGTCATTCTGGAGATACGAAGTATCTACCATATATCTGAACCTAAAAGTTAAAGAGATGGCGTTACATAGAATATAAATATTTTCAATTAAGGCGATCTGCTCTGTTACTGATACCTAATTTCTCCAGGGTATGAAATATATGTCAAATACGAGGCAACACAGTTAGTATTTATGACTGACTTGATACTAGGTCAAGAAAAAGTAGGTAATGCAATACATATTCAGCATAACTTCATAAAATGATTAAATTGGGATGACATGTAAAATACAGCTACTCTCAAACTTTTGGCCTCCTCCTGGGTAGAACACTAAAAAATTTCATAAAAGGATAACATTACTTCAGCAAATATTGCATCACAAAGAAAAACATTTTAGAGACATGTAAAATTAATTTTTTTTCCTTGTGAAAACAAGAAATACATAGAAAGGAGCAAAACACAGGAAACTACTTCCTAGTTGTAGTAACTTGTTTAAAATGTGAGGGAAGTGTTGCATATAACTGAGATTGTAAACAGATAAAATGTATCTGCTTTGTTATAAAATATGATATTTATTTTTAGAGCTAGAAAATAAGTATAGTGTAGGTTTTGCTTCTCACTGTGTAGCTATATCAAGAGAAAGTAAAAAATGTTGACAAGAGATCATCACTACTTTTGGATCCATAAATTAAGAGGACAACGGCCATGGGCCTCAAAAACAGAAAATCCACATAAATTATGTGCAAAAAAGGAGAAAATAGTACTTTTAGAAAATAATCTGGAAAATGACTGTGCTAGGTCCATATATATTGACTGTAATGTGCTTAATACAGCTATAACAACCAGCTAATTTGAACTATAAAGGCTGCCATTACTTCAAAATAAGTAAATCCATTCAAATTGCACATCAGTCATTTTTTGCAGGTTGCAATAAGTAGTAAGAATTATACCTACTGAAAAAGGCATGGATGGCATCATCTTAAGAGAACACTGAATTCAAAGCTTTTCACAAACTTCAAGGTCTCCCATATAGAAGTCTTTCAAGCATTATTTGTCCACAAGTTCATGGGCAAGTGTTACTTCTACAGCTTCATATTTAGTAATATGCATCTTAAAATCACTGGCAGAGATGTGTCTGTCATACAGTGTCTGAGATAACAATATTTCATCTTCAGTTTTCAGTATCATTAACAGTTGAATTTAAATTAGAATAATTAATTATCTATTTTACTAATTTAAGTTTACTGTCTATTTTGAGGCATCTCACTTAAGAGAAGAACAAGAAACAGCATGCATAGGGAGTTTTTTTTAATTCTGGTGTGTTAAAGTTACATTTTTTCTCTCAAAAGGAGGCAGGAAGGCCCCTCACTACTTGAGAAGAAAAAAATTATTGGGTCTGACACTCCATTTCTTCCATATCCCATATCCCTGTCCTCACTCCAGTCCTCACGCCCTCAGGTCTTCTCTCGAAACTTATTTGCAAATAACACAAAGAAATTTGCTAGCCCAGCCAAGGAGCAGAATAAACCAAACAACACAAAACCCAATCAAAACCAGAAAAGGTGCAGAATGGAACAAAGCAAAGAACCACACACAGACAGCAGTTTCTTGATAATTAAGGCTGAAACAAATTTTCCACTAACTTCACCAACACAAATCAAAGTTTCCTTCTAAGATTTTTACTCACTGTAATCTGACACATGATTCTTTGGGAGACAGTGAGGGTTTCAGAAGAGATGAACTAATTACACTAAGATTTCTTTTCTTGTAAACATTCAGTGAAGATTTGTAACACCCTAAGAGTTAATGAGCTGTATTTTGTTCTCCTTTGTCAAAAAACATACTCAGCTAGTTTATGAAACCAGAACACAAAACTCCACATGAAAAACAGGAAAAGAAATTACTAAAATTTTCTAAGATGCCCATGAGTTGCCTTCTAGCTTCAGACCTGTGAGAAAATCAAACTAATTTCTGTTCCTCCAGATCCTCCTGTCCAAAAGAGTAAGGTAACTTATTCAGGAGTGCACTCCCCAAGAACTTTCAGGCATAAAACTCTAGTGCATTATGTAAGACTGTGAAAGGAAGATTTTTTTTTCCCCAAGATGCAGTTGCCACATAAATTATGATTCCCAAGATTCTTGGCAGGGTAGGCGTCCTATGGCTGGCATTATATTGCCTACAGAGGACCATATGATTCCCATCCATGCCCAGAAGAAAGGCTGTAAAGGACGAATTGTAACCACATGGGAACTGAAAAAAAAAAAAAAAATGGAAGGTAAAACACAGCAAAGTATAAACATGAAGCATTAGGGACCTTCAGGAAGGCAGGCAAGGAAGACATCTGGGGCAGGATAACTGGGACTGCTCTGCAAATTACAAGGCAAGTCTCAAATTGTTCTCATGATCAATGAGGTTTGTAAAAGAAAATTTCTTAATAAATTAGGATAAAAGAGCTTTGATGTATGAAAACACATGAAGTCTTTTGAAATACCAATTTCTTCCAATAGTTGCAAATTATCTAAAGTAAGAAGTATCTAGGGTATAAGATTTTTTTTTCTGAATGAGAACTTGGGAATACTAATTCTTTTTTCTGTATGTTAAAAATATACATAAAAGAAGTATTAAAAATATGCTCCAGAAAGAATGATGATGAAATATGATACAATGGACCTACTGCCCCAGGTAAGGACAGCAAACACAAAGATATCTTTATCCCATCAAGATTCTGGAATTAGACAAATTACCTGAGAGAAAGTAAGTTTGCTTATTTGATCCTAGAGCAGATCACTCCAAACAGAGATTCAAACCAGGAAAAAGGAGGTTCTCTAAATGTTCTCACCAAGCAGTTATCAAAACTGCTGAACAGACCCATTTCCCCAGGGCTGTGAAGTTACAGAGGTATTGTTGATCCACTGCAATTCTTCAAAAACAAAAGTAACTTTTAATATTTAGTACTCAGGTATGTGTACACAGAACAGCTTTAAAAACATGTTCAGCACCATGTCACCATTTTGTAAGTGTTGCTATAGAATTAGCTCACTTTCAGGAAAAAATGTGTAAATTTTGAATTGTACTAGTAATGTCATTTTTTCAAATTTAAGGGGAACAATGGTCCATCATGTGACACCCTGACCAATATTCTATTTACTGAGAAAGCAATACCAAAACCAGTAATATCAGAATCAGTTCCCCTATTTATGGCTTTTTCTCTAAGCACTCAAAACTTAATTGAAACTCAGCAAAAAGCAGTGTGTGTGCATATATACCAAAGTCACATAAAACGGACAGGATTCAATGGCATAAATATTGCTACTTTTGGTTTCCTGCATTACATTTCTTGGCTGAACATGCTCTGCTGTTGAAGCTGCAAGTGTTTGCTGTTTCTTTACTATCAATTTCAGATTCCCCCGAGAGATAAAACATGGGGTTTTTTTCTGCTCCAAGCAATGACCATTTAAAGCAATGTTTTATTTTTAATAATCTTCAAACTTTAATTCAAATACTTCCCTATTTTCACATTCATGATAAAAACTCTGTGGCTTTGCAAGTGGAAATATGTAGCCATTTCAGTCGTTATATTCAGTAACTGAAAACAAGTTAAGTCAAAGGGAAAAAACAGATAACAATATCACTCGTTAGGTGTTTGTTGCATTGTATCACAATTTCGGAAACATGGAAACCTGTTATGCAACTTAGTGTTTATCAGTTCCTAAATTTCTATAGCACACGTTAGTCTTTCTGAATAGTAAAAAATTAGGCCATCCTATGAAGACTTTCTTTTTACACTTCCAGTTATTTGTTATTCCTGCTGAAGGAAGACACTAAACCTGCACAGTTAAATACTATAGCACAAAGAGAAGCTTATATAGCATATTAGGTATGATGTAAACAACTTCTGAACACTGGAAAACTGCAAGTTTTACAATTAAAAAAAACCCCAATAAATCTGTGAGATTTAATTTTATGAAGTATCAGTGGAATAAAACAGGTATAAATTAATAATTAAAGCCCTCATACAGAAGGGCAGAAGGGCTAAACTAAGCTAAACCGGTTTTGATGGAAGAAAGGGGCTGCGGGTAGGCAAGAAAATCTAAAGCAATTGAATGATTTTGGTAATTCAGCATATGAAACAGGACAGAGGAACTTGTTAGAAAACACAGTTTGGAATCTACTTCTGGCAGCAGGTGCAAAATTATTTTCTCAACAGAATCCTTCCTTACTGTGGAAGAAGACCTTCGGCTAGTAATAGAAAAATGAGAGAAACGTCTTGATTCTAAAACTGTGTACAGACTAACTATTCTTCCTTTAAAGTATCTGGAATCACATGAAGTCTGCTCTCAACAAAAGAGAAATATGCAATAACACCACCTTGACAGGTCAAACACAGAACATTAGAAGTTTCGCAGAAGAACTAGGAGACCCTGGGCTGCTGAAACAAAAGAAACAAATAAAAACCCAAAAAAACCAACCCTCCACAAAAAAATCCAAACAAAAACCCCAAGAAACTCCACCAAAAACTCATCAAAAGTAAAGGGAACAAAAAAAACAAAAAAAAAACAAAAAAAAACAAAAACAAAACCAAAAAAACCCCAAAAAAACCCCCCAAAAACAAAAACCAAACAACCAAACAAACCACCAAAAAAACAAACAACAAGCAATCAACCAGCCCACCCAAAAAAATATACCAAAATCAAACAAATCAAAAAACTAAATTTTGAACCAAAGTTGAGAACTACGTTCTGTATCCAGTATTAAAATTTTTACTATCGTTTTGAGAAGACTATCAGTAATAGACAGGAGGATCATATGTTGCTATACAATTAACAATATTTTTGCAATCTACTTTTCTCCTGTATGATTCCTTTCCTTCCATTCTTTTACATATTTTCCATTGCTCCAAGTGTTTCCTTCAAAGATCTTGCAAAGTGCTGCCCTAAGAGTTTGTCTCCTGGTCCCACACTACCTATAAACACTACAGCTTCCAAAAGTGTGCCCTGTGGACAGGACATGGGGAATTACTTCTAGTGACACAGGTGTACTAAGATACAGTACTGCACACTACAAGCCCAAAAAACTCCTATGAGATTTCTAATTATACCCTTCATTCTCTTTTTCTCTTAAGCAGTGTTTCAAAACAGAGCAATACACACTGAATTTATTTTCATGAGACTCTGAATTGAAGGAGTGAGTTCAATGCATACAGTTACTGAATTGTGCAGGAGTTAACAAATTTTGAACTTTTCTCCCAAACGTTATGCTTTTATTAACATGAACTAATGGGGTTTTTTTTTCCTGTTATTTCCTGAACATTTACTAGTAAGTTCCTAAGCACTACTACAAATAATGAATGCCCTATCCTATGAAGATTTTGGTATGAAATTTTCCAGCATAGCCAACATTGCTTTTTACATCAACTAAAATCTGGTTCTAATTTTATTTTATCATCATCTTTCTTATACAGCATATGGTGCTGAACACTTTCTCTAAGCTTTTAACTGATAAGATCCAGGATGTTAGATTTTTTGTTTAATAGTGAAACAAGTTAACATAAAGTTATTTTAGCACAGATAATTTAGGGCTGGCATGCCTTATCCAGTCTGTTCTAAAATTACTTTAATCAAAAACTGTTAAAGCAGCACTGATAAAAATTCCCACAAAAACGTTTATCAGAAGATACATAATCACTGACATAGAGCTTAAAACCAGTTTTTCAAATAGCTTGGAACTTTTTCTGAAAGAACTGCAATATGACCTCCTCTTTTAAAAATGCACGTGAATGTCTGTACTAAAAAAGCCCAACATAATAAAAGTAAGCGTACTCTCAGTTCGTAAAACAAAATAATCAAAGGACAGAACAGTTCTCCAAATCCACTGAGACAATTCTTACCCTGGCAGGAGATTACATGACAAGCCATCTCATTACAAACACAACTGTGTTACTATAGCCTAACAACTGCCTGGTCACCTGTACAGAACATTTTCTGACTTCTGCCAAACTTTTTGCCATGACTCATGCTGTTGTCAAGCTAAGAGGTATAAAACAGAACTACAGCAGTGAAGCCCTTCAATGCTGTGTCACACCTGATGCTCACACAACTCACTGCCTTCTCCTCTTTAGCGCCTCCCACATCAGCATCACAAATACGAGAACCCAGATTCAAAACACTGCTTCTGATTTCTATAGGGTTTCCCACTTCTCACTGAAACAAGAGCCTGGTGTCTAAAAGTCTACCTGAACCTAAACACAGCACATGCAGAGCTTATAGAAAGGCAGATGGAGTTTATGAACTAAAGAGGTAACTGATAAAGCACCTGCCTACTGTGTTTAAAGTGAGGGGAAAGTATCAAGAAGCAAACTAGTTTGACATTAGCAACATGTTAGGCAGACACAACTGCACTGACTTGTTCAGTACTAAAAGTAATTTAGAGGAACAATGAAATGGCCCGCTGCACCCAACACCGGAATGACACTGTATCTCATAATTTATATAACTGCTCATGTAGCAAGGTGAAAACCTGCTTGCTTTATAACAACTATCAGCCACCTTCCTAACTCCCTTGATATTCTTGTTTTGTTTCAGTTTTCAAGCCTATTTCATTAATAACGTAAGCTCTAAGTATAGTATTACTACTTTGCCTACCTTCTCCTTTCATATTTACAGAGATAACAAGCATGACTCACATGCATAATAAAATAGTACTGTCTTCCTGAGTTACTGTCCAGAAAGCTCAATTGCTCATGCTGTTCATAACTTCAACATCAATAAAAGGTATTAACACACTTATCATCAGCCTCATCATTATTTTTTTCGCCATTAGCCAAACAATTAAAATACTATGTTAATTTCATTGTGCTGCAAGTGCTTAAGGGAAGTTATGAAATGCAGAACTGTCGTTCTTCTAGACTTGAGCTCCTAAGGAGGCGGAAAACATAAAATTGCAACCTGGACAACTATCAAGGGAAAAATACACACAGAGGCCTTCATAAATAAAGGCTCCTATTCTTTCTACCTTGACCAGGAGTTACAATGCCATCACCTTGTAATCAGTTTAATGCAAAAGGAAGCTCCAGAAATTCCAGTCTGGGAACTTTAATATATATAACAAATAACTAAGAGAATACTACCTTCCATTCCCCAGCAGATATTACGTGTGTGTTACTAAGACTTTAAAACAAAAAGTATTGCTAATTGTAGATTTTTGTTTGTTTGATGTGGTGGTGGGTTTTTGTTGTAGCTGTTTTTTTTGTTTGTTTGTTTTGTTGTTTTTTTTAAATAATCATTATTTTGTTTAATTGTAATACATTACGTTCAGTCCCCTTGGTAAATAGAAGAGAAATGAGAAGTCTCCAAGGGAAAAAGTGAAATGAACCAACATATGAATGACTATGACACGGTTTTTACATAAACTACCAAAAAGTGTGTTACTTTGCCAGGTAACCAGCAAATTCCTCCCACTTACTTCAGCTACTGCCTCAAGAGTAACAACAGAAAAAAAATCTCAAAGATAACAACATACTGAAATGAAAAAATTTAATCATCATTATAGGATTTACTTCAATCAAGATCTACAATAAATATTTGTTTCACAGTTAGGAGAGGGAAAAGTAAAGAATGAAGCAGATTAAAAATAACCCTGTTAACTAGACACTGACTCATCAATAACACAACTAACTTTGTATTAAGTAACATCATTTATTCCTAGTTTGCGTGCCATCAAGCACCCAAACATAAGCTCAAGAAGCTAAGTGTTGCTCCTGAGCATTATACTTCTGGAGAAGGACTGCCATTAAGAGTTGCTATCTATTCATCTATACAGACTGAAAACACCATTTCAGCAGTTAGATCTTCAGAAGAGACCTAAAACGAACTAATTCAGGCAATATGATCTGAGGTCTAATTATTTTTCACCACCCTCAGAGATAGCAGAGCTAAGTGGAAAGAGTGACTAAGGTAGCAGAGGACCATGTCATAGATTTATATGATTAATGAAAAACAGTATTAAATATATTAAAAAAAAAAAATCACAGAATATTCCACTAACAAAAAAATACTAACTGAATTTCAGTTACTTACTATTGCAATTTTTCATCTAAAGCTTAATTTTAACTGTGTCCTACATGAAAAATAGAAAGCACAGAAATAAATCCACAATTTTCTTGAACAGAGATTTTATTACTGGCAGCACTCTGCATATCACATATTGTAACTTAGCCTTACACAAAACACAGAAAACATGCAGTACTACCCTAAGAAGGAATCTGGTAAGTCCCATACTTTGGGAGAGGAAGGCAGTCAACTATAGACTTGTGTTTTGATATTTCAAATATACTGAGCCAAATTATGAAACTTTTGTTCATGCTTATGAAACCTTTCATGAATAATCTGGCATTAGTCTGATCAAGTACTTATCAATATGATTAAGAGGACAACCACTGGACTTATCATAATTAATGGCAGGTTTTAAGTACCCTTGGATAAGATAAATACTTATGGGCAGATCTAACACAATTTTTACTAAAACCTATAAAGATTGCTTTGAATATTTGTTTAATATACTTTTTTCCAAAAAGTTTTTACACTGAGACTTCCATTAGACTTGTGAAACATGCTTGGAAGGATTCTTGATGTCAAGAGGGAATGCCTTATAGAATGAATAAATTGAAAGAATACAGTTTTGGTTAAAATTTCAACTACATCTTCCATCCTCATTATGCTGCTGAGGAAAATTTGTAGGAAAGCATTTTACCATCTCAATGTAATCTGAAATGCAGGTACTGTGGCTCCTGAATAAAAGCCTAAAAACTTCTTAACTGCCAAGAAAAACTACTCCTACTGATGATCTGTGTAAAATGAGAGGCAAATAGGTTTCCATAGGAAAATGAGCTCTGGGGGAAACTACACATTCCTGCTAACTTCATGTGAAACACATGGCACTGGTTTAGGCTGCAGGTCTGCAGTGGTAGTGGGGTTCTGGTTAAATAAATAATGAGCAAGTAACTGCAGATCAAAGATGTAAAACCTGGTCTTTCTTGAACCAAGTCTTTTTTTGTACTGGAAGGGGCTTAGTTTCCTTGACTTGTGCACCCCACTGTCAGTACACCCAATTTACTATGATGCCCTGTGACTGTTCAAGTGCACTATCTGTATCATGTCCCACCAACTGAGAACCACATTGACAAGACACAGGGAGGAGGAAAACACTGCTTAGCTGAGTCAGACTCTGGAGTCTGAGGCTGGCAGTGCAATTAAGAAGTATCTTTCAGAAATCTCAACTGTGCTTTCATCGTTCATCTACTAGGCAGAAATCACTTCTGTTTACAGCACTTGACTAGAAAAGATGGAATAGGAGGAAAATAAGCTTATACGCCTTCCTAATTGTTATGTCCGACTTCTACTCAGTTGTTAATAAGTATCCTTCTGTTTTCATATAATTGAAACAGTGATAGTGGAAAGGTCAAAAAGCAAGTATGTAGATTAAAAAGATCAGAGGTGGTAATGCAAGGCAAAAACCAGGATGGAGACAGAAAGCATTAGCATTTATTTACTACAAATTCACTATGCACAATCCTGCAATTTCCAAAATTAGGATTTGTTTGTTACAACCTCTCACAGCAGAAGACAGATTTACTAGCCCTAAAAAAAAAGAAAAGAGAGTCAGTGAAAGCAGAATTAGCACTTCAGATATCGAAAGCCCCTTGTGTTTGAACTGCTATTCAAAAACTTCTATTAAAAAATTCTCTTAAACGGTGCCAGATAAGTTTTAACAAGAAATACATTTTGGTTTTAACTGTTTAAAAAACCGATGCCAGAAGAGGCAACATTCATTCTGTCCCATTAAAAGAAATTTACTGGAGCTCATCTTAAAAAAAAAAGATTTTTTTATTTTTTTAAATTAGATTTTCTTTTTTCCAGCTTGTTACATAGTAAATATTAAAATAAAAGAATTTTTGAAGGTAATTTCTTTATAAATTGCCTTACTTACATATTAAATGGTAGTTAACTCACTGCTGTTTCATATCCACAATACAGAATTTCACTTCTTAAAAGTAACTTTCCTACCATTAAAAAAAAAAAAAAAAGAACACTCAAAAGCAGAACAAAACCCCTGACAATGTGTGAAATCCATTCAGAAACCAATGAAGAGAGAAAAAAATTCTTGACAGGCAACAGTTCACATTTTTAATCTCAAAATTAAGATGAACACATAGTTTGGTTTTTTTTTTTTTAACCAGAAAAAATACTTTCCACTTTGATTTTGCTAGTAAGTGAATAGCACCAACCTTTCTAAGTTAAAATGCCAATAAATCTTAAACAAACAAATCAGGTCAGGCAAGAAATGAAACCTGGTAGCAGAACTTCAGTTGCTTACTTTAGCTTCAGGTAGATCACTTAATTTAGCTTGGAAAAGAAGTCTGTTTCTTGTTTTAATTGGTGGAAGGCATATTCAATTAACTGCACAATCCTGTAAGCCAGTATAAACATATATTAAAAATTACCTTCAAAAGGATGTGGTATGGACCTAGTGATGTTTTCTAGAATGTTCTATTGTTGCATGTGAGGCCTCAGGTCAAACTCAGAAAATCAGCCAAGTAGTACTTAATTAAGGGGGAGCAGAGGGAGGAGATTCAAAAGAAAGAGTTAGACATAAGATAGTGATAAATCACCTTTATACCCTCCTGACAGTTGAGGCTTTTAACTTCAGGCACTACTCCAAGTTAAGCTAGAACATCCTCTACGCTGACCTAACTTTCAGCAGCAGCCAGTGGATCTGGCAGACACTGCTCTGCTTTCTCTACTTATCAAAGCCTGCAGTGGTCTAATCACATCTCTGTGCATGAGTACTGCAGAGGAATGGAGGTAAGTGTAGGGATCCCCAGGTTGGGTAAAAGTAACGTGTATCCAAAACCACTGCAGTCCATTTTCTGAACCAGCTCTTAAGACTATAGAGTGGGTACTTCTGTATGCATGTGCAGCTGCCCAAGGCACTGAGTCACAAACATGATTTCTGCAGTCATACAGGTTTTGAAGCAACACCAAACTAGCAATGATTAATACTTTCGGCAAAATTATGTCATAAAGGGAGGAAAGAATTCTGTTTCATTCAGAAGTCAGAAAGGGGAAGAAAAAACAGGCAACTGCCATACGCAAACTAGTTTGCTTGAAGTTTCCTATCTTTGAATTAATTAACGTTAATGTTAATTTAAATGCTGTGGGATACCATCCAAGATCCATATTTAGATTCTTAGCTATGCTGCCTTTTGTAAAACTGACATTTTCAGGGCCATATAAGCCAGTGAAAGTGACAGGGACCAAAGAAAGGACCCCTACAGCATTCTGCAGCTCACCAGGCATGTGGGAGAACTCATGGTGATGCAGGGCAGCAAGTGCTGAGCATGCTACTGCTTGCTCTCCATTTACTAATCTGCGCTATAAACTGGATGTGGGTTTATCCTGGACTACGCAGGACAAGACTGCTATTACAAGTAGGGAGGAAAAGCTTTGCCTTTGAAAAGTGTCCCCATAACAGCTCTGGACACTTTTCCAGTGCTGGTCTTCATTTTATCTTCTAGTTATCAGTATTTCATGCACAACCACTATTCTTTATTGGGTAGAGATCTCCACATACCAAGATGTTGTAACACGAAAGACAGTAGAGATTAACACTCATAATGGCAAGATTCATACAGAACAGAAGAATTATTAAGGCACAGGAGCCTTTCTCTTATTCTGTAATTGGTTGTGCTGAGGAAAAAAAATTTCTATGAAGTTCAGAGGAGAATACTTAGCTCACTTACTGATTTTATTTATAAATAGTAAGCATAATGGCTTCCAAAATGTACTGTAACAGTGGAGATTTATCACTTTTTCTTCCATTCTGTTGATGCAGTGATGCACAATTAGGAGATGAACATGAATACAAGTCTGAATTCTACATGCAGTAGGGTTCTGGTTAAGCATATTTTTACTCAGCCTTTCAAAATATCAATGAACTCCAATTTTTAAGGCAAAATTACATCCTAGTGAAAGCACGCATTACATTTATGCTCATCATAAGGATGAGATACTTACTGTCTCTTAGTTTCTTGTATTGTACAGAAGGGATGTTAAGTATTCTGTGCAATGCTGCCAACTGCAGACCCAGAGTTACAACATTGTTTTCTATCTGATTATTCAGACACTTCAAAATACTTATTTTTAACAAGAACTATAAAATATAGTAAAATTCTCTTGAACTCTGGAAAGCAGGTGCTGGCAAATGCAACTGTATCAGGAAGCCTGTTCTTCACAGCTGTATCAACCATTTTTCCAATTGTATGAAGCTGTATTAAAAACAGATTCACATGACTACTTCCATTACCCTTGCTGCTAGAGAAAACTAAGACTGTCCTGAGAAACTCACTGAATTCTAAAAAGTCTGAAGGCTCAAAAGGAGTATGGAAACCAGGTACAAAGCGGAGTAAGAGGTCTCATTTAGAACCCTCCCTCACACTCTTCTGCCAAATACAATTGCACAAAATCTGATAATATGCAAAGTCAAAGGAAAAAAAAATCCCACAAACTGTAACACAGATAGATCTAATTGCCAAATATACAATAAAAAACCCCAGTTCTCTAAGGAACTGCCTTACTTGATACCCTGTTGAGAAATAACTGTGTCGTGTTCAAAGATTAATGACTTAATGAGACAATCTGAACACTGGAAATGCATTACTATGCAAACCCTCTTCAGGGACTAACCCTTTCTTTATAAAGTAGTATCTTGACAACTCAGCCTATATATCAATTATATTCCTCCCTTCACCTACACCTCTACCAATCCCTCTCCCCAAGATATATTTATTTAAATTTCCTATCATTGTAGTAACTTCACATGAGAAATCTAATTTTCATCCCTTTCCAAAGAGGAAAGAACTCATAAAATCTAATTTTTGTATGGTTTAGACCAGTAATGAAGGACACAATGAAAAATTGCACTAAATCTAGCAAAGCCAGAATTTGATTGCATCTTATGTTGGCAAGGATTCTGTCTGTTTCAGTACATCCAGACATTTACAAGACCTGCCTGGGATGTGTTCATAAAAGGTTGTATTCTATTACATATCCTAGCCAGTAATGATAAATGAAAAAAAGACCTGCTAGATCACAGAAATCCATCCCAATGTGCCTTAAGAAAGTAACTCTGAATGGTACTGACTTCAAAGAAGAAAAGTTAAAAACATTGCTGTTTAAGGTTCCTTATTTGTCAAATAGGCAAAACACTACCCACACATTGCTGATTCATACGGTATCATCAGACAGCAGTGCACAGGAAGGTCTACAGGAAGACCACAAAGGCTGACAAGTCCAAAAAGGGACAGATACGCAGAAACATACCAATATGAACATACACACCCCACTGGAATCAGGAAACAGCAAGGCTAGTGAGTGAGCAAGCTATAGCTCCTAACAAGCATTAATCCTCAAGAACTACAATGTGAAAAGGTACACTTCTTTTCTGAAAGAAATGGGATGAGGAAAATTTGAGTAGTTTTTCACAGCAGGCAGCAGGGAGTTGCCATTTAAAACACTTTGCAATGCAGTGAATGACTACACCACTACAGCAACAGCAGCCAGTACAAGTCATTGTTTATCACACAAGGACATGAGCTACAAGGCTTTACTGTTGTGCTCCTCTCTGGTTAGGATGGTTTTGTTTATAAAAGCTGCCCCAGAAAAAGAACTTCTTTTTTTTTTTTTAAACAGGGCCTTTCATGATGAGTCTAATAATAATGTCACACAATTTCTTTTACCTATCAGAAGTAACAGAATATCCCACAGGTGAAATTAAAAGCTTCCAAGACTCAGCTTGGAAAAATGCTGACCAGTGTTTAGACGCTTTCCCATAGAACAAGAAGCAGTAAATTAACTATACACAATACAGTATCATTACAGTATCAAAAATCCTGAAAGAGCTTCAAAAAATTAACAAGCCCGCAAAAATAGAAATATCCCCTCAAAATCACAAAAGGGTCCTTAGAACCTTCCTGACCATACTTTAAATACCACCTGAATGGTCTATGTTCTCTCTTTCAGGAATGCTTCATTTATGTTAGTGTGAAGGCTCCTCTGCAACCTCTGAAAAGATGTGCCCATTCATGCATTCATTTGTCAATCTTTTCATACACAGTCTCCCCTATAAGGAAGTTTGAAGCAGACACAAGTAACTCCAACTTTCTTTAATAAAATCCATTTCATACTGCATACATAACAGTACTAGACATATTTTCATGTCTTTTAATGATGTCTCAGTTCAATATCAACAGCTCTTCCATGTCTCATTATCAAAGTGCCACTTAACTTGTCTTACTGCAAAAGAGTTTTTAAAAACTCCTTACAAAGTGGCAAGTGGTTGGAAACACTGTATCTTTTTTCAAAACCAGGACTAAGCACTGAAGTTAATGTCTTCCCCAAATTCCTACTGCACAGCTAAATTAAAATATCAATAAACTATTTTTGAAAAATGCCACCACATTTCATTTTCTCCTGTGCCCTTCTTTTATTTGTAGACTACTGGCTACAGTAGAATTTACAATATCTCACATATTTTTGCACTGTTTTGAATGGCTTTATTTTCAATCCTTCATCATTACTCTTCCAATTTTTCAAAGGTCAAGGCAGTATCTAAGAGTGACAGAGAAAGTAAAAGTAAAAAAAAGAGGAAAAAGTAACTAAAGAAAATTAATTAAGTTCTAGGGTTATATTCCAGCTTTAAAGAAATCCTTTTTCAATCCAGACTTTGAATAAAAGCAGTTTTAAAAAATGAATAGGGTCAAAGGAATAAAAATATATATTAAAAGTGTTTCAAAAATATTCTGTGCCAGAAATCAGTTTTACCTGATTCATGGGTTTATGACGGAGGGTAAAACCTATTAGTACACTGTATCCAGAAATTAGCTTAGAAGATTAACAACTAAACAGTAAGCCAAATTTTAACTCTAGCAAGAAGATCGTATTAAGAAAAATGGTAAGTCATCATCAGAAACAACCTTAACTACGACTCTAATTTTATCAGCTTTTCCACAGTATCATTTGTGTCAAACTTGTACGTATGACAGGACTAATAAAGAGACACATGAGAGTTAGAGAAATGTTAGGAAGCAGCTCTTCATAGATACCATCCCTACAACCCAATATTCAGTTTCTTCTGTCATGTTTGAAACTGTTCACAGAAGTGACTTGCTCATAATAAATTATGTTTTTTTACTTACCAAGTAACTTAGGTCCACCATAGAAAT
Source organism: Sitta carolinensis (assembly GCA_032173965.1). Taxonomy (NCBI): domain Eukaryota; kingdom Metazoa; phylum Chordata; class Aves; order Passeriformes; family Sittidae; genus Sitta; species Sitta carolinensis. Next base: position 38,127,095 of record CM063313.1, read on the forward strand.
CTAAATATTAAACAATCTACAGTCAAGATCTCTACACTTTCTTGACAAAGATGAAGCACACAACCATAGCCTTATGATTGTCTGTTTGCTATGTAACTGTCAGGAAAAAATTAAAATGTTAACATGACTAATGTCATGCTTCGATTTTCCTCTGCCAACCTACTCTTCCAAAAGCAAGCCCCTGGATTCTTGCCTCATTACTCACCTTCATGCAATCACCCAAAGTGAATACAAAGTCTAAGGGTGGAGCTACATCGGTCCACAGCCTGAAAACAGGTAGGCATGTGATTGCACTGATGAAGTGTGAATATGGAATCACTCCTTCATGTGCAGACTTTAAGCCTAATTCAACTAAGGAGAAAAATAAACTTTCAGAAAAAGTAGAGGTCAATGGAATGATGTGAATATTTCTATTGGGCGATACATCAAACAGTACAAAACAAGTTATACTTCAGAAACAAAAATGGGGGGTTGAGGGGAGGAAGGAGGGAAGGATGGGTTCGTTTTGATATTTTTGTGGATTTTTTAACTACTCTTTTGTCAAGCCAAGGCTGAATTTTATTGTAAGACAAAACCTGCTTGCATCTCAGACACTGTTACTTTTACCATATAGGAAGAGTACACTGAACAAGGGACTGACAAAATCTGGAGAAAAATATTGTCCATTTAATCTGAAGAACTATTAATTGATTGCAATAACCCTTATTTCAAGCATCTTGTGTGCTACTAGGAATTAAAATGAAGAAACAAGTAACTTTAAGTAATTCTACATATTAAAACCAGAACACAACAGGATCTGAATTCCCAAAAAATAGCTTACTGCAAGAAGGAAATATTTTCATAAATTTTCAGAGGAAAATACAACAAAAATATTTCCATCAGAAATTAATTTAGAAATAAGTATTAGACAAGCTTAGCCTATCTCCTGTAGAAATTAATTATTAGGAAACTATGACTTTTAAATAATTCCTCCATAAAAATATTTTTATATGATTATGTTTATCCATTATTTTTATAAAACTGTATTTAAAAATACCTATATTTATATAATGGTTGTTAATAATGAAGAAAGTCAGAACCATTCAAAGAGTATACAATCTCACTACCTTAAAATATATGCCAAACTCCCATAACACAGAAAATTTGCCCTGAATGAATTTCACATCTTCTTTGTGAGAGAACTCACATGAACATTTCCTTTCAGATGCATAATTTGCACTGCAAGCAAAATAATTAAATGACAAATATATCTAAATAAATTATTCAGAAAGGAACAAATAAAAATGCTAGAAGCATGCTTTCCTGCATTTATGGCCCTTTATCCAGTGTGTGAGGGAAAACAAAATCTACAATAACCTGCCAGCATTATTACTATCCATTAGTTTTCCACTCTAGCAGGAACTGTAAAACAATGGAACTGTAAAGATAGAAACACGGCCATCAGGCTTCACGCAAGTATTTTTGTATAGGACTTACTACATCTCATTAATGAAAAGCAATTAATCACTTGAAATGCTGTATTTAAAAAAAAACTAGGAGCTTCATGTAAAATGAAGCACTAAAAAGGGAAGGAAGAAATCTTTTTGCGCTGCAAAAAGAGTAGGTAAAATTTAGTTTTCAAAAACTGACAATTTCCTCATTTCATACCAGTAAAATTAACTGCTATTTTACTGGAGAAAGGAAGACTTTTCTTTTACCTCTATGTTTATTTTAAATAGAGTATTCAAAACTCTTCATGGGAACTTTCAATCCTGCTTCTCCAGCTTACGTCTCATATACCATCATCTTCCCCACACATTTGGAAAAATATCTAGAACTCGGGCTTCTGTTGGAATGAAGTATTAAACACTTAAGCAGAACATAACAAGATGAAACAAATAATTTAGCAATCCATTACAACAATAGAGATAAATGCAAGAGACCTCTGCTCCAAAGAGAGTCCAAGAAAACATTTGACTAGGAGAATGTAAACTACTACATATATGGTGCGCTTCATTTGTTTTAATTTTATTCGAATATAAAGAAGAACAGCAGAAAGTAGCACAAAATGGTAGGCCACAGGTTAAGTATACAAAGATGCACTGTGGTCAAATGTAAGTAAGATTGAGGAGGTGCCAAAAAAGAAAGACAAGGAATAAGAAGAGTAATGACTGACAGCATTTTGATAAAAAGATGAGAAAGACAGCTGAGGAGAAGCTGCTATCTATTTAAGATTGTTGACATCCTCACAAAGGACTCTTTATGAGGCACTCAAAAAGAAACTGTTCATGGTTTTATTGGAATCCCTAAAGCTCACGGATCAATATCTCCATAGGAGGAAACACAGCTATCAGGGAGAGGGGCTTTCCCTCACATGACAGCTTCTGGGGGAAAAAAAAGCAAACTATTTTCAGTTCTTCTGTATGAATACAAGTAGGTAAAGGACCATGATATTTTAAATCTTCTATATACTCCTGCATGTTATCTGACTATAGCTATCTATTCCTTGCTAAAATAATGCCTATGGAGCTTCCTGGTATTAGAAGCATTTAACTCTTCTGCAAGACTTGTTATTTATTGGGCGATTTTACTTTGGTTTTGAGTGCTTGGAGAAACACCTCAGAGAACTTAAATACTAATCAAGCACTACACATTGTTAAATACTAACCAAGAATTATACATGTTTCTCCATCTACTTAAAGAGCCATTTGATTATCCCCACTCTAAAGCAATAAAGCATTTTGAATCCACTATTCCAAACTGCTTTTTTGTTAAATAAAACCCCCCTCTAAACTGAAAGACCTACCCTCTCAGTTTGCACACAACTGCTCTAGATTCAGCCCTTCACACTCTGTATCAGGTGAGATGTCGGCAGTAGGCTCTTTCCTCCAAACTTTGTTCAACATCAAATTTCACTAAGAGATCTAAACCACTTAACATCCCCAACTGCCTACCCAAGACAGAAACTTGAGCAATCTGATTCCATTCATGCTCCTACTGTCCCAATTCTGCCTGTAATTTTATTAGCTTTCTCCAGTGGATCTGTCTAACATAGAAAGAAAACCAAGCTAACAAAGCAATTATGGACTTGAAGATTATGCCAGTAAGATTTCGAACTTTGAAAGCATTTCCGATATCTGCTTGCTTTGACTGCAAAACATTTCCCAAAGGAAACAGACACAAATACAGACAAAAATTAATCAGAAAACACTCTTAGAAACTTAACAGCAAACATCTACCACAAAAATTGCTCTTATATTTCCAGCTTCTTGAAAAACTCTCCTGTAACCTGTTCTTAAAGGCTACAGTTACTCACATTATCTTTATCATTATGAAAATTTAAGAAGTCTCACAGGAAATTATGGGGATGGGAATCAAGCAGGGTTTCCTGACTGTTAATCACCATGAGTGATGCCTTCCTGATACTGTCTGCTTTAACAGAGTGGCACCTTATCTTTCGAAAGATACATTAAAATGGAACAGCATTAATAGGACAGCAGTGCTATTGGTGTTTAGTATAGTAGTAGATTCATTTGTCTATTTGTCTAAAAAGAGAAACTGCAAAAACTATAAGCCTGTATTAGGTTTTGGGGTTTTTTTTTTTGGGTTTTTTTGTGTGGTTTTTTTTGGTTTGGGTTTTTTTTTTTGTTTTTGTTTTTTTTTGGGTTTTTTTTTGGTTTTTTTTTTTTATGTGCATTTGGAATACCTGTGGTTGCACCAGTTAGTTTGTACAAACAAAATTTTGCAAAAGACAGGCAATTTTCAGAAATGCTTCTGGACATGTATCTAAGAACAAACACTTTCCCTTGTTTAATAAAATACTTATTACCCTAAAATTCAAAAGCTATACAACAACTTCACAACTTCTAGTTAAAAAAAGAAATAAATGGAAGCAGAAGAAAATATACTCAAAAGGAAGCTAAAAAAATTTATAAGCAACCATTTCCTATAACAAATTCCTAAGAGAAGAGATCACACTTGCCCATTATCTTAAACCTCAGAAGAGCTCAAATTCTGAAGTTTAAACACATAAAAATAAGTGTCTTTCATGACATAATGATCTATCATCAGTTCTGAGACATTAGATTCTAAATAGAGTTGTATTTCTCAACTGGCTTTCATTACTCTGACAATGAATCTTTCAAAAACAGTCTAGGTTATTATAATATAGGACAATGCATTTCACTCTCTGCCTCTAGTTACACTGGTGACTACGAAGGTGAACACAATCTCAAAACGACTGCAAAATTTAGAACTTGCTCTCCTGTTACGTTGATTATACTAAAATAATTCAACATAAATGTGAGATTGTACACCAACACAAAGAGCACAGCTGCCTACTTAACTGACTGCTAGGTATAAGGGCACTTCAAATTCCAGCAGCTTTCAGAGATTCAAAATACTCCAATTTCAATAAATCACAGTTGAAGGCATATAAATTCGTACAGTAAGAGAAAACCATTTATACCGTAGCCCAAAAGTCTATTGCAGAACATGGAGAATTTGACCCCCAAAAGGTAATTTTTCTTTAAGCCCAACCACATCAATACCAACTTGACCTGCAATCTTATAAACTGCAGTGGTACAACAGCTACAGTGCTAAAAATATGCTGTTACTCAAACTTTGAGATATTCTCTCCAGAGATAGGATTTCCTGATAGGAGATTCAAATTAATAGGAAGTGCCCTTCCTGCGTTTTCTAGACTGCTAGACTAATGAGTTTGTTTTCAACAGCTCATAAAGAACGAAGGAGCGGATTTATCTGTTGACTGTTGTTCAGGGCTTAGAAGTGAAGCGACCTTGTGTACAAAGCAAAAGTGTAGTCTTTTAGGCACAATGTTTAGACACAATGCTGTAGCACATTTAGTTTTTCCTGTATTCCTGATGGAATTTATACAGGAATTGCCTTGAGAGCCTGGTAATTGGTGACTTTTATTTTACTCTGAAAGCAGCCCTATTAGAAACCGATGTGAATGCTTGTGAAGGAGCTGAAAACAGACTCCTACTTTCAGCAAAGTGATTGTTATGTAGAGAAAGTGAACAGTTCTGGCCATGTGTATACAGCTATGGCAAACCTACCTGACTCACTCAGCATATAAAACCACCACAAAAAGTCAGCACATCTTAAAAATAACTACAGAACACACACTCTGTAATACAATACAAGGAAAGAAATAATCCTAATCTATCCATTAGGATTTCCATATATTAAGGCAAAGTGACAGTCAACATCAGTTTTGAAGAAAAGATGTGCTTGAGGATCAATTAACATTTCAGACCAGTATGTTTTATGCTTTGCACACATCAAAAACATGGAGCCAAAAGCCTGAAATGCAAAAGAAAATACAGTTTTAAAACTAATTAGACATTTGATTGTGATCTATAGAGGACGAGGGGAAAACGGACAGCTCCAGCATGCAGCTAGATTAGTAACAGTAACTAGTAACAGTCGAGAGATTTACCAACTACAAAATTTTCAATCTTTTTCATGTGCACAAAAAACCCAACCAACATTAAAGAAGGTTAACAATATTGATTCTGACAGACGGGATCCTCCTGACTTTCTACCGCAAAAAGTCACACTCCTGCAAGACTCTTGTAATTGCAACATTACATCACCAACAAAGTCATAAACATCTGCAATGACTTCAGCAACACGAATGAAAAAACAATTCATCGTTAACCTGCTAATAAACTTTATCTTTCCTGCTTCTAAGTTAGCTGTCTTAAAACACATACAGCAATATTAATAATTAAACTTCCCATGTTTAGACACAAAAAATTCCAATATTAACCCAAGCTTATCTAATTTTCTCTTTCCCAGTTATTGGACACTTTTTTTTTATTGCAAATGTTGCTGCTCTTTGTTATTTTCTCTTACTGAAAAAAATTCAATGAAAGAACTTCTGAGAATTTATCAAACAAAATATTACTTTCATCCAGGACTACTAGACGATCATTAAATACTCTTTCACAAAATGGAAAGAAAGGTGAGCTGTCCACTTCGTCTCAGATCTTAAATTCTCCTTTCGACAAAGCTGCTGATAATGGATTAACAGTAAAAACGCAAACAACTTCTCAAGGAACTGTTATCAAACAGTACCTGCTTGAGCAGGGAGGTTGAACCAGATGATCCACTATGGTCCCTTCCAATTTGAGCCATTCTCTGACTGAGATACTGGGAGACAGACAGGTAATTCTGTGGTATACCATATATTTTATGTAAATAGTAAGCACTTAATTCCCAGTCACAGAATGAGACAAACTATTGTAGTTACCATACTATTAAAATCTGAATATTTAAAAGAATGTAAAAAAGTCAAGGTAGTCAGAGATGAACCCTAGAAACATTTTAAATGTATTTTGTCCTTTTAAACTACAGTAACATCATCAATCTCAAAAGACTGACTGTTTTAAGATCTTGAGTATAAAATTTTAACTTAACAATCTATTCACACAGACATCCTCACCTATTTTCCTAATATTTTGATTTTTTTCCATTTGTAATGTAATAGCAATCCTTAAGCAGCAAAGGCTTGCTACATATCACGAGAACGGTTTAATTGTGCTCTAAGCAGAGCCCAGGTTCATACAAAAGGATGAGAGTTACTGAAGTCGAATGGCAGCCTGCCATTAAACCTCTGTTCTGTGACAATTCCCCTCAGGCACCTTAAGAGAGGTCTCTTGTTTAAAAGCAGATTTCTGTTGTAAAAGCAGAAAGAAAGGCAGAGAACTAAATGCAGGACAGGAAATGCCTTTTTCTTCTGAGATTTTAGCATTGCTTCTGTGATGTGTCATTTTATTTTTACCATCAGTATATTTCCAAAAATTATAAAGAGGAAAAACTTCAGTTACAGAAATAAACAAAAATCTCACCTTGTTATTTTCACACTTGTATGGGATTTTGAGGGTATCCATGGCCTTGATCATGGCCTGCATTGCTGTAAATATATTCTGGTACACCAGTTTTGTAAAGCCTCTTTTGTCTTCATCAGAGTAACCTGATCCATGTATGATTCTCATCTGCTTGATAAATGTGCTTTTGCCACTCTCTCCTGTGCCTGCAAGACAAATAAGAAGGATATGCTTTACCTAGTAGACACAAACATGACTTTTTTTGCACAATGCTTACAGCTTGCTTACTGCAGGGCTCTCAAGAGAGTCAAGTGGTGCTTGAAAGGTAACTACAAGGACTAGTTCAGCGTCCAACAGCAGCACCAGTAGCAACTGAAGAACCGAATTAAAAACTGCATTTTGATTTAACAACTAAACTAATGATCATAATGGCACTCCAAAATATATGTATTATATATGATTTCATATTTGAAAGCATTTTGCTCTTGAAGATGTAACGGTCGAAAACTCTAACTTCATGGGACATTTCACATCACAAAAACTCAGACAGAAGTAAAACAATCTTCCCAGGCTAACTCTCAGGATATTACAGTAATCTAGAATTACAAGCAACCGATACATCTGTGTTTCAGTTTTTTGGTTTTTTTTTTTGCAGGGGTGTCAGCTTGTTTGGGTTTTTAGTTTAGTTGTATTAGTTGGTTTGTTTTTTTGAGGGAGTGTGGTTGGGCTGTGTTTTTTTTGTATTAAGCTACTACTGGAACAATCAGAGTCCATCAAACTTCAATCTCAGAACCATCTGAAATTATTGTTAATTAAAATTTCGTATTCACTGTTAATTAAAAGTCCATATCTGTTACTGAGCAGTCATTCCTTCCATTAATTTTTTTCATATCTTTTTATACTTTGTAATAGAAGTAGTTTATTGATGAAATATGACTATTTGTCAACTTAAAGATCTGCTTGTTGGAAACTTCATAAAGATTACAACATGCAACATTTTTCCTTTGCTCCAATTCAACAAGTTCATCTGTGACCACAAGAACTAATTTGTATTATCCCTGTGTTTGCATAAGAGGAGGAGTTGAATCTGCACAGGCACATAAGTCCCGTGTTCACCCAGCTACTCAGCTCTGCAGAAAACAAAACACAGTGCTCAGTGCTGTATTTTTCAGACTTTCAGGCTGGGAATTATTTTAATAATTTCTGTAAAGCTTTCATGTCTCGTACTATAATACTCATGTCCAGGACAAAGGCAACCTCATAGGCCTCCTAGATAATGCTTTAGGTGTCTTCTCAGAGAAGAAGTTTCTCTGTGTTTACTGCTGCGTTTCAAAGCAGTAGAGTTTTGTAGAAGTAACCAATAACTATTTCTGAGAGAGCACACTGCAAAATCTCTGCCCTTAGCATAAGCATAATTTTGAAACTATCACTCCCATTTCCTGCACATATATAATGAACTTCTAATGAAGGTTTTCTTTAAACACACATTTCCAGAAAATTAAACATGATGTTACATACTACAGAATCAGAATAGTTTGGGTTAGAAAGGCCCTTAGAGAACATCTAACCACAACATCTCTTAGCCACAAGCAGGGACATCTTCCATTAGACCATCCCTTAAACACTGCCAGGGATGGGGCATCCACAGGTTCTCTGGGCAACCTGTGCCAGTACCTCACCATCTTCACATGTAAAGAATTTCTTACAATATCTAATGTAAACCTGCCCTCTTTCAGTGTAAAGCCATTTTGCCTTGTCCAATCACTACATGCCCTCATAAAAGTTCCTTTCCAGCTTTCTTGTAGGTTCCACTTAGGTAACGAAAGCCTGCTAGATTATCTCCCTGGAGTTCAAGACACTGACTGATACCAACTAGTGCTTTCTACAGCCTCATCCATTCATTACAGAACAATTTAAAAAATACATCATGGCAATATATTCTTAACATTTTACCTATTTACCATAGTAACCAAAAACAACATTAGGTAACAGACTGAACAGGACCCTTGAGTGGGCCTGTTTTACCTGGTGAAAAAAAGAAAACCTGAAATTACACAAGAAAAAAATCTATGTATTTTGAAAGGATATGAATGCCTTACGGGTTCTGTTAGCCACTGCTTCCACCACCATCATTCTATGAATATCTCTAGCTGATAGAAGGTGAGTGCAAAGGTGAAATGGCAGTGCAGTGGATGAGTAGAGATCACCAGTGGGGGATAAAACTATATTGAGATCAATTTTCTGCTGGCTACCACTGCACATTTAAATCAGTCAAGTCAGTTCTTTGAAGCCAGATGCATAGTATCTTTGATTCAGAAGACTGTTGAGGCCACACATACAAATCTCAATCATAATCAGAACGCCATCACCACACTCCCTCATCTTTTAAAAAACATGACTTTCAATCTTCCTCAGCCCACCTCGCCCCCAAATCCTAATGTAATTCCTTGTCTATTACTTAGGCAAGAAGTGAATATTGTGACTTAATAAAACCCCACACTCCTCATTCAAGCACACAGCTTGGTTGGTCACCCGACTTTCAAAATTTTTTCTCACATAAATTAACCTAACGAATAAAAAAATATTTACTGTCTTCTAAAAATAATATAGAAATGTCCACAATAGTGATGAATTCCTGTTCAATTATAGCACAGAGAATGATCACAATTTGTAAGAGCTTAGTTTCTTAAAACCTGAAAATTTCTGAAAACCTCTTCAGGTTTTTTTCCTTGAAATCTTAATAGCAACAAATATCACTGCATCATCAAGAATTTCACAATCAGAGATCTCAAAGTACTTCTAGCAGTATTATATCCACAATCAGAATCATGAAAGAAGCCAGGTTCCTTAAATGCAGAGTAGTTCCTTATGATGCACTTGCACCCATATATACATATATATACATATATACATATATACATACATACAATATATATATATATATATGTAACAAGGACAATTTGTTGTATTGCTGCTATTTCTCCTGGTACACATCCTGCAAAGATCAAGCTACAGAATGCTGAAATGCAGCATTCTTTGTTCTGTGAAACTTAAGGGAAAACTTTAAACATGGTTATTTTTAAATATGTGACAATGCAGCTACTGGCAAAGAGATTTCAGAATTTGTGGTGACTGACAAAAACGATACAGGAGACTAATTTAAAAGTAAGACAACTGTAGAATGACAAGCCTTTCTTTCTTGTGGTTGTGCTATGCATACCTGTACTTGTTTTTGCATTTCTCTGCATTGCAACTTAAAAATCTCAAGTATAGTATCTTCAGATCAAATACGAGACTGCTTTTTAACTAAAACAATAAACAAACCATTCTCTAAGCAAAATTGACACTGGCATCTCTTAAACAGAAACATTGATAAACTACACCTGGAGGTGTTTTTTCCCAAGCTTGACATACGACAAAACAAGAAAAACCCGCTATTTTATTGTTTGGAATTTTATATTTATATTAGGTCGAAGAGGACATTCTCAACATGTAAGGAAAAAGGAGAAAGTCATTGAAACCCACTACTCTATTAGTCACTGTACACACACATTTATTAGGAACTGTCAAAACAACACTGTGTACATTTGCAGAAAACTGGCTTTCACCTTGGGAGCTGGATGCAGAAAGAAAGCCTAGAAGTACCTGGAAAGTGAAGATTCATGGGTCAGGTTGGAATTGACATCCTACACACATGAGCAGAACCATATTATAACCACAGTTTCCTCAAACGTTTACTCAGATCAAGCAGCCAGTTGTACACTGCCTCAAAGATTTACAGAAAAGGGGAGCAATCACCCTCATCAGATAGTAAGTAGCAGAGTAACTTGGGAAGAGTACGAGCTAAAACAGTAATAGAGAGGTAGTGCATGAGAAGAAAAATACTTGATTTCACCTAAAGTTATATTTCACTTGGAAGAGAATTTTATGTCCTCTATGCTACTACTAATTAAGTGACAGAGAAAACAAAAAATATGGTTTGGTCTGTTGCTCTTCCTGCAGCAGAATGCAGAGGGATCACAATTCTGCTGAAACCGAATATGGCTAAATGAAAACATAAAACTGTGCAGAATTCAGGCCTTCGACCATCTTGGCTTTGTAGGTGACAAATCAGTTGAAACGTATTATGGAATGCACGAGATCCTCCCAGGAGCCAAAGCAGAGAAGCTGGTCTGTCCTACCACTTAGAACAGCAGCTTTCAGGCTCAGTTGAAGGCTACCGTTGGGAGGGATATTTGGTTGGTAAGACTCTGCAGCAAAACTCCCTGAGGTGGAGGTGAAGCTCCCCAGCTCACCATGTAAAATGCATCTGGACAAGTTCTGGAGCAGAACTAGAGTGTCTCTTCTCCATCAAAAGAAGGCAGCAAGGTTACTGAAATGAGGCTCCCACAGAAACAGTTCAGTCCATCTAATGTGGTCAATCACCTAGACAGATTGTGTTCTCATCCTGATATCTTACAAAGAGATCCTTACCTATAAGGTAAGCCAAGGTCAACAGCCTTGACCATCACCCTCTGTCAACAGTTGCCACAACTGAGTTGATCTGCCTCAAGCTGGTACAGCTATTGCTCAGGCAGTCCTCCTTAGGTGAAAAGTGCTAAGTACTCTTTGAATTTTTTTCTCTATTGCTTAAAAAGTATTATCTCCATGACACTGTATCATAGCTCTTGAAAGAAACATAAGGACCAAACTACACCTCCAACCAAATTACACTCTGCAAATTAATAACTGAAACAGACCATTTTCATCTTGGTCACAAAAACACCAAAGAATTTAAGTGACAATTCACTCATAGACATGAACAGAATTCCTGTATGGAATTACCAGTCCTGATAATGCATATAGCAGGGATACTTGTATTTTTCATTAAATGAACAGTGGTACCATTGTATCTTCCTTGTGCAATTATCTGACTCCTTAATTGATATTAACAGATTAAACCTACAAGAGTTGCTTGATGTTAGGAAACATTTCAATGGCATTTCATTTAGTGTTACAGAAAAGCCTATGAAACAGGAAAGCATCTCAAATTTCAAGAAAAAAAAAGCCAGAAAGAGAACTAAGGTGTCCTGAAGTCTGTTCCTACATCAATAGCCCCAGTGATGGCTTTTTGAGATTTAACAATGCACAGGTTTAAGCTAAGAACCACTTTAGAAAAAACAGGATAGGGTACATATCGTTCTATTGCCAAGTGTTTGCTCCATTGACAGAATATCTTTAATTTAAAATCACTACATAATCTTCTTACTTGTTTTGCTTACAAGCCATATTTGCATATTCCACTTGCTTTAAAAAAAAGTAAGCATATAATAATTTCACCATTCGCTGAATTATCTCCTGTGTATCATTTTAGTAATTTATAAACATTTCATTAAGACAACGGTCAATATTCTACACAATATTATTTCATGAACTACTAATGTAACAACAACAAAAGAGCCTGGCAAGATGAGAAAAGATTTATCCCAAAAAAGAATGGATAGACTTTTATGAAGTAGATCATGAAGTAGATAATTACCTCAAATAAGGAATATGAAATGTCTACATTCATGTGGAGCAATTTGTTTCAAGAATAATCTTTAATATCTTAAATATTTATGAAAAACTAAGCAAATGTTATCCATTACAAATATTACTCAAGTTGTTTCATCATTTCCTTACCTACGCTACTGAAATCGCATTAACCATCTTCCTTAAAAAAGGGAAAGAATACCTCCCATTGTATCGACAGCTAGTCTGAGTGCTTTCTGCAGCAGAAAAATCTTTTTATAAATTTAATCTGGCTGTTTCTGAGATGATAATAAAGTTAGTCATTCTAGTGCAGCCACAAAACTTACAGCAACAAAATACCCATCCTCACTGTACAAGTGATGCACTGAAAATAGTTCAAGTGACTACTACAATAAAGCCTAAGAAAGATACTGAATTACAGAAAAACTGGAGGAAATGGAAGATAGAACTGAAACATAAAAATCAGTCGATGTTCTGTAGCTTCTTAATTAATATTAATTCAAGCTTTTTCATGAACCAGAACCTCACACTCTTATGCAGGAAATGCAGTTAACCAAATACAGCTTTGTGCCAGATAATCAAAACTACACTGCAAAACTACTACCATGCAGCCAGGCACAGCTCGTTAGTGAAAGTCAGCATCCTCTTCTCTCCACCTTCAATTCAGAAAAAAAATCCAAACCCACCCACCCAAAAAAACCCAAAGCAGCAAGCCCCACCTCCGATCAAAACAACCAGACAAATCAACAAAAAATACCACCACCACCTAAATCCCCACCCAACAAAACAGAACCCCCTCATAGATAACTTACAGCATTTTAGAGGCATTTTTTTATGGTTTAGGTGTAATTCAGAAGCAAAAAAGCAAGAGAACAGATAAAACTCCTCATGAATTCTCACAGCTTTTTAAATGGGTTCAAAGCAGGACAGGATCCCACCTCGTGTGACCTTCTCCTCTCTTCTCCTCAAAGGATCCCTCAGATAAACCAGAGACTCCCTAAAGAGAATAAACTCTTTCCAGTCTGTGCTTAATTTTCTATTTTATACAGCTGGGAGCAACGACAACAATTTCTGCCTAAAGCACTCATCTGCGCAGAAAAAGTGTCACAAATGAAATTTCACCCTCAAAAATATTTTCTTGATGCTACTCACAACTCAAGTGAACAGCAAACTGTTTAAAATCAGTTTGTTGGCTGCTGTTCTTCCATAGAAATGTTAAGAAGCAAACATCAGCATTCGTAAAAAGAATGTATCATACAAACTCTTATCTTCCCTGCACAGAGTGAAGGCAAAAGATGTCTTTAGAAATTTCTGTGTGATTAATTTCAAATGAATGTTTACATGAGAGTGTTGGAAAGAAGACTCAAGAGATTCCAAGGTACAAGCAAGTCAGAATTGATCATTTATTATCTTCTTTGAGTTCAATATAGTACACAACTACCTATAAATAGATATGTATGTTTTCTGTAAACTATTTATTAAAAAAACCCTGGTAATAATATGCTCAATACCACCAGATTTTCTGCAAATACTACCTTACCTACTAATTAGAATAAGACTAGGTTAAGGGTTTAAACCTTTTATGTTTCCTTCATTTTCCACCTACACTTCTGCAACTAAGTTGGACTGAAAATGATGGGGGCTAAGAGAGGCCATACAACACTACATGTCCTGCAGGTCTCCAGGAGGAATCTCCAGGAATTTAAGTATGAGATTTAAGTTTCCCTGTAGTGCAAGATAAGGTTTAAGTTAGCTCTAAACTTTTATTAAGGAAGATACATTAAAATTTACTTACCTAATAATTAACTCTTTCAAATTCCCTTTACCTTCTGTTACTCAGAGGGATTATGAACAGATAAACTCAACTCCTATTCCTAGCAACTCTGAGAGAGACCATTTCAGGGACAGTATAAACCACTGTGATTAATCAAAAGCAAGGATAAATACCAGCAGCATTCAAAATTGCAATTATTTTCCTTTATTTTTATTATGGAAGGGAATAAAATAGCTTTACTACTTTAAACCCTATGTCTTCAGAAAAACTGGTCTTCATGTCTAAGACACTGCAACAGAGTTTGGCCGGCTGTGTTTCCCCCATGCAAAGGGCTAACATTCTTCTACCCCACAGAAAACTGCAAAAGGTGAATATTTCTCTCTTGATATGTTCTATAATCAAACATAATTATCATGTACAAGAACATACAAACAAAACAACAGCTGTATTTACCAAGCACACAAAGCCTTAGAGTTTGCATGTTCTGCTTTCATAAAGTATAGTTAGAAATTCTGTGACCTGTTTTCTAATCTGTTTTAAACAAGTACTGTAGTACTCAGAGTATATTGGATATGCATTTGCATCCATCTGAAATACCAATATAAACTAGTATATTATGTAATTTAACAATAAGTTAGCAATAACTAAGTGCACAAACATGAAAACAATCTTTCCAAAGTTTTTTATCAAATAATATTTACTCTATTCTATGTTTATGAGCTCTATTTTGAAAGACTGATAAAAATTTTTGACCTACCACTCATACAAAAAGGCTCCATCCAGGAGCTGAAAGTATACAGCACAGCATTTTCTTTCTCAGAATATGAAAATGCTTACAAGTGAATTGCTTTGCTATACCTAGTATATTAATAGAAATATGATTTTATTGAAATTAAGTCATATGAATAACAGCACATTTGTTACGATCAAATATTTATGTCAAGTAACATTTCTGATGGTAAATATTATTATGTGAAATTAAAGACTAATAACAGCAACTGTTTTGTAGAATTTTGGTACATTTTTTCCTCAAGAATGGTAGGCCACTGCTTCCAAGAATGATACTTGGTCCAGCTCCAATCCAATCTTTAGTCCAGGTATCATGAAGCATTCCTTCTTGGGGAAAAATGCAAATGAGTCAACAAGAAACCCCCTTTGCTTTTCCACCTTTTAATATGTCCTTCATTAATTTATATTTCTTCATTCAAGAAAGAAAACTTTTATATGGATTGAGATGATTTAAAAATAAGGAAGGAAAGCAAATCATGCTGGTTCTTCCTACAAATGAAGAGAGTACTATCTTCCCCACAAAGCTATTTCAGGTCTTTCTGTGTTAGGTTTTGTACTCCCAAGGAAGACATTTAAGCTGTTCCCTTCGTCTCCTCTGCTTATGTTTTTTTGCTGTTCATGCTTCAGAGCTTTCCATGACCTCTGTATGACTAGTATGACAACATGACAGCTGCTTCTTAACACCTAATTAGACAAGAGTCAACTTACCAGTGTAACTATCAGACTTACACTAGAAACATAATGGAACTATATATCAAATATTGGTATGCAGATACCTGTCAGATAGCTTCCCTGGTCCATTCACAGGCAGCACTACACATGAGATAGAGGTTTCTTTCAAGCCTCAAACATACCCGTAGCACTAAAATGATGAAGCAATTTTTGCTTCAGTCTAACTACACCCAAGCAAGTACAAACAAAGCACAGGGTCTTGCAAGCAGAGCCCTAAACTGACTGCAGTAAGGAATGAGCTGGGGTAATTAGTACATTTTTTTAATACACCTTACAAGCATATTATACACTGTGTATCTTTCTGGTTTATTAGGGGAACACATCTTGAGAGCTTCATGAAGGAAATACTTAGTGGCGTAACTGAAAGTTTTACAGTAAGTATTTTTCTCTAGCACTTAACCCCTTTCTCTCATGCTACTGTGTGAAGAGGGTCCTCCTCCTCCCCAGGAAGACTGAAGAGGTGGTGGTAACTGAAACCCATGCCCACATGGTTTCAGGTCCTCTCACTGAATGAGCACCCATTTCACTCCCACATACTACCAACCGAGTTACTCCATTTGGGATAGCACTGTCATTACAGCTGATCACAGCATTAAACCAGAAGGAGGGTGGGGCAGGAGGAGCTCAGGCGTTTTGTAAGGAACAAAGAAACCTCCTAACAGAAAATAAAATGGGCAGGCAGCTCCAGCAGATACTGGCTCCTGGGAGAGCCAAAAAGGAGGTGAACTCACAAGCAAACAAAGGCAAGTCCAGTGCAGATGCTGCTCTGAAACCGGCATCTGTGAGCAGCCCGGGGAAGAACTTTTGCCATCCCCTACAAGGCAAAGCTCCTCCTGGCTGGCCTTCACATGCAGGGCTGCAGAGCCCAGGGATGCTCCTCTTACCTTCTTCCGTGTGAAAGTTTCTCAGAAGCTGTTTAGCAACCATTAGAGAGACTCTGTTCCCAGAATACCCATCCCTTACTACAGGCAGGGTTCCCTCATCTCTTCACCCCCAAGGCACACACCAAACCCAGAAGGGCTGACAGACTAAAATACGAAGCTCTGGCACAGCAGCTAAACAATAAAAACACATGACTCCATCTTTATTTTCATCCCACAAATCCTGTGAGAGGCTCAAATGTTGGGTTTGTGCTCCCCTTGCTCCTTGAGTGTTGCTCACAACTTTTATATGTTTCTCAGTGCATACTGGCAGGGGTGCGCACACACTGTGAAATCCAGGCAGGCTCCAAGGCCAAGCACATTATAAATCCACCCAGAGGAAAGCACAGTTCCAGATATTGTGGCACATTTCCTGCAGCTTATGGCAGATCAACCTTAACTTGAGAGTGCTTTTTAACTGCTACTTCCCCTGGAGAGTCACTAGTTTTTGAGGGTTTTTGCTGTTCTCTCGCATTTGATGTCTTCTGAGGCAAGAAGCCACACACTAATTAAGCAGCTCCTCCAAAATGAAGGTAGACACCCACCCTTTGCACACTCTCCTCCTACAAGGAGAGGGGACCTGGGCAAGTCAGCTCATTAGCTGGACAGGAGTGACACAACTGCTATTTTATTGAAGCTCTTATTTGAACCATTTCAAATCTAGCAAGTTTGGAAAAATACTGATAAAGTAAAGATTGAACAAAACATGTTTTCATCGTGTTCCTTGCTTATTTTAATATAAATACCATTTATGCACATGCTTTCATGTGCATACACACACACACAAAGTGACAAAGGCTCTAAAGACATAAATATAACACTGGCACTGACTGAATTTAAGAAATCAGGTCAAGGGTAATATTAACAAAGAACAATTTTATAATTAAAAAAATTATAATTAGATTCTCCACCACCCAAAAAATCCCTGCTTTTTGTTAGGAAAAAAAAAGTAAATTGAATAGCTAAGTTCTGAGAGGACATCCTTGCTAGCTTTACGTACTACATCATACAGATATTTCCATGCTTAGTATATGAGAGAAATTCAGCATTCTTTTCAGATGCTGCATTTGCTCAAGCAAATAGACGAAAAATTGAAAAAACTTAAATTTTAGGGAAAAGTGAGGGATGAAAACTACTACTGGGTCAGTAAGAACACAGACTGTCACAGTCAGTAAGAACAGGGACAAGCAGGCATATTTTAAGGTGAAAGCATACGGTGCCATCATTTTGCATTTACATTTTTTGACAACTCAGTGTCCTAGCAGGCATACCACTTAAAGTGTCACTTTGGTATGGCTGAACGGAGTGACATTTTAATGTTCTGCTTCTCCAGCAGGGAAAGTCAGGTGGCAGCACTCTGGAGTACCACACTGTCACAGAGACCACATCCATGGCTTGTGCCCCTTCCGACTGCCCAGACAGGGCCCAGCTCCCATGCCACTGACCTCCTCAGCTGAGCAACTTCAGCAGCTCAAAGGAAGAGTTTCCAGTCACATCTCTGACATGCCAAAACAGACAGCTACAGGACTACTGTTCTCTTCAAGAGAAACTTTTATTCCTCCTTATAATAACCTTGTTGCTGAAGTTACATATCTATTTAGATCTGATTATATACCAGATTATTACCTACTCTGAAAGTTTTCAATTTTTTTTTTTTGTATTTTTATTCACTTTACACACACACTATAAACAAAGAATGCATAGATTAATAAATAACTAATTTTTACTTATAAAAGTAATATCACTCAGAACTCAGTTAAAATTGTGGATAAGCAACATGCCTTCCTGAGTTGCAGAAAAGTATTGTTTTTCTGGATACTCTTACAAGATTAGAAGAAATCTCTAGATATCCACGAACTAGATGGCATCTGAGTTACAACTACTGTTTAACTCAAACATCAGCTACTGTAGCCAATAGTGTATACCACCGAGATGTGGATACATAACTTAGGACATGACACCTCCTTTCTCTCCTAGGGCAGCCTCATTGCTCTGACCTCTTCTGAATTATATGTGGCTTTCTGCTTAATTAATAAAGTCCACATGATGTTCATTTGCATTTAAGTAGAGTTATTTGCATTATAAATCCTGGGTCATCTGAGAAAAAGTTCTAAATTCACTTAATATCCTTAGTAATTAGGCTTTCTATGGTCATGGGTTCTTGTTTTATGAACACTCATGTAACTGTAGTTTTCATTTGTACTTGCATCTGGTTTCAAAAAGATTACATTGAATATCCTTCAAGCCACTTTTAGTGCTATGGCAAGAGATACTTGAGAGCATGATAACACTAGGAATCTATTCCTGTTCTTATTTAGTACACCAAAGCAGAATTAAATTCAACTATCAGGGCAAAGTACTGTAACGTAACTGCAGTTCACACAGGCACGAGGTGGCAGCGTGAAGGACTAGTTTCTGTTAGCCATTATTTTTCTTTCTAGAGGAAACTTTTACTTCCAGGAAGAAAACATTTATTTAACACGTCATTCCTTTGCACAATAGGCAAATGAGAAGTATTTGAGTCCGAATTTTAATATTTTATGCTATTAAAATGTTATCCACCAAGTCAACATTCTTTATAATTTTTTTTAATTATAATTTCAGTTCAGCTAAAAAAACTCACAATAAAACAACTGAGGGCATATCCAGTTGTCACCACAAACCACAGAGTTAACCATTCAAAGCTAAACAAGAATTTACTTAAAACAACCACAATGTCATGATGCTGAAAGATGATTATATTTGGCGCCTCTGTATTTACTTCTACTTTTGCATCATTCATTTTATACCCATGCAGTAACAATGAAAAACAAAACAACTCCTCCCACTTATTCTGGACTTACACAGGCCTGCAAACGTAAGGAGTCCCTATCCAAGAAGGTGTGGAGGAAACATGATATGAAATTCATTCAATTTCTCAATTTTTTAAAAAGACGTGTTTTGAAAAAATGTAGTCTTTGATCCCTTTTGTATAGGGTTGGATTGTCTGAAAATCTATAATGAAAAACTCTGGGAAATCCAACAGACTATATTAAAAATGTTCTTTTTGTTATCAGGCTTCTTCTAGGAGAAAGAAAGGCAAGCAGAAAGAAACTACATGCAACAGCTTATGTGACTAGAAAATAGCGAACACCTTTCAGATGTTTAAAAATTTCCCACGTCATAACACCCCTATTGCTCTAAAGGCATTGAATCTTGTGAAATAAAAGTTCATTTTACAGAGAGTACAAATGCTGAAAACACAAATATTTTTTCAAAACAAGGGAAAGTATAGAGACAAACACCATTTTCTTACACTAACATCACAATTTTTAACCAACAGACCCCTTCACAAAGCTTCCGGTATTGTTCTGCATAATTTGCAAAATCACCGCCAAGCACAAAGGTGCATGTCTTCTCCCAAACCCTCCAGCAGCTGTCCTGCCTCACCCTGCAGGTTTCTGCAATATGCAAGCCGAGAAGAGAGCTGTGTGTGACAGAAACAATTTCTGCCTGGGACAGAAATTTCTCCTGGTGGGAGCTGCCAGCCAGCTCTCCCCAGTAAGGCAGTTTGGCCCTTGGGGAGGGAGCACCAGGAAACAGCCCTTCCTCTGCTCACTCACTAGAAGCTGACAAGGCAGTTCCCTATAAAGGTCATAGTGCAGAACTGGTTTCTGGAGAGTTTTAAGCTCCCTCCTCAGCCTTCAAGTACAAACAACATGGAGCCATTTGGCTGCCATCACACTGGTTAGTGAGAGGCATCTGAAAAAACAAAGGCAGCAGCCAACCCTTAGTCCACGATTCACAATGCTTGTTTTTAAGACAATGGGAAGCAGAAGACAATGCGAAGCCAGGGAGTTCTGAACTATCCTTCTTTTTTCCTTTGGTTGTCAGTTGTCAGGATTGGGAATATTATGCTGACTCCCGCTGTCTCATTTTTCATTAAAAAAAAAAGCCCAGCTGCTTCAACATCTCTATTACCCTACAGATCCAAACACCACTGGAAGCCTTTGAGCATTATTAAAACGTTAACCACTGCAACCTCTCAGGCTGTTTAATCACATGTATGCATCCTGTATAATCAGCACCTTACACTAATTACCAGTTATCTAAAACACTTAAAACGTGTTTGCCATGAAGAAGCTGCAGTCAATTTTATCTTTTAACATGATCTCCAAAATCACGTAAGCATTATGACACCTATTGCACGAGGAAAGACTCTGGTCATCTAATCTCTGCCATATGCGAACAAGTCCCATAAAAGACAATTGAAGTGTTTTGGGGATGGTCTTTAATTTGTAGCAGCTCTGGAAAATGTTATCTACCAAACTCTAGGATTATCAACTCTGATAAAGCAATTTAGTTGACTAAAACATGCAGTTTGAGACTACTTTCTCACTATGGCTCACAAAGAATAAAGCTAAGGAAATGTGTTTAAGATAATAGATCGGCCCTGTTACAAAATCTAAGATGAATGTTTCTGCTCAGATAAACATGAAACATTTTTGACTGTCATTAGAGATCACCTGTTTTGTTGGTCAAGTTTTCTCAAGCAATCTTAACAGCTTTATTTCTAAAGATGAAGAAAAAATAATTTTTAAAGGCTTCTGCACAAGTTTTCAGAAACTAGCACTTTTATCAAGTATCATATAACTTCACTTCAAACTGTCAAATTATCTCTTTCCTCAACAAAAAACTTAATAAGTCAAAAATTAGGAGGGTTTCCTACACTCCAATACTGCATTTCCAAACTGTGAAAATCACAAGAGAAATTTCTGAGTAGTGAGTGCAAAATTCTTCCTGCAATCTAAGTTTGCAGCAGAAAACAAGAGAAGATGCATACTATTTGCATAAAAATATGGATTTTTACACTATGCAGCTTACAGTCAACAACTAAATTTCAACTATCAGAACTACAAAAAAATTGCAAACTTTTTGCAATTAAGAGGACCAAAGTGTTGAGGGCATCTGCAGGGAAAAACCCCAAACAATCCACCCCAGCTTTGCAACTGTTACTTTCTTCTACATACTGACTCCTCTGATGTCAGTAATAAAAGAAAAATCAGTTATAATTCAAAGAAATTAAGTTACTGAAGAGTTTGGAAAAAGAAATTAAAGAAAGTGATAATGACCTCAGGAAAGGTTAATCATAGCCCTCCCCCCCTCCTTTTTCCTCTGATCCTTATTAAGAATTTTTTCTGCCATCATTACTCTTTAAGTAGTCCCAACAGATTACTCTAAACTATGGCCTTATTAATATGAATGAGGGTAAAAAACTGAGAGTAGACATAAAGTATACTGCATATCTATTTCAATAACTTTAGAAGTATTCTTGAAAAACAAGGAATAGGAATAAAGATCACCAAATGCTTTCCAAAATTCTCTGCCTAACACTTAATAACCAAGGCACCTAAAAAATTCAATTTGAAACCGGGCAGAAACACTAATTTTTGTTTTGTTTTGATTTTTTTGCTAATTTCAAAGCTTTCCATCAAGAGCAAATCAGGCTTAAGCTTAAAACTAATAAGACTTTATTAACTAACACTAAAAGAAAGAAAAAAAACAAAAATGAGGATGGAACTTTCAAAACACTTTTCCTCCCTCTCCACACCTTCTTTTCTCCTAGCTGACAATGTAAAGAAAACAACATTCAGAAATCTCAGTCAGTTTTCCACCTCTAAAACAGTCTTTCTTTAGTTCACTTAGGGAGGGAACCACCTCTCCTTTGCTATGGTCAATTTCCCCACAAGAAAACAGATCTCTTGTAGATCCATTCTTCATGAACAGCAACGGCCCGATCCTTTGCATTCATGAAATTCCTCCCATGTTCACAGTTGTGTCTCTCGGCCACATCGATGTATAGGGTCTTATTTTAAAAGATAACTCTTCAAAACAAAGGTTCTCTTTGTCTTTGGGATCACCTTCACCTCCAAGGAACAGAGATTCACTTCTCTTCGAGGACAAAGAGCCTTTATCACTTCATCTCTCTGTTCAACTTCTCATGAAATCAACAGTCTCCTCAACATTTCACTCCTTTGCTCAGGTCTACAATTTGAACTCTTTTATCTCCCCCATATTTCTTTATGGTTTAAAGAAAACATTTCAACATGCTATAACCAACCACCATAGCTTACAAGAGTCTTCTACAGCTCAAAAGCAACTTCTCACACTCTTTCTACTTGGACTTTCACTCTTTCTTGACTGACTTTGATACTTCATGTGGTCTTTACACATCTGCATTCTAATTTCTCTCACTGGAGAGAAGATGGAGGCTTTCTAAGTTCCATCTGTGCACTGATGCACTCAAAGAGGTAACAAGAAACAGCATCTGGCCATGGTAGTCCATGGTGTCATGTTTCAAAGCCGTGCTTGGGGGGACTATCAGAGGGTCCAGGCCCAGAAGGCAGTCATGGGAAAGTTGGACAGATTCCCAAAATTCCTTTTCCACCCCTCAGTCTCATCAGGTGCTCCGGCCTTATCACGCCTCCCGCCTCTCTGCCCAGGCTCCCAGAGGCAGGTTCAGCTGGGGCCAGCAGCAGAGCAGGCTCTGTGCCGCAGATGTTCCCAAATCAGCTGCCCCTGCCTGGCCCCGTGGCCTCCTGCTCCCCCCCACTGGGCCCAGGGCAGAGGTGTGTGCTCTGACAGCCGGGAGCAAAGAGACCTGCCCGGGCTGCTTCAAAGGGAATAACAACTAGAAAATGCTTTCCCATTGGTCCAATAAAATGCCAATCTCAAAACCAGCCAGCTCACTTCTCTGGGCTGGTCAAACTAGGACACCATACCACGTATTAGCTGCTCCACAGTGGGTTTTGCATAGGTAGCTTCAGTCATGTGCGAATGCCAAGTTTTATCAAACTGATTTGCTAGTACTTTATATTTCAGTAAACCCTGCTGCACTAAATAGCTAATTAAATATCTTTAAACACTGCTCTAAAAAGTGACTTCACCTATGTTATACACTGATTTACCAAATGAAGAAAAATTTATTTGAAGAATGAAGTCTATAATTTTATAGTATACCTAGTTTTAAACTAAAGTATCAGATGAAAGCAGAAGACGACTTAAATTTTTACTAGTTCTCTGATTTTATTCTACTGCAGCTCTGCTGTTACAAGTTTATTTAACCTGCTTTTTAACTTCTACTTGAGAAACAATTCTTTGGCAAGGTATTTTGTTACATCACATAACTAGGTGTACAGGTCATGATCCTGTTCCTTCTAAACACAGAGGTGAAACATATATTTACATGAATGAGAACATTTCAGCACTGTATGGTTGCACCTGTTGTGTGTGATGTACCAGTCCTTTGAACGGTTACTTATGAATGTGTTTATGTTATTCTTAATTCTTATTACCAAAAAAAAAGCACTTACTCATTATACTTACTAAACAATCAAATAGACCAGTTATTAATGACCTGTTCCTTACGTACTTTTAAGGACTACCAGTACCTAACCAATAAGCACCAATTTTAACACTATTTTTCTTGAGGTTTAGCCTTCCTATAAATCTCATCTGCAAGCTAGATTTTACTGAGACTTAAAAAAAACCCCCACATACTATTTTTCTACATGAGCTATCTATTTCAAACCAGTTATTAAAAAGGTTATCTTCACTGTTGCTTTGCATATTTATGATTTTTAGAACAAAATGCAGTACAAAAATAATCTCAGTACAGAGAAGGCGCTCCATTCTGACTACATCTCCACACACTGTCATTTGGATTTATTAAAAAGTCTGCTTACAGGCATTCCATGCTCACACACATTGCTTTTTGACCCCATGCCCTCCAAGTAGAAAGTGTGTTAGGCTATCTTCAGTACAACATAGATGCCATGAAAACAACCTGGGATGAAGTAGGCACAGATGCAATGATTTGTACATTATACTGTGTATCCACTTCCAATAACACAAACACTTTCTCTCAACCAATACATGACTGCAGGCAATCTAGTATTTGCTGAACTCTGGAAGGTATCTGAAATCTGAAATAGAACAGTTGTACATTTTTATAGCCCTAAATACTGTAGCCTAAAGCCTAAGTTAAGTATCTAAAATTCTTCTCTTCCCTTGTACAGGTATCTTCTGAATTACCAAGACTGAAATGCAACCATTTCTATTTCTGCAGAGGAACACTATACAAACCTTATGTTGGAAGGCACCTACAGCACTGGGTTTCAGACTGCAACTGGTGACAGCTACAACATCACCAACATAACTTCCTAGGACAAGGAGACAACTCCTTTATTTCAGCTACCGATGCATGGCTGTTGATTCATATGCAATACTGTATATATGATTTAACTCTGTACAATCATAAAACAGACTTGACTTTACTTTTGCAAGGAAGGATTGCTAACTTAATGCTACATGAACAGATATGTCTTTTTATCTATTTTACCAGCAATTTCAGCTAGAACCTAATGCATCATACAATTATACTACAACTTGTTTGCTTGAGTATCTTTCTAACAAAGTATGCTTTCCAGAAAACAAATTACTATGTGTATTAGTTTGCTGCAAAGCCATGACAGAAAGTCAGTAATTCTCTTTTATTTGTGGAGTTGGACATTAATGTTTTGTATTTCCATGTCCATAAATTCAGCTAGCAGACTATCTAGCTCCAGATCCGATCCTGTCTTATGAGTCTTTTAACATATTGTACTCTCTCATTTTTGTTTTATTCAAGAAACAATGATTTTTCTTTCAACCAAGAACAGTACAAGGTCCATAGTGGTGAACTGTGGAACCTCTAAATAGGGTCAGGAACCTCTTGTTTTTAGTACCATGTAACATCTCCAGGCATTCTTTGACTCCTATAAAATTATGGGTTTCTCCCTTAAAAATGCAATTGATGGGCTAAGGTTCATTTTTCCTATTTAGTGTATGATAATTTCTGAGACATACTCCTCCAAGACTTCAAACGTACCTTATCAACCACCTGATCAGAAACCTCCTGTCTCTTTATTAAATTAAAATTTTCTCTCCCAATTTTATTGGTAGCAAAAAATCTCCTGAAGAATGTGTAAAATATAATTATACATCAGTTAAAGGCATCTAGCTCACTTTAAAGCATGAAGAAATTCCATATGGAGTGATTTTGTAGACATAAAACCAACACACAGGAAAGCCAGCATCAAACCTGTCATTCTAATAGCTCTGCTGTGTAGCTACATAAACTCTATAGGTCAAAATTACTTTAAAAGTTGCATGAATATACTTGCACATGCAAAGAGAGAAAAGGATAGCTATTCTTTTGCTTCCTGACAATAAGGCAGCCGGAAGGATTTTATTTTTCCCTGCTTAATTCCTCACTTTTAAGATCAAAAACATCTGTTAACATCTATTTTTCTGATGCTTCTGTTGAAGAATATTGGTATGAATTGACAGTTGCTGTTATCATTAACTGAAAAAAAAGGCAAATCAAACAAAAAGGACTGATAATTTAGATGTTAACAAAGACACTGTCTAATCAAAGAATAAACACTTCTCTGATCAGTTAGTTATGTTGCAATTTAAACTTACTGCAGGGTGAAACATCCCAAAGCAAAGGGGAAGTGAAATGTCATTAATGGTTCAGACAATTTAGATTAAAAAAGACCATAAAGAGGACAACTTAATCCAAGTTTTTTCACATAATGGACTAATTACTGAAACAGACAGTAAGAAGCTCATGTTCTTCATGACAGTCAGACTCGATCAGAAGACATTTCTCAACATAAATCAACCTACTTCAAAGAATTAATATTTCATTATCTCTCAGCAGTTACAGGAAAAGGAAAACTCCCAAGGTGAAATATAAGTTCCACCACTTTTATGCAAAGTAGCAGGCAATCGTTATGACCAGATTCTTTTTCATGTACATAAAATGCTATTGGAAGATGTTTTGCAAACACAAATCTTTTCTCAGTTTAAGTGCTCTTAGCAGCCCTGAAAAATCACAGATGTAAAGAATAATTTAGGTTGGAAAAGACCAAGGTTTTTACCTAATTTACCTAGTATTTACCTAATACCTTGATTAACATAACACTGCCAAGTCCACCACTAAGCCACACTCCTAAGAACCCTCCAAGGATGCTGACTTGATCACTTCCCTGAGCATCCTGTTCTAGTGTTTGACAACCCCTCCCATGAAGAAATTTTAACTGATACCCAATCTAAATCTCCTCCACCACAACTTGTGGCCATTTCCTCTTGTCCTATTACTTGTTACTTGGGAGGTGAAACTCCCAGTTTCAGCCTCTTAAAAAAGATAACTTGCTGTCCAACTACACTGCTATGTATAAGGCATCCATGTGTTGGAAAAAAGGATGCATTATCAGATGAAGGAAAGAAAGTGGTCATGTTCTCAACCTTGATCAAAAGTTAGTCTCAGCTTCTGATCCTACCACTTCTAGCTTTTTACACACATACTTGCTTATTCACCCAGTTCTCTCCAGGAAACCTGCAGTCTCTCTGAACAGATCTTTTACTTAGACAGCATGGCATGAGGAAGAAAAACATAAATAATCAGGTGTCCAAGCATGCCAAAATTTGCAGTTTGAGAAACCAGTAACTGAAGAAGCTAGATGTACTGCAAATAAATTAATGAATTTCAGTGCTCTTAAACAGATGTTTGGAGGAGTGACAGGACCCTTCATGTATGCATTCAAAAATATTAGTCAAAATTACTTCCAATACCAGTAGGACTACATAGTTTACACCAAATAAATGAGAACACTAAAACACATCTCACAATAAGGTTTTTCAGAAAAAAATGAACTAATGGTGCCATCAAAAACATAAGCACCTGACTGTACATGATAGAAAGAATGATAGAAAAGGAACTTCTATAAATAGCCACTTTTTAGGAATTGTAACAAGATGTTCCCAAGATATTTAAATGTGAAGTTTAATTCAGACATTTAGGCAGTATTGGCTAAGACATGAAAAACTTATTACTTCTAGGCAAGCACTTCCAATCCAATGTAAACTAAAATCTGCATCCTTGGTAGCATTGGTACCTCAGTCTCTTTCTTTTTCATGTGATGTGCTAGAGGGGGAACAGAATCACCTATGAAAGGAACAACTACTGCCTTTCTACTTTCCCTGCTTGAAAATTTAGTTTCAGTATGACAATTTCCCAAAAAGAAAACTATAATGTGAAGGTAAGATAATGATCCACGAAGCCCTGAGTTAAAGCCTTATCATTTAGGAAAGAATCATACATTATGATCCAAACTGTAATGATTATTCTTAAGTGGATCACAGAAAACTGACAAAATTGGCAACATGCTGTTGTTCCCTGGTAATTTAAAGCATCAGAAGCACTATGAAGTAAATGAAACGAAAAAAAGAAAAAAACCCCAAACCCAACCCTAGATCAGTCTGAATCATGATTTTGATTGAGAAATGATGATATGGATTCATTAATTGATCCAGGAATAAAGCTTGGTGTCATTTCCAGTATCATTCTGAAATGTAATTCATAACACTATAATTTCAAAGAGATTACTGGGAAGAGCAAGAAGCTCAAGATACTTAGTTACAGAGATACCATTAATTTAAGAAGAACAGGAAATAGATCTAGATGACTTTTATGTCACAACATAGAATCAGAAAAATATTCTACCTTGCTTGCTGATGGACTTAAAGGACTGCCTGAAACCGAGAAAAAGATTACTGTGAAGGCAATAAACTTCACAATTTGCATTACCGGCTGTTCAGGAAGGTTTTCTGCTTCAAAAAAACTTAATCAGAGAATCATTTTTGCCTTCTCTGTCAAATGGTGTTAACAAGGCAAGTCCAAAGGAAGAATGGCAGGAAGGTTTATTTTCCACCTACAATTAATTTATAATGGCAAAACTGTAAATTTCATTTACAATTACAAAACTGAGATATTTCAAGGTACTTCTCTAACATGGAAGAGGGTTGGTTTGTTTGGTATTCTGGGGTTTGCTTGTTTTTTCTAAGGATAAGTTCTTTTTTTTTCTTATTTTTGGTTTCGCATTTTTTTTTCTTATTTTTGGGTTTTTTTTAAACATACCTTATTCTGAGGGGCAGTGGTAAGACCAAAAGACAAATCTTTGTAAGAGGCAAAGGCTTTTGTACACTTAAAGAAGGCTATTAAGAAAGGACAGGGGAAAAGATAATCCAGCATTCAAATGGCTTTTACCTTCCTTCCATTTATTGGTTTTCACAAAGAAAGAACAGAAAACAGTGTATCCCCAAACAGCTGACTCATTACTGGAATTATCTCAGGAGAGCCTGGAAAACAACTTGCCATCATTTGATTTTACAAGTTCAGATGCAAAGAAATTGGACACCAAGAGCTCCAAAGACAAGCAAAATCCAACACCAAACAAACAAATCCCCTACACAGTTTTATGACACGAGGAAAATAAACCCAAGAGTCCATTTTTAAAAAATAACATTGAAAGTAACATTTTTAGAAAGTAAGAGCAAAGAGCCAAGCACAACTACATACTCATTTGCTAAGGTGCAGCCCTTATCAGAGATTTCATTGCCTAGTTTCCATAGGAGCACTGAGCACCAGTCCTTAAAACAAAAACCTACAGATAGGCCAAAGTTCGAACTCTGGTGCAGCCTGACAAATGTCCCATGTCTCCCTAACTGCGCTGAATGAGATGTTTTGCCATAAGACCATGCCAATATCTTAATTTCTCCCTGCAGCAAAGCCAAGGCAGACAGAGCTAAAGTGTGCTTCACAGCCTCCTTCACACTTCACAGTCCCAAATATCACAGTCACCAGTGGACACCAAGACAGCAGATACTTTAACGTACTGGAGATGAGACACTGGAGATGTGATGTACCACATCACTCAACCGTAGGCTCCTTTTCAAACACTAGCTAGGAGGGAGCATTCTTAAGGAAAGCAATAAGGATGTCAGAGTAGGATTATTACTTTAGAAGGTGTCTATTACTTTATGCAGGTGTCTCTCTGCATAAAAGCCTCTATCCTGCCCCACCATTCCCCTAACGGAAGCCACCAGTCCTTCTAGCCTGCATCCACATTCTAAAGAGTAAAGTCCTGTCAGCTTAGATAGTAAAGCTCTGACAAGAGCCAAGGCAAGTGTTGGTTGCTTTGCTATTTCAGTACCTAGCCTAAGCATGACAGCTTATTGACTGGCAGTACATGCACTTCTTCCTTACTCCCAATCTTGTCAACCTTGACTGGACAGGCTGGTTATTTTATGAAGTTGATTTGTATGTATTTTAGAATACACATATTTGGCGCACAGTACCTTTGCAGAGAACCACAAGCCTTATCCATTTCTTCTCTCATGAATGTACACACTGAGAATTAATATTCATCTTTGCAAATAATATTCTGTCTTGGCAGCACACTTCTACCAGTGATAAGTATTTTGAGGGTAGGAGAAGAGACTATTTTTCCTTCTGCTATTTCACCTAGAAATAATTTGTCTTCTGCAAAAGGAATTTGCTGACAGCAGACAGAGCATCTTTTTGAGTACCACCAAAAGAACTGAGTTTGCGATCACATCCATGTGCTACTTACCAGGATGTTTTGCTACTGACCTAGGCTTACATTGCACAGTTAGCATCATGCACCTAGTTTACACATGGTCTCACAATGTTGCCAAAGTGTGCATTTCCAAGCTGGAGGGTTTCAATGCTGCTGTGTCTGTTTAGTTTATAATAATGTGTCAAACCCTAAACCCACAACTACATTATACTATGATGCATAATGATGTGACATTACCAGGAGCACTGACAATGGATCAAGCCCAAAGGCAGCTCAGCCTACAATCAACTGCTTGAAGCTACAGCCTGTGTCAGCCTGTATCTATTCAGGGATTAGCTGAAAGACAGCACTATATCAGCCTGCAATTCAGAGTAACAAGCTACCTTGCTGTCTTCCCAGATAAGCTACGCAGGGGGCTGCTCTAGGAAAAGCATGCTGGCATACTGCCACTGCAAGACTTTTGAACTGCAAAACTAACATTTTCACTGTTTTCCCTTCGGTAACTAGTCACGGTGGTCCAGGACTACTTAGAAAATAATGCTTTTTGGACCTATAAGCACTGATAAGCAGTGTAGCATAGTGAAATATAAATCCCACAGGACTTCCCCCACATTGTATGATTAAAAGTCAGGGTGAACTGGTGACTCAGCCGATCTGATCCTACAGCACAGTCACTCTATTTCACCGAATCACAAACTGATTGAGGCCGGAAGGGATCTCAAGCAGGGCCACAATAAGCCACCCAGGAGTATGCATAGATGTTTTTTTAATAGAAGGCGCATGCTACAGCTAGGCAACCAGTGCCAATGTTCAGTCATCCTCACAGTGAGGATGTGTTCCCTGATGTTCAGATTCTCCTGTGTTTCAGCCTCTGTTCACTGCCTCTTGCCCTCTCACCGAGCATCATCAAAACGAGCCTGGCTCTACCCTCTTTCCAAGTTCCCTTTGGGTACTTACATAAATTGGTAAGATCCTTCTTCTCCTAGGCTGAGAAGTCCTAGCTCTCTCAGCATTTCCTTATAGTAGAGTATTCAAGTCCCCTCATTACCTTACACTCCTTGCTTGAATCCCTCCAGAAGTCCACACCTATCTCTATTGTACTGGTGAGCTTAACCTCAGACTCACTTCTCATCAGGCAAAAGGAAAAGAGGGCTAGGTGCTCCCTCTACTTCATAAACCTTTTCCCCAGAGTGTTCAGGCTGCATCTGCATAAGTAGAGTGTCAAGTCCTGACCAGGCTTCAGCTGTGTTAATGCACATCCGAAAATTATGTAAGAACTTTCTGAACTCTATAGGTACACAAGAAAACACAATCCCATACAAGCAGTGGTCCTATGGAACTCAAATTCTAATTTTTATAAGATTAAATAAATTCATGAAAGTCTGGAACCTATATGAGAGTAAGTGGAAGAAAGTATCCTGTAAGCAACCCAGACTATTCCAGCTGCAGTTAAGTCCTGGAACATCCAGTTCTTCTCTAATATCAAGAACTACTCACTTTCTAAGAATAAATCCAATTCCTCTGCAGAAGATGTAGAACTCCTTACAGCAGGCCTCTAGAGCCAGTGTTCCTCGAGGTGCAATCTAAAGCTGTTTTCTTATTTCACACAAGAGCTAAGCAGCTGCTACCAGCATCCACCAAGCACTGACCCTTACACAAAAGCACGGGTGTGTGGTCTCTATAGTCAGACAGTGTTCCCAAGGTGATGGGTCATGATCAATGCGCATGCAGGACACAGGAGAAGCCTGCAGGTACCGAAGCACAGGCACAGATGGCTGGGATTAAGTCATTACAGCGCACTACATTTGGATGCAAGCAAGACCCTGCAAATAGCTCAAAGGGATTGCTCAACACTATTTAATAGAAAGAATGAAATATGGTACAGCAATATGGTACATGTGCCTGAAGTACATTCCATCAGACTCATTACTCTGAATCTTTTAAATTATGAATACCTAAACACTCAGCATTTATCATCCTGTCACCCAGTTCAAACATTTCTGTGCTATACCAGAAGGAAACAGGTATACTGGAGGTAAACTCCTGAACAGGAAAAGAACACATGACAGAGTTCTGGGCTGGGGACTACACCCTGGATTTCTGTGGAAGACTGAAGTTGCAAAATTTGGGCAATTTCCATTGTTAGAAGATGAAGAAAAGCATTCCGAAAGGCAGGCTGGCCAGAAAGGTCAAAGTATCCTTGCACTGTTGAAAGTGAAGGGGAGGATGGGGAGAGGAGTGCACTTATTTAGCAGAAAAATAGAAGGAGGATTAAAATTAAATGAATAATCAAATAAAATGGAGAGGTTGAACCATTTGTACAAATATTCTAGACAGGCAATAAACCCACAGAATTGCCGATATGTAGATGTCGATTGAAGAAGGAGGTATAGTTAAAGAAAAGATTTACCCAAGTTGAAGTTCAATGGTTGGCTTTATTTTATAATTCAGAATTGGCTGGCAGTGATTTCAGTGATCTTTGTATTTTTGGTTTAAATTCTAATAGAGAAAAATTGAAACAAAAGCTGATGCCATAGCAGATGACAGTCACAGGTAATGTGACAGACAAGAAAGTGGGGCTCATCTAGGACTTTCATGAAAAGGGAAAAATATAATCTCCTAAAACAATGTACCTAACGCTAAAGGTCTCAAGCAAATTACCTTGGTATTTCTGCAATCTTAAAAATTGTGACTCCTAAACCAGAAAAGCACCATAAAGAAAGAAATACCTCTTAAGAAAAGAAGCACGTGCCAGAACAACAGTCAAAAGTAACTGCAGGAGTATATTATTATGACTGTACACCCTTTGCTATGTGTAAATGAAACACCAGTAGTAAAGCCATGTTATAAGTACATGGTGTTCATGAGAGCTACTTTAGCAAAAACCTGACAGAATTACATACGTAAATAACTGGATTTAGATTTAAAGCAGGAACCATTTGGAGTAATTTCAGAACACTTTATGAAGTAGCCTAGACAGCCACAATTATACAAAGAAAAAAGACAAATAAAAACAATAAAACCAGCCTGGATAGGAGAGGAAGTAAAAGAAGAAAATTGAAATAGGTAAGCCAAAAACATGGGAAATCTCAACTACTTTTAAGAGAAAAAGTCAAATGATGACCTCTGGGGTCATCCACCTAAGACCTCACTTTTTTTCCTAATGACAAACCACACTGGTCCCTCACAAAATTGTTGTTGTTGTTTTTTTTTTTGTTTGTTTGTTTTTCTGTGTTAATATTTATTAATACAGAAAAACACCCACATAATTTTCTTTTTTTTTTTTTTCTTTCAGGGAAGCACAGACCACATTTGTAATGACAATGAAAGAATGCTCATTGAAGACCAACAACACAGAGGATTTACTCAAGTCAAAATGTCAGCCAGAGGGTCCAAAGGTCTTAGAAGGACTGGCTAGGAAGGCATACTGAAACTCTTGAACTATCATCCAAAAAATCCCAAAGGGTGAAAAATGTGTAAGAGAAAGAGATTGCATATCAAGACCAACAGAGTTACAGTATTCAGATGGTTTGCTGTACAAACTCAGTGGTTATGAACAACTAGGCATCTGCTAAGCAACTGATCATACAAAAAAGCAACACAGCATGCCTTCAGTAACAGTTGTTTAAACAGTCCAGTGGTAAACTACACAGGCAAAAGTCCTCAACAGACAACTGTCTTCCAAACAGGATCCCGACAATATTAAGACCTAAAAACCCCTTAAAAATCTTCACCCATGAGATAAAATGAAAACATTAAATTATTACTGAGAGTACTCATAGGTGATGCAAAAGCTGTGAACTGGTAAACAATGACGATGATACGGTACTGAAAACTATATTAGAATAACCTGTAAAACAGAAGGAGACAAATACTGTTAAATATAAACTTGTCAAACAATGACTAAACCCACCCGAAAAAGCAATTATTTAGAAAAGCATTTAAGTTACAGCAGTCATCTAAACATGAATAGTTTAATGTCATGGCTCAGTAGGCTGTTACACTCCTTGAACACACATCAACAGTGGTACTCCACCTAGCAGTACTTATACACTTGTAATAAAAAGTATATACACATCACTGTACAATTCTCATGATCTGTACTTCAGTACTGAACTTGAATTGGAAAGAAGTCAAAAAACAGCTACACAACCAATTAAAGGATTATAAAATCCACCCTACAGTTACAAAGTTAGAACTGAACTGTGGAACCACGAAGACTGAGCCCCAAGATACTGGAGTATTTTCTTTCTGTCCTCAAAGCTAATAATAAATGTAATGTTCATGATTATGATGAACTTAAAAAAAAATGAGTAGCACAGCTATTTTACTTCTTATGCTTTATCTAATGTCAGAAAACAAATTCCACAATATATAAATAAAGAGCTTATCAGACAGGTCGCTGGAATTTCGTGCAACCATATATTTCGGTTCAAAAAGCCAGACACCACCCTCTCAAAAGACATACACACACAAAAGAAAGCCCCATCATAAATACCCATAAAAAGAAACCTTTCCAAACCCACAAACAAGCCTGAGCTACTGAGCAGTGATATATATAACTAATGTCACTATACCTAAACTACCATCTAGATTGGTAGGTTGAAACACTGTTTCAAATAAGACAGTTACAGTCCATCAACAAATAAATATTTGTCTTGCTTATGACTCTGTTTTGACTACTTCCCCAGAGTTTTGATCCTCTGTGCACATTAAAAAAAAAAAAAAAAAAGCTGCAAGGAAATGGGAAGGTATTAGAAAATTCTGTCACTAAGCAGAAGTACCTTGGTATAATATAAAAAAGACAAAACAGACAGACACAGAGGGTGATCACATGCGTCTGCAGCTATAGATTATTCCAGAAAATATTGTCACTCCTTGAAAATAACTAAAATATAAAACAAATGCATTACAAAGTATTTTCATTATAGTTTTCCCCCCTTTTTAAGCTATTCTAACAAAGATTATGTTGTATCAGTCTGACAAGTCATATAGTCATATATATTAACTTTTCATAATTACTAGTTTAAAAAAATCCCACCATATTTTGTGACTTCAAACAACAAATAGACAATCTCCTCCTGCTTTACTGGTTTTATATTATTTAATAGGAAAACTCCATAGACAAAATATACAATGTCAATATTTATATCTATCCTTCTCACTTTACTACATGAAACTGTAGACCAAAAAAGTCTGTAAATCAAAACATTCAGACAAAGTATTTTCTGAGAACAACCAAATGAAAACTGCCCTAATAAAACTAATCTGGTTGTAAATTTAAAAAACAAAACAAGCAAACAAAAAATAAGCACAAGAATGCCATTACCCAGAGAATGTTTGTGTCATAAATTTCTCCAAGAAAACAATTTAAAGGCACACAGACTTCACTATTCAGAATCAGAGGTTTGCATTTGGTGTAGGAAATACAGCCACAATTAAGCTGTTAGCAAATTCTTCTTACATTGTTTATGTAGTGTTGGTTCAGAGGTCAAAATCTTCAGAGATTACCATGAGTCTAGTTCGTAACCCTAATTAAATCTAATAATTAATAGGAGTGTATTATTATGTTGTGGAGCTAAACACAGAACAAAATCAAAGTAAATCCAAATTTGCTATTATCTTGCCTTGCAGGTAAGAGAAAAGGATGAATACAATGAAGTAAACAAACCCCAAGAGAATAAAAATTAGAGAGATTAGAAAACATTTCTGGGTTTCTATGAACACCAATGGTATTAAAATCCAAGCTTAAACGATTGTAAGACAAGCCATTTAACTGATGCTAACTGTGGGGGTGGTGAGGCACTGGCACAGGCTGGCCAGAGAAGCTCTGAATGCTCCATCCCTGGCAGTGTTCAAGGCCAGGCTGTATGGGGCACTGAGCAACCCAGTCTAGTACAAGGTCCCTGCCATGGGCAGAACTTTTATTAGAGTTTTAAGATCCTTTCCCATTCAAACCATTCTGTGATTCTACAAAGCAAGCTGTCAGTCAATTTACTGAAATACTCCAGTGAATGTTCTGTTTGTAGAAAATACCAAGTTTTACATTTAGATAAAAGTAAATTTACTCCTAAAGTGTCTGTTCTGCTTTGCTATGAAACAAGCTGCTAAACCAGGAGAGACAGTCACCTAAATGAGATCCATCTTTTCATCACTCAGAGTAAATGTTTATTATCATCTTTATTCGCCAATTCAATGCTGAGATAAACAAACACCAAGAGGAAACGGAACACAGCAGCAAAAAGATTCTCAAGTTATTTCTTCTCAATATTCTCTTCTTACCAAGAAAAACAGAAGTATGTTTAGGTGCATTTTGTATTTTCAGAGCGGGAAAAAATGTATGTATAAAGCATAGTTTCTTAGAGCTATCAAGTTAGGAAGATGTACAACAGCTTTAACTTCAGGAAATCACTTATTACCACAGCAGTCCAATCACAGCATCACAGAGCAGTTTGGGGTGGAAGATACTTTCATAAATCCTCTATGCCACCCACCACACCAGGCTGCTCAAAGACCCCTCCAGCCTGGCCTTGTACATTTTTGTAGAGCATCCACAGCTTCTCTGAGCAACTTGTTCCACTGTCTCACCTGTCTCCCTGTAAAAGATTTCTTTTGTGAGTCCAATCTCAATCTATTCACTTTCAGTTCAAATCCTCTGCTCCTTGTCCTCTTACTGACAGACCCAGGCAAAAACCCTTTCTACAGCTTTCTTATATACACTCCTGGCCTATTGAATGGCTGCTCCAAGGTCTCTCTGGCATCTTTTTTCCAGGCTGAAAAACCCACAGTATCTCAGACTTTCTTCACAGGAGAAGTGCTTCATCCCTCTGATCGTTTTTGTGGCTCTTTCTGAGCTCTTTTCACTCTAAGAGGTCAATGTCCTTCTTGTGTTGAGGACCACAGAGATGGATGCAGTATTCCACACCCCACCAGACAAGATTCACCTCCCTCGACCACCCAGCCAGACTTCCGATGCAGGCCTGGCTTTCCAGATTCCAAGAGCACACTGCTGTCTGAAGTGCAATTTTCCACTCGCTACTACCCCTAAGTCTTCCAGTACAGGCTACTCTCAATGCATTCATCTCCCACAGTGTACTGATGTCAAGGGTTGTCCCAACCCAGAGGCAACGTACCCAGAGCCTTGGACCTGGCCCTGCTAAACCTCGTTGAGGTTCCAACAGGCCCACTTACGTCCCACCAAAGGTACCAATGGTACCTCTTACATTGGTGTCACCTGGGAATCTGCTGAGGGTGCAACTTCCCACTGCTTATGTCATAATGAAGGTATTAAACAGTATGATTCCTTGAGGGACACCACTCATTACTGTTTCCACTTGGACATTAAACCATTGACCTTAACTCCTTGGATGCAGTCATCATGTCTATTCTTTATTCATCGAAATCTGTCTATCCAACTTCCTTCACTCCAATTCAACAGTAAAATGTTGGGAGTGGACACCATATCAATGGCCTTACAGAAGCCCAGAGAGATGACATCTCTGCCTCTTCCTTTGTCCACTGATACAGTTACTCCAGCAAACAAGGCCACAAGATTAATCAGGCAGTTCATGAAGCCTTGTTGGATGACTCTATAATGAACACCTCCACATCTTCTGTATGTTTCAACCAATGTTTAAAGATATCTGTGCCATGACCTAAAGACTAAATTATAGCCCGAGTTTTGTCTTGAGTTTTAACATTGCCAAAGATGCTTCCCCTACTTGGAGGGGATTAAAAATACTTTCTCAAGTGTCTGTCATCAGGTTTTATACTATATCCTTTTGCGATGACAGACGACACCTGTAACTTCCCAGATTAAATCTCCCATAAAAAATCATTTAGAAGAGGACTTAATGGATTGGGGAATGGTAATGAGATAAACAGAATTTGATCTCTAAATCATTCTTTTAATAATGGGCCAAGTCAGTCAGAGAACTGTTTGGTGGCCTGCACTCTGGGACTAACTACTAATCCCATCACTGTTGAAGATGACCAGGTGCATACATCATAGCCATGCCCCCAAAAAATGGGCAGTTGCAGGACAGGAGAGATTCAAGTGGTATGAAGATTGTTGCCGTATATGAAAACACTTCTAAGCATCAGGTTCTATTAATGCACAAACAAGAAATTAAAAGAAGAGAATTTACCAGAGTTATTCAAATACAGGTTTAAGAATATGTCCTTTATTCTTTGGCCTTTTCTCCTCAGCACAACTAGACAGCTGTTACCAGACTACTATTATTTTATTTTTAAAAATAATCAACCAAACAGAAATACAAGTGAAAAGCATTGCAAGAATCATTATTTTCCCTCCTAAAAGATTAACTGAGTTAAAACAAATTTTACAAAGGAGTACTTTGGGTCTGTTTCTGGTTTGTTTGTTTTTACTGTTCCTTTTTGCAAACAGTCTTTGAAATGTTTTAACTATCAACATAAATATTTCATTTCAGCACCATCTAGACTGCACACTCCAAAAACACAAGCATCAGATCCTCTAAGTACCCGGATGGCTGCGTAAGAATCTATTCAAGATATGTGAATGATGCCTTTATTTTTCAGCATTTAATTTCAATTGCTTTTGCTGCTCTGGTCTATGAGACTAAGACGCACTTACAGTGTTTTGCAAATCCATTATCAGAGTAAAATATAAGTTCCATACTTGATTATCAGTTTCCCAAGCCTGATCAGTTCCCAAAAGCACAAAGAATGATGGCATCTTTTCCAACATCTACATGTTTTGCATTTTTCTGGCCTTCTGAATTAGCAGCTTCTTCAGAAGCCTCCTGTTTGACTTTATGGATAACGCTGTTCACCCAGAAATGTGGGCTGGAATACCTTTCAGCATTCTTTCTCAACATTGTCTAGTAAAAGCAAGATAATGAATATTAACATTGAAGTAAAAACCTATCCTGGGTTTATAGAATAAGGAAATAAAAGCAAGTTTCCTTAACTCACACAAATATTCAATATAAGGATTCTTGATAAAGACTATCATTAGAGCAATGAACTAACCAAAGACCAAGAAGCTTATCCAAGTGTTTAGTGAGCATATAGTTCAGATACAGACACACTAAGAAAACTAGACAGCAATGTATATTCTGTGCCATAAGAATAAATACTATTATAGTTAAAATATTTTTTCCTAATGGATAATTTCCAAGTGTACCTAAAACATTCACTACAATTATACCTTAGCTTTTAAAAGTATGACCAAGAATGGGATCTCTTTAGGTTCATTTCATGGCTATATAGGAATTAAATGAGTAATTTCTACCGATTCCTGTTTTCTCAAAGAATCTCTTAAAAGGGTGACTTTTTTTCTCATCTAGATACACCAAGTTCGACAGAACAGAAACCTGTGCTCTTACCTTGGATTTAACTTAAAGGTGGCTAACACTATCTAGGCAAACACTATTCTGATCCATGTTTGGTGATAATTATGAAGATTTGAGCTGTATTTTTCAGTTCACTTCAAAAGACTTAAGGATGTAACTACACTTAGCTCTTTAGAGAGGACTGGAGGTAGAGGGGAGAAGTATATTTCAAATTTTAACTGCTGTTTCTACAATTTCCTTTGGGAAAAACAAATCCTCCTTCAACAGACTTTTGACAGCTGGGACTGAGTACCAAAGTACTTCAACAAGGACCACAATGGCATTCAAACAAAAGATACAGATAAACAGTGAGAACAGGGCCTTGGGTAGAAATCTTACCCATGTACTCCAAGGCAAAGAGTACAGGCTCTGGCACTAGTCAAAACCACCTAGATTCATTCACTCCTAACAGATGCTTCTTCCACACACAGATCAATCTAAACTACAAATAGCAAAGCTCCCAGATGAAGCTGTCAATACACAGCTCAGCTGTGCTGAGGCAATAGTGATATACTATTTATCTTTTCAATTTACCAATTCACTAGTTGCTTCCACTTTAATAAACTTTCTAATGTTTTGTTGCTTATTCAAGCAATACACATACCGCATACCACCTGCTTTCCAAAGAAAGATGAGTTGAAGCAACACAGTGAGGCTCACCTAAATCATACAGTTCATCTACAGTACTTTGTCAGATGATTCTGCCTTAATGGATTGACAAAGGAGGAATCTTCATGGGGTTTATTTTTGTTCCTGTAATAGTCACACCACCTTCTCAAATACAGAATGAAAAGAACAACAGTACTTTTCTGCTGCCAACTGCATCAGGGTTCTGGCATAAAACTCTGCACAACTGATAAACAGTAAGTAGAGTGTACAAATTAGGTAGTTG
This sequence comes from Sitta carolinensis, assembly GCA_032173965.1. Classification (NCBI taxonomy): domain Eukaryota; kingdom Metazoa; phylum Chordata; class Aves; order Passeriformes; family Sittidae; genus Sitta; species Sitta carolinensis. The sequence goes on from CM063313.1 coordinate 38,167,387, forward strand.
AATTATTCCATGCCACTCGCCCTCTGAAAACTTACAAAGGACAAAAATCTATAGACAACCATGATTCAGTTTAGTCTCAGTATCAGCACTACTTATTGAGGGAACAATGTGCTTCCAGAACATTTCAGATTTAAATTTTATTTTGGCCTGAAAAAACATTTGTGCTATTCCTGGAACTCCCCCAGTAACTTTCAAAACTTTTAACTTCTAAAATTTTGGTAACTCTTGGACTTCTTTCATCCAGTTTTAACACATATAACTTCTTTGCAGAGAGTTAATAATATTTAAAACCTGTGCCATGCGTCCTTCTTTTCAGCCAACACCATGTGTACAGCTTCCTAGTGTTTCCTATACGCTAATTCTTCCTTTTTCTCCTGCTTTCCTGCCCTTTGTTCTTGTTAGGTTTGATAATTACAGAAAATAAAAAGTGAATACTGAAAAACTCCCATAATTTCGTCAGTAACAGCTGTTCATATAAAGTTGCATCTGTGTACAAGAACAGATTTTCTTCAGTCTTCTATCGCTCAGTTTAAGAAAGCTGATAGAAAAAAAATATGGCGCTTATAGCATTCTATTGCTGCAACAAAGCTAACCACCATTAATTGGACATCTATCTTGATTTATTTCACACTTGTCTGTGATTAGCTTTGCAGAGGTTGCAAGATAGTTCTTTCCCCTATGAAATTGCTGTTACCACCAGACAACAACAAAATTAATTAGAAGCAACTAAAGGAGCAGAATTATTATTTCTTCATTTTGCAGCACACACTCAAATGTCCATTTTCAAAAGATTTCTTGGTTCAGCATATATTTTTTCATTCTACATTGATTCAACATTGTTTGTCAGTTTAGCATACAAATTAGGGGTCACTTGGTTCTTCGACATATAACTAAAGCTAAATTAATGCTAATTCTTTAACTGTTCAGATCATTCCCTAGTTCCTATTAACTTTGGTGCGTGTAGATCACTTATTGAGTAGTAAAAACAAAAGAGCAATAAATCGTTTCTAATGGCTGCACACAAGGTATCCTTTTGTGGTGAACTAAGAATAAATGTTCCTAAATATTTTCTAAATATATGTTCTTCACATTATCACACTGACATCGAAATGTTGATTTGTATTTTCCTACCCCACAAAACAAGATGTTCTTATATATCAACGTATCTGTGTATGTGAGAATACAACAAGGTGTTAAACATCCAGAATGAAATTGTATTTCCTTAGAAAAAGTTTCTGCTAAATAAGAGATATTTTTGCCTATCTAGCTACAATATGAATGAAGAAGTATGTAAATTATTTGTTCATTTTACAGTTGTAAATATGTACTGTGCCAATTACCTAAAATTATTTGAGAGTCCAGTGTGAGTAGGGCAGACTGATAAAGATATGAGTTACAAGAAAAATAAGGAAGCTTGTTTCTCCAGCTGAAGAAGTTATACGAAACAAGAGTTTGCCATTGTTGGCTTAACGGACCCATTTCCTCTTTAATGTATCTACACAAAGTCTGCCTCTTTGTGACTACACTAAGTTCTGCATGTTCAACATCTAATTCTGCTGACATGGGTTAAAGAAATAATACACATATTCACCTTATGTTCAAAAGCATCTTTTGGCATAAGATTGACTGCTGCTCATGCCAATTCAAATGGCTCATTGTCCATCTACTTTCTGTGCTACAGCATGGAGAATAGAAGGACGTTTGTAATCAAGGCAAGTCTCTTCACTGACACGTTTGCTTTCTTCAACAAAAGAAACACCTAACTCTTAAAAAAACATGCTTTGCATGTGACAATACCAACCACTATGATGCAAAAAAATATCACTGTCACGCATATCTCCGGTACCTAATCTGGCCAGGGTTTACTTGCTGATTATTTTCTTAGATACTTAAGGCATTTCCTAGTGAGAAAATAGTGTACAATATTAATGTATATAGTCTACAGGCAGACAACGTCCAGGACTGATGGTTTATGGCTACAACCTGTCACATGCTGCTTTCTGAATCCCTAGAAAAGTTACATGGGTGGCAGGAAAAAATTATATATGGAAGTATGACAAAAAAAAAAAAATATATATATATATATAAGTATATAGCTCTTACTACTTAAAAGTAAGTATTACATACATGCTTAAAATAAAAGCATGCAGAACACCTCAGCATAGGTGAATATAAAACATTTGAACACCTCTATGTTTTCTCCCCTAATCATAAAAACAATGTGTTTTTACAGCTAACAGAAAACAATGGATGGATATTAACAACAGTAAGCTCTGGAGAACGATCACAGGGTTTCACAAAGTGTTCAGCAGTAATGATATCCAGAAGAGTTTGAAAAGTACAGATTAAAACCAAATTCGGTAGAAGACCAAATTTGTTCCCAAGTGTCTCAAACCAAGTTGTGCTAGCTGTAAACTACTACTATGTAATAAGTTTGACTGCATATTTATGGATTCTGGCTTTCCACAATTACAACTGTAAAAAAAATACATTGTCCTGTTCTAATATGTTAAAAAAAAAATCAAATAATGATGTATAATAAGTAACTAAAAGTTACTTCTAGTAACTTTTAAATGTTTAATCAAAAAGTGTTTATCTTTAAACTTATTCATAAAAATAATCTTAATGCACAGCAAAAGTTTTACATTAATTACTTTGTATTTTGAACTCTGTGATTCCATGAAAAGTTAAAAGGTACCATGAGCACATTAAAAGAGCATACCAAGCAGTGTCTGTGTGCACGCACGTGTGTGACACAGTACCAATTAGAAAGAACCTAAGTTTCCAAGAAGGCATTGTCTTTCACTAGTTAAGGAGGAAAAAAATCTTCTCTGAACCAAAAAGATTATTTTTTTTCTTTATGTTTTCTAATATGTGCATTTTTATGTGTGTACATCTAATTTTTAATCAAGTGTAACAATAAAACGACCTAGCGCAGATATACTTGTTTTTGCCTTGAAAGTTTGGTAACACCTTTCACTCTGCACCTGCAAATAGTCTGAAGAACATGCACAGCCGCTCAAGGCTCGCTTAAACTGCACTAGTATTCTCTTTACAACTCAAAGGATATTCCTTAGTCGTATAAGTAAAAATCTTAACATGCTTAGGTTTTTCAGACCCATAATACTTAAGAGAGCAGGACTGAGAAACTGGGACTTCAAAAAAATAAAAATAAAAAAGCTTGCTTATGTTTACATAAAGTTAAGCAGCACTAGTTATTTTCCCCCTAAAAATGAGAGGGAAAGAGATTAAATGGGACAGTAAACATCCATTCAGTATTAAAAATTAGATGATTTTAAGCATGTTCAGATGGTTTCCATGTTACCAGCCTTACCATTTTTAATGAATATATTTTCATTTGAAAATGGTTTCGTCTGTCTCAACCATGTGAATGACCCACACAAACAACAAACTTAGTAACTGAGCAATTGCTTAAGCTGGGGAAGTCATGAAAGTGACTCAAACCGGGCGCTCTATGGTACTTAAGATAAACCCACTTATGAAAGAAGTTTCCATAAAATTCTTTCAGAAATTGGAACTTGAGTCTATGCAACACCAAGACACCAAGAGTCGTTCGCCACACACTGCATTTCACACAACAAAACCATTAAATGTTAATCCAAATGTGCTAACAAGCTTCCAGTCAAACAAAGAACAGAGGCTGACAAAACAAAACAAAAAATACGTGCAACAGTAACAATTTCTGTACTGATTTTATTATCCAGGTATATATGGGTGTGCTGCTAAGCACATGCAGTCAGAAGTTCATCCCTCTAGATCTCAAGTACATCACGCCTCCACTTTCACAAGCCTGTTGGAACTCTTAGCTGGCTGGCATTGATGATGAACACAGAAATCTTTCATACAGGAACTCAGAGTTTTCCTTAATTCTTTCTATGGGCTGGCTTCTCCCCTGTTCTTCTGCAAATCACCACACATTACCTAGTCCAAAGTGACGCCTTAACTGGACTCCAGTGTACCACCACCTACCCCAATACTTCATCTTAGTGGCAGAATGACCTTGTGAAGCAGCTCAAGTTCTGAGTTCCTAACTGCAGGAGTGAATCTCTGAATTTCTTCTCTTGGTAATATATATGGTCTCATTCAGTGAAATTCATACATTTTTGAAAATCTGGGAGAAGCCTCTAGCACTACTGTCAGAGAAATCAATACACAGAAAAAAATCTGGACCTGAGTAACAGGTCAAATACATGACCTGCCTCTCCTGAAGCAAGTGTCTACCATTAATCATATTTAGACATCCATAATATTAAGCAAGGGCAATCTATTCTATTTTCTTTGTGAATCTTGGAAGTCACACCATGCACTGCCACAAACCAAAATCAGGCCAAAATCCAACAGAACACTATTACTGTGAGTGCTGCATCCATGTTCACTCACTACTTCTCTCCCACACCAGTTAGAGATCCCAACCTTCCCTATAGCCAGAAGATAACCTTCAGAAAATAGCATGTTCATATGGAAGCACTAAAATGTATTCAGACTTTTCCTTTCAAATTGCCTCACCTCACTGAAAAGGCAGTTTACTTCCCTAGTATAAATCACTACTTCCATATACATGGCCCAAGAAAAAAATCTTCCCCATAAACATCCCACATTCATTTGGAACACACGCACTCATCCATCCACACACCAGGCAGAAGTGCAAAAATACTTAAAGGCCTGTGAGACCAGGCAGGAACTATTACCAGGGAGCTACGCGACACAGTGCATCACACTGGACATGGGCAGGCATGTTCATAGGGCAGGCATACTTTAATTCGAAAGGCTTATTTTAATATTAGTAAAATTTCTATTAGATAAATGCCACCTCTGCATATTTACAGCTCTAAAAAGCAGCCTCTTTTTAATTAACGAGAAATGATACAGTTGATTTTAGTTCCTGACCGGTGGGTGGATTCCAGTGGAATTAAAGATCGGGTAATCATCCTGCACACTTCAGGTTACCCCTTAGCTTGGCATGTGCATCTAGGCCTTTGTGGCTCCCTTTCCTTTCCAGAAACCGGTGGGCAAACTGAGCTCAAGACCCTTATCTCACTTTAACTCAATAAATAAAAATCACAATAAAAAAATGCAACCGGTGAGCTAACAGCCTTCCCGAAGCTCACCAAACAGTGCAGATATCATACCCACCACCATCGAACTACACAGCGATTCCCTCTTCCTTAATCCGCTTCGATACCATCACTCTCCCATTGCTCATCGACACTTGCCCCTCGTCCCGCAGCCCCCTCACTCACAGGCCAACCATTCCCTCTCCATTTTGGAAGGCCGCTTCCCGTTCCACACCGAACCCACCCGCCGTCGATGCCCGCGGGCGGGCACACACGCCCCGTTGCCCGCGGCGGGGGCTCGGCCTGCGGCTCCTGGCGGCGGGGGCGACGAGCGCCCAGAGGCCTCGCGGGCACTGTCGCAGCCGCCCCGTGCCCGCCGCCGGGTGCCTGCTCCCGGCACGGACCGCGCCGGCGGCGATGCCCAGGCTGCAACCCGCCGGCACCTGGGGCGTGCGCGCCGGCGGCGGCCCGAGGCGAGCGGCCTGAGCCGGACGGAGGAAGCCCCGCACTCACCCAGCAGCAGCAGCTTCAGCTCGCGGCGGGCGTCCCGCTTGTCCCGACGCAGCTGCCGCTCGATCTCGTCGTTAATCCGCCGGGCTTCCTTGGCTTCCTCGCTCAGGCAGCACGCCATGATGGACTCCAGAGTCATTCTTCCTAACTGGTTCAGACACAGCCCCCACCCCCCCTAAACCCGCACGCACACTCGCACACACGCACCCCGCCGCCGCTCCGGCCCCGGGGGGCACAGGCTCTCTTCGGGAGCTCGGGGGCCGCCGCAGGGCAGGCGCGCAGGCAGAGCAGCCTCGATGCCACAGAGAGGCAAGAAGAAAAGCAGGGCCGCTGGCGGCGCGGATCCCCGCTCCCTGCCGCTGACACCCGCCGCTGCCAACTCCTCCTCTGCTCTATATCATGCACCGAACAACATGGAAACATCCACCGCAGCAGCAGCAGCGGTACCCAGCCGAGCCGCCCCTTGCCCCGCTGCTCCCCTTCCCTCGCCGCCGCCCGCAGCCTGTACGGTCCCCGAGTGCCCCTGGCGGTCGCCGACGCCCCCGTCGCTCTCCGACGCGACCACTCCACCCCCCGTGGAAGCGCTAATGCCCACTAATCCCTCCCCCGCCCCGCACACGCACACGCACACATCTCCCCGACGCTCCTCGCCCCCGGGGCGGGAGCCCAGCTCCTGCGGGGTGGGCGAGACCGCTGCTGCCCGGCAGGAAGAGCTTCCCCGCGGCCGCGCCTCCTTCCCGCCGCCTCGGCCGCTCGCCCTTCCAAGCAGAAGGCGGCGGGTGGTGATGAGGGAAAGCAGAGCTCGCTGTCAGGGAGCTGCCGCTGTCCGGCTCCGCTCGATTCGGCCCTGCTCGCGTTACCGACAGAGCAACGGAAAGGGAAACGAGTGCACTAGCAGGGGTCGAGCTCGACCGGCTTTTAAATGGTTGGGCTCCGCGGGCGTGGTGCGGCAGGAATATGGCGGCCCGTCTCCCGCCGCCGCTCCCGCTCTCTCTCCGCCCCGCTGCGCGGTGGGGGCGAGCGGCCGGGGCGGCCGAGCCCCCGCCCGCTCTGAGCCGCCCCCCAGGGCTGCCCCGCCCGCCCTGCGGCGGCGGAGGAGGGCAGAGGAGGAGGTGCGGGGAGAGACTGAACGGAGTCTCACGCCAAATGGCTGCGAGAAGCTCTGCCTGCTCCCGTTTGACCTGCCGGGCAGCGCCTTCCCTAACGCCGTGTTTGCTTTCGCTTCCTTTGTTTTTAGTCGTGGCACACATTTTTATTCGGTTCCTATCCTAGGAGAGATGAGTTGGGTTGGCAGGGATTGGCGGAAAATGTGGCCGGCTGAAAGGAAGGAAGGAGTAAGGAGACGAAACTGCCTTTTCCAGCTTTGGCCGGAATGGGAAGGCAGAGCGGGACACACGCACACTGTCAGGCACCCGGAAGGTTTAGTGCCCTGACTCCCTGCTGGGAAGGCAAAGCCGTGCGTTCGGCACGAACGCGCTGGGACACCCCACGGAACGCCACCGGTGTGGCCAATACTCCGCTGCGGTGAGTTCTATTCGCCCCTCGCCCCTGCCTCAGGTCCTGGAAAGCTGTCCCCACGTAGCTTTCGGTAGCCCCCAGGGCGATGGCATACAGTCGAGCAGAATGCACTGATGCACCTTATAGTTTTTGTGAATTCATAAACATCTCGCTGAATTCCCACACCTGTACTTCCTTTGGCCACCTCCATTTTTAAGCTACTTGTATCTAGGAATGTTGCCAAATCTGCTGTGAATCTGGTAGTAACTTAGGTAGTGGGTAGAAAGGCATACCACTCTCTCTTCTAGCTCCGTGTCTGATACTTCACCAGCACCTGCTGACATCTGTTTTGAAATTCATATGCTCTTTCCTTAAAGCTTCCATATGTACTGACAAAATTATTTTAAGTAAGGTCTGCTGTAAAGAGTAAGGCAATGAGGGAATTAAAAATAAACAAAAAATATAATTAAACAATCAGAAAAATAAAATATTAAATCAATCTTATAGCGCATGGAAGAAATCATTACTTTAAAAATGCATATTTCCACATAGATCTATATTGCACTAGTATATATAGTGTATAAAAATGGTTGATACAACGTGGAATCTTTTGTCTTTATTCCAGTCAGTGACTTTTAGTCAAAATTGAGTAGTTCCAGCTATTAAGAATAAATTATATTTTGTTCAAAGCACATTCTCTCTTTTAAAACCTGAATGTATATAAGTGTATCTATGTATTCACCTGTATTGTGTTCTGGTCCCAGATGCATTAATATTACATGCAAGTAAGATTTCTAAAGTGCCAACACTGAATTACAGAGACAATAAGTAACAAAAAGAGGGAGTGGTTAATTCAAGAAAATTATTACCAAGATTTTTGAAATAAATACTAGAGTTTTCTTCTAAACGCCAGAGTCCAAAAGAGTGAAGATGAGTGTATGGTAAAGCTCACAAGAAATACTTGCTGGATATTTTGTACATTGTGCCCAAATCCGCAGCAATCATCTCCAGGAATCACATCTTATAAAAAGGTTAGGAACAGGTCAGTGAGTTTCTAACCTTTAGGTAAACTGAATCAATATAATCTCCAAAACTAAGGACACATTGTTCTAATAAAAACTGTAACAGTCTGCAGTAGAAGAAGTTGGACTAAACTTTCTTAACTGTTTTATATGTTCAGTATAGAAGGCATGAGGACAGTGTGTACCTCAAATGCAGAGCTGTCATTTAATTTGGCATTTTTAATGAGAAAAGACATCCCATGGACCATAACCTTAATCTGTATGTACCACTTCCATTGATACAACTGGGTTTCAAATCTTTAAAGAATAAATATCTTCAGATTTTTCATAGATGAGCCATCTAGTCCTGAATATGGCATAAGCAGATACCCATTATACACTGTTTTACTCATTTGCTTCATGATTTTGGTAGTCAAAAGAACTCCATTATGGACAATTACATGATAATAAACCCATGAGGAGATTTCCTTCCAGGCCACAATTCCATAATGGTTGGCTTTTGTTTTGAAATGTGAAACATCCTTTATAAATATTTTATCCTAATAATGATTATCAGTAAATGACAGAAATCTTTATTGACCATACAAGTAATTATTATTCATAGATACTACCCATACTGTTACCTAATCCTAGACAGATACTTCCTGATAAGCCTCCCTATAGCACTAATCTCATATTCCTCTATCCACATAGTCTCCAGTGCATGGCTCATAGCAACCCATTGCCTGTGAGACATTTTAAGGTTGCTTACTGCCACAAGAAATTAAAAGTGAGATGGACAGAGGGTTAGAAAAGATGGTATAAAACACCTTTTGTCTTTGGTATTCTTACTCATAGGACAATAAAGATTTGGAAACTACCACTATGTTTTATTATGTCCATAACATTTTTTGCACTAATCTATCCCAGTTTTCAGTTCCTTCCATATGCCTGAAGCTAGCTATTGTCACTCTCCTCTGTCTCTTCTGCCTAAGACATGCTTTCTGTGATGTTTTGACAGGTTCCAGATCATAGCTGAACTTGGTACTCACATGACAATAAAAGAGAAGACTGTGTATAGCAACATCATAGGATTTTCATAATTGGCAAGCCTCTCATCTTAAGCAATGGGATATCTTGTGAGTGTTTTTTGGTTGCCATTATGCATTAAGAAGATATTTGCACAGTGCTATGTACAAGTACACCCCAGTCTTGTTTGCGAATGCTTCCAGTAAATTTAGAGGCTGTCAGTATGTCTGAGTTGAGCAAATTATCCTTCCAGAATGCCCTCCTTATCATGTTTGTTGGTTGGTTTTATTTGGGTTGGGTTTTTTTTTGTTGTTGTTGTTGTTTTGTTGTTTTTTTCTAAGAAAAAAAGAAGTATCTGCTGTTAAATGAATAACATCCAGTATTTGCAATTTCCTTGAAATGGTATCCATTTGTTCCAATGTAGTTTTGACAAATTATCTTCTGAATGTTTCTCATTGTTACTTCCTTCAAAGCAAAGGTGCCTGCCAAGGTGCTAAGGTACAGGGTAATGAGTAGGGAAGTGTTAACCACCGATTTTTCATCTGATTTATGTGGAATTTTAGAAGCTTTCTTCTTTCTACATGTTTTCATGTCAATGTTCTTATGGATGACCTATCTCTGAAAAAGCTGAAGTATTTTTCGAAACGCTTTTGTTCTTCAGACGCATCTCTCCTATTACTTTGCCCCAGCGCCAGAAGAGGGGTGTTGTGCGGAGAGGCGCGTGTGGCGCCGAGCGCCGCCGCGCCCCAAGCGCGGCGCGGAGCGGGACGCGCCTCGCTGCCGAGCGCGCTGCTCCAGCCGCCGGCCAGCCGTCGGTGCGCAGCGCTCCCCGCCTCAACGGGCTGCCGGCCGCGCCGTTTGGCTCCTCACCTGCGCGCGGAACTGATCCTGGTGGATTGTGTTGGGTGAGAATTTTTTTGGTCGTTTGTTGGTTGGTTGCTTGCTTGCTTGACAGGGTATTTTCCCAGAGTTTGCTGTTTAAGGACTTGCATTGTCTTTCACAAAGTTTCGGTTGACCCTTCAATCCTTCTCCTGGAAAACGACTGGTAGGCACATTGTGATCCAGACCACCACTACTGTGGGAATAAGCTGCTGGATGTATGAGCCAGTTGTTCCTGTATTGTTCTGCACAAGTCTGGTGGAACAGGATCATAAATTTCAACCCTGAAAAAAAACAAAAACCGAAAACAAAGCAAAAAATCTCACCACACTTGACATAGCCACATGACACAAATTACGCTAATAAATTGGTAGAGAATGAACTGATACTACAGTAATATGGCCACTGAAAATGAATACTTAAGCCTTCAGTATTGGCACCTGCTGCTTCTCTGCTGTTTTTTGTCCTATTGTATTGCTTTTACCATGAAATGGATACCAATTATGGACCCAGGCTTATTAGTATTTTTATTATTTCATAGTTATATATGTTAAAATCTCCCAAAAGTTTCAGCAAAGCCTGTGATTAAGTGTTCAGCCCAGGATATATTATGGGGGACACTTGTCTTCCCCATCTGTGATGTACATTATAAATTCATATTTTGACATCATAGAAATACTATTGTTTTTTTCCAAAATACATTTATGTGCATTTATTATGTTCATCCTGTTCAATCACATTTTTCTTTCAGCTTCTTGAATTCTTAACAAGGCAATTTTTATTTTTTATGGGTTTCTTATTTTTGTGCAAGCCTAATTAAGTTATTCACATATATATAATCACACATATTTATTAACATAGAGAGGCTTTGTATAATGTCTAGTTCATTTGCCATCAGTAGGACTTCTCATGTTCTGCTGGGTTAATGGCATTGTATGTTTGGATTATTTATCTAAGATTTCAAATGTTCTATTCTAACTTTTACTCTTCCCCCAGAGTCTGCTCTTGGATATATGCTTCCTAATTCGGGTTTAATTTAAGTTTCTAGCATAGTAACTCCATCATTTTCAATGGAATTGCACTGTTTTTCATTATCATACACAGTTAGTGTCAGACCCTGAGCTCAAGCTCCCTTTAAAATATTTAAAAAACATACACAATGTAATTGTGTGACTCCTCCTGTTTGTTTAGTGACTATTTCAGAAGCAGTCTAACATTAGAAAGCATAAACTGATAGGTCCTCATTCCCATCTCAGTTCTCACTGTGTCACAGGACAGGGAGGCAAGAGTTACACATTACCCAGACAGAGGTAGTTCTTTTGGTATTTCATGGAAAAGTATTATTTATAAATCCATCATCCAAAGAGTGCATCAGCTGAGGTTATTTTCTTGCAATCCAAAGTACATCACTAGAAGGACCATGGATAAGTATCTCATTGCCCATAATTTTATAATGGAAGACTAATCCAAAATCAAAGCATTCTTTAATACTTTTCACAATCTTGCACCAAAGTTTAGTATGTAAAGTGAAAAATTACTTTTCCAGTGAAGATGAAAAGATAATAAATACCCACTTGCATGTAATAGTACTTTATAAAATTATCTTTTTAGTAAGTCATTTATACACAAATTAAATGAAATAATTTAGAAGTTTTAGGAATGAATTCTGTACTTTGTATATGCCTCATGTCTTGCAGTAATAGGAGCATCAATATATTTTGCACATTACTACCAAATCTAATGAAAATCATAAGGAAATGTGTAAGGGGTAAGTGACATAAGGATAAAAGTTATGATGTAGTGAATTACGTTTTCAGATGAGCAACTGAATTATTTTTATTGATATATATAATTTTAAAATTTTATAAGAGAAGTCCATCAGGAGACTGTTTCAAGTATTTAAAGTGAATACAGAGAAGGACCTTAAGACAACAAGTGATCAGTGTTTTCCTCTAAGTGGAAGTACAGTAATAGGGGAGGAATCTTTCTCTATATGAAAATCTATTAGAAAAGCTTGTGGTACTTAGAAAAAATGGTCCTCATTAAGTCTTACGTAAAGCCATCACAAATACTCGACAAAAGTAGTATTTCCATGGAAGTGTTTAAAGTAATGGAGAAAACTGAGTTGGAAGATAGCAAAATAATTGACTTCCATTTGATACTTTAGGAAGTATCAAGCAGGCATCAAGGCACTCAGTTACATACTGAGGTAATGTGGGTTGAATTGTAAGCCTCATTTTATAATTATAGTTACAGTTATATAACTTTAGTTATACCTATAACCTCAGTTTATATAACTATAACCTCAGATAGCCAGATAGTATATTTCCTGAACCATTATGGGATGATTTGGGAACTTGAATTTGGGCAGAAATAGAAGAAATTCTCATGCCTGAGATGCACAGCTAATAGTAGCAGTGCAGTGATTGCTGTTATTAGTCAAATTCCCCTGCAGTTAATGTGGAATTTAGATAGTGCTCTATACTGTTAAGGAAGATTGGTGAATTTATAATAATATTTAAGGGAATTACAGAAATTCATTAGTGGGGAAAAGGATAATATTTGTTTCTTTTGTCCTAAGAGACAGAGAAAAGAGACCTTTCAACACTTATAAAATGCTGCTTTGGATAAAGAATTGAATAGAGTGTTTTAATTGTTTAAATATCAATTTGGATAAAACCCATGTATTACAGTCGTATGGGTATAATTGTGAAGCAGGCTGTCAGGGTGCAGTATTTCTATGGGACTGCTTCCTAATCTGGTTGTACTTTGAATTGTGTGTTTGCATTGCCTTACATAGTTTCTAAATAAAAATCCTCTGAAATTTTGTGGGTTTTTTGATGGTTATATATTTAAGGAGATTGAAAGAAGACAATTTTTTGTATTCCAAAATAAAGAGTTTAACAGAACTAAAACTTTGAAGAGACAGGGTAATTTTCGGAAGAATCAGTGGTTAAATTTTAGTTTGGATACTGAGAGTAATTGTAGCTCTATTTTGAATTATATAGGATATTCAAACCTATTGTATTTATGAGGGAAAACTTTTGTCAATTAATACCTGCTTCTGTAAGGAACTAGTCCCAAGTCTGAGATTTACAAGGAAAGGAGCTTTGAGCTCCCCCTACTGTTCTTTCCATCCCAAAAGATGGAAAACCTGAATTTTGTTCCAATGAATAAAATATCAGTCAAATAGAAGAAAAATTTAACAATGCAGAAGTACCATTTAAAGTTTCTGCTAATGTGCTATTAACAGTGGAGAGAACTGGAGTGTTTAAGTTGTTTTCCAAGTTGTTAGTACTCTCAGGGTTTTTGATATTCATAGCATAATGTGCATGAGAATGAATACCTTCACATACAATAGTTTTCCAAGTTTTCCTTGTGAAGATATGATCTATTGTTTGTGTATGCATACACTTAATCATGTTCCCTTTACATGAAATTGGTGGATCATAGAACTTACTACATATTGGCACATTCATACAAGTGAGTAAATTAATTTACTTTTCCAGATAGCTTTCAAAAAGCTGTTATTTATTCTGGAAAGTGATTTGGGAACTCCCACTGCAATTTATAATAAATTACTACTTGTAAATCTGTGACCACTGTGGTCTCATTAGAGATACAGTACTCCAAGATTCATGAAGACATTTGTTTTTATCCTCAGATTATTCGCAATTTTTCTGTTCCCTACATTGTCTAGAGAAGGGAAATGAAGCTGGTGAAGAGTCTAGAGGAAAGTCATTTGAGGAGTAGCTAAGGGATCTGGGGTTGCTCAGCCTGGACAAAAGGAGACTCGGTGTGACCTTATCACTTCCTAAAACTGCCTGAAAGGAGGCTGTAGCCAAGTGAGGCTGACCTCTTCTCCCAGGCAACTAGGATGAGAGGACAATCTGAAGCATGCACCAGGGGAGGTTCAGGCTGGACATTAGGAAGAATTTCTTTACCAAAAGAGTTATTAAGCACTGAAACAAGTTGCTTGGAGAGACTGTGGAGTCATCCATACCATGTTTAAGAGAAGTCTGGATGGGGTGCTTTGTGCCATGATCTACTTTACAGGGTGGTGTCCGGTCAAAGGTTGGATTTGATAATCTCAGATGATTGATTAATTTAATTGATTCTGTGATCAAATGAAGTTCAATTTACCTGCAGTTTTAATTCTATTTTCCTGCTGTTTATGTGCTCAGTTAACCTTCTTTTACCTTAATGATTACTACTGCTCTATCTTTTCCTTTATGAGTTGAAAAAAACAGCTCCATGGTCTTCATGAAAGATTTATCGAATCCTATACATGGAGGCTTGCATTGGATATAATACTTCAAACAGCTGACCATGCTGAGAAGAGCCTGTTCTAGCAGTGAGCTGAGAGTATTATTTGTTGCTAGAATTCTATGTTATAAAATGTAGATCCTACTGCTTGTTTAATCTGTTACATTCTCATTTTGTCTCACTTGTCCTATTTGACTGCTTTGTTCATGTTGCATATTTTTGTGCTTTAGTACCTCATCTGTTTTATCATGCATACGGACAGACCACAAGCATAAACATCTTAGGAGTATATTTCCTTTTTTCTGTAATTATATTTAGTGTCCAGACCACTGGGATTCCAGTCCTAATGGATAGTACTTGTAAGGGAAATTCATATGCAAAGCCCTGTGTGCTAATACAGGTATTTCAACCACTGAAGTTCTCTCTACAGGTATGTTTCCTTCCCTCTGCCATATCAAAACCTTCCCTCTTCCCATGTAGACCAACTAGATAGGAGTAGAACTCAGTTCGGAGAAAACATCAGCCACACCTCCCATAAGAGAGTAACTAATTTCATATTTACATGCATCACTATTAGTAAAAGGTCACCATCAGCTATCAGTTCCCTTGTTACTAAGCAAATATGACTTGCTTGATTCAGGACATTTTTTCCTCAGTGAATATTTGGGATCTATATTACTTCTAGCTATCTATATTTTTTTGTATCCTTTTAGCACCTACTGATGCCTTTTTCTCTGGTCCTAGAAATACAAGTCAGACACAGGTTGATTAAAAGGAGTCACCTTTATATAAGGATCCTTAGGTACACAATTCATCATCTGGAAAATGCTGAAGATGCACACCCTGCATAATGTGTGTACAGTTTTTATAGATTTTGCAAATTAGCGTTATCAGGCAAGAATCCCCAATTAGACACACACCTGGTGAAGTCATGCCTCCAGCTCTAGTACCTTCTAAATCCTTCCCCCTCAAATGAGGCCTGAACTCTGTTTTTTATAAAAAATATGTCTTGAAGAGCTGGTCTCAGTCTTGGTTTCTAAGGAGAGCCAAGATAGCATAGGGGTCTTGGAATGTGTTTTGTCCTTCTGCGTAGGAAAATACTGAAGTTACAGTAGTAGACTACAAAGCTACAAATATTTGTGTAAAGAACACAGAGAATATATGAAAGAAAAAAAATCACAAAAATCAAGACGGCATCATTTCTCCCCTTTTTTAGAGATTAACAAGACTCTGCCTTGTCTATTCCTATACTTAACCATAGCACCTGTTTACACAACCAACTGTCCCACTAGTTATTATACAGATGCCAACTATAACTACGGCTACTATGAACACTTCTTTTATCCAGACCCAATTTGGTAACCATGAGGTAAGGGTGTCAAAGGTATAGTCAAAGTTTAAGGGGTTATTTCCAAAAGCTACTTTATGTAAAATTTGAGTCTGCATCCAAATTTCAGCCAAATCCCTCTTAATTCTTCCACTCTGGTCCACATAAGAACAACAAGTGGTATTAATAATAGCACATAGACTTCCTTGTGCAGCCAATATGAAATTGAGGGCCATTCTGTTCTGCATAACCATGAGACAGACCATGGACTTCTTCCTTTAAGGCCAAAATTGCATCTACAGTCTGCCATTCTATATGTTCAATAACAGCTCTCTCCAGCTCGACTATTCTGAAAGAGGGAAAGAGAGTTCTGATTATACTATGGAGACATTCAACAACATTCTATGAGGGGATTAATAGATCTTTTCAATATTATCAAATATTGTTATATTTGGAACTGCAGCCCCAAGAGCACAAACCTGAGCTTTGTGATCACGATTTCCCAGGCCTTATCGTCACATATCCAACACCACTCTGTCCCAGGTGGTTGAACTAGTCTCCATGATGTCAATTCCATATTTCCTCACAGTTCTTGGGCTTATTCTTTCCATGAATCTGGTCTTACAGCATTATGAAGGAAGAATGGACTAATCTGTGGCATTTATAACTACACAGGGAACTGCACCATTCCTGTGATCTATTAGGCATGTTATATTTGGCCCATTATCCCATCATCAAAAAAAACCTAAACAATATTAAATGTAGCAGCAATTTTAATTAAGTATCTTAAAATATATAAAATCAGATACACTTAAAATATTGACAATATAATTTGGTTAAAATAAGGGATAATTTGGTTCCAATAATAGCACATAGCAAAAATAAAATAACCGTGGGGTACGGAGTGCAGGGTCCCTGGACCCCTGCCTCCTCACGTACAAGCTTGCCAAACGAAAATTCCCTCTTTTATGCCATATGTTGTTACCATCTCCTCCCATTTTCGATTCATCACACTTCTTCCTCCGCCCTCATGGCCACCTTCACTGAGCATGCTCCACCACTCTTTTAGGCGGTCGCACCACTCTTTGGGGGTCGTCTCTTATGAAGGCCTCTCCTCTTCCTTGGTGTCCTTTGATTCACCTTTGGGTTACACATGTGCACCAAGCTGGTATAATGTAAGCCAAAACTATCATATTGTAAGCCAATATTATATTTAAGCATCAAAGCAATAAATCTCATATAATTAACAACTTCCTGGGACCCAACCAGATTTTCCCTTCTTTCTGTTAATTTTTAGTAAGTGTTATCTCTTGCTTTTTCCTGCCTTGAACATCTGCAGGGAAAAAGGGGGGGGGGGGGGGGTGGAACCCCTCCTCTCTCTTTCTTGGCATTACCCCTTTTAACTGTTTTATTATGTCCTAGTATTAACTACTGTATCAATATCGATTACTGTTTCAATTTCATTAGCACAAATCATACCTATTTACCACAGGCAGCTCAGGGGTATAGGAGGCAGAAGAGTATTATTGACTTGTTCCCAACTTTTGGTACAGTTTGCTTCCATTAACAAGCCAATCAGTGGCCAGTTACTACTCCCATCTAAAGGTGGCAATTGAGTACAAATCCAGTAATTGTTCTTATTAAGAGTTTTGGATACATTTTGGACTAAAGTCCCATGCAAATCTTGGGGTCAACCCTGAGTCACGTTTTCATCAGCAAAGCAATTTCCCAGTTGGAGACTTGTTTTCTCTTTTTGATGACCTCTGCAATGCATAATAGCTATCTCTGAAGGCTTCCAAATACTCTTCAGGAGTGCAAGGATCTGTTCAGCACGATTAATTTCATTACCTTGAACAGTTAGTAGCCCTCTCTCCTTCTAAATGGCTCCAAGGGCATGGACAACACTATAGACATATTTGGAATCAGTCCATATATTCACCTTCTTTCCCTCACTCAGTTCTAGAGCTCTTGTCAGTGCAATGAGTTTAGCCTTCTGTGATGACATATCTGATACCATCCATGCCTTTGCCTCAATCATCTTATCCATGGTTGTCACTGCATAGCCTGTCACTTGCTTACCATTTCTTATGAAACTACTTCCATTTGTATACAGTTCCCAGTCTAGATTCTCCAGAGGCACATCCTTCAGGTCTGCTCTGCTGGAATAGGCCTCTTTTATTGTCTGTAAATGGTCATGCTCAGGCATTTTGTAAATTAATTCAGATGACAAAAACATTTCAGGATTTACAACAGATATTGTTTTTAGGGTAACATCATCCCGTTCCAACAACACAGAGTGATACTTAAGCATTCTGCTCAGAGATAGCCAGTGTGCCCCCTTTTGTTCCAGTACAGTTATCACTGCATGGGGCACATACTCCAGTTTGTGCTGCCCAAGGGTGAATTTACAGACCTCTTGTATCAGGATGACAGTAGCCACCACTAGCTTTCAGGATGACAGTAGCTTTCAAACACCCAGGCCACCCTTGACTAACATTATCTAGTTATTTTGAAAAGTAGGGCCACTGCCTTTCATTGATCACCAAGGTGCTGCACCAGTACCCCCAGAGCAACGTTCAGTTAACATTAGTTAATGCAGCGTTAACTAACAATGCTTAGTTAATGCTGGCAGCCCCAGAGCTGGAGCTGACATCAAGGAATGTTTCAGCTGTTTAAATGCAGCCCTTGCGTTCTCTGTCTACATGATAATTCCCTTCTTGTCTGCCTTAGGGACTCCATACAGAGGTTTTACTAGTAGTCTATAATTTGGTATCCATAAATGGCACCAACCTACTATTCCCAGGAAGGCTTGCATCTCTCTCACAGCGTGGGGCTTTGGAAGATGGCAGATGACTTCTTTCTGTTCTCTGCTGAGTAGTTGATGTCCACAGAAGATTTCTAGCCTTTGAAGCAGACTACTGTTTCCCTGGCAACCTATGCCTTCTCTTTCAAGACTATACCCGCTTAATCCCAAAAGGTTCAACAGACTTACAGTGAGTTGGAGGCAGTCACCTTGTGTCCTAGCTGCAATTCAGGTGTCATCAACATATTAAAAAATAACCCCTCCTGGTTCTTTTCTGCTTCAGTCCTCCAGTTCCTTTGCCAGCTGGCTTCCAAATATTGTTGGGTGGTTTCTGAATCCCTGGGGAAGAACCATCCAGGTAGGCTGGATTTTTCTCCATCTCAAGATTATCTCACTCAAAAGTAAAAAGTTCTTGACTATTCTTATGCACAGGAATACAGAAAAAAGCATCCTTGAGACCTAAAACAGTAAACCACCCCAATTCGTCTGTCAGCATGGTCAAAAGAATCTGGAGGTTTGCTACAGATGGGTATATATCTTCTGTTATTTTGTTAATTTCTCTTAAATCCTACATTAATAATAACTCTTACCATCAGCCTTCTTTACTGGAAGGATTGGTATATTGTATCTAGATTCATATTCCACTAATAACCCAAATTTAAGGAACTTCACAGTTATAGATGCCAATCCCCTACAGCCTTCTAACTTCAAAGGCTATTGTTTCTGCCTTAGCAGTGTAGCCCCTAATTTGAGTGTAATACTCACAGGCTCAGCTCTTTTGGGTCTCCCAGGAAAATCATTGGCCCACACTACTGGAATGACAATATCTTCAGCTTTTTTGGGAATTTTGCCATAATTCTCCTGTATGAAAATAGCAGCTGCTTTGACAAATTTCGTTTTAGGAATTAAAACTTTCACTCTCACCTTCTTTGGAAAATGTGATTTCTGCTTCAGATTTCTCCAATAAATCCCTGCCTAATAATGGCTTTGGGGAGTTTGGCAAATAAAGGAATTGGTGAATCACCCACTGCTTTTCTGACTTAAATTTTGAAGGCTGGAGGAAAAGCCTTGTTCCGGTGACCCTGTGAAGGCCCTGTGGCACTGATCACATTTACAGTATCTTGACTCAGTTTCCCTTTTAAAGTATTTAATGCAGAATACATTCCCCCATATTTACCAGAAACTGAACATCATCTTTCCTCAGCTTAGCTGTAACCAAAGGTTCTGTTGGGGAGGTAGTCCCTTTATTCCCTGCCAATTCCCATTCACAGCTAATTCATGTACTGGGGGTGTCCTTTCTGCCTGCATTAGGTACTCGTTCTTCCAGTCTCTCTTTTTCTTGCAAATACCACATTTTTCTTTGTCTAGAGGAGGAGTTCTCCTTTTCAACACATTAGATGACTTTCCCTGATCACCCCTTATTCTGCCGGCATCTATCTCTGTCTGCTGAATCTCAATTTTGATATACCTTTCAGGCTGTAGTCAACAGTTTACCTACATCATGCATCTCATCCCTCTTTTGCAGCTTTTTCTTTAGGTTATCTGCAGAGTGGCCTAAAAATAGGTAAGCTAAAGGTGTCTGCTCTGCAGGTGCTTTGAGGTCCAGATTTGTGTATTTCCATGCAGCCTCTTTAAGCATATTCAAGAAGTCTGTAGGGGTTTCATTTCTGGTTTTCTATGCCTTCATATAATTTGGACCAATTCACTGCTTTAGGGATGGCATGTTCTAGGCCAAGTACTATCCAGTTCTGGAGAGTTTTAGCTTTGCCATTTGTTCTGTCCCATTAGGGTCCCATCCTGGGTCAATTAAAGGGAAAAATATCCTTATCTGGCCCTTGAAGATTTCCAGCTATAATTATAGTCTCTATAGGAGATATAGCAGTCTGATTAACCATCTCTTTTTCTGTTTCATCCAGTAATGTGCCTAGCATTACATTTAGATCACTCCAGTGTGGGTTTTGTACCTTTTATAGCCCTATTAACAAGATTAGCTACTTTCCCTGGGTTGTCTCTACATGGTCCAACTGAGGCTTTCCATTGCTGCAGTTCTACGCGGGAAAACGGTGATTTTGTGTAAATGACACCTTGATTCCCAACAGCTTGGCTTAAGGGTGCTTATAAGGCAGGCTCCTCCCTTTGTGACTCCGTTTTAGATGTGGTACGTTTTGCTACTGGGTTCGGGTGCTTCTATGGCCTCTCAGGCTGCTATTCCCCTTTTCCTTCTCACTACAGTGGCTTTAGCGGGTTCGTCCTCGGTATCATCTTCTAAATAGCTATCTGTATGGAAACCACTGTGCTTACTTTTAATCGGTGCTGTTCCGCGCGTACTAGGCGTTTCCTCGGCTAAGCGCCGGCCGCGCTCGCCCACCTCTGGCGCTAACCGGGCGGGCCTAGCGCCGTCTCCACCCCCGGCGCTGCCATTGGGGCGGTCGCGGGCAGCGGCGGCTGTGCTGCTGTCTCCTCTGTGTCACCGCAGCCGCGGCGGGCAGATGGCGGTGGCCGGTCTCCTCCACACTACCACCAGTGGGTGGGAAATGGGGGCGGCGGGGTGTGCGTGCATGCGTGTGTGTGTGTGTGGGGGTGGGGTGGGGTGGTGGGGGGGGTGGTGGTGGTGGGGGGGTGTTGTGTGTGTGTCTGGGGGTGTGTGTGTCTGGGGGTGTGTGTTTCTGGGGGTGTGTGTGTCTGCGTGTGTGTGTGTGTGTATGAGGCTCTGTGTGTGTGCGTGTGTGTGTGTATGAGGGGGTGCGTGTATGGGGGTGTGTGTGCGTATGTGGGGGTGTGCGTGTGTGGGTGTGCACGCTGCTTCTCCCTTCTCCCGCAGAGCGGCTGCCACCACATCAGTCATGTTGAGCTTAGCGACACAGACCGGCCTAGCAAGAGGCTTCTTGTCTTTACTCTTAAAACCATCACAAAACAGCCTTTTTTCAGGTTCATATGTCTCTGATCTAAGAATGTTGCAAATTACTCTGCATATATTAGTTCTTGCCATCTTCTCTGAAACCAAGAAGATGATAATAAATTTAAAGTAGGAAAAAGGGAGACAACGAATTACAAGAAGAGACAAAAGGAGAGAAAATATTTTCTGTACATCTGACATTGAAAGAAATAACAATCTTTTGAGAACAAAAAACAAGCCGGGGCAAATAAATGGAAAAAAAAAAAAAATCTGTTTCCACTGAACAAGTCCTGCTTTGCATTCAGTCTTTGTTACATGGAGCTCCCATATCTACGAAAAGGTGTGCTAATCCATGGAATGGAGGGCATGGCTAGATTTTGCAGAGAGAAAAGAACTGAATCTATTGCCCTATGTCCAACACGAGATTTCTAAAACAAGGAATATTCAGCACTTTTTTCCTACTTAGTCCATAAAGTATTTTCTACTTCCATCTTGGCCAAGTTTCCTCTTTCCTTTCAGGTGTTTTGAAGCTTATTTCCTTACCATTGCTTCTCTCTCCAGTCCCCATTCCATGTTGCAAGAGGTTTTGTACAATTGATGATTACCAGAAAAACTTTTGTCTTCAGACCAAGTTTCATATCTTTTTGGATCTCTTGGTATGAAAACAGTGACTCTTTTCTTTTTAACTTGATGTGCCTTTGAGTTGTCCTGAAGTAGACACTGAGATTCTGTAATTTGTCACATTTATTGTGTGCTGAAGGGTCAAGTCCTGTTACAGTATAATGCAAATAAGGAGCACTGGGCACTTGTGATTATGCAACTATGAGCTTCCAATACAAATATTATAAAACTATCTAATAATGACTGAATGAAATAACTATTTCCTCCATGCTTTAAGAAGATTTATGGGCTCTTGCAATACAGCTTTGCTTGATGAACCTTGCAACAAAGCACCCTAGCAACAAAGAACCCTCTCAGGCTTCTGGATAAAAGCTATATAGAGCTGCCCTGTCAGTGGCTCTTAAAACCTGTCAAATAGTTCTGGAAATTTTGGTTTTGTCGTTTTCTGCACTTAGCATTCAATCCCTCTGGCATTCTGCAGAACAGAAGAAAATAATTTTTAGCTATTTACTTTTGGAATCAGACAACTATTTAGTCTTGGAAGGAGGCTTTAAAAGGCTAGATAGGGCAGTTAAAAAAAAAAGGACAAAATGTGAAGTCATTCCTTTAACGCATCCTTACTAGGCAGTAAGCAATATTGTGGAAGAACACCAACCAAGTAGGATACCTTCCAGATATCCTCATAAAGTCAAGAGAAAACTGAAATCTACTGCCCACGCACTAACAGGGTAGAGTGCACAGCCCCTTTTTCATTTCCTGGTACCTCTAATAAAGCTAACATTGGTTGTGGCATTAGACTGAGAAATGCTTGTAATGTTGAATCAGATTTAAAAATTTAATTAGTATACATTAACAAAAAAAAAAAAAAAAAAAAAAATCAGAAGAGCATGTGGCCTGAAAAGATACAGAAGGAAAGCAGTGAGAACAAAAAGCACTTCAACAAATTCAGCAAAATGATGACTGGTGAAAAAGACATCATTTGCCAAAATGACAGAATTGTGTCTGTTTGGGACTGTTGTCTACAGAGATATCTGATATCTCACCAAATTATTTAATGCTTTCGAAGCTCTAGAACAGTAAAGGGAACCGCCTTTGACTACAAAAGAAAGTAGTGATTATAGTTGCAAATGCAATATATAGGATATATTACAAAAGAAATGAGATCTCTAGCCAAAGAGAAAACATGAAAAAGCAGTAAAAATTTTGTGGCATCTGGGGTCTTCTCACTGTTCACTGGGCCCTGCAGAGGCTCTGGGTGATGGTTGGTGCTGCAGGACTGTGCCCTTTGTCAGGCAGAAGGGCAGTGCCCCTTCAGAACTCATTGTTCGGGGCTGCAGCTGTTTCCCACTAGCCAGGGCACAGCCTGCAGCTTGCACTGCCAGCTACCTGCACTAGGTGCACTCACAGAACACTTTTGACACTTCCTCAGCAATCAGCCCTTTTGGAAGGTGTACCAAAAGCTCTGTGCCATGTGTACCAAAATTCAGTGTAGTAAAAAAACCCAACTCAACCCAACCCAGCCTAACCCAACCCAACTCAAACCAACCCAACCCAAAAAAATCCCTAACAAAAAATACCCAAACAAAACCACACCCCCCCAAACTAACAAAACCAAAAGCAAGAAAGCAACCAAAAAACCCAATTCCCCAAAACCCCCACCCAAACCAAAATCAAACTAAACCAAACAAAAAAAATTAGCGTTACAGATAGAATGCAAATCTAGAGCACTGAATCAAATGCTGAGGAGAGGGACCCTTAACTTTTTTTTTTGTTGTTTTAAGAAAACCAATTTGGTAGGGAGCAACTTAAGCAGTTTCTCAGCAAGATTTTGAATTTCAGTTTAGGAGATATCTGTGTAACTAAATAGCATAAACAAGAAACCTTTAAAAGTAAAGATTCCTGAAAATATATTAATTTTATTTTGCTTGAGTTTAGTCTGTGACACCCAAGAGGTATGACAAGCACAGGAAATATTTTGTCATGCAGTCGCAGAAACATTGTTTTTTGCCATTTCACTGATAATGTTTTCCTGTGTTTCTTGCTTTTATATTCTATTTCCCAAATGTCACAGTGTAACAATTCGTACAGATGGTGATGTCAGACTTACTGAAATAAGTCTTGTTCTGGTACACTTGATAGCACTTAAGGTGCTTCAGTTGCTTCTGATGTCAAAGACAACGAGTAACATTGCATCTGCATAAACAGTGTCTTCTGAATGTTCTAGTGCCTGTCTGTTTTCTCTGGGAAGCTCTCTGGAGTTCACTCACCTTTAGAGTTTAAATCCTACTGCCTACCAGCAGACTAGAAACATAATTTCTTTCAATAACCAAATTGCTTTTAGTCATCAACCTACAGTAATATTTTTTCATAATCAGCTGGTGTCCCTATCCATGAATGAACCGCAAGTTCTAGGAGCAGCATCTGGACTCCATTTTGAGTTATTTTTAGTTTACGGCCTTAAATGTCACACCGTGTAATGCACTGTACTGAATGTTAATGAAAACTCTGTGATCCTGTGCATGTAAACTAACCTAATAGGAAACACAGCTCTGAAATACGAGTTTGTTACCCTGTTGGACGGCTCAGGCAACCTGGCTGTGGCTGCTGCTGTGTATCAAAACGTTTGCCTACCTGTGGAGCTATTTTCACATATGCTTTGCTGACAGAAAGCTGAAGCAGTGCCTGCTTTCCTCTAGCACTGCGCTGTTGGCTGTTGGTTTGTTTTATGGGGGTGGTGGTGTTGTGGTTTGGATTTCTTCTTGGTGTTTGGGGATTTTTGGGGAGTTTTGTTTTGGTTTTCTTTTGTTGTTTTTTTTTTTTTTCGGTACGTGTGTTTGGGGGTGGTTTTTTTCCCCTTTTTCCCTTGTCTTTCTCCGGGAAAGGGAAGCGGTAGCTCTCTGGAGCGGTACTGTTGCTATGAGACAGCGCCGCTAACACCACGGCCGGCCGCGGCCATTTTGAACGCGGGCGGAGGGCGGCGGGGCGGCGGCCAATCGGGCGCCAGCCTCGCGCGCCACGCGGCGGCCGCGCCAACGAAGGCGCCGGGCCCGAGGGCGGGGTGCGGGAACCGCCGTAACAACGGTAACGCAACGCTGGGCGATGCCGGGTGGCGGCGGGCAATGCGGGATAGCGGCGCCTAACAGCGGTCACGGCGGGCCCGCGGCGCGGAGGGGGAGCGGGGGTCCGTAGACCTGGCCGTAGTCGGTTCCGGGAAGGTGAGGCCGTCGGGCCGGGGGCGGCCGGCTAATGCCTGCTCCCGGCCGCCTGTCGCGAGCCCGCGGGGTGGAGGCGCATAGCGCAGCTCCCTCAGATCGCTAAGTGGTGTGCGATCTGAAGCGGTTCTCTGAGTCGGTGTCGGTATTGAGTGGGTGCTGCATAAGAGCTTCGCTGTTTTCACGCCGGTGCTAACCGGAGCAGTCTGTAGCTGTGTTACATCCTCAAACACAGTTGTGCAGCAAGTCCAGTAAAGGGTGCCCGGCCCCGGCAGATTCCCAGGCAGCGAGCGCTTCGCAAGGCGCGCCCACCCGGAGCGAGCGCGGCCCGGCCGGCCCGTGTGCCCGTGGGTCGGCATGAGGCTGTGGCTACTGCAGGCAGTGCTCTTGGGTGCCGTCTGTTTGGCCACCCCGTACGTTTAGCCAGCTGATTATTTTAATCGCTACAAACTCATAGCTTCCTGAAAACTCCTAGCATGGACTTGAAGTTTTCAGTTTTCCTGTGTGCTGTTTATTTCTTGTAATTTGTCGCCGGCTAGTGTGATGTCTTCTTGGATCTGTATTGAATAAATAATTATCATTTGCATACATTCTCAGATCCAGTCAGGGTAGTCTAAGGTGGTATCAGATTGGTGATACCACTACGTTCAGTGCAGAAGAGTTCAAGTTTATATAGTTTTCCATTTGGACAGCATTGTGGGTTTGATTAGTTTGTCCGTTTTTCTGTATTCCTACAAGTGTGTTAAACTTCAGCGGTAAGGCCAGGAGTTCCTTTCTTCAGGTTGGAGGTGTAGTGTTAAGGTGTTGCAGTGAAAGCCCCCATGAAAAGAATATTGCTTAAGCTCCGAAGGAAAAAGGCTGGTATTTTGCACATTAATACATCATCAGAAGCCATTGGTGCCTTAAAACCGATGGTTATTTTCTGAACACAAAGTGTTGGATTATAATTCAGTAACTTCTCATCCTGTGGCCACAGTGTGGTCATTAAATGCTAGTAAATCAGAGCTAAAAAAAAGTGAAAGGGTGTGGAGGAACTGTATTATTATATTATTAACTGTATTGTATCTTACTATAATTACATTTCCAGTCATTTAGATGCCAACAATATATTTTTTTCTAAATTATGTTTTTATAAATGATTGTCCTCACATGCTCTTATCTGTCCAGTAACTTGTCTTAATTTGATATACAGAATATTGGTTAATTGAGAAGATTGCTTAAAGCTTTACACAAAATTTAAAGCTTTGTCACAGCTTAGTCTGTGACAAACAAGAAAAAAATTTGCAGTGTGAACAATGTTTGATATCCTGTGTGGCATACTTAATGCCATCTTGAGTATAAATAAATAAATAAATGTATCTTCTAAATATACTGACGCGTCCCTGTTGAGACAGTAGAATTACTTAACCCTTAATAGCTATGTCATAGCAGTATTTAGAGATTCTGCTTGGAAGTTAGTAGTGGTTTTCTTTGTGGGTACTAAAGTATATCAAAACCTTATGCCTGAAAAATGCAGACTGAATTTTACTGAGATATGTATATCTGGTATGCAATAGCAAAAATATTTAGGGAATCAAATTTTATGTAGGATGAGACTTTTAACTGAAGTAGCAGAGCAGCCCACAACTAGTTCTGTATGTTCCCCTTGATGGTGGGTCAGGGAGTGTCCAAGGCTTTTGAGCAGACCTTGGTGCTACAAAGTTAAATCTTCAGATGAAAACAAGATCTCTACAACAGTCAGTGTATAAAGATCAGGGGTTTTGTGTTCTTGATATGTCTGTTAGTGTGGGGAGAATAAATTGCAGGTTAGTTGGTTTTTGGTGTTTGGTTTGTTTTTCCCCAGCCCTTTACTCATTCAACTTTACTTGGCACTAGTAGTGAGCATCATAAAACCTAAGGTTTTTAGCTACACATTAAAGATGTGTAAATGCTATACAATATTAAGGAACATTTCCTTGTTTTGGATATGTGTGTTGAATTGGCCCTGTGATGCAAGATAGTTATATATTGAAGAAAGTTTATATCTTTTTTTCCCCTTTCATATTTTAGAGAGAAATTTATCACGAAAAAGCAATGATTGAGTCAGTCAAATTAAGAAGACAGTGCATGCAGGATTTCTACTCACATTATGAACATCTTTGTGAACTTCAAGGCTCTCTCCCACTGAAAGCGGTGAAGACTAATGTGACTCATGATGCTGTTGATCTAATTGTAGATCACATCAAAGCTACTGATTGGGCACCTCTTCTGAATGCTCTCAGGCATAATAAGACTCTGACTTCTATTGGAATAAGAAGTTTACATCAACATGGTCTTGAAGAATCAGGTCTGAATAAAAGATAAGTTTGTTCGTGTATGCATGTTAGAATTTGTTGCGTAAAACTTGTGTGATTGAATACATGGGGGGAGGAATTGCTGTGCCTAAGGAATTACTTTAATTTAAGAAAGTACACACAAGAAAAGAAGATATTATTATAATAGCTTTTAAACCAATAGGGACTGGATTTTACTGATTTTTACTTTTTTTTCCTAGGTGTTGAAAGATACAAAACTTACTTTAGAAGGAGAATTCCAGCAACTCTATCAAAAGACTTGACTGGCCAACTGTGCAAAGCTGTGAAGGGCTGTCTTAGTATATCAGATGTACTAAAAAATTTAGAACTGCAGGGTTTGCTTCTGAGGGAAAGAGACCTAACACTTTTAGCAAAGGTGAGAATGTAACAGTATACAAATAAATAGAAAATAAGCCCAGAGCCAAGAATAGTATTAACTAATTTTTGTAAGTATTTGTTGCAGACAAATATATTTCTCTTCTCAGATATCTTTGTGTAGTCTTTCTGTATATATATAGAATTATTCTGCTGAGACATTTAGTATAACCTAGTCTTAACTGAATGTCTAAGAATCACAGGTCTTACTAGAAAGATCGTAACATCATCTCTGCCCTGTGCTTGAGGCATACGACATATGTTCATGACTGAAACCACTGTGCATGTGTGTGATAGAAGGGAAGTTGTGGGACACCAAGGAGATAAAAACTGGTCTTCAGACGTGTTACTGAAAAGCTCTAGTGTGCTTGTTAATGGCTTCTAGGAAAGGAGGTTGCCGCTGGTTGCCCTCAGGCAAGCTTCGTCTGTGCTAAAGAAATGAACCCTCTTAAACTGAACTTGAAGGTTTGCTTATTTTGACCTTCGTTTGAATCCCCTAGAGTTTCTTGTAAGGAACAGAGTTTGAGCAGTTTGGGTGACTCGACTTTTTTGTTGGTTTTTATTTTTTTTTTTTATATTTTTTTAATTTTTTTTTTGTTGTTGTTGTTTTTTGTTTTTGTTTTTGTTTTTAAGCCAGATAATAGCATTGTTTGTTTTCTTCTTAAGGGCTTGGCCGCAGCTTCATCTCTGGAGAGTGTCTCTTTAGCCCACTGTCCAATTGGAGATGGAGGGTTGGAAAGTAAGTTTAGAATCAAAACTTTTAAATGTACTTTTCTCTTTTTAAGTTTTCAAATAGGTAAGCAAACTTTTCAGCATTTCCATTCCTGTTTCAAATTTGTCTATGGAGATTAAAAGAACAATCTTCACTTTATTCTGCATAACTGATTAACATTTAAAGACTTGAATTTTTTCACTTCAGCTAGTAAATAACTATCCATCTTTATCATGATGTTTATACTTTTATTTAAAACAACATTTGTATTTCTTTACTCTTTCCTGATTTAAGTTTCTGTAAGTAAACTGAAATCAAGTATGTTCTAGCTTGTTCAGATATTCGTCGCTGGACATTTGCACTAGAAATGTATGAACTTAGAAGACATTAAGTGTATTTAAAATATATTCAGTACTAGTTCTTTGTCAATGCTTTTGGCTGTTAAAGCTGCCTCTTAATAGGCCACTGAAAAAGTGTGTTCTAATAATACGGGAATGCTGTGTGTAGATAACATGCATGCTTTTGTTTTCTTCAGCAATCTGTCAGAGTATAAAGAATACAGCTACTATCAGATTTGTGAACTTCACGGCATGTAGCCTCACATGGCGAGGGCAGAACATATAGCAAATGTATTAAAGGTAATTTAATCAACTTTCTCGGAATGTTTGTAAGAACTTAATAAATTAAAATTTTTACTTTTGCTTTAAAGCCTAAAATCCATTAAGGCACTTAATAAGGAACTTGTGTGAATAGCAAAATTAAATGTGCCTTCCTATGAAAGCTGTGACTTTGTATGACAAAAGTAGCTTAGTTTACTGGTGTGGGATTTAAATTTGCTATTTCTTAGAAAAAATAATAAATAATAGAATAAAGTATTTTTCATTGTGTCTTTGAAAGTGTCTGTCAAAACAAGGTGATAAAATACTTTGTAGCCAAGTTTAATAATTTGCATTGCAAACTGGGCAGTCACAACACATATGATTTACCAGTAAGGTTTAAAAATTAGTTATTTTTCTTGAACTGAGGAATGAATGGTCCACTTACACCAGTATGTATTTCTTATACCAGTATGGTTTGCCATTGCCATCAGTTATGGCTTTGCCATTGCATTTGGTAACAGTTTCTTTGTTTGCAAAGCACCAGGCAATAAGAAGACATGGTGAAGCTTGGGCCGAAAGCCTACGTTACAGGAGACCCGACCTTGAGTATATGACAGGTTTGAGGCGGATTACTTTGAACTGCAACATGCTTGTTAGAGATAGAGGAGCAAGTACCTTTGCAGACTGTCTTGGAGCGGACCTTTGGCTAAAAGGTATTACTAAGTCTTTTACTAATGAACAGAAGAGTAATTCAGGAGTTTCCTTGTATAGTAACTATAGACAGATTGATATATAGATATTGAGATATTCCATATAACATAGAACTTTGCCTACACCAGCAAATTCTCCATATATTTCATATCTCATTATTACTAGTTGCTGTAAGAATTTCTGTAACATCTCTGTATCTCTACTACATTTTCTACTATCTCTGTCTCACTACTGCATCTCTTAAAATACCATAGTGGCAGGCAGAAGACTTAAAATTGTCACTTATAACAGTTGCAGCCAGAGGAGTAACTCACTATGTAGCTTGGGAAGAGTACTCTTTTTTTCCCTAAAGAAAGATGTCTTCATCTTTTGAAGTATCTGAGTACTATTGTGTTCTCTAGTATTGTCCTTCGGTATGTTTTAGAATGAATTTGTTCTATGGTATATCTCTTACTGTATCTAGTAATTATACAAAATTACTAACGGTCCTGGTGTAAATCACAGCATTTTGTGTGTGGAACAAAATACCTGTTTTATAGTTTCGTTTTATTGTTTAAGGCAGATCTGCAGATAATGTCCATACTGATGGAAGAGCATCAGGTTAGAGAGAAAACTTAAACAAACTGGACAAACAGCAGTCCATAGGCCCTAATGAGATGCAGTCACAAGTGCTGAGGGAGCTGGCTGATGTGATTTTGAGGCAACTCTCAGTAGTCTTTGAAAGATCATGGTGCTTGGGAGGGGGTGCATGAGGACTGGAGGAGAATAGCTAATGCCATGCCTGTTTGCAAGAAGTCTGGGAAGTCAGGAAACTACAGACCAGTCAGTCTTATTTGGGCCCCTGGCAAAGCAAGAATGTGCTGCCATCCAGAGGGACCTCAGCTGGCTGAAGAAATGAGTTGATGGGAACTTCATGGAGTTTAAGGAAAGGATGTACAAAGTCCTGCATGTGGACAGGAATAATCCTGTGCACTAGAACATGCTGGAGCTGTGTGGCTAGAAAGCTGCTTTGCAGAAAGGGTGCTGCAGATCTTGGTGGACAACATGCTGTCCATGAAACACTGAAGTGCCTTTGTGACAAAGAGGTCCAGTGGTGTCCAGTGTGCATTAGGCACAGACTTTGTGAGCAGGTTGAGGGAGGTAATTATTTTTCTTTACTCAGCACAAGTGAGGCCATGAAATCTGCAGTACACTAGAGAACTGGAGCTTATCTGGAGATACTGGAGAGAGTCCAGTGAAGTGCCACTAAGATGAAGGAGCTAAAACAGCTCTGATTTCAGAAAAGGCTGAGGAAGCTGGGACTCTTTAGCTTGGAGAAGAGAAGGCTCAGAGTGGGATCAAGGTGTACAAATATTTGAAGTGAGGATATAAAGGAGATGGAGACAGACTCTTTTGCTGTTGCCTGGGGACAAGGCAAGATGGAGTGGGTAGAGATGAAAACACTGGAGGTTTAAATGATTAAACCCTCTTGCTTTGATGATGACTGAACACTTGCACAGATTGTCCACATTGGTTGTAGAGTGGTTCATGTTACCTCCTTTGCAGATGTTAACAGTTATTTCTTAATTTTGAAAAGTTCTAGTTGTCTTCTTTGAAAGTAATGCTCCTGTTTTTACATGACTGTTATCATCATGTCCTCATTTCTCCTGCTTTGTGTTCCATGAAATGGAGGTTTTCTGCAGAATTAATTTTTTTAGATATCAACTATTAAATTATATTACTAACTACGTGACTACTACCTCCACTGATATTTTTTTTTCCTCCTTAAACATTTTAGCGCTTGATTTGCAGCAGTGTGGAATAACCAATGAGGGAGCAAGGTCATTATTAGATGCTCTTCAAACTAATACAACATTAGTGGTACTTGACATAAGAAAAAATCCATTAATTGGTATGTATCTCTGTCTGCATTTTTCCTCTTAGTATGGTTGTTGGGTTTATTTTTCTTCAGTAACTATATGGGGAAAGGTAAACTGCTTTTAAGAAAAAAAGAACACACCACAATAATTTGCTAAACATTTTTAAAATGGGAAAACAAACAGGATAGCTAATGTGTACTTATTATTCAATGATCTGTTTTGTTCACATAAAGAGTTGTCTCATGCAGAAAATTCTTAATAAGGTTTTTTAATTCATTCTAGGTCATGTTCTGATGAAAAGCATTATTGAAAGAGTTCTTAAGAATGGAAACAGTGCTGATTCAGAGGTATGTTTTACACATTTTGGAATTAGTTTGGGATTTTCTTTGTAACTTCCATTGCATGTATTTTTTTAAAGGGTGGCTTTTTTCAAAATGAGTCTAATACAACTATTATAGTTCTAAACAGAAGTTTGACTCAGCACAAATAAAAACCCACTATCTAGGGGAAAACCTAAAACCACTATTGTGAACATTTATTCTGTTGGTCTTTCTGTATGATTTCTAAGGGAATTAAAACTGTCATATGTAGTAAAATCTGGATATACATTTAATGAAAAGAAAAATGGAAATGTCTGTGTATTTGGATGTTACCAAAGAATGTTAACTAAATATTGCTCTGCTGGAGGGGTTTCTACTACATGTGTCTTTGTCAACATGGTAATAATAACTTCTAATTAAAAAGTAGAGGAAGTTGCAGTTTAAAATTTAGCAGTTAATTTATTTTAAAACTTATTTCTTGTCTCTAACTTCTGTAACTAAAAAAATTTTTTAAGTTGCTCGAGACTGTCCATTCCAATGCAGACTATCTATGAAAACAGAGTTCAGTTGAAGTACGATACCATCTTTATCTAACCGTCCACACAGAGTTCACAATAATGTGCATAAACTAAATATCTAGACCATTTATGGTTAGGTATACTGTTGAAATATACAGAAATCTGATTCAGTTTTCAAAGGAATATCTGGAATCCCAGTTCTTGTGTTGGAATCTTAGACAGAGCTGTAGATGTGTAGGGACTGTCTAATAAACTGAAAATTTGTGTGTAGAATTTCTGGAGCATTAATACAGTTCCCCACTTCACTATCTAGAAGACCTTTTTTGAGAAGTTGAGGTTGGTTGTGAAGAAGTTCTCTTTCTGCTTGGCAAATGCAATCAAAACTTGCAAAATGTCACAGGGATCACATGTAAATAACATCTGCCTGGAAATGCTAAAGATAATTGAAGAGTTAAACCATGGAAAGAAGCAGTTCTGGGAAATTACCTGTATGCTAAATGATTACTTGACTCAAGACATTCGTTTTGTATTCAGCCTGTTACTGTGGTATCTTAAGTTTAAATGACAGTGCTAGTAATTCTTCATTAACAACATGGATGAAGAAGTACACCTTGCTAATCTGCCAGTCACAGCTGTCTTTCCTTCCATCCTGCTTTATATAAAAAGTGGGGGTTTGTTTTTCAGTAGCATGTAGTTGATTCCCTTTTGGGCTGTTTTTTTAGGTTTGCAAGAAGAATTATCCTCCGCTAATTGATGCCTTTGCTAAAACAAAAGCTATACATTTCAGCAGCACTGTGTAGCAATCTAGTGAACTGTAATCACAGATATGACCAAGTGTAATAGGTGGTGAAACTTTGTGTAGTTTCTGAGAGACTGAATAGCTTAAGGGAAAATCGGTTCAAGGTGTCTACAAAACAGGATACTTTCAAAACACTGTTTTTGTTTTTTGCTGTCTTTATACTTAGATTCCTAGACGTTGTACAACAGAGATGAGACAGGCTATGGGCTAGATGAACTTTAGGTTTAACCTTGTAAAGCTGCCCTTGTAGGTGTCTACTAAAACAGAATTAAAATTACTTTTGCTCTTAGAAGCTTGCAATTTAATCTTACTCTTTTTGGGTGTGTTTTAGTTTAAAATGATCAATTTCCTTGCACGGGGACTAGATCCAGCTGCAGGTACAGCAAAATTTATACAAGGATTAATTGTATCCAAAGTTAAAAGTTTTTCTTGACGATGATAAATTTTAATTAAACTTGATTAGTTAAAGCACAGTAAAGGCGTTTTAGTAATTCTGATGCTTTAGATGGGAATAGCTCCGGCATGCTGTTCCTAGTACTCTGATGCGGGATTTAGGGCTATGTGAGACAAGCTTTGTGTTAATGTCGTCTGTATTTTCTTCAATGACTGCTCCAGCACTAGACCCTGTATTAGTGATGTACACTGAAATGTAAGTGCAGAGTAATTTTAGAATATCTACCAGGAGTAATTACACTTTTTATCAGGGTGAGGGGAGCCTTTAGGAATAGAGCTGTAGCTGTAAGGAAATGATGTTTGAAGTACAGCTGTGGCCTTTGATCATCACTGTTTCTTAATTTTAATTTGGGACTTTTACTTTGTAAGGATGGATTTTCATTACAGGCAGTAAAAATAAACTTCATGTTTTTTAAAATACTGACTTTATCAGTAATACAAAATCACATTAGGGAAGCTTTTATTACTCTGGAGATCTTTGGCCTCAGCCAGTCATTCCCGTCAAGCCAATTTTCTGAGAATTAAGTACAGAAGCCAGGGTTGCCTCTTTATAGAGTTGATGCTAGGGTTTTTTGCTATAGAAGCAGAGGGGAAAGGGTAATATTAGATGGGATATTGTAGTGATGTTTTGGAAATACTTTTTGGTAATGTAGACTATCTGTGTTTGGATTTGAGCTTTGTGAGACTTCTGTTCTTTCTTGATTTTGCAGCTTAAAAAGTTTTCTGTCAATAACAGTGTTCTCTATCTCTGACAAATTACCTCTAATTTTAAATAAGCACCTCTTCAACTGTCAGTTACTAAAGTGGTTTATTTTTCTTTAAATAAAACCCAAATTCCAGTTCAAGTGGCTGATGTCTCCATCTTCCAAAGATGCTTTGAAAACTAAGCCAAAGAAAAGAACTGTTGTCCTAGGAAGTGGTCGGAAAGGAAAAGCTACTATTCGTACTGGTAATTCTTTGTTTTTTCTGGCTAGTATATAGTAGCTAGTATAGTAGGTAGCAATAGTAAATTTTGTCTAGAAGATTTTAATGCTTAAGTAATTAAATTAAAAAATGTTAGTGTTTTATAGAATGCTTGTCTTAAAAAAAAATCTGTTTATTCTTAATTATATAAAGCATCTTCCATCATTATTAGTATCTGTAAGAAACTTGCTTTTTTTTTTTTTAGTGCTGCTAGATATGTGTCTGGAAAAATGGTAGGATATGCTGGCTTTAAAATGTGTGGAAGCATTGCATGTATTTATTCTGTGTCTCCACAAGCTTTCACTTCTGCAAAGCCTGGCAGTACTAAGTTGTCTAGTTCTCCTGCTATTGTAACCTTTCTGTAGCAGGCTGTTCTCTGCCAGAACAAGAGAACATGCATTTTTTAAATGATGTACAAAATGTTCTAAGATTTTTTTTTAACTTTATGTAAGATTATTATAAATAGTATGTTTAAAATAACATAGTTATCTTGAATATTTATAATTAAGTACTGATAGCTGCAGTGCTAAACATTTTTCAGTAAGCGACTAAAATTTTCACTGTAATACTGTCTCTCACTGTCTCTTGTCTTTGCTTTAGTTATCTGGAAGCAGAGAGGTAAGCATAAATCAAAAGAAGTCTTTCTACAAATAAACTATGGTGATCAGGGTAGTGGTGGTGGGAAGAAAATTGCCTGGCAAATGTGGTTGCAGAGGGTTTTGTGGTTTTCTGTTTGGCTTTTTTTCAGTTTGGGGTTGTTCGTTGTGTGTGGGGTTTTTATGTGTTTTGGGTTTTTTATTTTAGGAGGGAGTCAAAGTGAAAACAGTCCTGTTTATGTTGAGAACGAATTGAGATTTTGAATACTATTAACTAAGTTATGTATTTCTGTACCGTTACAAAGTGATTTATTTTACTGATCTCACAGAAACAGTAACCTGAGTTTTCAGTAGTTTAACTGTAGGAAATAGTAGGTGATTGATTAGTTTTCTAGACTTTACAGTTTCTGGCTTAGAGAGAACGTGAGGTAGAGTGATCATCCACTTTAGGTTTCTTTGCTGAGTCTACTTTGATGCTGTATGATTTAGATAACAACAAAAGACCAGACCAGTGAACCCTAATTTTTCGAGTTAGTCCTCTGAAGGGAAGAGATTGCCGCTGTCCTGTACAAGCGATCTGAATGAGTATCAGATTTATTTATAATTATTTTTCCCATAGATAAAATAATATTCTTCACTCTAAAGCCACTAGAGGGCAATTTGAAGCACACAGATGCCTTTATTTTCTACATGGATGGTCTAAATTCTGACATGAGACAATGGAATTAGGTACCTGACATTAGTAATGTGAATAAACCTCTTCTGCTACAAAGTTTTACCTCCTTTTTTGAAAACCAGCTTCTCTTGCATCAGCCTAACAGCAGTTAAGTATACCAGCTTATAATTGCAAGTTTTTGGACACTTCAGCAAAATTAAGACTAGATGGCAGATTTCCTACGGTCCTTATTCTTACATAGGAAATTTTATGAACAGTAAGCTGAGAATTTATATGTGAATAATAAGGTATAATGAATTCTCTTTTTCTGATCTTGCTCTTCAATCCAGGATTTTCATCTAAAAAATCTGTAAGTCCTGGGAAAAAAAATTCCACTGTGAGAGAGAATTACTCACTGAAACCAGTACCACCAGGCACAAAAGGCTTCCTTCCTTGGCGGACTGCAGAACGTGCAAAGAGATGCAGGTGAGTTTTTCATAGTACAAGGGAAAATACTAAACCATAAAACTTGGATGATAAAAACAGTAGAGAGCAATGTCAGGTTTTTAAAATATGGTTTGATAGTTAAACACAGAATGTCATCATAGGGTTTTTTTTTCTGTT
The DNA here is from genome assembly GCA_032173965.1 of Sitta carolinensis. NCBI lineage: Eukaryota > Metazoa > Chordata > Aves > Passeriformes > Sittidae > Sitta > Sitta carolinensis. The sequence goes on from CM063313.1 coordinate 38,204,021, forward strand.
TATATAAATTTTGAGGATTTTACATAAATTCTTCTCTAGTAAATATTTAAAATACACGAAAACACATGATAACCATAGGAATATGCAGCAGAAAGCCCCACCACAAACAAACCTACTTTGTCTGCTTGTTCTTTTGTTAGTAATGATTTATCAAATGTATCAAAGCTGAAGAGGCAAGTTAGTGTTCTAAACTTTTGTTATAGTCGGTTTGAGATCCAGTTCAAGGTGCTCAGATGTTTTCCTGCCTTTTTTCTGCTTCACCTAACCCAGTGCCAACATAATTATTGTGATCATCTAAGACCTGTAAATTAAAATAAAACTGAAAAAAACTTACACATGAAAGCTGTCTTCTGAAACAGGTTTTGTTTGATTTTATTTTTTTTAAACTATTTCCTAGATGTTGGCCACTCAAAATGGAGACTGTCTAACTATTAAAACAAAAAAATTAGTAATGCTCCATTAACTGTGGTTATTAAGCTTGTTTTTCAAAATGATAAACACCAAAGTTTCCTGATTACTTTAGTTCAAAGTAATTAAGTAAGTAAGATGCCTATTGAAGATATTAATGTTAGCATCTGGTAGTGTTGCTCCAAATAAAGATTAAGTAGGGAGTACTAATCAAAATGGGAATGTAAGGAGTCTTAAAGTCTTAGAATCTTGTGTTTGGAACATGCTAAACTTACTTTCCTCAAAAGTATGGTTTTGTTTTTTTCTCCTAACTTTAGAGGCAGGACAGTGGATTGTGCTGGAGGATTGCCTTTGAAGATTCAGGTACCATTTCTCTCACAGAGTGATTTTGTTTTTAGCGAGTAGATCCCTGAAAAGAGGGAAAGTGTTCACAACAGAATCTCATTGTCTGAAAGCTAGGAATGGAATATACTTTTGAAGATTCTCATAGAAGTGAAAAAAAGTAGTTTACATCAGCATTTGGCTGAAGCTTCTTTGATACTTAGTTTACTTCGGTTTTTATCTCTGTATCTTTTGGTTTCCTAGTCTTATGAGCTATCTGAGTTGTAGTATAGGCACAATCCCTCCCTAGGCCATAAGAATAACTAACAGCATTTTTCTCTGAAGGCTTTGTGCACCATCTTTCCTGTCTTGGATTTGGATTACATACTTGTTTTTGCACCTGTGAGCTGCTCTAGTAAACCTTCCAGGAGGAGAAGAAAAAACCCTGTCTTTCTTCCTTCTCCTTTGTGTCTTGTTTCCATCACAGAAAGATCTGATGGTTGCAGAAACCACCATTATCCTCTGCTCTGGCGTAGGCTTCCCATTTACTGCAGTCCTTTGGGAAAACACGGGCTGGCACAGGATGCCTGTGGGCAGCAGCTGCTTTGACCCATCCCTCTGCTCTGACACAGTCTTCCCTGGCTGGAATGAGGGTATTGGCTCCACCATGGAGTACCGGCCTGATGTTCCCTCTGCTTTTTCTCATTCTTTTTGTTACCACCTCTTGTGCCTGTCTGGCATTTTTTGCCTTCTAATGGGTCACCTGGGACTGGCTATGTCCTGTGTGGGGCAGCCCTGGTTGTGCCTTGCAGGGGCATAGCCTCACCACAAATACTCAACATAGGCACACTTAAGATTGGTTTTTTTAATACTGTTTTATGCAAGTTTATTTCAATGTTGTATGGCTGGGCAATGTGTATATATTGTAAGGGACTCTGGGAAGCAACTATTTAAATTAAGCTTTTGATATTATTTAATCTTTGATTTTTTTCTACACATTTCAATGGTATGAGTGGGCATGTTTTTCTTTTCTGGTGTAACTAGACAGATGTTCCTGTGAAAGTGACACAAGAAAGTGCTTCTACATCTGAAACGGAAGACACAGAAGATTCAGAGGATGTTATCCAGCAGCCTGATTTGGCAAAATATTTAGATAAGACTGATGTAGTACAATATAAACAGTTAGAGGTAAGAAGCATGTTCACTGCTGTAGGCATAAAGGCAAATTATATCAATTAAACTATGTTTTATTCAGAAAATTATAATAAAACAAATAACCAGTTTAGAGCAGGATTTCAGAGTAACTTGATACAACTGCAGTATGTGTAATTTCTCTGTTCTAATCTTGAATCAGTGCACAAAGCTTTTGATCATTGTTATTTCCTGTGGTATTTTCTTTAAAATATTTCCTTCATAAAAGTAATTTAACGTTGTTTCTAAGAGCCAAAATATAGTAATGACTGTTGTGTAAAAATAATTACAAAAATAGCTGGAAGTGTTTGAGTTCCATTTTATATCTGAGCCTAAACTCTTTTCATTTGCTTTTTATTATTCCTTCTACTTCTTCAATACTTAAAAAACTTAGCAGTAGTGAAATTGACTATTTCTGCAAATGTCTTGAATGGAATGTTCTTACAAAAGGAAGGGGTGGGAAAAAGGTATGTATCAGTGGCTCAGTAATGCTGCTGAGGTGATCTAGCACTATTGGAAAGTAACACCCTCAGGTAGAATAACTGAGTTATTTCTGAAGTGTTAAGATTTGGATTCTGTTCAGAGAAACAAATGATTATTTCTGTAAATAGGATCTACAGTCAGTCTGCATTTGCTGGTTGTTGTCAGAGCACTACAATGGGTGAATGTGCTGTTCATATGTGTAAATATTGGACTGTATACCTGTCTTTGTGTAAGAGGAGTGAAATTAAGTTTTAACTTGCTGTAGATTTATCAGTAGTGGGAACGTTTAGGGTCAGTTTTGGAAAGCAAAAGGACTGTACAAATACTGCATAAATAACTACCATCCTTTTCAGCTGAAGTATACTTTTTCTTTAAACCTTTTTCTCTGTAGAACTTTCATTCAGGAAGATTTCAAGATTTTCACATGTCGTTGGAACTTGAAAGTTTTATAGCAACTTTTACCATTAGTGTGCAGTGTACTGACATTGCACTGTATGGTGGCTTCAGTACTCCTACCAAGAGCACTGTGTCTGAAATGACAGAATTCTATGTCATGTGCAAATTGCTCCAAAAACCTCTGCTTGCAGAAATCTTTTGATATATTTATTCTTGGCGTTTGGAGAGGGAAGAATATTACATTCAGGACGCACAGTAGAGGCAGGATGTGTTTTGTGCTTTGCGGAAGGGTTGTCATACTGACCTATTATGTCAGTGTTAGCTGTAGTACTACTGTAAAGCAGCTTTACGGAAGAAACAATTTGTGATTAATTTGAACTTTCTTGGAGGAAACCTACAAATTTTGGCAACCTACCCCAAAATTTTAATTTTTCTGTGCTTGTAAAGGTCCAGAATTTCCTGACTTTCTGAATTTGAAAATCAAAATACTTTTTTAGGCCATGGTTGCTTATCAGATAGCACCAATTAAGCAATCCGCACCTGATTCTGTGCCTCTTCCATTGTTTCTGTTACCTTGACACAAAACAGGTTTCACATTATGGCAGAATCAGACTATCAGATTGGCACCACTGAATTGTCTATTTCCTCTTTGCCTCTTAACTATCAAATTGGCACCATTGAATTGTCTATTTTCTCTTTGCCACTTAGTGCCTTTTCATCTCTTGCTTCAGTCTTTTTCTCTTGTGCCGTTTTGTTCATGTTTGTCTGATCGTGAGATTCATTAAACAGCTATTACTGCACAGCAGCTTGCGAGGGGAGGTGCTTTGAGGAACTGATCCAAGTGAAAAGTAGTCCAGTGTATTTGGTACTAGCAGGCCTTCCAGGAAATGGGACAACCAGTTGTGTTAGAACAATGATGGGAATGCTGAGTGAGAATAAACAGTAAGAGGTGGAAGTTCCTTGGACTGCTGCTTTGTCAAAAAACACTTTCCAAACATTTCTTGATGTGATTGAATGACCAGACTTCCATTTAAGTACGCAAGTCTTAGAGAACTTCTGTACATCCTTCTGCTCAAAAAGGGACTTTAAGCATACTACTTAATGAAACAAGTAGTACTTAGTAGTGTTTTCATAAAAAACCAACCAAAAAAACCCAAACCCAAACCAAAACAAAAAAAAAGCCTTGGCTAGTGAAAGCCTAATATCTCTTTAAATGAAACATGAGAACTCATAATATTCTTTCCTTCCACTAGAGGGAATCAAATGTCACAATTGGTTTTGATGAAGTGTGTAGTTGAGGTAACTCCCATACTTTTAAATTTTAACTAGGGATTTAAATGGTGAACTTCACCCTTAAGCTAGTTAACAGGGCAACCCTTTCTACATCTCACTACTTTGTGAATTACTAAGAAGTAGAGATTACACTGTAACTGTTTATTTTTAAAAGTACAATGCAGTAAAGAAGAACATGGCTTAAAAATTAAATATAATTTAATTACTCTGTAAAGTCATTCTGAGGGCTACCTATATTTTTGGTATTCAGTTTTATCTTAAAGTCTATCAGTGCTGTCTTTCTGGCCTTTAATACTTGAAGTCTTTGTCTTGTAGCTTGGCCGTACATTTAACTCTATGATATATTTTAATAATTTTTTTCTCCACAGAGACTAGGGCATTGTGTCAAGTAGTGAATTTCTTAAAAGTAAATAAAGGATTAAAATGTATATGTATTTGTAATATAATGGTGACAAATTAGTTTCTTTAAATGCTGGTATTGATACTGCTTATGAGAAGATGCATCTACAGTGTTCAGTTTTGTTATGAACTTAGCCCTTAACCATGAAATTCTATGTACATCTAGACTGTGATAAAGCAAGTTTAAACATTACTGCAAAACATCTACGTTTCTGTTTAAAAAATCGTGATAATTTAATTAATGTCTAGGCCATTGACCTTTGACATTACAAACCAGGAATTTGAAGGAAAACATCAGTGCTTTCATCTTTAAAATTATCTAAAATCTGTCCACAACAAAAATACTATAGAACTACAGTTTCTGGTGTTCCTAGCCTACATCTTAGAAACTTCAAAATACAAGTAATTATACGTATGCCCCTGCACCATAAATGGAAAAGTAAGAATTCTTCAGTCTGTGATAGCTGTTACTGTTCCTCAAAGCTGGGTTGGGGGATTCCAGGTTACACATCAAGTTGTCAGTGTGGAATGTTATGGTTTTTACTTTCTGTTCTGTTCTTCTGTGTCCATTAGTTTTTATAGCTCCCATTACTTCCACATGTTCAAAGGCAGATTGCAGTAAGATTGTGGTATTTGTGGATGGTTCTCCTTAGATATTTGCCCCCCACCCTATGCTCTGCAGGTTAGATAGTGCTAAATCTGTTTTGATGCTCAAATATGAGTATTTGCAGTGTTTGCTTGGTTGATGCTAGTCTAAGGAGTTTAGGAGTGGGCTTCACTGGTGTAGTGACAGACCCATAATTATCGCTTTGAGTGGTTGTCACTAGGAGAGCTACATATAGAGAGTATTCTAGAGCCTGCATCTTGAAATCAGTTGCAAAAGTACATTGCAACTCAGAATATCTTTGCATTTGTAGAAGGTTTATTTTTACTATACATTCTGTTGCACACAAGTCTTCTCAGTTGATTGCTTATATGAAGTGCAGTAGTATGCACTTGAATTAGCTTTTGCTAGTAAACAAACTATTTCAATACTCTTTGAATATTTGATTCCCTGTAGAACTGGTTGATATGGTGTGTACAGTGAAAAGCAGTGTCCTTTTACATATATGTGTTGTATACAAAGTGAAAGGGAGAAATGTTGTATACTGTTAATTTGTATAGTCTAACCTGTGAAAAATACAATAGCTTGATAATTTGAACAGTTTCCACCTTTTGTTCCAATAGATTGCTAAGGTGTGCAAGAACAAAAATTGTATGTTTTTCCAGTTCAGATGCTGTAATTAGATGATAATGTTCTGCTGGGATGCAAGAAAATGTGATATTGCAAATCCTGACTAGTCCTACTGAAACTGAGATTTACTATTTAGAACTAATAATTAAAATACAAGTTTAGGCATCTCATGAATAAGACTAGAATACATTTATTAGGTGTTTTGGGTTTGTTTTTATTCTTGGTAATTCAACACTAAATTTGGAATTGTGAAAAACTTTTTACTGAAGAACTAAGTGAAATCAATTAGAAAGAGCACAGTTCTTACACTTCAGAATTTTGTATTCTTACTGCTGAGAGTACAGTTCTTCAGAATTTTGTATTCTTACAGCTGTAAGGAGTAAAATCCTGGATAAAGAATGTAGTTGGAAAATCTAGATATGGCTGCTAAGGATTTCTTATTAGTGCTCAATTTGAGCTTTTAATGATGTAGATACATTTTGTTCAAAATGATGCTCGAAAAAGTGAAGGGGAAGTAGAGAAGACCATACACTCTTGATCGTTATGTTGTAGGCCAAAGAGACTTGGGCTGTAATTTCATGTGATCTGTTGCAATCTTACAAATCTTTTAAGTGAATCACACTTATTTCTACTTCTATGACTTAATATTCTGCATCCTATAGTTATGTACTTGTAGACTTCTGTCTTGTATTTTTGAAGAAGTTATGTTTGGATTGCCATTTGCTAGTTGTTAAGTTGTTGAGTTTTTTTATTGCATGTTAGTCTGACATTTTGAGATAAATTTCATGATAGTTTATCTGTGTTTTGATAGTTGGAGCTGGAAGAATGCATGGAAAAACTAAAGGAAGAACAGAAATCTAGAGTAAAGGCTGAAGAACGATTACTAGAGGTAAAGATACTTAACTCTTAATGATCTTTAGTTTTAAAGGAGGCACTGCTCAGAGAATCCACTTGCTTGATTAGGAGTAATTATCAATGACTACTATGTGGTGGCTTCCAGAGTTTCAGTTCAAAGTCACGTGGATTGTTTAAGAGCAATGATGAAATCTGTGTTTAGTAATGTTTGTTCTACTGATTCTGTTCAGAGCCTTGAACTCCAGCTCGAGCTACTCTTTCAATGTGTTTTATTCATATTCTGAAACACATGTGATCTGGGGCATCCTGATACTTATTTTTCTCAAGAAAGTGATTAAATCTGTTTGCAGAATGTGTGCATGGATAGTTGTTTGTCTCCAAATTCACTTACCATGACTTCTGCTGAAAAGCTGTGTTGCAACTGTTGTTCTGTTTGGTTTATTCTGTACCTTGGATTTTTAAGTTTCATTTCTGCAGGCAATAACCATATTGGATGGTTTCCTGCACGTCAGTTTTGTGAAGTGCATTTCAGTTTTGACAAAACTGAACAACTTATCACAGTTAAATTGCGAAGTCTGTTTCCCCTACACTGTTGTTGATGTAAAAATATTCTGCATGAATAAGCAGAATTTCTTGTAATACAGTTGAGTGTAAGGTAGTGTAAACAAATGGATTTGGTCCTTACATGTGATTTGAGGGGGATTGAAAGTGGTGATATCATTTGAAATATGGGCAACAAGTGATACCCCACAGTACAGAAAGTAGATATCCACAAAAGGCTCTGCACTTCTCACGGACACATTGTAGCCCTCTTGTATGTCTATCCCCATGTTCCTGTAATATCATATATACCAGTGGGCTCTGCTGGGTATCTGTTACTTAGATCCTTAAATGCTTTTTAGGCTAAACACCCCCAACAAGAAATCTTTCCCTATAAAGGCTAGGCTGGTTGGACTTAGCATCTTGTCCCAGGAGATGGAATAAACCAAATAGCATTAATCTTTAAAATTGTTTATTTTATTGCTTATTTATCACCTACAGTGCACTACACAATCTATAATTTTTTTTGTCCTCTCATAAAAAATATAAGACAGAAAGCCTATGGTTGTACTTGATTGCATAGCTGTAATCTTAAACGAGTTAATGCTTCCCTCAAACACAACACCTTGTATATCCTGCAGTTATCATGCAGTTTTCAGTTTCATTATTGATTTGATTAAGGTCAATGTGGAGAAAAATTGAATCATCTTAAACTTTCTGTTTTGGGATGCACAATGCAGGGGAGAGATAACAGTAGGATGCATTCCCCCAATACAGAGGGGTGAATATATGGAGGACGTTTGCCTTCATTAAGGTTTTTTTACTAGTAAAATAAATTCTTTGGTGTTAATATGTCATATAATACATGCAAAGTCAGATATGAAAGCTAAATTTTTCTGCCTGTACTTGCTTTGTAACATCCTGTACATACTGAAGACAGTGCTGAGCCAGTGGTTTTGAGTGCCTGCAGGAATGTGTATGGTAGCATAGAATGGCAGCTGTGAATAAGCAGACCTGAGCAGAGCTCGTGTAACAGTGCCCTGAAAATGTGTGGTGCAGCAAACTCTGCATCTTGTTGCATCAGTTATTTCAGGTATTCCTCTTCATGATGCTGCTGTTTAGGCACACAGAGATGAGGTTTGATATTTTGGGGTCTTTTAAATGGAAAATGAAAGAAATTTCTTCTTTTTTTTTTTTTTTTTTTTTTTTTTTCTTGCATAGCTGGAAATTGAAAATGCAAGATTAAGGAGTCTAAATACCTTCCTATCTGAAGTTCTTCATGCACAGTCAGTAACCAGCATGATTTTGGAACATGAAGGTTTTCTAAGCAGCATTGAGAACTCTTTTCAAAAGTTTCATGCTTTTTTAGACCTCCTTAAAGATGCTGGGTAGGTTGTCACTTTAAGTCTTGCTGTTTTTCCTGAGATCTTTCCAAAATTATCCTCACAATGAAGTATGCTGCCTGCCGCCCTGCCAGATTTCTAGGTCTGTACTCTCAGAGAGCAAAGGAAAATAAATAAGCTGTGTATCTATTGTTTAGTCTTTCCCTAGTGGCAAAAATGTGATCTAAGCACTGTTCAACTGAGCTCATGCCTGTATCTTTGGGAAAGGTTTTCAAGAAGCTTATTCCAAAAGAGTAGAAGGCTTCTATTAAAGCAAGTGTTTAGTGTATCACCTTTGGCTCTTAGCATTGCCATAATACAAAAGGCTCAAAATGCAGAAAGTGTTCTGTTACCTTGTGCTCTCCATTCACTAATTTAAGTATGGAAATCTACATGGATGAATCTCCAGCCTTTGTATTTCTAGTCTGTATTTATTGTTACTATTATTAGTAGTAGTAACTAATTAATAAGTAATAAAAATAAGTAATTAGTACTACTGTTACTACTAGAGCTCTTTTAGAGAGTATTGATTACAGTTTGTATTACCACAGTACCTGCAGTATGTCACAGGATGGTTCATACTTCCCATTTTTCAAAGAATTTCAACTTGAACCGTTTGTAAATTTGTATGACCAAGCACAGCAGTCTCATCCACAAGAAGGAAATGATATGAATATATGTCATTGTCTACTCTGTGTATTCAGAGAAGGTCACAGAAGATTTTATTTGCCCTCCCTATCTCCCACTTCCAAATTGTAGTGATACAACTCAGGACCTAAAAGACAATGGCCTCAAGTCTTGTCAGGTGAGGTTTAGATGGGATATTCCAAAAATTGCTTCTCTGGAAGTGTTGTCAGACATTGGAACAGGCTGACCAGAGATGTGGTGAAATGGCCATCCCTAGAAGAGTCCAGAAAACATCAGGATGTGGTGCTTAGGGGACATGGTTTAGTGATGAACCTAGCAGTGTTAGATTAATGGCAGGGCTTGATGATCTTAAGAGGTTTTTTTCAGCCTTAATGATTCCATGATTCAGTGAGTCTGACTTACTGTAAAGTTCACCCTGAGGCTGCGTTTTAATTTTGCAACAATGAGTTTGTAGAGTTGCTGTTACTACAGGAGTTTCAAACTTCTGAGGAAGGGAAAAATGCATTTTCATTACATGAAAGAAATTTCTTTGTATAGGCCCTATGTCTATTCATAGTAATAAGGAGCTGCTCTGAAAGTTGCAGAATCCCAGTTGTGAAGAGTACTCTTCTCAGTAAGCTTCTATATATATCATATGCTGTTCTATCAGTTAATGACTGCAACTTCCCACTTTTTACTGTGGCTTAAAAACCCACATGTGATTGATTTGGCCAACTTCCAATCTGGCAAGTGACCCAACATCATTGTATTTACGAAATTTTTCATTGACATGTTAGAGATTATGCTATTTGGAGATGTGCACAAATTTCTGCTTGAATGACAAGAGTTTTAATCTTTGTTCTGCCTGACATGGAATCTCATTGCCAGTACAGTGCACTGAGTTCAGTGCTAACTAGGAGAGCTTCATTCACAGCCTTGTTTTGAATCTGCAGGCTAATTTGTGCAAAGATAAGAAAATACCTTTAGCTACTTGTTTTATTCTTGGCTAAGATACTTTGAACTTCACATAAAATAATAGAAAATTATATTCAAAGCTTTAAACAGATAATAGTTACAATTTTGAATGTTTAGTCTTTGAAACAGTAAGAATAGTTTGCGTGATTTTCTTTTGAGTGTTTATTTTACAGGCTTGGACAACTTGCTGTATTAGCTGGGATAGACCAGTCAGATTTTGGTATTTTGGGACATCCACAAATGAATTCTACTCTCACTAAGCCTGTGAGCATGGTAAAGGAGAAGTCTTTTGAAGAAGCAAGGCAGGAACATACCCAGAATAGCAAAGTAAGTCTTAGAAGGAGTGCTAGAGGCAATTCTACTTGATATTCTTTAATGTACTTTAATGTACTTTTCAGCTTCCCCTAATCCCCTTCTGATTCATGAAGTTATTACTGCAACCCATTGCTGTAGCTGCATTTATACATATCATAATAATTCAGTGATTAATGCAAGCTTTTAAAGTGTTTATCACTTGGAGCACCAACCACAGTATTTTGTAATGTATTAAACTTTGGTGGTAATTGTGTTGTTTCCTAGTCTGAAATAGGAAGTTCCAAAGGTATGCATGCCTTCAAATTGGAAAATACCATGATTAGTTTTTTTAGAAATATTTAATAATGAAGTATAATGCCTTTAAGAAACCTAGTCTTACGGGAGAGGCTATATAATATACCTTCTGAAAATCATAAATTATCTTGTAAGTAGTTGTAGTGTATATGTCCAGCCCTGATAGATTTCTCTGTGGCCATGGTGTGAATTTCAGAAAACTACAAATTTGCAATATTTGTAAATATTGCCTAAGGTTTTAGGTTCTACTCTGTGAATGAATAGTAAATCTTCTGGATTTTTCAAAGGAGAGTAAAATTCCTGTAACCAAGAAAAAACCCCAGGCTTTTTAAAGGGCTGTTAAAAATTTAGATGCTGGCAGCCTATAGCTACATCCAAGTTGAATAAAACTGTTGTACTAAGAATCACTCTGCATTCCAGTGTTTTTCTTATATGCAATGTCTTCCCCTCTAACTGTTCTAATTTCCTAAGACCACATGAGCTCCTTAAATATAATGTTAAAAATTTGGCGGTTGTTTAAATGGTGTGGAGAGAATTTCCAATTTTGTAGTTTAAAGACTCTCATTCTTATCTCCTAGTATTGGTGATTAGTATGGATTCTTGTAGCAGCTGAGTGTTGTGGTAGAGAGTGTTGAGACTACACTTCTGTGAACTGCTAGTAAACATAAGGAATTGCAGGTGTTTTGGAATGATAGGTGTGATTAAGTTTTGGCTGCTTTTGTGTAACTGACACATCTCTGTAGTATAAATTTCAAGCTAGATTTGAAACTGTCATGTGCCTACTCTGTGTCGTTATCACCTTAGCAATCTTTAGAATCCTGTTTTGAAAGGTGATAAAGATCATGCAATTACTATTACCTCTGAATCTTACCTATATTAGGTAAAGACTGTATTTTGCTTTGCAGACGCCAGTATATATGGCAATAGCAAAACTGGCTTTTTTCTTTCCCTCTAGTTACCTCAGTTTCTTCATTGGAATCTTTTGTTTCAGAACAGAGCTGGGGACATCGAACTTCCTCTTCCTGGCATCTTTCAATCCCAGACAGTTGTGAATAGTGCCTTTTCATCACTTAGAGAAATAAGAGAACTTCAGGCTACTGGACAGCAGTATCAGCCAGGTTCGTCGAAGGAAAATGAAGCCCAAACAATTAACCAAAATAAAGAGGGTAAGCCTCGAAGTAGCACTCCAGTATTAGCTGAGAGGAGAGTCAAACAAAATGAACAAGCAAAAGGATATCACTCAGAACGGCAGTTGGCTACCAGTCTGCATTTTTCTGCTGATTCTAGTGCACAAATCAAAAGTGATGGTAGCAGAATATCCAGTGGTATTCCTAGTGAAAAAAGCAAAAATTATTCTTCTAAGAAATACATCCCTGTAGCAAATGAAGCAGCAACTCCAAGTAATGGAGTGAGAGGAGACAAAAGTAGACTGCAAGTAGTAAATGTTAGCTCTGGAACTGATACTGTAGGATCTGGCTCTGAAATACAGGAAAGTATACAAAGTGTTACCAGCATTTGAATGGTCCTAAAATGTTCGAACTGTTCTTTACATTTGCAAGGTTAGATTTTGGATGTCTCAGTATAATTGAATTTTTGTAAAATTTTGTAGATTTTATGACCATTTAAAGCATTGCATACTGCTCAGTATTCCTGTTTCATGTTTGCATTCCTTGTCACTAGATTTTTAGTTTTAAAAACATCTGATACGCCTAAAATGATACCCATCAGTTTGTACTACATATAAGGGACTCTTGACATATGGATTTCATTTTCACAGATTATTCACAGCAAATAAAGTTAATTTTAATACAGTTTTTTTTTCTAGTGTTTATTTTCAGCGTATTCCAGTGGGAGTGCTGAGGTGGTTTTGGGACAAACATCAATTCCTGCATAACACTGTGTGGGTATGACATTCTGAAAATCAGTGGAAGTTTCAGAGTCAAAAATGAGCCCAGAAATAAACCATCATTAGTGCTATGACTGCAGATCATAGAATAGCACATGTTGGAAGGGGCCTCTGGAGGTTGTCTAGTCTAACTCATATTGCTCTCAGGACCTAGAGAAATGTGAGAATGTGGAACTAAGAGAATTACCATTCTTTTAAAACTCTTGGGATTTACCCTTGGCATCTCATTCTTGTCCTTGTGCACAGGCAGCTGGTTTGCAACTTAAGAACTAGAATATACTTATTACATACAGGAAATAGGCAGGATGATTTAGGCTGAACTGGGGGAAAAAAACCAGCCTGTAACTATTTTTTACTCAGTCCTCTGCTATGTGATTTCTGGGACACATAGGATCTGTAGAAATTCCTGACTCCAGTTGCTTGACAGATATGAAAAAACTCCTGAATCTTCAAATTCAATCCAACAGCAAATAGCACAAGATTACCTTAGCTATTGCAATATTGCACAAGCAATTGCACAATGGAAGTATGTTCTTTGTACAGACTTTGTCACTTCATAATATTAGAAGGTAATATATTAATCTCTTTTTTACATATTTTCCCATATTTTTACATATTTGCTTGTCTAATTCTTCAGTCATTATTTGTGATTTTGGGTTGACTGAACATGCAATGTGTATATTCAGCAGTAAAAGGCTATCTATTCCCTTTTTAAAATATAAAATTCTAAAGCTAATCACTCAGAAATGCTGGATAAAATTAGTAATTCAGAGGTGGTTTATTTGTGAGGTTAGTTACTTGTCCCTAAAAATACTATGAAGAACTTAGAACAATTTATGTATTACATGCCCAAAAGCAGGTGCTACTACCTTTCATGTTAAATACTTGCTTTTCAATATTTGCATTTAGAGTATGTCAAAAATCATCTTTTAAAGCAAAATTGACCAGGCAGTTGGCAATTTAGATGGGCATACTTTTTTTCAGTTGATTAATACTTGACCTTCTTTTCCTTTTTTTCATGTTAAATCAGAAATATGAGGGATTCTTCATGTTACTGGTGCTACGGTATTGCACTCTTACTGTGAGAATCAGTAAGATCTGGTTCTGAAATACAGGAACTATATATAGTTGGATCTGAAATTGGTAGAGACAATGGATTGAAGCTACTAGGGGAGAAGTATTCTTTTTAAGGCTATTGTGAATACATCAGAAGTTTCAAGGTTCTTCCTAATGATTTAAAAACTCATTTACAAAAAGTATTTTGCACATATAGACATGTATTTTATATATATATTTAACGGTAAAGTGTTCTAATAAAAAGTAAAAATATTTTTATTTTAAATTAGGAAGTCTGACTAGAAACTATTCCACTCTCTTGCTATTAGTTAATGTTTCACATAGTTGTCTGTGTTCTTGTTTGACATAAAAGCCTGAAATCAATAGGCAAGCTATTTGCTAGGGAACATGTTACTATTTACTCATAGAGCTCAATAGTTTTCTCTGTTTTCACTTAGTCTTTCTGAGACCTACTCTTTGCAGTTCAGAACTTTGATCTCTGAAATATAAAATAGCCCCAAACCCTTGTTTGAACCACCTAAGTGTAAGGTTTCACCAAAATTTGCTCATCTCACTAGTTTGCTGACCAGACATCCCAGCTGCTTCCTGGAATGCTTGCCAGGTTGCTATGTAGTCAGCATTATTTGTCTTTTAATAATGACGTCCGTTTGTCAGCTGTGGTACCAGACAGAGAACTCATGTACCCGTGGTCTCCTTGAGTGAGCTGATTCTTTTCCAGGAGTAGTTGATCAAGGTTTTGCTGTCTGGCATTACACGAAGTCCAAATGAACCTAATAAAAATTCACTGAAAACTCTGAAACTTTATTTACACTTTTCCTTTTAATTTGTCTTGTTTTTCCAGTTATGCATCATATAAATACAGCTCTCTTTGCTTTTGTGTTAATTACTCAAATCCATGTTCATCTGCAGGGACTGATTTGTAGCACTTGAAGGGTCAAATTCTCTGTCAGATGGTAAAAGTCAAAAGCATTCCTGGAAATCATGGTTTTGAAAGCTTATACTGGGTTACTATGAATATTGGTATGATTCCATGATGGAATTCATGTTTTTTGATGTAATAAAATCATTAAATCATAATTGCTGCTAGCAAAATACTAAAATAAGAGAAATCTCAATCCAATACAAACAAAACTGTAATGTGACCTATACTGTTTCTCCTTTCATCTGCAAAAGCATAATCCTAGCATCCCTTGACCACAGCAAAAATTTCATGTTTATACATTCTTTCCAATTTTTTATAATTTCTATCAATGCAAAGTATGAAGAGGATTATATAAAACTTCTGGGTGAGAAGGCTTCCAGCTTAGTTGTCCTCTGATCTCGTGCAAGCTGCTATTTTTTACCCTCTGGTCAGAAAGAGATTTCTGTGAACTGAAAGCTCCGATACCTGATATTTATACCAGTGCTTTGTGCTGAGACCAGCACCAGCTTGCCTTGTTTCTGTTTTTGTGTTCTAGCTCTTTGTACTAGCATTTGAAGTACATTTATAACTCCAAAGTTTTAATTTCCTTTGTGGTTTGTGCCACACAATTAGGATTCAAGGCTGAGCCTGGTCAGATGTTAAAGTACTTTCTGTAGTATGGGCAGGCTTCCTGACCTGAATCCCCAATCTACACTATTTCTGACTGCTTCCACTACCCCTTGTTACCTTGGATACCATTTTCCTAGCCAGACTGGACTTTGCAGTTGCCTCTTTGGGCTTACATAGGTGCTTTGGATTTTATACTGGAAAAAACCCATATGAGAAGCCTGTATCTTTTGATCTTATTTCTAGTTGAGACACTAATAATAATAATTAAATTTTTAGTCACATCTATGTTCTTACTAAGCATTTCAGTAGGGGGTTCTGTTTAATTATAACTAATTTTAATAACCAGAAAGTAATTAGTTGTGATGGGTGATTGTGGTATAACACTTTAAAAATACCTTGGTGTTTTGAAGATAATGTATGTGGCCTGTGATGTCTGTAAAGTTTGCTATTATCTTGTAAGAACCAAGTAGATTACTGATGTCTGAAAGCAAGTTCAGTAGGTTTTTCTTAAGATGCAGCTATCATTGAAATGAAAATTATTTTTGCTGTAACACTAATGTTTCTGTTTACAATTTTTAAACAAAATAACTTCCTTAAGATTAAAATCTTTCAAATAAATAAATACCAGATCAGGCTGTGGTCTGTAAAATATTTTGTAGTTCTATGAATCACCTGGCTTGACAGGAAAAGGAACAAATTCAAGTAGTCAGTATTTCTTCATTGAAATAATTAGTAATTAAAAATGGTATTTTATATGCATCTCAGTAGCACTCCAGTATTATACTATATATAATATATATAGTATATTTGTGAATTTAATCCAATATATTCACAAAATAACGGACATCAATACATTAATTTCATAAAAAAGAGCAGATTTCTATACAGATGATTAATGTTGATGATTAGCTTGGTGAACACCCATGAGACTAGCATAGGGCCAGCATTACAGGAAACACTGGGCTATCTAATGTGTTCAAGAGCTGTGCTTTATACAGCTACGTATGAGAACTGTGTATCTTGTCCAAGGTACTTGGAAATTATGGGACTCTATGACGCCCGTCTGTTTTCAGTCATACTTCTTGGCTTGCTTTGTCAAAATTGGTTTATTGCTGCTGCCTTTAAAATAACTTTTGAAAACTGACTTGGACAGAATGTCTCTCCCTGAAGCAATCAGAAAAAATTGAATGAGCTAAAGTCTCTTTCCCTCAGTTATAACAGTTTAGTTGTATTACCACTGTGTTTTCAATGAACCAAGGTATCTGTGGAAGGAATGCTTTAGTATTCAGGGATATTAGCCTAGGATTTGGTAACCCTCAAGGCAAGTCCAAGCTATGCTATCCATTATGTGAAGGTGGTAAAGTTTCACAGCTCTCCTGTTTTTATTCTCTTCGATGAAATTCAGATAGCAATTTGCCTGCAACAGACATTTTGGTGAAACTGCACAACGTGCATGTACTTCTTGGCTTATAGAAGGCAGGGATCCTCCTCCTCTACAAGGTAAGTATTTCACAGAAAATATTAGAACATCTGGGTACTGTAAACCTGTTCTTTCAAGACGAATCACAGAAAAGGTCTGGTTGGATACAGCGGGTGATCTGCTCCAGCTTCACACCTTTATCAGGGACATACATACATGGCAGAGGATTGCACCTGGATGGTTCTTAAGTGTCTCCAGTGAGGAAGACTGCACAACCTCTTTGGGCAACATGTTCTAGTGCATGGTCTTGCACAGTTCTTATACTCAAGTGGAACTTCCTGTGCATCAGTTTCTGTCCGTTGCCTCTTGTCTTGTCTTTAGGATCCCCTAAAATTCATTGTAACTGTGAGTCGCTGCTTTTAAGTTCTCACGCATTCACGCAGACTACTTTCGGAACAAGCAATCCCAGCGCTGCTGCACCGCTCGTGGGGGGGAAAGTACAGGCAGGAAGTTACAGTAGGACGTGCATTCACCGTATGCGTGTGTCCGTGTGTGTGTGTGCGTGCCATGTGTGCTGTCTGTGTCTGTGTCTGCGCGTCTGTGTCTGCGCGTCTGTGTCTGCGCGTCTGTCTGTGTTTGTTGTGTGTGTGTGTGTGTTGTGTTGTGTGTGTGTGTGTGTGTGTGTGTGTGTGTGTTGTGTGTGTGTGTGTGTGTGTGTGTGTGTGTGTGTGTGTGTGTGTGGTGTGTGTGTGTGTGTGTGTGTGTGCGCGCGCGCCTGTGTGTGTGGCGCGCGCGCGCCTGTGTGTGTCCGCACGCGCACCCACCAGCGGCTTGCGAGCGCTGCGTCCGCCAGGGCTCGCTGCGCTGCTGGCCCGGGGCGCGCCCCGTCCCCACACCCGCCAGCCCTCCCCTCACACCGCCCTCCCCTCACACCGCCTCCCCGCGCCCGCACTGCCAATGGGCGGCCGGGACAGAGGTGGAAGGTGCCGGGCCCCGGCGGCCGCGCGTTTATAGCTGAGGAGTCGGCGGCGTGGCCGCTGCAGCAGAAGGAGCAGGACTGGCAGCATCGCGGTGATGGAGGGCGGGCGGCAAGTTGCGAACTTCGGCGCTGGGCCGGCGAAGCTGCCGCGCTCCGTGAGTAGGGGCTGGGTTAGGGCATGGCGGGGCTGGGTGTCCTCGTACCCCGCGGCTCCCCGCGGGATTCCGGGTGCAAAGTGAGGGCTGGGGAAACTCCAGTAAATAGTAATTACAGGAATTTACCCGTACAACGCCGAAACCTCGTGCTTCTCCTCTTCTCCAACGATCCGCCCTGATCATATTTTTGGAAACGAGCTAGAGTGTGGTTCTTGGAATGCTCTCTAGGATTTTTGTTTTGTTTTGGTGGGGGTGGGGGGGATGGGAAGTACGACCTAAGCGCACAAGGCTAGCTCTGTGGAGTGAGAGATTTGTAAGTTGATAAATAGCATGGTAATTCCCTGAGACGCCTTTTTATAAGAAGTTATAATGAATGTGGTGTATACCCAACCCTTTGGAAAGTTGCATCAGCAGCCATGGATTATCCAGTTATTTATGGAGAGGAGTGGTTTCTGCCGAACTGTACGTACCTGGCTTTTATTTCAAGGATTTTTTTATTTTTTGGTGGATTTTTTTTTCTTAGTTGTCTGCATGGCATTCTTCATTATTTTATGTGTTACTTCTTAAAAAAATTCTTTAGATAAACAGATTTGTGCACAGCAACTTTCTTGGTTTTATTTGCTTGGGTTTCTTTCCCCTCCCATCTCATTTCTCGAGGAAATGTCCTTTGTGGATAAGGTTGCAAAAAAATATTTGTTGTTCTGTGTCGAGCTCCAGATTCCCAAAGAGGCTCTCACAGGCACTACCTCAGTACCTAGTTCTCTGACACCACTGGATTTAAGGTTTGAGAAGTGCAGGTGGGCACAGCTGAGCTCCCTACTGTTAATCTGTTTGCCCTCTTGAAAATGCAGTGCTCTTGTGTGGACTGCTGTATCACCTCGATGGTTTATTTCTCTTGGTTGTGAGCTGATGCTGCCCATAAAGCACTCAAACTCGGTGAAGTAAGAAGATGGAGCAATTCATAGATTATAACAGGTGTTGTAGATGTCTTTTGCAAGATGTGCAGATTTTCAGATGAAGAATGTTACTCAGAGAATTGGATTTTATTAAGCAGTTTATAGCAAGCACTGCTTTAATAGTCTTTGTATTCTCACTTAGTTTTTTTGCCTCCTTCTCTGGCATGGATAAGTATGCTGGTGGTTAAAGCTTCACAGTCTTTTAGTTGACCTTTTGGTAGCCAGCTGTTACAGTTGACAGGCCATGCAGATACCTTGTAAGCAAGGAAGATTTCTTATTCCTGAAATTGACGAGTGTGCAGTTTCTTGGCAGATCCTAGGGTGCATGCATGCAGCATTTGTTTGGTGGCTGTTCTACTGGGGCTTCCTCTACTCCTGCTTCCTTTAGGAGCAGCCAAGAGTGTTTTGGCTCTCAGACAAGAATTTACTGAAATCAGAAGCTGCAGATCCAGTGGTTAGAATCTCATGCTACTTTGTTGATACTCAAGAGCTAGGGGAGAAGGCAGAAAAAAATGGATGATTGAAGCTCTGCTTGGCTAGGACTTTAGTGACCTGGTTATTTTCATTGTCTCAAAATTTTGCCTAATTTCTTTCTTAACTCTTGATAAAGGCTTGTCTTCAAAAAGTGTGAAACTTCATTTTGTGAAACCAGTTATTATCATGTTGGCTCAGTTTAAGGTAGCCAGTTCCCCAAGCTGATATTTTTTATTATGTTTTCTTCAATACTTTGGTTATCCTATTTGCACAAGCCAAGTGAAAGGACACATGATGGAGTGGTGGGTGTGGGTATTTAGCATGCTTGCTTAGAAAGAGTATGTATACAAACATTAGATGCTCTGTAAGGGTTAAAAGTTCCATTGAACTCCTAGAAATTGTTCAGAAATATGGAAATGTAGCATTTGAAATAATAACTTAAAACATGGTCTCCACAACAAGCATATTGTTTGAGTTTGCTGTCTTATGAAAAGCCTTAAGCTTCCAGGTGCAACAAAATTGTATTGTTGACTATACTTCTGTTAATCTCACTTGACAAGTGTCAGGCTATTGCAGTATGGGGCAACTGGCATAGATGTGATGCATTAGAGACTGCAGATAGTGGAAAATTCTCTTAATTTATTTCCGTATTTTTTTCTTTTGATAGGTATTATTAGAAGCACAGAAAGAATTGGTGGACTACAGAGGACTTGGTATTAGTGTTCTTGGTAAGACATAAAAAAATGTCTATATTTTTCATGATTTCTGATCTTGATATTTTGGCTCCATTCCCAAATACCTGTGTGTCTGTATAGATATGTATAGATACCATATAGATGTACAGGAACCTTCCCATTAGGGAGGCAGTGCTCTCCTTCAAGAAGGAGGAAGCATCTTCTGTACTGTATGGGTAGCTGGCTGGCTTTTCAGCCCCCGTTGCACAAAAGATTTATGCATCAAGATGGTGAGCATTTTATTAGTCTATGAAACTGATTATTTGCTAAAAGTAGAATATGCAGCTGTCTGCATGATTCAGATTAATGTTTAAATTGTATGCTTACACATGGAAACAGCCTATGGATTTAAAAGGAATTACTGTGTAATTGTCCTTAATGTTTAAGTAGCTTTACTGTGTGTAGAAGCCTTGCTAAAGGTAAGAGAACAACAAACTCCTGTACTTCATTATTTACTTCTTACAGCATTAGCAGCAGAGGAGATTCTTAGCACAAGGGGAAAATGAAACCTTTCTAGAGACTATTTTTTTACCCACAAATGTGGTTGTTCCTAGTGGTAATAAGGAAGGACAAGACTGCAGGTATAAGTCTTCTGCGGGTATTTATGAATATTTATGTAGTTAAAGATGAGCAGATACTGGGAATGACAACCTTCAGGCATCTTGGGTCTGTAGTGCAAAAGGTTTAAAGCTTAAGACAATTTTTAAATCAAATTCATGTATTACCATCCTGTTTCATGTTATTTCTTCTCTCTATTCCACCAAAGAAATGAGCCATCGGTCCTCAGATTTCACAAAAATTTTAAATACAACTGAAAATCTCATGCGTGAATTGCTGTAAGTGAATTACTTTCTGATTATTTTTATGTTATGTGTGTGCTAGTTGATCAGTAATGTCTGATATGGAGCTCTTTTCTTGAAAGCACCTCTTTGGTGGCATTTTTCCTGTTTGGGTACTGTGTATTGTAGAGTAATAACCTTGGGGAAGACACTGATCTTCTGACTGATGCTTTTATTTTTGAATGTGACAAAGGGTTCTTATTAGGTTAAGAGGTTTTTTTATATGTCTAGCTGAGTTTGTTTTGAAATTTTGGTTTTTATCACCGTCATAGACTTCATGAAGGACATGAACTAAAAGAAACAAGTGCAAACAATAAAAATCAGTTCTCTAGTGGTATAAATGTGATCAGCACATTGTTCATAAGTCCTGTTTTATTAACAAAAGCTCTTTGTGTTAGAATCACTGATCAAGAGCCCTTTTCCTATTTGTAAAATTACACATTTTGAAAAAAATTGAAATAAATGTATAATGGATTAGAATTACTGTTCTCATAATAGCTAATAATGTTGGTGATTTCACAGAAACACTTGACCCTCAATCACTGCCACAATCATTGACAAGGGGATTTTAATGAATAATTTGAATATGTAATTTTTTTGATTACCTGAGCAGCTCTTTACTGCACTTGCTCTGCATGTATACTTTGCTCTACTCTTGCACTTTCAAATTGAAGGGTCTCAAATTGATTGCTACTATAGGCGCATTGGTGTGATGTTCTTAGCCTGACAGGAAAGTCCTGAAGCTAGCAATAGATAAAATTAAAAGTCAGCATTAATTATGATGGAATCTCTCTCAAGTTTGTGTGTACAGCTTCTCAGGAGTGAGTTTGTTTAATGCAGTGCCAGGGTTGGGGAGGAAAGCTTTTTTTTCAGCAAGTTTGTATCACTAAAATTCATAGCATTTATTCTTGAATATTTAAATTGTTTCTCAAGACCAGTGCTGAGGTAAGTTAGTGGGACTTGATCTAAGCTCTAGGCAAGGAGTCTTCTAAAATGACAGCATTCTTTCTCAGTCATGGTTAAACGCATAATTATCAAGTTGTGTGCATCCTTTGTCACTTGGGAATAACATAAACGGTTATTTCTTTTATGCAGAAATATACCAGACAACTACAAAGTTATTTTCCTTCAAGGAGGCGGATCTGCTCAGTTCAGTGCAGTCCCGCTTAATCTTATTGGTTTAAAGGAGGGAAGACAGGCAGATTATGTGGTTACTGGAGGCTGGTCGGCAAAAGCAGCTAAAGAAGCAGAGAAGTATGCCAAAGTCAATATTGTTCATCCCAAACTAGGAGCCTATACAAGTAAGTTGATGATTGCATCTATCTATGTGAATGCTTAGCTTTTTAAATCTCTCTAAAAATGGATCCTGTGTGACTGTTGGGCTGTTGAATGTTAACTAGAGTTTACTGGCCAGCATTCAAAAGAATGTCTGCCACATATCCTTGTTCACTGCTGGGAGATTTGTTAAATGGCTTAACAGTTACCACCACAAAAAAATGGTGAAATGGGGCTGAGCAGATGCCAGAAAATAAGTGGCAGGAATCAACTATCTAAAGAGTGAAGTGGTTTGGGTTCTCTCAGTTTTTAGAACTGAATTCTTAAGCTAGTCACAGGGATATTGAGAGGTGTTTGAATTTCATATACACTTGGTAATGAAATTGCTCTAAAATTCAGAAGCAGTTCTGAGATTTTAACCTTGTTGACCCAGGATATGGGAGGCCTGAATTCTGTTACCTGCTTTTAAGGATTCCTAAATTATTATCTTTCCCATCAATGTGTCACTGAATATACATTAAGTAATTCTTGGAGCAGGAATACATGAGATCTAGTTTCTATTCCTGCTAGTTTTGCTCACTTTTCTTCCCTCTGGTCCAAATTACAACACTTGAACTAAAAAGAATGGCAACAAGAAAGACAAAGAATATCCCTATATAAGTTAGTGAATTAACTGGTGATTAGGGCACTAGCTTGGAAAATAAGTTTATATTCTGTGAGGCACAGGAAGGAATTGAACCTATGACTTACCAGTCCGGGGGAGTGTAATTCACTATTTCGTAGATAAGAGGAGAGGCAGTAAATAATGATGGAGGCAATAACACCATCTCCCACCCCTCCCTCCACCTCCTATCACATCCTGGAGGGGAAAAAAAAGGGAGAGCAACTATTTGTTCTATGCCAAACCTGTTCTGTGCTGTCAGGACATGCCTGTATGTTGCCTGCTGACAGAGGAAATCTTAGTTTTGTAAATCAGTTGCAAAGCTTAAAATGGGAGAAAGGTAGGTAACCTTGTGTTTGTTCAACTTGGGCAAGACTTAAAAGCTTCTGGGATTGCACAGAAGCAGAGCTTTGGAGAACTTTGCCAGTGAGAATTTGGATGTTTCAGTGGTTTTAAAGGCAGCAGGAAGATTCTTGGACTCAAGTGTCTGAATTCCTCTGAAGTGCTGTTTTGAACTCCTAGGGCAGTAGTTTGTAGTCTGTAATTGCAAACAGTATGAAAATAATTTGAAAAATAAGGGGTGAAAATCAAAAGGTTTTGCAAACTTAATGATGGCTCACCAGAGAATTTTGGGAATGCACTGGTGTATTTGCTTTGTATTTCATAGCAAAGTGATGGCAAAATTGTTCTTGGTTTGCATCTAAGTTTCATATTCAGGTAAAACTGCATGCCAAGAAAGTTATTTGTCTCCAGTGACCTCTGTTTTTTTTTTTTTTTTTTGTCTCTTAGGCATTCCTGACCCAAGCACTTGGAATCTTAATCCAGATGCGTCTTATGTGTATTACTGTGCTAATGAAACTGTTCATGGTGTGGAGTTTGACTTTGTACCTGATGTCAAAGGAGCAGTCTTGGTTTGTGATATGTCATCAAACTTCCTGTCCAAACCTGTGGATGTTTCCAAGGTAAACAGTTGGATACAGTGACCCCACAAAGCATTTTCAAAATTTAATGGATATAGTGAAAATGAAATTTGATGCATTAAATTTGTGTAGTGAAATTTGAAGTGTCTGGATGGCTAGAGGTGCTGAGCAGTGAAATTAAGGAAGTTGTGTTTTGTTAGTTGAATGTC
Source organism: Sitta carolinensis (assembly GCA_032173965.1). Taxonomy (NCBI): domain Eukaryota; kingdom Metazoa; phylum Chordata; class Aves; order Passeriformes; family Sittidae; genus Sitta; species Sitta carolinensis. Next base: position 38,227,870 of record CM063313.1, read on the forward strand.
TGATGATGGATGCAAGTGTTGAAATTTCAGGTTTGAGATTTCAATGTCTATTTGTTTTCCTTTTTCTCATAAAAACATACGTAATTATGTTGATATTGTTTATGGTAATACCTGCCCAAGATTCTTGAGCTACCGTGTGGTCTTCATTGATGAAGAAAATACCTGCTAAAAGAAAATAACAGCTACAATAAATATCATCTAAATCATATTTAGTCTGTAGGTTGTGTATGGCTACAGTAGGGTACTGTGAATCAGTTTTTTAATCCTGCCTCTTATATGAAAAATCTGTAACATCTTCTAAGGTCCTAAAGCTTCCCCTTCCTCACAATTATGGTGTCTGTTTCATAGACAGTAGAGAGGCAGATCATAGGTGGTAACTATGTAAAGTATACTATGAGTAGAACTGTTACTGACTAGTGAAATAGCATGTTTGACCTTTCTTACCTGTGTATAGCAAAAAGGAGTAGTTGTTAATGCATTCAACTTGGCCTTTCCTGGTCTGACTCTTTGGACAGGTGGATTTTATGATGATTGTTCTGAAATGCCAGATGGATTAAAAATACTGTGAACTGTGTAGGAATTTGTTTTTAGTAAATTTGCCTGGAGTAGTGTGAAATTCTGACAGGCTGCCTTAAGAATTATTTGCAGCTATTAAATAAATATTTAGCAAACTTTTGTGAAATTTGTTGTGATTATTTTCCTCAGCTGAGCGGCCACAAGTGCACTTTGAAATCAGAACTTCTGCTAACTCTTCTTTTAACCTACAGCTTGCTAATTTTCAACACATTGTCTATTCTGTTCAGCTGACTAGTATGCCTGGGTATAAGATATGTAGATCTTATTACTCAGTAATAAGATCTACAAGTGAATGCATTGTAAAAGAAAGCTCTTTTCTTCTTCCTTTTAAAGTTTGGTGTGATTTTCGCTGGTGCTCAGAAGAATGTTGGCTGTGCTGGAGTTACTGTTGTAATAGTACGTGAGGACTTGCTGGGATTTGCACTGAAGGAATGCCCTGTTGTACTGGATTACAAAACACAGGCAGCAAATACCTCCTTGTATAACACTCCACCATGCTACAGGTAACCTACCCTGCTTTGTGATATCCCTTACTCAGAAAGCTGCCACACTGCCCTCTGCCGCTTTTATCTGGAAAAACTTCCAAAGTAGGGTATTTGCCCTCAAACCACTGATAGGCTGGAGTGCTTCACGTGTTTCCTGTGAAAACATGGGAAGCGTCTAGCGGTGTGACTAGGAGGATTTGCGTTGCCTGTGCGACTCAGCTACAGAGGATGTAGTCTTCTTCAAAGTAAATATTATATGTCATAGCTCCATTGTAGAAGTTAAAGAATGCAGCTCAGGTTTACAGGAGCACAGCTCTTGGCAATTCAATGGTGATGCTTCTCCCATTGCAAGGAGGTAATTTGGCACTTAGATGTACTTCTTGATAACTAAGTACAGGTTGATTTAATTTCTTCCTGAAGTTGTTCTCAGCATTTGAGACTCCTGATCCCCACTGACTTTCTTTACTGGAAAATGGTAAATATTATTGTGATTAGAGTTTTAAATAATATAAGATATTACAAGAGTATGTATTCTTTTAATCTTTAGAAATATTTCTTGTTCTTTCTACATCTTTCACTACTGTTGGTTTTGAAATGAAACAGTAGAAAAAATTTTCAAAAGGCATTTTAGTAATTGCTTTGCCTTACTCTCTTGTAGAGTTTTGCATAATTCTTTGACTGCCATCTCAGTGATGGTTTGGCATCCAAAGATAAAATTGATGTAGCTTTATATCACTACTAGCAATCAAAATCATAAAATTGCCATGTACCTGAAGATTTCATTATGCGTGAAGCAGGTCAGACTACAGCTTGCTTTTAAAACATTGCTATCTTATCGCTTCTGATAACTAGTGAAATGGTGCTTTGCTACGAGAATGTTTAAATGTTGAGCCAGTAGTATCTACCCGTTCTTAACCTGAAGAATTTTTATACCAGTCTCCTCTGAAACGATTATTTAAAAAAAGATCTTCAATCTAGGTATCATTTTTTCCCCAGAGCTTTTAAAATTTTTTGAAAATAAAGATTTCCTTTTCACTTAAATAATTTGATAATGCAGTTTTATAATATTTACTCTCAGCTCTTATAGCTTGTTTGTATATTCCAGTATTCCAAAATTAGGTAGCCTAATGATCTCCGACGCATATTAAATGTACCCTATGGCCTAAAGTTCCGTGATTCCTGTATGTAAACCCTATAACTTAATTCCATCATTACAATTAGTATCACTTCAAATTTTACTGAATTTTAGTATCTCTGAATTTGCAAATTGTCTCTACAGAGTGTACTATTGAAACGACATAGGAGCAGCTATCTTTATCAACAGAACAGTAGATCTTGTGAACATTTGTTTATGCCAGATTTTATAGTGCAGAACTCCTTCCCCCAAGTTGTGTGCATAGCGTACAGTATGTAGTACTCTAATTATGTATTCTTACTGGCAGACTTCCTGCCCTGATGGCTGGGTACACCTAGTAAGAATTAGCTATACAGTGATTCCAGATTTTGGAATCTGGAAAGCTGTTCAATGTAGCTTTGTAACATAGGCAGTATGTATGCCTTTCTTTTCCAGGGCTTGATGAATCCTCTATTTCATGATCAATTATTTGCCTGACTGCCAAGTCACACATACTGTTTTTGGACACTGTATACTTGAATATGCCAGGTTTTAAATCCAGCCATTCATGTTTTCCAAGTACAAAGCTATTTCCATTTGAAAAACCGAAGTTCTGCTTAAGCTCAGTACTTGGATACAGTGTCGTTCCTCTGATTTGAAAAGCAAAACAAGTCAAACTCTGCAGCCTTATTTTAGCCATTGCAAAGAACTTCTGAAAAGAAAATGCTGCTTTAGCTGTTACTCAGTATCCAACAGTAGCCTTAAGAGAGTAGTGGGTGGTTAAGGGAATGGAAAATAAAGTTGAACTAACAGTCTTTCTCCTTTCTCATCACTGTCTTGCTGGATTTCACTTCATGCTACAGACTCACATTGAAGTATACTCCAGAATCCAGAATGTAACAGACTGACATGTTGGCAGGATGCACATCTATTTGGCTTGGCCCTAACTGCCTGTTCCAGTTAAAGAAACTGGCAAAGCTTTTTAGTTCTTTTTTTCTCTGCTCTTTTTCTTGCTCTTGTTAATGGTTTGCTGGCAAACAGGCAGGAAATACTAATGGAATTTGCAAAAGCTACTTCAGCAAGATGTTAAATTAAATTAAGGTGATGCTAATGGCTCTAACCTCATGGCACTACATAGTTGACTCTTTGACCCTAATCTGTTTAGCTAAAATTAACAATGAATTTGCTATAAAAATCTCATTTGCAGGCTCTGAAATGCATTTTGCACTTTAAATTGTTCCAGAAACATTTTTCTGGCTTATGTAAAAGAAAGATAAAAGTTTACAGCTGTCTGGGTTTTTCTGAATGGCTCTAAGGCTGACTTCTGGTAGTTCAGTTGTCCAAAAAGTTTCGCTCAAGGAAGTGAGGGCAAGAGGTGAATCTGGCTCTGTATATTTGCCAAGGGCATAGTCTATACTTCACTTAAATCCTTTACACTGGAGTAGTTGATAGTGTGCTGTCATAAATGTGGCAAGATTGTGGTCTCAGAGCTGTAAGGTACTACTTCCTATAAATGTAACCTTGGTTATTCTGCAGTCTTTCTGAAGTGTTCAAGGATTTGGTATTGGCATCCCTTTAGAAATAAAAAGCAGAAAAATTTAAAACAGCCTCCTGCTAGATATGTGTTAGGGCATCTTGTAGAGTAATGTTCTCTGAGCACTCCCTTGGAATCAATAATGAAGGGATTCATAAGAATGAACTTGTTGATATAGGCCGTAAAAACTTATGAATAGGTTTTTATGTAAATTGTAGTCATGGGAAGTGTCTGAACTTGAACAAGCTGAGATTTGTAGCAAAAGCACAAAGGCAAAAGGCCTCAAGGATTTTTTATGTTGCACTTAGTAACTAGCATTGAAATTCCTGGTCTCAAGCCATGTGATGCCAGTAGGCTTCCAGATCTCTACTAAGAACTTAACTGATTAAGTTAACAACTAATTAAGTGTGATGCACCATAATTTGTTTTGCCAAATATCACTGTTCCTGTGGGCAGAAGGTCTTTGTAAACAGAAATGGGATTAGAGTTCTTATTTTTAACATTTGTGAAAATATGGTTAAATTTCTGGCATATTAATGTACATGTATTTGAGATTTACTCCTGTATTTTTGCTAGATCAGCTGCACAGGGCAAATGCTATTAAAATTTTTGCTAAATCTGGCTTCTTCTAGGCAGGACCTGACAGGCAGTTGTGTAGGCAATGAATTGGCAGTGCATGCAGCATCTGGGGATGTCTTTGGGAGCCCTGCAGGGCTGTAGGAAGCCTGCAGGACCTGTCCTTCTGTGGTACAAAGGATTAACCTGGGTCCAACAGACATGTGTGGCATTTGAATTTCAGGATATTTCTTCTGTGTCCAGAAAACTTTGTCTGTTTAGAGTTGTTATAACTCATAAAATAGTCTAGATTTTGATTTGTTAATCTCAAGTGTCCTTAAATCAAACATGGCATTTTGTTGCTGAAATATTTTATAAATTGTTGGCTAAGACTTATGGTTTTCCTGTTTGAATAATTTCACTGAAAATGGTCTTTCCTTTTGCAGTATTTATATCATGGGATTGGTACTGGAATGGATAAAGAATAATGGTGGAGCTGCAGCTATGGATAAGCTTAGTTTAATCAAGTCACGGATGATTTATGATATTATAGACAAATCTAATGGATTTTATGCGTAAGTTGCTATGCTTTTCCCCTTTGCTTCAATATTTGCTACGTAACCAAACAGTCATAGCTTTTGAGAATTTAATTGTATTTTTAAAGTCACTTTTTTTGAGGACTCCTAGAGATACTCTTTGTGCAAACCATTCACTTGGTAACTGGACAATGATAAGTCTCATCCCAGTAGGAAGTTATTTCAATTTATCTTGTATAGATCAGTAGTGAACCATACTAAAAACTGTATTCTAAACTTAATAAAACAGAAGTGTGGGAGAAGAGTATACAAAAAAACAGATATGCAGATTCTGGTTTGTATGCTTACTGAATCTCTTGGGGAAATATAGGCCAAAGCAGAGAGAATTGCCTATAAGAAATTGTTGAGACCCCTTTGCCTTGTATTTTCCCTACCACCTTCCAGGAGTCAAAGACTCTGCTTTTTCTCTGTCAAGCAGAGTATTTTTATTAACTAATTATGCTAAGTTCTGACATGCTTCCTGAAATAAAATAGGAATGTCAGGCCTCAAAATGGAGTACATTTTCTTTATGTACTTTATTCACAGTTTATTTTCTTCAGTTATTTTTGCTGGCTTTCCAAAGCAGATTTAACCCTCTTGACTTTTACATAGAATTGCAAGGTATTTTTGATCTCATAGGACTTGTGCATAGTTAAAAACTGATTCTGTAATAATTTCAATATTTTCCAAGCTCAGACTACTAATTGACCATGAAACTGCAAAATATTTCCCTTCACCTTTAGTGTAAAAGCAACAGTGTGGGGACTTAATTGGACTTAATTTACTTTCAAGTTGAAGTTAGGATAGAGCATATTAAATTTGGATTTTAAATTGCAGCTGTCTGCAATCATAATTGGCAAGGATAAAGTTTCATCATAATTTTTAATATATTCTTCCTGTTCATTTATTTGATGAGAATAGCTTTGCCTTTAGCATCACCATGATCAGGATTGTTATCAGACTCTAGGGAAATCCTGGGGGTTTTTCAAAACGTCAGAAAGGAAATGAAGCCTTGAAAAAAACATTTTGTGACAAACAGAAATCTATATCTGGCAAGTTGGTCTGTAAGGCAGTAAGTGGGAAATGCAATGCAAATTGGATGGTAAATAGTCAGTTGTGAAAGCAGAACAAGCTTCACTGATGGAGCTGAATGCAGCTTCCTAAGCAATACAGTTAAGACTGTGAATTTTTTAATTGTATCTATAACTAAAAGGAAGACTTAATTTGAAGCTGCCTTCTCAGCTGTAACGTGGCACTTAATCTGTGGCACGCTTCCCTGAGTAAGCCATGTGACAAGCCATTTAGCAAATGGAGCCTTTCTTCCATGAAGTGCTCTGTGCCATTTGTAGTTTGTTTTTCAATGTCTGTGCAATGAATTACATCAGACTGCCTAGTAGCAAGTGGATATTCTAAAAACTAAACCATGGCTGCAGTAATTCGATATGGGAGTGCTTAGAAGCATAGGCCTTTTTTAACATTATTTTCCTGGTTGAACCTGAAGTAGAAGATTTGCAGAGGCAGATGTTATGATGGATCTTTTTTTCTTCTCATCATGGAGACATCAGGACAAAGGAACAAGAGAGGAACTAAAAAGAATTATACTAATTCTTTTCCAAATAGCATAATAATAGGTATGAAATTCACATGCAGTTTATGAAAAGTCATTTATGTTGAATGTCTGCAAGAATCTACATCACAGCCTTATGAAGCCTTCAGATTTATTTTTTTCTATCTCCTTTATAAGTAGAAACACTAAAAAAATATTTAAATCTTCTCTTTCTCCCCATAATTTGTTACCTTCACAAAGTAGTTGAAGAGAAATTTATACATATTTTGAGTTTTCCACTTCAGACTAAATGGGATTTTAAGATGTTAAGGAGCTGTGATGCATCTCATTTAATGTTGTGGCCATGTATGCAGTGCAAGATTCGTTCTACTCTTACCTCCTCTACTATACGTTTTACCTCTTCTCTACTTCATGATTCAGAGTAATGCTAACTTAGAAGATGGACTGAAATCATTAACAGAAATTTCTAATGTCTATGAAAATTTACATGTGCTGTGTTATACTTCCTTTAGTTCTGTTTACCTGAGTGTAATTCTGGTAGCACTTTTTACTAGTTGAGAAGTGTCAGTCTTTGAAGAGGAAGAGAAGAGATTGTTTTAGACTTAGTCAAAATTGCCTGTAATTACCTCACCTATCCTAAGTAGCTGTTTTCTTTATTTATTTTTCTTTTTTTTTCCTTTAATTTGGTCTGTATACAAGCCTTGTTTGTGTTTCTCTGGCCTGATTTTGAATGTGTTAGGAAGGGTTAATAAGCATTCCACTTTATTATTATCCTTGGTTAAAAAAGGAAGGTCGCTTTCTTTCACAGAAAGTAATGACAATTTTGAGTATGAAGGATTGACTTTGGCTCTAAACAGGTGTGATTATTCACTTTCTCAAACTGCATATAGCTGAAATATAAATTTATCACAAAGTGGGTTAAGCATTACATTCTGCAACCGCTCTAGATGTCCAGTGGAGAGAAAGAACCGAAGCAGAATGAATGTACCTTTCCGCATTGGCAGTGTCAAGGGCGATGAAGCCCTGGAAAAGAAATTTCTTGAGAAGGCTTTGGAACTTAACATGATATCTCTGAAAGGACATCGGTAAGTATTAGTCAAGTGAACCTTTGTCCTGTGCAGAATAAACTATTACTACAGTGGTACAGCATCAGGCATTGTGCATTGCCTTACCAGCCTTTCTCACACATAAGCTGTTCTGCATGCTAGTTGGGCAGCACTTGAGAATAGCAGTCTAGAGAATGTAATCAGAAACTGCTGGTGGCTCAGCTACTGCTTAGGTGAAGTGGTGGGCTTCAGGGAGCTTTATCCTTAATTCTGCTTTCTTATGCAAATCTGTCTCTGTGCAGATGCCAAAGAAGCTATCTTTTGAGGTCTGACTGTATCAGTGTGTAAAGCCTCTCAGATGGCCTGTCTACCTGGTTGCAATGATTCTTTCCCATGTTCAGTAATGTTGGTGGGATTAGTTTTTTGATGTCATTGGGCTACAGCTTTGGAGATGTAAATAACTAATAAATACTAAGCTTCTTAAGATTGTAAGCTTGCCTTGAAGCATTAAATGTTGCTTCTCAGGCACATAAATGTGAATTTTATAATTTTGGAGTAGGAATAGATTTAAATGTCTGTGACTGCTACTAATGTCTTTTTTAGAATGTATAAAACTTTTCTGGTTCTTTTTTTTTTCTCCTCTCCTATTTTCAATTCAGGTCTGTGGGAGGAATTCGTGCCTCTTTATATAATGCGGTGACTGTAGAAGATGTTCAGAAGCTTGCAACATTCATGAGAAGCTTCATGCAGATGCATCACTCATAAATGCCTATGGGTGGCTAGAACCACGCCACACATCTATGAAATAAAAGCTAAAGGGTTTTAACATTACTGTGGTACTGCACGGCTGTAGCGCACAAGTTTTATTTTCTTTTAGTTCCTGTAGCATGTTTAATTAACTGAATGGGACAGAGGCCCAGTCTTGCAATGATGTGGCAACTTTGGCTTTGCTGAAGGTGAGGATCCCCAGACTGATTGTGATTGATTCCAAAATCTAAAAATGTGTGGTTAAAACATGAATAACGTTGTAAGATGCTATGGAACTGTTTCTTGCTTCTAGTAAGAAGTGACTTCAGCAATGCTTGTCTGTAGGGACATTTAGTTGGTTTATGGGGTATATTCCAACAGTGTACCACTGGTAGTATTTAACACCAGCATTCCTAAATTGAGGATCTGGTCTTCAGACTACTGCTCCTATGTTAGAAGTACTATTATAACCATTGCAGGTAATTGTGGTTAAAGTCTTCAGGACTGGGCCTTTCCTTATGTAGTGGTTTGAAAAGGAAGTGAGTTAGTACTATTATAACCATAACACCTTCTATTGACATTTATTAGTTTAAAGCTAAGTTTCATGAGTTTGATTAAATCAGTTTCTAAGATGTTTTTTATTTCCCTATCCATTTTGTATATTAAACTCCTAGGTTATTAACATTATATTTTGGAGCATGCGTATTTGCTGCTGCAAAAAATTTGCTTTTCATTTGTTAACCTTGTGCCAGACTGGATTGTTGTATTCCACTCAATGGGCCTGTGACTCTCCCTGCACTGACTTTGAGCCCAAAGTGCAGCAGGCTTCTTTGTCTGGCGTTTCTTAAATTTTTTCCCTCCCTACTCGCTCCAGTATTCTACCTTTTCATTCTTTCAGTTTTGTAGCCTTTTATATGTGGAACTTTGTCCAATTGGAGTAAATAATAGTGTTCTCTGCCTTTTCCTGACACTACAATGTACTTTTGAGATCTCAATTTCTCACTTGGTCCTTCTAGCTTACTGCAGACTTTGATACTGTAGGCTGGAGAGGTCACTGTGGTTATGCAAAGGTCTTCAGAACATGTCCTGATAATAGAACCCTTGAGTTACTTTTTTTTTCAGCTTGTGACTTTACTGCCAATGCCCATATATTGACTTTAATCTCCTATTTTAACTTGTGTAGAAGCTATCTGCTACTGTTTTGCAAACTACAGCTGGTTTCAGGCTAAACTCTTTGGCATACAATGGGGATTTCTTTGTTTTTTTGTTTTTTTGTTTTTTTAATTTTTGTGTAATGTCAGTACAGTGGTAACAATTTATTAATGATAAGGATGTCCTATCCCTTTGTTGATGGAACCTCGGAGCAAGTCAGTGGAATGTGCTAGGGTTGAGTTACATTCCTATCTGAAAAGTCATCATTTTAAGACTACTGTTTGGAGATTTTTGTCAACTTAGCATAACTCAAAGTAAGTAAATTATGTGGAAAAAATAAAATTTAATCATGTCATGATGTGAAGTACCATTGTGTTTGAAACTTTTTCATTTTGTCACTACTTTTCTCTAAAAAGCAAGCTTCCCTCATGTATGTTTTATTTCTTTCCAAGAAGAGTCTTTCCTATAGGAGCCAAGGAAACAAAAGTATTATTATGAATTTTTAAAGAACCCTTTTTGCCCTGCCAATTTTGAATATCTAATTTGGTTTCCATGTGAAGCTTTATAACTTTATACATTTCTTTTTCTGAGTTTTGTGTACTTGCTTTCAACTGTAGCTCTGGCTTATCTCTTTCAAAAAAAAAAAGGCAACTTTTCTATTTTATAATAGCCTTGCATTCCTCTTAGCAAGCATGCTTTTGTGTTTGTTTGCAAAAAAGCTAGCACTGATTAGTGCAGCCAGTTCTTGAGTCCAACAAGGAACCTCTTGCTGCTTGAATTGTGCTGACTGAATATTAAGTGAGTGGCATACAGGAATACTGGGAATATAGAAGCATGTCCTGAATGAATGATTTACTTAAGGTTTGTTTCGGAATTACCCAGGCAGCAATTCTAGCCATCCAAGCTGTTTGTCTGTATTTGGGGTTTTGAGCCTCAAGGATAGCGAAATGCCAATTCCCCCACATCAGACTGGTAGGAAGAATTTCAGCAGCTTGTTTCTGGGACTCCTGGTCTTTTTTCTCATCAGCACTTACAAGCTGGGTCAGTAACTTCAGTGTTTGTAAGTAGGGCTCTTTTGGTGTGATACAAATACTCCAGAGACATTAAAAGGTGTTAAAAATAAAGAAAATACGACCTGAGTTGGCCCATATAGAGAGGGAATCATAAGATGAGCTCTTTTCAATGAAGAGTTCTTTCAGTTCCTTTTCTAGTGAATCATCTCTGTTTCCTAGCTCATATGTTTGATTTCACAAAAGCATGTTCTAGCATTCTGCTTTGTAGTATAAAAGTCTCTGGCCAGTGTCTTTCCTAGACCTGGTCTAAAAAGAGAAAAGTGCTGAGAAAGCTGCACACTCCCTCTTTCTGCTTTGTGCAGTAAGAGATGCTTTAGCCCAGGTGCCAACTATCCTTCAGGCAGGTACCTTGTGCCAGAGATTCCTGTCAGCTATCTATGATAGGAACATCCTATTTTAGTTACCATCTGTAAGCCCAGCAAGAATTAAATAAGAATTGGAAGTCTGGATTGCCACATGCTTCTTTAACTAGTAATTCAAGTGGAGAGAAATGATTCATACAGGCAGCAGTGTGGGGAGTCCTGCTCTTGTGTCAGCTGGTGCTCTATATTTTCATATATTTACCTTTTTCTGTTTAAATTAATCCTTTTTTTTTTTTTTTTTTTTTTTTTTTTTTTTTTTTTTTTTTTAATCTTGTAACTGGCTTAGTATTTTTTATACACCCAGGGATGTTTGGATGTAAAAAGCTTAAGCCCATTCCTAACATTCAACTGAGTGATTGGAATTAAACAGGAATAAAAGACATCATATACTGATGTATTAGTAGTTGTAAAGGTATGCCCAAAGTGTTACTATGTCTGGCACTATATTGGTGTATGTTTAATTTTCAATGTATTTCATTTTCTGGGTAGAAAATAAGATAAGGATGAACCTTTTTGTACTTAATAATACCTAATGAAAAAGCGAAGCATTTCAAATTTTTACATTAAATCAGTCCGTTTAATTGGAAAGAAGATTCCCCATTCCTGTCATCAATTGGACTCTTAATTATTTAAAACCAGACTTCATGACAATCTGATAAATATCACCAGTTTAGGCTAAAGAAACTAAGAAGTTTTCATTACCAATGGATTACTGAATGGTTGGAGGAGAGTGATCAAAGAGATGCAAGGATAGATTTACTTTTTTGTAAGCAGCTGAAGAATAAATGTGTATTTGATGTAAGAAAACCAAAAGCTGTACAGTTTCTGAAATCTGAGAAAATTGGAATTCTATCAGCTACCTTTACACTATGTGTAAAAGGCAAAAATTGAATATTTTGGTAAATGGATTAATTACAAAAGAGATGTAAAGAAATCATGTGAGAAAGTGGAAATTTGCTAAACTATTATAAGAGAAATTGCCATTAAACTGCTTAGAATTTTTACTATAATGAACCAATCTGGGTATGATTCTATGTTGTAATTCCATGATGTAATCTGAAGAGATTTGAGAGACCTAATGCTAACACTAGGGATGGTAGTAATAAACTGCCTACTGTAAAACTTAGTAAATATTCTTCCATAGGGTAAGCAGTAGTCTTTGGAATTGAAACAACTGTATGGAACTTTCAAACTCTGGTGCCAGGTTTTGAAGCTTGGCAAACCAGAGCTAAAGAATTATAAAAGCTGGAAAACTTCTGGGCTGGTAGTGCCCTGTCAGTATAGGGTCCCACTGGCTTCTGGCTATTCTTTCTTTCAGGGCAGCCTCAATCATGCTGCTTTTGGGCAGATTTTTATTGTAATGACACACCTCTGACCTTGGTGTTAGACATGTTAATGCTTGACTCAGTTGTGATTGTGCTTTGCCTGATGTTGCAGTACTGAGTTGTATTGTCAGGTCTAGCCTCTCAGTCCTGAAATAGAAAGTTTTTTCTGTGGAGGTATTTCACTAAGCAACCTAAACAGTACCTCTTCCTGTTTGGTACATCATGGAGGCTTGTCTTCAGTTTCCTAAATCTGTCTGGTGATGTGAAGTAGTTTGGTGCAAGACAGGACATTGTTCTGGTGCTGTGAGGGGTCCTCAGGGATGGCAAAAGAAAGGGAAGTAAGGCACTGACCCCAGAGCTATGTGCTGTGTGACTTCTGAAGGAAGCATTGGACCAAGTTAGTGGTGAGGTATGGGCAGGGTAAATCTGGGTGACAGCTGGTGAATAGGAAGGATATATTGCAAGGTTTAGAGTTAGTTTGTGTAAATTTAAAGGAGAGGAATAGAAGCAGAAGAAAAGCATTAAGAATATAGTACAACATGAAGTTGCTATTTTGTCACCTATTGGTGTACGAATTAGAACCACTTTGAAAAGGTGGCCCTCTGCCTTGCCTCCGTACCCTCTTTACCCAGGAGGAATACTGCTTATTTTGTGGATCTGTGACTACTACTGTCACCATAAGGGCTGTAGCAAAATCTGGCTAGATTGGGAAGCAAGGCAGAACACACTTACATATGTCAGTTAAATGTCAGGATTGAACTACACTCTCACTTTCCCTGCACAACCACGCAATGTACCCCCGATGTATAATTTACTTGATCTTTATTTTACTGATAGGTGCAGATGAGCAAAATTATCCATTCAATTACATCTTTACATCTCTGATACAATCAGAGAAGCACTCCCATTGTGTTCCAGATGCCCACCAGCAGTAGTTTTAATTACAGCATTACTTTGGAATCAAATTGCTTGTTTGACAGCACTAGTCAGAATCTTTAACTAGCAATAGTGCACACATTTCAATATTACCACCAAATCTTTAGCTTTTTTGTGCAAAATTCACACATTTTTATGTGTAAAGTAATATTTTATGTGTAAAGCCAGAATATTTCTTCTATCCCGACTACATTTGACACAGTGAAGACAACCAAATCTGGAATTCAAATCTGGAACTCTGCCAAGGTTTGATTGGTTTGACATCTCCCTCCTGGTTGCTAGATGCTCTGAACTGCACCTGAATGGAAAAAAAAAACCAAAATTTTGCCCTGTGGCCAAGAAGACCAATGGTGTCATGGGGTGCACAGGAAGAACATTGCCAGCAGGTCAAGGGAGACCATCCTGCTCTTCTGCTCAGCCCTAGTGAGACACATTTGGAATGTTGTGTCCACTTTTGAGCTTCTCAGCACGACAAAGACGTGGAGCTCCTGGAGCAAATTCAATGAATGGCAACAAAGGTGATGAGGGAATAGAGCATCTATCTTATGAGGAAAGGCTGAGACAGTTGGGCCTGTTGAGCCCAGAGAAGACTGAGAGGGGACCTGATCAGTATCTGGAGGGAGGGTGTCAAGAGGGTGGGTCCAGGCTCTGCTTGGTGGTTCTGAGCAATAGGACAAGGGCTCAAATGAATGCACAGGACTTTCCATTTGAATATAAAGAAGAACTTGACTGAGCATTGGAACAGATTGTGCAGAGATGTTATGGGGTCTCCTCCACTGGGAAAATTCAAGAATTGTCTGGACACAATTCTGTGCCTTGTGCTCTAGGGTGACCCTATTTGAGCAGGAAGGTTGAAACACATGACCTACCATAGAGCCTTCCAAATCTATCCATCCAGTGATGCACATGTAAGAGAATGCATTCCAAAAATCAACCACAGAGCCTTTATATTTTAAAAGATACCATGTATAGGTGAATATTATATATCTTTGATTTATGAAGTTTTAGTATGTGTTCTAATCATGTTGATTCTCATGATTTTATATCTACCCTTAAATATGACTTATTTATCCAATATGGAAATAGTTCCACAGTTATTCCATTGGCACTGCTTTGGGGAGACCTTACTGTGGTCTTTCAGTATGTAAAGGGAGCTCATTAAAGATACAGAGGAAGACTTTTTATAAGGCATATTCTGAGTCATGACACCTCTTAAATCTCTTTCCCCATTCATACCTTCAGTCAGGCAGATTAGCTGGCTGAAGGTGATGTGTTACTGATTACAGTATATTGCAGGATACTTTGCAGTTCATCACAGAGATGATAATGCTCCTAGAACCCTTGCAGCTTCTCTCAACACTTGTGCTGCCACTTTTGGTTCTACTGAGTGGAATACACGAGGATTAATGAAGGGAGAGCAATGCAATCAGAACTTGGTTGGTCTCACACTATGTCCCCATGCTAGGGTAAAGGAGAAGGAAAGTAATTTCCCTTGGTTGAGGGACAATAAGCATAAAACATATTATAAATTACAGCTGTGCTGCCTATGACAAAATACAATGCAGTGTTTTGTTATCCTATTACAAAAAAAATGCATTCAATAACAGGTATTTAAGACAGAGGTAGTTAGGATTCACACTTAAAGCAACATTCTGAGCAAGAGAAGATAAGGGACTGAGAAAGAGCTGGAAATATGAGCAAAGATGACAAGAATTGTTTAGCTCTTTCTGCATTCCAGTTGGCAGTAAGGAAGAAGAGATGACCAGTGTTACTTAACTGGCAAGTTCCCATATTCTGGTGCAGGAGTTGTAAAAGTCCTTACAATGAAGTGCCCAAGCTCCTTCCCTGAAGTTGGGCATGCTATGAATTTTACAGAAATCACATTGGTGGCTTAGGTCCCCAGAGAGTCTGCCCTTTGCAGGGGTATAGATCAAAATGTTGTAGGAGATGCAAGGCTAGGTGACTGTAGTGTGGGAACACAGAGACTGATGAAGAGCAAAAAAAGGAATGAGTGGGGTGGGTGAGAAGTCAGTGTTTGGGTACTGTTGTTAGAAAATGCCATTCCTGCTGCCAGGTGCTCTCAAGTTCAGTGCTCTTGGAGAGGTGCTGTTTTAAAGGCCAAAAAATTAGTTTGTTTCTTCACAGAGCTGTATTAAGACAGGAGGAATCTGCCATCAGTCAAGGGGTGAGAAACAGACAGGCTCCAGCCACACGTGTTCCATCAGCCCTTTCACAGCTGGTGGAACACGTAGCAGCAGCCTGAGGGATTTCCTGTAAAAAAACCTCTCTCCACATGTCTGTAGTCCTGCATCCTGGTGTCATTTTTGGTAAGAGCTGTGGAGCAAATGACCTGATTATTCTTTTGCTGATACATTAATTTTTTTCTTTTGTTTTCTTAATTTTTTCCTGATCTGGGATAACTGGGATACCAAAGGGCAGATATATCAGCTTGGTAGCTGAGGGCCTTATGTGACTGTGACTGCTTGTTTTGTGGGGAGGCAGATGAATCTCTGTGTCCTGCATTTAAACTGTGATGCCCATCTTGTGCTTTTTTCCCTTCGACAATAATTGAGAATATGCCATGAAATCACCCAAAGTCTTGAGACTAAGCGTATGGGCATTGATGTAAGATGTCTGTAAATATTTCAGTGAAGCAAGGCTCTAGACAAGGCAGTGTATTTTACTGGAGTCACTGAAAGTTATTTCAGTTCCTTCTTTATAACAGATAGCAACAGCCTGCACTGTGATGTCCCTGTCACCTGCAGCTGCACCATTCCTGTCACTTATCTGAGGGGTGTGTTTAATCCTCCAGATCTGATTTTCCTGAGGTAATGTTGAGTGCTGCTGGAAGTGTAACTCTGTTAATAACAATGGACTTTACTGACATGTTATTAATACTGGTGGAGAGCTTTCTGATGCACCATGTTTTCCAATATACTTCATGATACAACTCAGTTTTCTGAAATATTGTTTAAAACCTTACCTCTAGCATCAAATGAGCTACTTCAGGGGGATTCTTTAATTGGTCATTAATGACGTGTTTAGTGATAAAAATTAAAGGCTGTCTGCCACACAGTTAAACCATGCTTCTGTTAATAGTCCATTAGACCATACTTTGTGCTATCTTACTGCACATATACTTTTAGTTTGGGAATAAGTGGATATAAATCAAATTTTTATAACTCTTGGAAGTCCAAACCAGTTATTTTCTCATCCAACACGTGGTAGCTATGAGACTGAGAGATCAGATTAATCTGGTTTTATTTTGTTTCGCTTAAAAAATAAAGGTCCCATTAACAGGTATGTGTAAAATAATTGTACACATGTTCTGCCTTTCTAAAACTTACTAACAGAGCTACAGGTTACAGAGTTTATCATAATGCCAGTCCCAGACCAGAGGAGGGAGCTCAAGTGTAGAGCATGTAGAACTGATTGTTCTAGGGGTTTACCGCTCTTAAAGAGTCCAACCTCAAGTTATCCTTCTCCTGTTTTCCCACAACCACAGGTTACCTATCTCCTGTGTTGAGGGTTTATGCTGTGAGAAAATTATCAGATCACCTTGCAGGTGCATAAACTGAACTGCTGGGACTTTTTTTGTGAGTAGGAGAAATGGGGCTGAACAAGTGTTATGCTCAGACTGTGGGATCTGAAAAAATCAGAGTGCAGTTTTGTCCTAAGGGGTGCTCTACAAAGTGCTATCTCTGTACCATGCTTCTTCCCATGTTAGGCTCCGATTCCCAAGCCCCCTGACTGTTTTCTTGTCACTCAGAAAAGGCATTCAGGATTTAGTCAGGTTGAAATATATATTGAGAGTCTTAAGATGGACATGTTGGAGTAGAAATGCTGAAGTGGCCATTCTGTCACTGTTATAAGGCTCTGGTTTGGTTTCAGATATCCTTTTTCTCTCCCATTGCTGGAATTGTTGAAATAAGCACCTGCTGCAGACAACAAGCTAGCCCTCAATTTCATTTTCATGTACTACTCAAGGTATGTCTGATATTTTTTATAGAGACTAATTTCTTTCTCTGCTGTCAAAGTGAAATGATGGCACTTGATTTTTGAAAGACACAGAATGACAAATTTCATGTCTGATGACTTTTATTAGAAGGAAAGCTCTCTTGAAAGTGGTGCTGCTCAGCAGGGCTAATTTAGACTGGCTTTTCCTCACAGATTGTTGTAACTCTTGTAGTATGTTTGAGGTGCAGCTGTTGCTAATGTTGTGGAAGAGCTTCCAATTCCCAGGCAGAAACTGGGGAGTGGGACAGCTCTTCTGGAGAATCTGTATGTGCACTATGGTCCCTGACTCCCTGGTGTGGTGCCAGACTCAGGAAATCACCTATTGTATATTACAGCAATAACACAAAATAAAAATGTTAAGGAATTTGTCCTCAGCTGCAGTCTTGCATTATTATTACATATCTTGCCCTGCACAAAATGAGCTTCTGAGCCAAAGACAATACTGACACAGTAAGGAAAGAATATAGTGAGGCTGAAACTGGCCTTAAACAAATTCTGTGCTTCAAAGCACTCTTTGCTTTTTAGAAATAATAAATTTATTTTTACCATCTTTACTATAGCTGAAAATAAGCAATGTTTGGAAGACTCACCATTTATGCCCTGGTTACACAGCCCTCTGTCAACAGCTACTGTTGATTTCTAATTCAATCCTGTAGAATGCCATAGTCAGTGATATTGACATGATCTGTAAATATTAATTAGGCATTCTAAAAATTTAGCCTGATTGTTCAAAATATTTACTATCTTTATTGGGCCTGTTGCAACATCTCTCACAGAGACATAGATATACCCTTGAATGAATCCTTAGCCACAAGCAAACTAGACATTATCTCTGTTCTACATAGATTATGATTTTTTTTTCTGTCAGTCTTGAAATCCTTTAGAGAAGCCTCATTTTGTTCAATGAAAGATTAAAAAAAATATATAGTTATTTGTATTTTTAGTATAAAAATGACATTATGAGATGTAAATATTTTCAAAATTGCAATATGGGTGATTATGTAACATTTAAATTTAAAAGATGACCAGTGTAAATTATAGAAGAGAGCATCATTGAAGTGACCTGATAGAGCTGGAAGTCTTCAGATGCTTCAGAGGTTTAGGGAGTGGGTGGTATAATTAAAAATAATGATTGTTTTCTTCCACTTCAAATAAATTTAGTATTTCTTTTCCCCCTTTCCTCTTTGTTTTGGCTTTTTTTAAATATATTTTTTAGTTATGTAAAATACTGGAGACTTGTTTCGTATAAATGTAGTAATGACTTTTGGAGTTCATGGTTAGACTTGATCACATTTCAAACCTATGTTCTTTGCAGACTTTTGTTACCTCTGACAATCTGTGACAATACAACTTACTGACTAGGTTTATGCAGCGTTTGTAATTATGTCCTTGTCCTTGCAGGAATGTGGCTTTCACATTTCTTGCTATTGTATTTCACTCTGACTTAGTCTCAGACACATCTATCTATTTAGAAAATCTGACACCTAGCTATAAGGTGTAATAGCAAAGAAATTCTCTAGTGTACAATTCCAAAATATTTTCTGAAATCCCCCTTCAAAGAAACACAATTTTTAGTTTTCACTTTGTATAACGCTTCTTATTGTTAAATCATTAGAGAAAATCTACCTTAATTGTTAGTTTTTTTAAAAATATAAAAAAATATATAAATATATGTTTTCTTTTCTGCTGTTTCTGCTTTTTCTTGTCTGGGCCTTCCTGGGGTTTCTGAGAGCTCTGTGAGCTAGGCTTTCACCCAACTTAACTTGTCTCTGTCTCTGTGAAGGCTTTCTGTTTTCCCCCAGCCCTGTGTCTGAAGAAGAGGTCGAGTCGTCTGTTTTCTCATGTTCAGGAATTTGTTTATTCTTTGCTTATCTCATATTCATTCCCTGGCCTGCCACAGCTTCTCTGCAGGCCAGTGCTCTCCTCTTTGGTCTTTCCACCCTTCATCTGTCCGCCCTTGGGAGGGCACTATCTTTTATACTGAAAATTACATATGCTTTATTTATAACAATTCTCCAATATCTATTCACTATGTTGTACAGTGTACTTTTGTTCTAAACCAATCCAAATGTGCCACACCACCACAGAAGATGGAGAACAAGAGGATGAAGAAGAAGCCAGGGACACACCCCATTTCCTCCATCTTTGCCCCCTGATCTCACATCTAAAATCCACAAATTCTACTTTTTCACTGTGTGACATACTAATGATCATTCTATCTAAATTCTTGTGACTTATAAATCTTCCCAGGACAGTCAGAAGGATTTCCTGGTTCCCACACTTAATTTTTCTTTAAGTCTCCTCATTTCATGAGGTGTTCTAACCATAATACCAGCTACACCTAGTCAATATGTTTGACTTCTTTGATAGCACTATAGAGCAGGGATTTTAGTTTAACTGAAAATCTCTCTGTGCATTTATGTCACAGTAAGAATAATTATCACATTCCTAGTATTCTATTAATTTTTTTTATCTTAAATATTTCAGAAATATTTTCCTATACAATTATATTTTTTTATACAAATGCCTCAATAATAGCACTTAGATATTACACTGAAAGGAACAGCTTCAGGACAGAGAAGGAATTATTTATTTTTTGTATTTGAACACAGGTTTTGCTGCACGCTGATGAATCAGTTTTGTTGAGAAGCACTTTGGTGCCGTCGTGAAATCAATAAGTATACCTCTCACATTGAACTTAACATTTTCTAGCAATGTGAATACTATTTAAAAAAAAAAAAAAAAAAAAAAAAAGAAGCACACAAAGTTCTTAAACATCAAAGAACTGTCTTTGTGAAACAGAAAATAGGACAGAAAATCACAAAAATGCCAGGAGGGCAATTTGAAATGAGAAGGCTGGTTAGGAACTGGATTGTAATTTGGGCAATAAACCCTGTTTATAATAGTCTTCCAGTCATTAACTGTGTCTGTTGCCAGAGGAAACTGGGACTATTAACTTCCTCTGACTGAACCAGAGGAGAAAGCAATAATTTCTTTAACAAGCAGAAGGAAAGGTTCTGCTCAATAAAAAGCAATTAAACATTTCCTATAAAAAAGAATGCTCAGGAGACCTCATGCCACTGTCAGTGTGGCTATCAAGTTTGCTTTGGCTCTTTGAAAGATATTCCATACTATTTGTGTATTTATTACAACTCTGCAATTACGAACTTGACTGAAGACAAATTTTGTTGAGGTGAATGATTCCACTGAATAACTAAGGATCTAATGAATTTCTTTCTCATCCCAAGAACGAAAATTTGATCTGTTTTCAGAGATGAGAACTAAAGAGATATTCCTGTATGCTTATCTCACTTTGAACAACTAGAGATGACTTTTTAATTATTCAGAGAATTTCTTTCTGCCTCTTTAATTAATTTTGAACATTTTTTCTCAGTAGCATATTTGTTGCTTTACTATCAGTTACTTGTTCAGGAAATTAGACTGTATCGTTATATGCTGTAGAAAGAATGTATTTCCTTTCAATCTCCTTAGGCTACAAAAATATTTTGGTGCTATTATTTCTCTTAAAAGATTTTAATCTTGTGATCATTGTCTGGATCATAGCATTCTGTGTATCACAAAAAGAAGGGAAAGAGCAGCCCTTTTGCCATGGAGTTCAGAATTGAACAGTAGTGAAAGATGCAAAAATAGCAGACATAGCTTCTTGCTGTAAGAGGAGTAGCCTGGGAAGAGGATGACTTCATTTTCATAATATACTGGTATCGTTTAGCTGTATGAGTAATTTTCTCTCAAGGAAAAGCGTAATAAATTATTGCCAATTACTCCTTCAATTTATCATTATCAACATATAACAGTCATATCACTTTAGCAGTTCGTAAAGATGTGGTATTTCATGGGGTTTTATTAGTATCTGGATTGCTGTACAAAACAGCTTTCAGAAGAGAGTCTGCATCATTACACTGCTTCCCATTCATCGTCAGCTGGCTATCAAAGGATACAGGAATAAAGCAAACAATGAAAATTACTGCCCACATGCTGGTCCTCTTTCTACCATGGTGTCTGCAATAACTGAAAGCTTGGCTTGTCTAACTGCAGCTGAATTCATGCAACATCTATTGCCAAACAAAACACTCATATTAGGGCTTATTTCAAAGCTAATTTTCAGTAATGTTACTACTCAAGACTATTATTGACTGGTGGGTTAAGTACTTCAACACTTAAGCAAAATCATCTCTGAAGGTCAAAAGAAAAGCCTACTTGACTCTACATTTTGTCTAAGATCATTCTATCACATTGCATTAAGAAAAGGTGTGTGACTGAAGTGTGGGAGATCTTCCTCGTCCAACAGGTGAATCACCCCATCGGTGTCTGTGTTCTGTGATCTTGTGAACTACTTAGTGTTTTCCCCCTCAGGATGGGTTACAAATCCAACTTACATGTTATTGTGGTTGCATTTGCCTTCTGAATAGTAGCAAATGGAAAAGGAGGAAAGCAAAGATTCAGGGAGATAAAATATATTCAAATGCAGGTATGCTTTAGAAGGTAGTTCTGAAAAATCTCTGTGAACAGGCTTTATTCTAGCTCTACTAGCCTGCCCTTCTCTTTAGCTAGGTGAGAAAAGGTTAGAAGAAAGAAAAGTATACTTCAATGTACTCTACCTCCCTATTGGAGGGATTTTCAAAGTTATAAAACTAATAACACTATTTCCTTTCTCCTTGAAACAGGAATGGTGATAACAAACTGGAGTGATGGGTTACAACTTCAGAGAGATGTGTGCCATTCTGCAGAAGTCAATGAAGATACAGTTTTATAGAAAATCAGATTACAGGCTGCTGAATTCCAGTGACTGAAAGAATAGAAGGATTTGGAAACTGCTAATATTTTCTATTAGAGCAACTGATAAAAAATTTGACTCCTCCTTTCAGTCAAAAATATAAGCATCAAGTAGCATTTTAGAGTACAGTCTCCAAAAGGTTTGTAATGATTTAATGTATGCTAAGTAATTTGCAATCATAATAAGAGTGTGCAAATTTTAGATAATTATTGGCTATGTTATACCAAACTATTTGCAGTCTGGTGGTTAAAATAAAAGATTCTTTGCCTAAGAAACTTTCTGTTCAGTTCCTTCTTATTTTACCAAACCAAAGCAAGAATTATCTGGAAGATTTTTGTTATCTGTTGGGCAGGCAAGAAGTGAGAACAAAAATGATAGCAAATACATCCAAGCTTTACAAAAGGTCTACAAAAGTAATTTTCATTTAAAAAGGTATTTTTAAATGCTTTAAATATTTTTAGAATTTGATCATCTGCCTCAGCTTATTGGAAAGTAATCTACCAGCCTTGACTTTGAGGTATGTGTGTGGCTAAAGCACATATCAGTAAAGGGTTTGGCCTAAGGTCTTCATTCTCCTTTTGGAAAGGGATAGACACATAGCAGCAAAGAGAATGGAAGACTAAAAGGCATTGCTGATGGAACAGGCTTACAGCAAGTATGAAACATGTAACTTGCCAGGTGTCATGTTGTGGGTTTATCCCAGACTTCCATTAGATTGAAATGATGGTTCTTGTTAAAAATATTTTATGCCAAATACACGGACAGTAGCTGTCCATGTGGAGGTTTTTTTGGTATTTTTTTTTTTTTTAAATATTTGGAACATTCTTCTACAAATTTCTAGGGATTCATACAAATTCATATTCGGAAACATTTTTTCCTACTGCCCTGGAGGTTCAAACATTCAAATATCAGATGAAGTGAGTTCCAAATATATGTGACTTGATTTGGAAATTTGTTCCCTTACAGCAAAAGAGAAAGACTCTGTTCTACAGATTCTCTTAAAAACGGGAACACATTCAGCACTAGAAAATATAAAAATACAGCAACAAACCTCATACTAGGAATTTCACAAAGACAGTTGTCGTGGCTGTTGTAAATACGAGGAAAAGAAAAATAAAAGGGAAATAAAGGAAAAATAATTGGGTAGATTTTACATGACATGTTTGAGGGTCTTTCCCATGTACCAGTATATTCCTTTTAAAGCAGACTCACACTACTTAATGAGTGAAGCACAGATGTGTGTGCGCATCAAAAATGTATGATATATCCACCTTAGCTCCACATAATCCCATTGGAAATTAAAACAGGCAACTTTACTAAGATATTGCAGAATTTAATAATTGATTAGTTTAAGATTTAATGATATGTTTCATCTATGCATTAATCATTTCTCCCCCTTCTGATGTTAATGCTTTTGAAAGTCATTGCTTGATGACATCATGTAAATTCAGCAGTCTGACAGTTAAAAGAAGGGTTTAAATGTCTTGAATTAAGTTTTTGGAAATTAGAGTATTGCAAGAATCAAGAAATTTTAGATGCAGTATCTTAGCAGAAAAAAAAATCATAAATTGCGAAGCAACCACATTGACTTCGTTAAGTGGTTCACAATTTTTTCTGACCTGCATTTATCAGATATGAATTAGCCTTTATCTGGGAAGTATTTACCTTATCTGAGAAATGTTAATGTTCCTTTACATATGACTTGGGTTAAGAAAAAATTTTAAAGCAGTGATTGTAAAAATTTGAAAGAGATCTTAGTTTCTGTCAAATTCATGCTAACAACAGTTTGAACACAGGAGGGAGACAAAGACTTGGTTAAGATAGATGCAGAGTTGTGTTTAAAAGCTAAGCTTTGGGAAAGAAATGGGTAGAGTGAATACAGCTGGTGATTTATAAGTCTTATGTTTGACTTAAAATAATATTTTTATCATATGCCAGATTTCTTTCTAAATTGCCCCCTAACATTATTTTGTGAGAAATAGTTCACCCTACTTAATTTTCCTTTATTAGTTGCTTCAAATGTGATAATTTCTTAGCCTATTTCTGGAACTGATACCACAGACATACTTCCCTTGTCTGTGCCTATAGCTGATATTGAGGTATTTTTGCCAATAGAAAAATGACATTGAATCACATGGAAGTTATATTGTCTCTGCAGTTTGTACCACTAATACTTGAAGTATGATGCATTTATTCTTATCTTTTTTTTTTTTTTTTTTTTTTTTTTTTAATTGAGTGACATTTGCCATGTGTGTGTAGCGTTTAGTAGTGCTTTCTTTTGTTTGAGGACTCTTAGCAAAGACTTGATATGGCAAACAAAAATTTTTAAAACTGTTTCCTTCCAAAACGTCTTGGCATAAATAAATCAGCAAACTATGACTGCACAACTTTTACAGTCTTTTGTAGTTTGCAGAGAAAGCAGAGTTGAGAAAACTTGCTGGATGTTTGATAACTGGGAAACCTAAGCTCTCTTTCCCTCCAGCTGAAGTACAACAATATGCCTGGCTTTGCCAATGTGAGCTAGCCATTTCTCTGAAGAAGCCTATCCAGAATTAATTTTCCTTGAACACACGAGGTCTGTCTGCTGAGATTGAAGGTCAGCTCATTTTTCTGATTGCTGATATGGATTCCTACTTGCTGAGAGGTGAAGTGAGACTGCTTACACAGGCCAGCAAAGACTCAGAGAATGGACTTTTCGTTGCAGTCATATAGTAAAGAAAATAAAACAGACTGGAAGTGAATCCTACCTATTGACTTAGAGATGGTGAAAAAGAGCTGGATATTGACAAGGCAGCAAAGTGATAATGTGGACAAATATCTGAATGGTGGGAATAGTTTTCTATGTGGGCTTTACCAAGTTGGTTACCCTGTCCTTCTAATACTGCTTTTGTGTTTTATATCTGCATACAACATTTTACAATGAAAACAGCAATTACTCCTTATATTTTGGTATACCAAAAATGTGCAGTAATAACTCCAAGGACTTTAAAGAACAATTGAATTCAGAGGATGATGATTTTGGTAAATTGGTCAGTACTACTCTTTACTCTTGATATCAATTCAATTCTGGATGATTTTGTATCCTTCTCTCAGATCCATAATCACCCAGCCTTCTTCGTGTCATTATGAATTGTAACTAGAAAATCAACATTTCCAAATGGCATCAAAGAGGTGTCTTACTTCCACAGGTGAAAGTAAGTCATAGTGACGAGAAATATACAGAAATAAAATAAAGGACTACTCTATTGGACAATTAAAACCTCTTGAAACATGACTAACTCCTATGCCATTACAAAGAAAATGCAAGCCAGATGTTTAGTGTAAACATGTGTTTGAACTACACAGATGCAGCACCTCTGTGACTTTTAGATCAACAAAATAAACTAAAAGTAATTCTTTTAGAGTAAATTCACTGTACTCTAGCAGAATCATAGAATTATAAAATCATAGAATCATTGAATGGTTTGGCCTGGAAGGGACATAAAGATCATCTAGTTCCAACCCTCTTGCCATGAGCAAGGCTGCTCAGACCCCCATCCAAGACCCTGAACACTTCCAGGGATGGGGAATCCACAGCTACTCTGGGTAAGAGATGCAGCATCGGGAATTGTTCCTTAAATAAGAACAACATTGATTGTAAGTTGATGGTGGATCTGTTGTGCTATTTGGTAACTATTATTGCTGAAACAGTGCATAATCAGAGCCCATACCTTTAATATATACAGCAAAATGGGCTCTCAGGTAGTCTGGGAATAGCTACTTGGGCTATGTGGCAGAGGCAGTACTATTCTCTATATAGTCTGTTTTTTAAAATGAAGCAGCTGCTATGTCAGCTCTGCAATAGATCTTTGCTGGCAACAATGATTAGCATAATACAGTCTGCTGGAGTTTTAGACAGCTGGGTTCTGAGCAGCTAAAAAAACTTAGCCATAAACAAAGCAGGTAGAACTATGAGAAAACCATTGCAACAGTGGGAAATTATAAGGAAAGGTTAACTGTGGACACACTTCCTGCCTGCCTAGATGAGATGATGATTCTGAGCTCTAGCTGAGACAACACTTGGGAAACATTAAAAACTCACTTCGGGTAACATTAGCACTTCAGTTTCTCCCTTTAGGATGTTTAGGTCTCCTTTTCTCATCTGTAACAGTATTTTTGGTGCCTTGTGGAGGCATGCTCTGTGTGCTGCTGGGGTACCCTGCCTGCCTGCAGTTCATGGGGTGACTGATGATTCAAGTGGCTAAGGGAGGTATCTGCCTAGTCCGGGCTTTTGCCCAGAAGGGGAACGAAAGGAATACTCTGAAGGGATATCACACTGAGGGTGAGTACTACTGATTGTCAAGATCACTGCCACTATTGAGGATGAATTAAGATTTTGTTTCGGGGCAGCATAACTAATTGTGTAGAGTGAAGAGGGGATTAAGAATACACTTTCTGCATCATAGCAAAGATACTTCATAATAATAATGAGAGAGACATTAAGGCTGTCACATCAATATCAATGATTCCGTCACGTAAACCTGTCAGCAATATTGCATTATTTAGAAATATATAATACTCTACACAGAGACTGAACATTAAATATGCTTGAGAAAATAAACAAAACAAATGCATAGAGAGATAAACAAGATGAACAGATTATGTGTTAGCATTGATTCAGTAGTTTTTAGGTTTCAGCTCCCTGAGAAATGAACAATAATGTACTGGTGTTAAACAACAGACATATAGATTCTTGGAGAGAACTTGTGAGGACCACATCTTCCAAGAAAGAATGAAAATGGGGACTGTTCTGTTAAAAGGACAAAAACAGGATAAAGCTCAATTATGGTCTCTAGCTAGCAAAACTATGTAACTACACATCTGCTTGTTTATTTGAGCCTGATCACTCTCACAGTAATGATAAATGTTGAAATGAAGTTCTGTGTACTTAAGGGAGCTGATCACAGGTCTTGCTTCTAGAATATTTGGTGGGCAAAATAAGACAAATGATGACACAATGGTCATGTCTCTCTGAAGGCCAAGAATATCCATGTCAGGTGGATATTCCTGTGGTCCAGGTGGTGACAGAGATAATGTAATCAATTTGTTAAGGCTTTGCTTGTCTTCTTTGTATCTGCATATGTTTTCCTGTTCAGTGTCAACAGAAGAAGGAAGACAAAAATTAAATGAAGACAAGAAAGCTTTGCAGCTAATTTTTAAAAGTAAATTTGTGTGCTTGTGCACAGAGATAGAAGCAACTTTGAAAGTTACAACTGAATGTTACATGACGTTTCTTGGAAGTACTTGTTTTCCTGTAAAAGTGGTAGAGTTGTACTGTGAGTCCATTTTAACAGACTGATGCATTTTTAACACATCAGAGTAGAAACTTACTAAAAACTTGAAGCTATTGACTATTGCTGTTGTAGTTTCAATTCGAAACAGGGTGGAAACACCAATTTTTGTTCTGGTTTGATTTTTTTTTTTTTTTCCTATTTTAAAGTTTTCAATCAAGAGCAAAGCAGGCTTGAGCTTATAAGTAATAAGACTTTATTAACTAATATTAAAAGAAAGAAAAACAACAAGAATGAGGATGGAACCTTCAAAACACTCTTCCTCCCTCCCTGCCCTTTCTTTTCTCTTAGCCGACAATGTAAAGAAAACAACACTCAGAACTCTCAGTTTTCTACTTCTGAAACAGTCTTTTTCAGTTCATCTAGGGAGGGAAGCACCTCTTGTTCACTATGGTAAATTTCTCCACAAGAAAACAATTCTCTTGTAGATCCATTCTTCATGAA
This sequence comes from Sitta carolinensis, assembly GCA_032173965.1. Lineage (NCBI taxonomy): Eukaryota > Metazoa > Chordata > Aves > Passeriformes > Sittidae > Sitta > Sitta carolinensis. The sequence goes on from CM063313.1 coordinate 38,255,504, forward strand.
CAGCAACTGCCCGGATCTTTATGCGTTCATGAAATTCCTCCCATGTTCACAGTTGTGTCTCTTGGCCACATGGATGTATAGGGTCTAGTTTAAAGATAAACATGTCCAAAACAAAGGTTCTCTTTGTCTTTGGGATCACCTTCACCTCCAAGGAACAGAGATTCACTTATTTTCTGAGGGCAAAGAGTCTTTATCACTTCATCTCTCTGTTCAACTTCTCATGAAATCAACAGTCCCCTCAACATTTCACTCTTTTGCTCAGATCTACAACTTGAACTCTTTTATCCCCCCCCATACTTCTTTATGGTTTAAAGGAAACATTTCAATATGTTATAACCAACCACCATAGCTTACAAGAGTTTTTTATAGCTCAAAAGCAACTTCCCACACTCCTTCTACTTGGACTTTCACTCTTTCTTGACTTTGATACTTCATGTGGTCTTTACACATCTACATTCTAATTTCTCTCACTGGAGAGAGGATGGAGGTTTTCTGTGTTCCATCTGTGCACTGATGCACTGGAAGAGTTAATAAGAAACAGCATCTAGCCATGGTAGTCCATGGTGTCATGTTTCAAAGCCGTGCTGGGGGGACTCTCAGAGGGTTCAGGCCCAGAAGGCAGTCATGGGAAAGTTGGACAGATTTCTGAAATTCTCCTCCACCCCTCGGTCTCATCAGGGGCTCCAGCCTGCCTCATCGTGCCTCCCCTTCCCCCCCCCCCCCCCCCCACCAGACGCAGCAAAGGTAAAGTTCAGTTCGAACCAATAGCAGAGAAAATTCCATGCTGGCAGATGTTCCCAAATCAGCTGCCCCTGCCTGGCCCCCATGGCCTTCTGCTCTCCCCCACTGGGCCCAGGGCAGAGGTGTGTGCTCTGACAGCCGGGAGGAAAGAGACCTGCCCGGGCTGCTTTCAAAGGGAGTAAGAACTAGAAAATGCTTTCCCATTGGTCCAATAAAATGCCAATCTCCTACCAAGCCAGCTCACTTCCCTGGGCTGGTCAAACTAGGACAATTGCTGTATTAAAATAATCTGTAAAATTTTATTATGCTTCTACAGATACAGCTTTAAAATTAAAATATTTTGTAATATTAATTAAGTTTATTTATGAGTAACAAGTATTAACTCATAAACTTCCTGGCCATTTTTTTTATTTCAACTCTTTATACCATGTATTTCCTTTAGACTAAAAACGACTGAACTAAAGCAACATCATGCAAGAAAAGATTGACTCAGTAGGACTGGCTCAGGCCTATATATGAGATAATAATGGAAAAAGGAGCTCTGCAATTACAGTTGACAAGTTGGTTTAATATCCAGTGAAAGGAGAATGCAATTCAAGAGCAGCTGGATTAATTAAGTAATATGGCAAAACAAACCATGGGTTATTATCATTTTCAGTATGCCCCAGGACTTAGGGAAGCCTGAGGGCTCAGAGTTCAACTTCTCTCCACTGATATCTATAATGGACATGGGTGTCAAGATATAAAAATGTATTATATATGAGATACATAATAGAAGTATATATCTGACAGTTTTTATACAAAATACAAAGAAGGTATATTTTATTTCATAAATCTTATTATGTGAATAACTTATATCTCCCTGTAAACACACACTATATACATAATAGATTGCAGTGATTATGGAACACAGGCTAAAAAATGGGGGAAAAAAAATCTCAATGTCTAATATAATGAGAAAAAATCCCAATCTGAGGTAAGAAGCCAGTAGGTGGTCTGGTGGAAGTGAGTGAAATAAATTACGTGACCCAGTTTGCTTTTACTGGAAATCTGCTGCTGCCTGAGGCATTATAGAAATCAATTAGACAAGTGAAAATATAAAGTGAATGACCAATGGATGGTTCAACAAATTTGTAAAAGTTTCGTAGAAAACCTAGAAACCCTGATTGTGTGCTTGTGCACAAGAAAATGATTCTGTGTAAATTCACATGCCAACTACTAAAAGATGCAATCACATCCTAGAAAATTACACTTTTAGTAGACTGACAGACTGTTTTCAAAGTCCCCTGCAGCCCAGAATGTGCAGGGTAAGAGTTCTCACTGTAGTGCAGTGTAAGGAATGGTACAAAAGAGACAGTGCTGTGATACTCTGCAGAAGATGGAAAAAACTCACTTGTCATGGTGAAATTAGGTATGGCAAAGTTTTGTTTATTACAGGGCCAAATTTCTTTCCTGATTAGAAGCTGATCTTGCTCGATCTATTGGGGTAGATCTGAATGACTGACAAAGGCTCATCAGTTTGTGGAAGAACAGTGGATTGCATTAATATCTATTGACTGGTAACACTGAAAAGCAGAACAATCAGAAGCAGCCTGACACAGGTTTGAGAAGAATGCATCTGTTGATGTGATGGGAATTCTGCTGGTAAGTACCCAGGAAGCACTCACACCAAGGAATTCTTGAGGCAAACCTGCAGGCAATGTTTGCCTGTGTGTAAAGACTGTGAGTACAAGTGGTAGTTTTGTTCTTCCTGTCCAGACTGGCAACTGCATAATATTGTCTTTTGCTGGACAATGAAGCGCAGATCTTCTTGACCTTTGGATGCATTTGGAAGCAGGTGGGTCATGAATAATCAGGTGGAGGCTGACTGCCAAAGGAGAGTGAATGGAGAAGGGTGGCCAGTCCCTACAGCTTTGGAAATACAATCCTTGACAGAATGTGTAAAGGTGAGGACAAAGGAAAGCAGTGGCAAGGGAAATTCAGACTACTGGTAAGTGACAGAAAGAAAGTCTGTTATCGAAGTGTGGTCAAAAGTCACCACTGACTAGGATTTCAACAACTGGCTTTTTGTAAAACCATACGAAAAGCAGATCCAAAAAGAAAACAGAATATTTGAGCAACAGTAAGTAATGTCTAATGGTGTCCACAGACAGATGACACGAGCAGAACTGTGCAAAACCACGTATTTCCTTTCAGAACAATAAAATCCAAACACAGATTACTAATAGAGATAGGAATCAGTATGAAAAGTTGGCATGTTGTGGTGGTTTGAAGAGGAAATGAGTTTTTTTTTGGAATTCAGTAGTCAAACCAATGAGTGCTCAGGTTTGAATATTGGCACTTAGTGTGGCCACTGAGGACAAGGATCCGCCTCTGAGAACACAGCGGGTTAAAAGCAGAGGGCTCCCAGGAGAACTCTCTCTTGGTTCGGGTCCGTGAGGGAGTTCAGGCCTCCCCTGCCCAGCTGCGGGCTGGGCGGGGCAGGGGAAGCCATGCGGCCTGGGCGAGGTAGAACGGAGCCTTGGGCAGAGAGGGGAGAGGAAGATCCTGCAGGATGGAAGGGTGGAGAGAGTACAAGAACCTTGAGAGGCATCAGGCAGCCTCCTTCCCCCCCGGAGAGAGAGAGACTGTGCCTGTGCCACCTTGAAATTTGATATCAGCAGCGGGCAGCACAGCTGAAGGAGTGAAGAGGAGGAGGCTCGAGAGGTGCTGGCAACTTGCTGTGGGAGTTCTGGGCAGGCACAGCCCAAGGTTTTAACTTTTTTTTGTAGATGATGGAAACTTTATAAATGCTAATCCTCCTGAATCTGAAGAAGGAAGATAAAGAAAACTAAGCAGAGATGATGAAAGTTCATGCAAGTAGAAGATTGTCAAAGAATACTGAAAAGAATCCTGGGTGGGAGGAGATGATGGAGTGACCTCCGGCTGGACTTTTCTTGTAAAGCCATGGACGGACTTTTTTTTTTGTGTCACAGAAACTGCATCTGGGGAGAGGCATTGGCTTAGAGCTACGAGTGGACGGTAGAAAGTAGTGTAGGCAGAGATGAGAGGAAGATCTCTGTTCTCAAGGCCCCTCAGCCCCAGGGGGTGAAACTGGGGGGGACTGGTGTCCCAAAATTTGAGAAGCTGTCATTTTTTGGAACTGACCAAAGCATCTTTAAAAAGAGAAACCCTAGAAACAGTTCTGGTCCATACACAGTGGTGAGAACACTGGACATGGAAGAAGAAGTCACGAGATGGTGCAAGAAGGACTCCTATCTCTCCTTGATGAACTGAGTACTGATTATCAAAAAGGTCGTAATGGACTGAAAATTAATTATCTGAAAGGTGGTAACTTGATTGAGAATTTTTAGTTTGCTTTATTGTGTTAAGAACTAGGGTGGGGGGAGGAGGAAGAGTTTTTTTTAAAGTTTTCATCTTCTTCTGTATGTGTCTTCTTTACATACTATAAGTAATAAAGTTCTTCTTTCCTTTTGCTTTCTAAATGAGAAACTGTTTTGCTCTGTTTTTGGTCACATCTCACAGCAAGTACCAAGAAAGAACAGTATATGTTCATGGGGGCACTGGCCTTGTGCCAGCATCAAACCATGACACATGTATAAAATATTCTTCAATAGAAAATGAGTGTATCTTGAAAACTTTCATGTTCCAGACCTGAAAACATATGAAATGAATAAAGACACACAGACAGTTCTTATATTTTGAGGAGAAAAGTTGTACTGAATGGAGAAGAAGGTAATCAGTCAGAGCAATCAAGGAAAGCATCAGAGCAGGAAATTATCAGGTTATGCTTTGGAGTCAGTCAGAAATAACCTTAGCATGGAAGACCAGTATAGTAATTCTACTAATGTAGATAACTTAAATCAGAACATAAGCCTTAATTGCTAGATATTTGTGATACCTGTTTCTTACCATACAGTAGCGGAAGTTGTTGTTTACTGCCTTAAGAGGTTAAACCGATGTAATTTTGTGTTAAATTACTACACTAGGTACAGTCCTATTGCCATGAATTTGGTGGCAAAACTGTGAGACAAGGTTTGAATTGCTGAAAGTAAGCACTAAATCTCAGAGAAACAAAGTAAAAAGTAAAGTAGCAAAAATAGGTGTCTGAAGGAGGGACAAATATAAATAGCAGTCCAGTCATTACACTGTTATAAGGAAACACAAAAAGCATATGTGTACATATATATGCATAACGGGAAGTGTGTTCTTTATAGTCAAGTTACATTCAAAAAGTAATCTACATATTCAGTTCTAGGTTGATATACATTACCACTTAGCATACATGAAAAAGCTTACAGATTCAAGATGAAGAACATGCTGCAAATTCTATTTTCAAATTTAGAAATTCAGCTCTTGCACATTTTACACATTTAAGCTTTCAGTTCACCTCAGAATAAGTGTACCTACATATGCAGTGTAAAACACATATGACAGCACAATTTTTTTTTTTTATTATAATAGCAAAAATGTTTACATATGTTGGCAAAATACATTACTATAATGGTGCTTATCAATTATGGTGCTTAGAAATCAATCTAAAATAGTACTTGAGGGTAAGCTTTCTTGAACAAGAGGGAGATAGCCATTCCACAAATCAACAATTTCAGTGCTGCTCTCTTCACTGTCAAGTCTCACTTAAGAAGTGTTGCTGAACCCACACTTTCCCCTAAGAGAGACTGGGAAGACAGTGCTGCCATGCTGCTTTCTAAAGCAGCGTGGAGGCACTGCATGGTTGCAACTCAGCCAGAGATGAATGAACACCAAGGTGATTACATGAATGTACATGAATGGCTACTGCAACCTATTTAATATTTCATATTAAATTTTATTATATTGAGAACAACCAATACAACAAACTATATGAATGTGCATGCACTTTCTTATTTAAAACACAGATGTATGTTGTGATCTCTAGGTACTGTATGATGCCATCATGCAAGAAAAATTATCTGCATCATGAAATATTTTATCTCTTGATATACTCAATCTCTGTGAAAAGAATTCAATAGATATATATGTCTTTGTGCAGTTCATCTGCTACACAGGAAATTATTCCCACGTATGTTTGTCAAAATATAATCAGTGGCCAGAAAAGGAGAATATCTTATTATAAATTTGTAGTCAGAGTGTAAGTAGTACCATAGGCCAAGGTTACTTAGATAAATTTTGGAACAGTTGTAAATGCACTATACGTATGCCTTATTAAATATTAGGCATTTAAATATTCAGGCATTTTTATAGAGGTATTTAATTACAATGCTAGGTCTATCTTGTCATAATGCAGAACAAGTACTCAGACTGGCCAGATAACTCTATTTAGATTCTTCTGAAAAACAGAACTGAAAACTGATTAAGAGTTATAAAACTTAGTATGCATTGGCATGGAAGAACTTCACAAAAAACTGTATTTTCTGTTAATGGATTGCTGCTTCATAGCCCGCACAATTTCAGAATTGGCACTAGAAAGTAGTTAAATGTCACAATGCATAAATTATGGGACAAACAGTGGGTTTGATTGTCTGCATCTGTCCTGTCTTCTCCAGTGAAGGTTTCAGAAATTTATGCAATTTATAGACATAGAATTTGTGTACAATAATTTATACACATATTGTAGATTTGACACAATACTTCTAGTCTTATAGGAAAGCTGAGATGTTAATTGTATGTCACTTGATTTTGAAGTAAAATATCCCAATGAAATTTGTAAATCAGAAGCCATCCCACATGTCACTAATGAAGAAACTGGTATTTAGCTTGCATGTCATTTTTGGTGCTGTAAAGTTTATGAAGAGCTTCATAATCCGGCTCTCTGGGAGCACTTTGTAAACAAGAGAAGTGATAGTTGTGTCTCTTTGATCACTGGGAGCATACACATCAACTAATTTGCGCAGTTGAAGTCATGTCTGAAAAACCATGATTGTAAAAAAATTACAATGAAAGGAATGAGATTTGGTGGTGTTATGTTTCTATTTTTCCTACCTTGAAGGTTGTTGGACCAGCAGGAAAAGTCATAAAAAAAAGTCTCTGCATAAGACATCGAGATAGAGATGAAGTATATTGGCCCAAATTCCCAGTACTCCTGAGATAAAAAGAACAGAGAAGAGCAAAATGAATGGAAGTAATTAGAAAACTACATCATTAATTTAGTACTGCTTCATGATCTACTGTTAAAGGTCTTAGACCTTCAGCTGCTTGTCAGAGATGTAGCCACAGAAATAAGAGAAGCAACTTGCATTTTCTATCATTTCTCTCTTCTTTTAAATGTGGAAATCTGGCAGCTGTGACCATCAAAAATGTTTATCCTATGCTTCCTTCTTTTTTTTTTTTTTTTTTTTTTTTTTTTTTCCTAAAGTGGATTGCTAAGGAAGACCTGGTATTTTGGGATTCAGAGATTTGTTCTCCTCCTACTCAGAGATAGGGTTCTAGCTTTGCGCACCAGTAGGTGAGTAGTTAAGCTCATAAAGTCTTCAGCTTTCAGTAGTGAAAGTAGTGGTGACTATTTTGTGTGTAGGGGTAGAGATCAATTTGAAATGTTCAACCAATATGTTCAGGTAGCCGTTTGGATTGCAAAACCATTGGCAGAAGTTCTGATCATGGCAGCTGGGCAGAAAAAGATCTGTATTACTGATTGCATGCAGTACATATTGGGTTTATTTGAGTAGCAGAATACAAACTGATGTATGCCCACCAGCCTGTTCCATTACTGCAAGAAATTCTTCATCTTAACATAAGTTCCAGAAAAAAAGTCACTGCTTTCCAAAAATCAAAGTTAGTATTAGTGAAAACTGATATTCTTTTATTCTTTGCTTTCATTAAACAAGTCAACACATAATCTGCATTAAAAGCCCAACCACTCTGTGGGAAAATACCTATATTAAAGATTTTTGTCTAAAGGATTTAATTAAGTTGTTTTAGTAGGTATTCTTCCAGAGAGAAGGGAAGAGCTTACCATGTGTGAAAGAAGATCTCTGTGGTAAGAAAATTCCATCAGGTACTTTATTAATGATGAAGGCTTTCAGAAATTCTGGCAGACAATGTAAGGTCAGCCTGTATAGGAAAAAGGTTCCTTTCTAACACAGTGACTCATGTATGCACACTTAGCCACTTCCTCAGTATTTTTTGATCCATGTTCCATCACAATCCAAATTTCAAACAAGGATTTTTAAAGCCACTCTTAAAGTAAGCTTCATTAAATTATTTAGATTCTTTTCCAAACCTCTTTAAGAAATCCAGAGGACACCCCAAAATTTCTGGGCACCACCCCCACCCACCTCATTAGAGTGGAGAAGAAATTTTGTGGGGGAAAATGTGCTAAAAGTGCCAGAAAAATCTCTATACAAAGACTGGTCTCCAATAATTAGTAAGTAATAAGAAAAATATCATCACATACGTACAAATGGCAAACCGAGTCATGCCTCAGCAATATGCTTCTTTGCTACGATTGAGCCAGTTCATTTTCAAAGCAGTAATTTGAAGGGTGTAAAGGGAGACCCATTTATTTGCTTCCTTCCCCCCCCCCCCCCCAACCCCTCCTCCAGCAAAAGACACTGCATTAGTTAAAAAAACAAATGAAGGAAAATTCCCCAAAGAACCTTAGCAAGGAACAAGAAAAACATCCCTTGTAAACAGTGGGTGGGTCTTCTGACAGGCTTTGTTTGCAAATGATAACAATTACGGGCAATTTTTCATTTCAATTGGAAGAACAAGTATTAAAAAAAATAGGAGAGCAAGAGAAACAGAGAGTGAATGAGATTTCCCAAGTGCCTTATTCCCTCCCAGGTCTACAACCTAACAGGAGTGTAGAGAGCTCGGTAGTTTCTTCTTATTCCATTAAGTGAGATCTAATTGTGTCTCTTCTGTCTGTTGGCAGATGCGGTTTCTACATAACAACAGCCCAGAGACAGAGCTGCCTGATTAATGCCTCCAGCTGTCATATGCCCCATTATCTGTGCATTTGCATAACTTAATGGTTTAGGACAGGGAGAGAGGATGCTTAATTTAATGTTTAGCAGGCTCTTGATAGCTGAATAATTTAAGAACTGTCAAGGGAGGTCAGTCCTACAGCGATTCAGCAAGACAGCCGTGATTTCTGAATATCATTAAAATCCTTACTTAGGATAATTTGAGGAAAAAAAAAATAAAAGAAGGGAGCATGGAAAAACAACAATGCCTGAAGGGAGGCCCTGCTTTTCTGTTAACTATTCCTGCCCCAAAGATTAGGAGAAAGACTCGTGAAAAAAACCACATCAATTAATAGCATGGACAAGACAGAGAGGGGTTAACCCTATGTGAGCGCTCTCTCTCCCTCCCTCCTGCTCCCCTTCTCTCCCCCCACCTCCCCTTCCTCCCCTTCTTGCCCCATCCCCCAGCCTTCTCATAACTGAATGCTGGAAATACAGAATTTTCCTAAACTCTTCTAAAAGCCCAAAATGCTTTGAACACAAAACACTCGGTTTCACTAGATGCTAATGAATATTATTAAGCTAATCTTCCATTTGTTATCTAATTATGTGTCAGAAAGCACTTGCAGTGGCAGCTGAGGCAACTGCCAGGATGCATTTATTTATCTTCCAATCCTGTGCGTACTGACCGCCTATAGCACAGAGTGATTAGGATCAAATAAAACGGGATTAAAAAAAATCAAATTTTTTGCAGCTTGATTACTGTTCTTTTCCAAGTTCATTATGTTCTGCATGACATTTGACTCCATTTTAAGAACTGATAAAATGGAGTTACTTAGGCTTCCCTGTGAGGCATTCTGCCATAATACAAAATTGCATGAAAGAAGTAATCTACGACTAGACTGATCTACTGTATTGGCTCTTGCTGAGATGAAGCTAATTTTCCCCACAGCAGCCCTTGTAGTGACGTGCTTTGAACTGGTGGTTAGAAAGGTGTTGATAACATACCAGTGTTTTAGCTACTGCTGAGCAGTGCTGGCACTGCATCAGTGCAGGCTCTCCAACATTTGCCCCCTCACCAGTGATGATGGGCAAGATGCTGGAAGAATGCAGCCAGGGCAGCTGACCCAAAGGATATTCCATACCATCATCTGCTAAGCAATATAACCTTAAAAAAAGAGGGAAGAGGGGAGCTGATGCAGTTGACCAGACCCCAGGCTAGCTCATGACACACCGGCACCGCGCCAGGTGTGGGAACAGCTGAGGCGTGGGGTTTGCGCCCTCAGCTAAACCTTAGGAGCAAAGGTTCCTAAGCATGGACAGTCTCACTGCATCCAGGGTTCATGCAAAGAAGAAAGAGAGAGGCTCTCCAAGGCTGAAGTTCCAACCAGGATGATTTGCAAGGGCAGAACGTGACAGACACAGAAAACGCCCCATACAGCTCTGTGCACAGGATTTTATATGGTGACAAAAACAAGGGGCGGGTACAACACATTATCCAATGGGGTTAAGTCAGGGCAGAGTTGAAGGGTTGGGTCACGGGTCTCGGGATGAACCAGGGTAAGTGGGAGGAGGGAAGGGGTCACGGGATTGGTTCTGGGGAGGATTGACATAGAAGGAGCTGGAACAGAGGTGGAATGAGGGGTTGGGTAACTGTGATTGATAGGGAAGGGACTGGAACATAGGCAGAAAAAAGCCATAGAGGGAAACAGGGGTAGGACACAACTTTGGGAATAAACCAACTTGGGAGTACACATAGGGGAAACAAGGGAACAAACCATTTAACATCAAATAACAATTGAATTAAACTAAGACAAACACAAACTGCAACAGGGAGCAGGCATTTATTACTACTACATTTGTCTTTCAGTGCCACTACTATGCATCTGGAAGCCCTACTTCCTGGAAAGCAACGGGACATTGTCTGCTGATAGGAAATAAGTATAAAACTTTGCTTTTCTTTTGCTTCCATGCACAACTTTTGTTTATGCTTTATTAAACTGCCTTTATCTTGACTCACAATTCATTTTTTTTCCCATGGTATTTTCTCTCCTGTGTTCTCCAGAGGACAGGAGTGATGGAGAAGCTTGGCGAAGGGCAAGCTGACATCCATCCATCCATCCATCCATCCATCCATCCATCCATCCATCCATCCATCCATCCATCCATCCATCCATCCATCCATCCATCCATCCCACCATGCCATATCTATTTGGTAGCCAAATCAAGGACTTGCTCAATGAGTTCTGGAATCATAGAACCTTAGAATAATAGAATGGCTTGGGTTAGAATGGACCTAAAAGATCATCCAGTTCCAATGTCCCTGCTATGAGCAGGGACTCCGGCCAATAGACCATGGGGCTCAGTGCTCAGCCTGGCCTTGTACCCTCATGGGGATAGGGCATCCACAACTTCTCTGGGAAACCTATTCCTGTGCCTCACCACACTCACAGTGAACAAGTTTTTCCTAATATCTAATCAGGACCTAAACACTTTCAGTTTGAATCCATGTCCCCTTGTCCTGTCACTACATGCTCTTGTGAAGAGTCTCTCATGTTTCTTGCAGTTTCCTTCAGGTACTTGAAGGCTACAATTATATAACCCCAAAGCTTTCTCTTCTCCAGGATGAGCAGTCCCAATTCTCTGAGTCTTTCCTCATAGGAGACGTGTTCATTTCCTCAAATCATTTTTGTGGCCCTCCTCTGGATGATCTCCAACAGGTCCATGTCCTTCCTGTGCTGGGACCCCAGAGCTGGATGTAGCACTGCAGGTGCAGAAGCCCCTTGCTGCCCTGCTGCCCACACTGCTTTGGATGCAGCCCAGGACACGTTTGGCTTTCTGGGGTGTGAGTGCTCATGGCTGGGTCATGTCCAGCCTCTCACCCACCAGCACCCCCAAGTCCTTCTCCCCAGGGCTACTCTCCATCTGTTCATCCCCCAGCCTGTGTTGGAACCAGGGGTTGCTCCAATCCAGGTGTAGCACCTTGCACTTGGTCTTGTTAAACCTTATGAGATTTCCATAGGCACACTTCTTGATTTTGTCCAGGTCCTTCTGGATGGCATTTTGTCTTTCAGATGTAACAGCAGCACCACTCAGCTAGGTGTTACCAGCAAATTTTTTGAGGGTCCACTCAATACCTTCATCTAAATCATTAATCAAGAAGTTACATAATACTAGTACTGATGCTGTTTTGATTTGCCCTTTTTCCTTTCATATGTTCTATGTGTCCTTCACACATATATTTGTAGCTCTGTAGCCTATTGTATTAGTGGCTAGTTTTCCCAGTAATTTTACATGGCTTTTCTCTAGCAGAAAACAAAGTCCAGAGCTCCAGGACATACAAGGCCCCTTGTTATCTTGGTTCTTCCTGGGAACCAAGGCTGCGAACAACTCTTCAAGATATATCTTCATAAACAAAGTAGAGTTAGCACCAAGGTGGGGGCTCCAGAAAAGGAGCTTGACCTGGGAGAAATTCCATCATCCCTTGTCCTCCTAACAGGTGCTTTTTTGTCAATTATGTTAATTTGCTAAACATATAAATGCTGTATTCACCCCATGTGGGTGGGCTTTTGTGGACATCTTTCCATAACTGCCCCTGAAGGCCATCATAAAGATCCACTTTTATGTCACTTCCCATGATACAATTTTCTTGAGTTTCCTTTCTAGGTTGGAAAAGGCAACAGCACCAGTATGGGCCTGTGAGGGACACCACTTGCCCCTTATGTCCATCAGGACTCTGAGCCATTGACCACTGTCCTTTGGATGAAACTATCCAAATTTTTTATCCATCCAACTGTTGAATCCATCTCTTTCCAATTTAGAGAGAAGGATTTTTTGGGGGACTATGTAAAAAACATTATGGAAATCCAAATCAATGATATCTGTAGCCCTTTCCTTTTCCACTGATGTAGTAACCCATCATAGAATGCCACTGGGTTGGTCAGGCAGGATTTGCTCTTGATGAAGCCTTGACAGCGATCCTGAATCACCTCCCTGTCCTTGTGCCTAGCACGGCTTCTAGGAGGATCTGTTCCAGGACCTTCCTAGGCACAGAGAGGAAGCTGACCAGTTGGTAGTTCCCAGGGTCCTCCTTTCTATCTTATTTTAAAGATGGGTTCAATGTTTCCCTTTCATCCAATCCCCTGGGACTTCGCCTAACTGCCATGATTTTTTAAGTATCATGGAGAATGGCTTGGAAACTATACCCTCAGCACTCTGGGATGCAGCTCATGAGGTCCCATGGACTTAAGTATGTTCAGGTTCCTCATGTCTGAAATAACTGATCCTTATTTACAGTGGGAGGGACTTCAGTCCAGGAGAAACATGCTCTGCTATTTCTGTTGAGTACATTGTATTTGTCCAGCCCTGTCATCCCCTCTCCAAAAACAGAGCTCTGTCCTTCCTGAAATCTGGCACTTTGAAGTTAATAGATTTAGGATTTAAACAACTTCAAAACGCAACGATTAATGATTCTGTTAAGAGCACTATTTGACAGATTCAGCGTAACTTAGTGGAATGACATGATTTACATTTACTGGATGAGATTAATATGCTTTTCTGCTTGTGGTAAGCAGGCTGACTTTCTAGCCAGCACTTTGGCCCTAAGCACTTCTTTTTGCGTATGTTTCTGGGCAACCACATATTTTCTGGCTATACCCACTTCAATTGCTGTCTGTTCTGCTTTGCCCAGCTCAGTTCACTTGGCCCTAACAGAAACTCCATGGGTTTTCCTTGGATTCATTGCGTGGATCTTTCTTGTAACTGGCTTTTTTCCAGAATGTGCCTTGCTTTAGCTAGTGAATTCTATACAATAGCTGAACAGCTTATTTGGTTTTTGATTTAAATCCCACCGTGTATAGAAAACTGCAAATGTGCTGATGGTAAAGAAAGAATTTGTAAAACTACCAGAACCTTATGTCAGCGTGTTTGTACACACAGTCCGTATACATGTCTACACACAAATCTAGGTAGATACAACTGGGTGAACTACCTCAATTTTCTTACCCCCTTGCTCTTAAATCAACAGCTCAGAGCACCATCTGACATTGGAGCACCTGGTGTTTCTCTGAGATTTAGAAAAAGTTATAGGGAAAAAATTAGTTGGAGGATTACACTGAGTTGAAGGAGAACAATTGCTATGGGTGGTTGGCAGCTGTCCAAGATTTTATAAGGGATTAAATACCTCCTATCTTTGTGCTGTTGAAATTTCCTTCTAAGCCGTTTTTTCTTGACATTTTATAAATATGGAAAAGCAACAATTGTCAGCTGAATTAATTATTCAGCTGGTTTAGTCTGTAGATAACAACCTGTGTCTTCACCGGGTAGTTACACTTGACAATGACATTTGGTGGGGTGGGGTAGTTAGAGCTGTAGCAGCATGGAAAGGAGAAAGAAATCTGCTGCTCTGTTTAGTGGGTTGTTTTGTCTTTTTTATGATCTTTTACCAAAGTATGCAATACTCAGCAGAACAGGATGAGTGGCCCACTTGTTGGGTGTTGTGTGGTGACTTTTATACACAGAACTGATCCATGGTAGGGAAGTCATGGATTGCTCTGGTTTGTGATGTGGAGAAAAAAAAGAGATGATGCTGGCTTTTTTATTGCTTGTTTGTTTAGCTACACTACTGTTTCTTTCCCTCAGAAAGCAAGACTTTTTTTTTTACTCACCGATACTTTTAATGTTTGATTTTCTTTCCAGCTGCTTTGTTTTAAAAGGGGAAATTGAGACACAAACCTGCATTGTGGGGCTCAGTTTCTGAGAGGTAAATTTCCATAGGTTCACTTTTGGCCACTGCCTTTTTGTAGCTTCCTAGCAGGGAATTGATTAGAAGCAGTGTGAAGCTGAAGTAGAAATTGGGGTCTTTCATTTGGTGGAAAACTGTAGTTCCAGGTTAGAGAACTGACTTTTAAACATGAAGTCCTGCTCTGTTAGCCTAACCGTTATCTTCCTCATTTTTTTTTCAAGACAAATTTAGTATTTATGCTGGAAACCCCCAATGACAAGGTTGTCTATTTCTAGATTTCTACTAACAGAACAAGAATAAGAAAAAAGTGGAAATGCAAAAAATCCTTATGCTCACTAACATAAATCATCTCCGTAGTTCAAATCAGCACATATGGTATAGCAACATTGCCCATTACTTTGAGACCCTCTAATGGAAGACCATATGGGCTTCTGCTGCATCAAAACACAATATGCCTGTGTTTAGGACTCCACAGTGACCTGGATTTGAACTTCCTTGCTTTCATTGGTTTGTTTCTGTATGAACATTTTTTCTTCCAACACAGTGGGGTTTTTTTGTTTGTTTGTTTGTTTTTTGTTTTTTTTTTTTTTTTTCATTTTTTTTATGATTCCTTTGTTCAGTGACAGATTCCAATGGGTTGAGCAAGACAATGCCTGTGGTTTATGCATTTCATGTGATTGCCTTTGCACATTTTATGATATTTACAGATTGCAGAAATAGTAAGAGAATATTACAACCAGATGACTTCATCAGAATAAATTAATGGAGAGAAAAAGTATTTCCTTTTTTTCTGGTACATCTTTTTTGAATGACAGAATTTTTTTTGGAATCATGGAAATTAGGGTGCCATTCTGAGAATTTCCAATGGTTCATGGCCACTGTCCTGCAAATATCACTCTGTCCTGTGGCTATGTGGTATCAGGGTATTTTAAATTTATTTATGTCAAGATTTTTACACCATTACAGACGCAAGCATAAAAATACCCCGGAATCTAAACACTTGCCGCACTGCCTGATCCCTCTCCTCGTGTCCCCTGTCCAGTACTGATACTTGGTACTAAGTATGTTGGCTCTAGGTAGAACATAGGTCTTTGCTTTTGCCAAATTCATTCATACCTGAAAATAATCAATAACAACTTCTTTCCTCCCGTGTCCCCAGGAAAAAATGCAAATCCTCTATGGATCCTGCCCTGTTTTCATTCAGAAGATTCTTTTCAGTCATGTGTTTTGGCTAGTCATTTTACTGCCCCCCTTGGCTGGATTCAGGGTCCCTAAAATTCATTAGACTTACATTCCATCATCTGGCTACTCTCTTTAGTTCAGCCCTCAAGTGGAGTAGGATAGGTGAGATCCTCCATTTCTTGCTCCCTTCTCAGAACAGGGACAAAGAGTTGGTGGCCTTTCCAGGACTGTACTGTGGTGTGCAGGTGACAAATGTCTTTGTATAACAATAGTCCTCCTTCTCCTTCTCTTAAATTATCTGTTACACAGATAATTGTGCGTAATAGTGGATCAAGACTAAATCTAATCAATTTTTTGGAAGTATGACAAAAATATAGTCACCAAGGTCTATGCATTCACCAAGGACCTTCCAAGTCCAGCGTAAGACAGAAGACAGCAGATGGATGTGGAGGACAGATGGGGACATGGTTATTAACACAATGATAAAGAGTGGTTGGCTGAAGAATGGTTTCCCTTTCTGTTCCCAAAGAGGACAGGTTTTCTCTGGCAGCTAGGGCTAGCTGGTGGGAATGAGAACAGAGGAGGGCAGATGTCTTCACATTTCTGAGTAGGGAAACAGGGCATAAAACTCCCTACAAGTGGTAGCTCTTCTTCATCCAGGATGAGTTTAAATTGATTTTGCAGACAGGGGTTTTGAGAAGCACATGGTTCAAAAGGCAGTAGATGTATATGGAAGCAAAAGGCACTGAAATTAATTGTGAAAGGCCTCAAACCAGGGCAGAGGGGTGCATGGGGGTACTGAGAAAAGTCTGTATAAGTTGCTAATAATATAAGCATAATTCTGCCAGTTTTCTATAAGAAATATTACTGAGCAAGATCATGAGTTTAGCAATCTCACCAAGTTAAATTAGATAAAATTATCATCATTCCAGTATCAGATAACTGTTTATTTTGTGACTGCTTCTTCTGTAAGTGCTATTGCTTTGATGGTCATGCTGTGTGAGCTCAAAATGAATCGTATTACTTGACATTACAGTATATTAAGTAACAAGTTGTCAGGTTCCACTGTGGGGATCTGCAAGAAGTTCTTTTAAAAATGGATAGTCAGGAACGAAATTAGGCCAAATGAGGCAAACATTGTATCTGAGAATTATTTATTGGCAACAAAAAACCAAAATCAAACCAAACCAAACCGAATAAAAACCCCAAAATAAAAAGGAGTTACCCTACTAAAGAGGGCTAGAGAATACAGAGCAAGAGGAAGAAAAATGGGAGAGAGAGAGAGAGAGAGAGAGAGAGAGAGAGAGAGAGAGGGAGAGAGGAGACAGAGGGAAAATAGGGCTTTGCCCCCGCAGGTCGGGGAGAGCCGTCCAAGGGCCCGAGGCGGGGGCTGTGCACGCTGTCTGCCTGGGGACAGCACCGTGGTGACAGGACACGGGGAGAGGGGGATCGGGCAGGAGCCCGGGAGCCTGGGCAGGGGACACGGGGAGAGGGGGATCGGGCAGGAGCCCGGGAGCCTGGGCAGGGGACACGGGGAGAGGGGATCGGGCAGGAGCCCGGGAGCCTGGGCAAGGACGAGGATGGGCTCGGGCAGGCTGGGAGGCGGGCAGGGCTGGACGCAGGGACAGGGACGCTGGGACGAAGCAGGCAGGGCGCTGGGCAGGGACACAGGGAGGCAGGACAGGCGGGAGGCGAGCAAGAGCCGGCGAGGGCAGGAGAGCCAGAAGGCAGGACTCGAAAAGCAAGTTCGAAAAGCCCCCAAAGGGTCAAAAAGGCCAGGGGCAGAACAGCCCCAGAGCTTCTGGTGCAGTTACTTTTTATGCCCCCATCTCCTCTCAAAGCCCACCTGCTGCCAGGAGACCATCGTCCCAGCCCAATGTCCCAGAGCAGTCCGTGGGTGGAGACCTTTTGCCATCTGTCTGGAGTGTGTCTTTGGATACAGTGTCTGCGGGGCTCCCCTGCTGACTGCCTGTCCCATGCCAGACACGAGCTGGGGGCCAGGCAGTCTCCCCAGAGACAAGGCTTCCCTCCATCTTCTGCCGGCTGCCTCCTGGACACGGCATCTGTGCAGACCCTCCCGAGAGAGAGACAGGGTTCGGACTGGCTCCTCACCATTGGCTCCTCACTCCAGTTAAGTAGTCAGCATAGCCCTGAGCTCTTGGTTTTATTTAGGTAAGGAAAATGTAGAGATGAGTATTTTTGGTAAATTATTGCTCCAGGTATTTCCCCTATTCTGCTTTTTTTTTTTTTTTTTTTTTTTTTTTTTTTTTTTTTTTTTTTTTTTTTTTTGTAAATCCCACTTGCCTTTTAGGATTTTCTTTAGTGTTCCAGCGCACCTATCAAGGTTCTCTACTTCTATCTGGTTTTAAGTTTTGGGATAATTCAACTAAGTCTCTTAACTTTGTGTAATTCTTGATTTTAAAACATGGGCCTGAGAGTTCTGTGAAAGCTGGCAGAATGAAAAGTAATTGCTGATACAGACCTATTCAGGAGCAGAAAGGAACAGGGCATCTGCTTGTTTCCTTCTATCCTTCTGAACCAGAAGGGTTTCCTTCAAATCTCTAAGTTAGGTTTGGTTTTAGGAAAAAGTTCCAGTCAGCATTTGGTCTTATAAACCAATTTCAAAGCATAAATCCTGTGATAAATGCTTGATCTTCTGCATATAGATTCAAATATATTTCCTGATTCTGTCTTTTTCTGTCACAGAGAAAACATGAGAAACATCACATTTATTTTCTTCCACTCGCACATGTAGTGGACGACAATGCAAACATTCTTCAGCTGCATGAGATATTACCTAGATAAAAAATTAAAAATAAAATACCCTTTTCCCTCTGTTTCCAAAGGCGATTAGGATGACAAGTTAATCATCCGAGCCCTGCATTCTTCAACTCATCATAGCATATCTTTTCTGATGTAGCTGTCCACTCCATTCAAAGCAGTCTTTTTAAAAGGACTCTGGATATGTTGCAGATTTACTTCTCTGAAAAATCCTTTAGCCTTTTTCTTAACTAGCCACCTATGAATTAAAACCCAGAAAGACTGCAGGTATCCCAGAGAGACGGCTATTAAGAGCATAGCTGGAACAACCTCAGTGCCCTAACTGAAATCTAAGGAGACTCAGAGAGAGCCCTTGACAGGGTGTCATGATTCCCTTGGGGAAATCACATACACAACCTCTGCTTAAGGCTCCTCATTTGCAAAAGAAGAATTTCTCTTTGCTTTAAGGCTCCTGCACCACTAATGACAGTGAGTGCTCAGCTTCTGAGCTGATGAAAGTCAGTCAGATATATGCTGGTAGACTTTAGCCTGTCTTGTGCCTTTTGGCACAATGTGCAAGGAATACAACTTTCCTATACCATCCACTGTACTACATATAATTTACAGGATCTAAATAAGTACCCAGAGAATTATATTTTGTGATGGGACTGACAGTTATGAAGAACAGAGGTGGTTAAAGATAGTCTTTCAAGAGATAGAACAATCTGGTTCAAAGTCCTGGATATTTGAAAACTTCCCATGACCTCAGAAGAGAAGCTAGCTGCAATCTCCTGCTGCCTCAGCTGTATCCTGGGCTGCCCTGCAGTCTGAATGAGAGAAGAGAATGGTATTTAGTATATATTCAACTGTTGTTTTTCTTTTGTAAGCATCTCCTTTGTCTGGCATAGAATGAAAGGACATCTATTTAAAAAGATTGTTTCCCTTCTGAGGTTTTCATGATAAATGCGCAGATTACGGCAAATTGTCTTCTCTCACCAGTAAGAAATTTTACTTTTAAATGGACTTTAATGTTAATAAAATCTTCATAAACTCTGGCAGTGTAACAGTAGTGATACATTGCTCAGCCATCAAAATAAAGAAAATATGTCCAAAATAATTTTTCTAAGGAGCTCTAGCAGAAATCTCTTAAAAATGTTACACAAAACAGATACTGTGATGACTGGTCTAAAATAAGGGCTGGCCAGCTCAGCCTGAGGTGGAAGTATCTCTGATCAAATCACTGTTTCTCTGTCTTTAGTTTTATAGATTAAAGCCCATCAGGAATGCAATTCTGTCATACATCTTCTTGTCTGTGTCATGAGTAATAGATTTCCAGTTCCCAAGGGACCAGAATAATTGAATGTATTCAAATTTAACTCAGCATTTAACACCTAATTTTATTACTGAATTCAGAGTTTCTTTTGAGTAGCATATGTGGAAATCTAAGAGAATGGAAATGGAAACCAAGAAAATCCATCTAAAGGTCCAGCCTGTGAAGTGACTCCATTTCTCTGTTCTGGTCAACAGCCTATGAGAAGATGCCTTAAAAGAAAAAATTCTGAGCTTTCATCTTTACACAAATATATATTGTAATGAAACTCTGTGAGCCGTGAGAGTTCAAGTACTTGTTTTTACTGACCACATACAAAGTTCGTTACATGTATGCATTCCCATGCTGGCAGCTTCTGTTAACTTTTAATAAAGGTGCAAATGATTTTTTCAGCAGTACCTACTTGAAAAATATTTCTTTTGATATCTATGTGAAATGTGCCAGGAAACATGAGGCAGTTCTGTTACCCACAATAATAAAGGTGATGGAAAAGAGAATATTTTGCCACATGACCATGGGATCAAACAAACACACAATGTGTGAATAGGCATGGACAACAAATATTAAAGTGTCCCTCCCCAAAGCTGCTCTTTGCCAAGCTGATACAGAGAAGTTGGTAGGCAGCTTGAGGAAGACTGTGTTTTTGTTTTTTGTTTTGTTTCTTGCCTGAGCAGAGGTTAAAGAAAATATGATAGATTCTTGACCTACTAGACACTGAAGAAAAACTGCTGCTGAATGTCACCTGAATATTTCAGTTGTATCCTGAGAAGAATGTGGTAGATGCTAATTGTGCTGAAAACCTGGTGATCTATTTTTCACTGTATAATTTGTGCCCATACTGTATTTTTGAAACATAGTTCAATAAAAAATTAAATTGTTGCCTGTCACCTCTGTCAACTCAGTCAAGTTTGGTCTCCCTCTGCAGACATTAAAAAGCATTAGTACATTAGTACAGGCAGAGCTGTTTTGTTCAGTTGAAAAAATTATCCCTCTGTTTACCTTACCCTCAAATTCAGGTCTGTTAATGCACTTTAAGGAATTTAAGGAATCAAGTGCAGAAATTAAGGTCTTGCAAGCAATTGTATAGTATCAAATCAAGGCCAAGAACGAAGCTAAATTCTCACATTGCAGAGATGCTCCACAGTTTCTCCTGATATGTAGCTTTCCAAAGCATATTCAATAAAAATTGCAATTTTGCTTCATCTGCAGAGTAAGAAGGTCTTGAGAGATCTACATGTGGGTCTTACTGCTAGAAAAGGGTCAGACTGAGAATGCTCTTGGCACAATATAATATACTGCTTTTTGCTCTCTGAAACTGTGCTGCTTATTCCC
This sequence comes from Sitta carolinensis, assembly GCA_032173965.1. Lineage (NCBI taxonomy): Eukaryota > Metazoa > Chordata > Aves > Passeriformes > Sittidae > Sitta > Sitta carolinensis. Next base: position 38,276,496 of record CM063313.1, read on the forward strand.
AATTGTATTTAAAAATTGTTTCATGTGGAGGTATGCAGTGACCATCAAATATGTGGTAGAATGGGATACGGGGATATATTTCTCCTTTTCTTATTCCTCCCTGACTGCATGCTTTTAGTCACCACAAAGAACAGGACACTGGCTTAAACCAGTGTACACTTCTCTGCTGCATGCATGTATGTCTATAACAAGAGTGGAAAAACAGTGAGAATAGTACATATACCCAGCATTTCATTTAAATTTTTCTGTTGCATTCATGCCAACTACTAATTAGCACTGATTAATGTTAACTCTCCTGTCTCTTTCTAACAGGGCACTGTGCATTCACCGACTTTGCTTTTTGTTTGCAAATAACTTGTCTAAACTAAAGCAATTTAAAAACTCCTCCTCACCTTTGTCAATAGAAAAGGTGTGTTATTGGAATTACCAATATTGATGATGGGACATGCCTTGGCTTGTTGGGGCCCCTGCTGCTGAACCAAATAGTGGCAGCTGTGGTGTTTCACTCCAGAGTCACTTCTGGCTATCTGGCGATCAGCTGGGCATTCAGAGACAAGTCTGGGCAAGCCGGGCTCCGGTGGCAGTGGGATGGAGCTTCCTCCCGTTTCTTCAAACCTTCCTCAGGTTTTCCTCTGACGGAGAAGCTTTAAAGCGATGGGGAAGGAAAGGAATTGGTTCTGATGGAGAGTTTAATCCAGAGTTTTTATTCTGGCCCACAGGCCTCTGAATCTAGCAACAGCTCCACCAGAACTCCCAAACCGCGTGGTTGCTCGCTCTTTTACCCGGGGGAGAGCGGGAGGGAAGGGGTCAGGAAGCCACCAACCAGGTACAGGAGAGGAGGTCTTAGGGAATAAAGGACACCTGGGTGGCCCAATGTCCCCCCAGGGTAGAGGGCATCCTTTGCATCTGCCAATCACTCAACGCCTCTCTGGAATTCCAGGAGTGACAGACAGTGCTCGGCAGGGTGAGGAAAGGAGGGATGATTGAAACACTTGGGAGGAAATCTTCCTGGGAGGAACCTGGGGTAAACCATGACATCACGCCGCAACAGTGTGTGCTGTATATTCGCTTTATCAGCCAGTCAAGCAATGCTTTTTCAGAGCCTGATCCAGAGTCCATGGAAAGACTCCTACTGGGTTAAATGTCTTTAAGATCAAGCTCTTAGCTATGGCAGCACTTAAATAAATAACAGTCTTGCAAGCTCTTTAATGGGCTGCATACCTTTGTGTTTCTCTATGGCCTGCTAGCTTCAGGGTTTTCTTTGTTTTTTAAGGATTTTATTCCACCCAAGCAACCCTGACTTATGTTCTGTACAGCCTCCCTGAACCTAAATAGAGTTTTACAGATTGTAAGTCAGAACTGACTCTTATTCTCTGATGTTGTCTTTTTCTGATCCAAAGTTCACCATTATGCTACCTTGTCTCTTCCCCTCGTCTACTTTCAAAATTTCATTCCTCTTTTATTTCTGTGTTTCCAGAGCTCTGGCCCCATCATTCAGCTGCTAAATCTCTGTCTCTGTCTATTGGGCTGTCTTCTCTCAGCTGCCAGATCTTTGCTGTTTCCCAGCAATCTACTTTCCATTATCATTTCCATCATCATCATCAAATGCATTTGCTGCTATTTGGTGAGTTAATGAAGATGGGCAAGCCCACACTGTTATTCTGTCTCCCGGCATTCCTAGATGGAAAGCACGATAAGTAGAAGCCAAAACAGTATTTTCTGCTAAGGAATCTTAAACTCTTAATAGTCATGACTTTCCAATTCTCCAAACTGGATAGGCCTATATCATCTTACAGTAGCTTAACAATACTCCATTGACATCAACAACTTTACTTTGACTATGACAGAAATTTACACCTTAGTATAAATGGCACTTGTGTTTCAACATAAATCACTAGAAACTAGTTAGATGTGTGGCAAATTAAATTAAATATATGATGTCAAATTGCTGCAAGTTCCCAAATTAGTGCTGATTAATATCAAATCTTAAATTTGTGTTTGAAGTAAAATTAAAATTACCATTACCTAATGGAAATATCTCTGTACTATATCTTCAGTGACAGTCATAAGTTTAATAATCTAACTAACCACTGGATGTCTCTACTGCGCCATATCAGTCCAGTTAAAAAATATATATCAGACACAAAAGCCTACTCACAAAAGAAGGCAGTTGGAACACAGAAATATTTGAAATGATGAGACAGAGATTTATGTCTCACTGGACATGCTATGAAATGCAGACATTACATGTATGGTACAGTAAAATTGAACAGATTCTTACAAATAATGAAGTTCATTTTCTTTTTATGTTTTAGGTGGTACCTGTTCTTCAGAGGTATAGAGGTGAATTAGAGGTGTAATAAATGTATCTAAATTCATGCTCTTAGAAATATGATAAAGAGAATATCAAGGCACAATTGAGAATATGTTACAAAAAGCACCTAGGTTGTTGTAAGTCTCACACAGGGATTGGGAAATTGGTTACCTCATTTAATTGTAGCAGACACAGGAATTTGTTCCAAATTAGCCACTGAAGAGGGCATCTCCTCAAAATTACTCATGCCATAATTGGCCAATAATGGCCACTGATAGCGAGGGCAGCTCAATTCCTGTAATATCTTGCATGTAAATGCCCTATTCCCATAACCTGTATTTCACATGTATCGGTTCCCAGGCACAGTATTGTTTGTCTCGAGACAGCTTTGTCCATGTTGGAGACAGGATTCCTCCAACTCCGGACAGAGAACACTGGACTACATGAATATTTGAATTCTTCCCGGACACACACTCGAAGATAGAATTCTCCAACACTGGACAGAGAATGAGGACTGCATGAATATTCGAAGAAAGAGACAAAGGACACCTCACCCCAGGCAAGAAAAACATTATAAAACCACAGCTCACCAGACTGACTTTGTGAACTCCACTGTTCTGATTCGAAAGGGGGTCAGAACTCTTTTTCACCCAGCATCGGTCCTGGGTCCGACTCTTCCTCTTAGATTGTGGTTGGCAAAAGATTGTATTTTGATTCGCAAAATAAAATCTATCTCCTGTTTTTTTAATCTGGCGTGCTCAAATTATTGATTTGGCCTAATCTGGTTGTTTTACCTATAACAGAGGTATAGAGGTGAATTGATTGCTTTTGTTTCTTTAAATCAGCTGAGTGGCATTCATATTTAAACATTAGTCTTCCTTCTTCAAACACCCTTCTAATGCTGTATTCTTTTGCTGTCCCTCTCCATGGACCACAGATGATGGAAATGGTGCTCTGGAAACTCTAAATGTTAATTAAGTAATCAAAGGCTACATGAGAACCAAGGCAATTTAAAACAGGAAGGATAAAATCATAAAGACAGGAATACCTAACAGTGTCAAATATATCACATGGGCTATGTGCTTATATATGTAAGGGAAAGGGGATGAACCCTCCGATAGATACCAGCTGGATTAAGTCACCATGGCTACACAAGATTTGTTCTGGCTGTCCCTTCAAGCTGTTTTTTCCAGTGAGGAGGCTTACAGAGCTGTGAGATTTCTGTGGGGCAGGCGCCACATTGCTTCTGAGACAGGCTGGCAGCAGTACATTCAGACACCTGATGAGAAAGGTACAGGCATTTCCTCATTCAGATATGTCACCAGGAAAGACTGTGCTTGAAAGTGAGGCTGGTTGTGTCTTCTTGGCATCCTATGCCACTCTCTTGGGGTCTGCTTGTATTCTGTATCAGCATGTGTTACTTTGCTAAAGGAATCCAAAAGTACTTAGTGAGTAGCACTGTGCAGACTAGGTGTTCTGTACACCAGATTAAATAACGTCTATATGGCCCAAGTTGTTCCTTCCAGTCTTGTTTTGATTTAAAGTTAAAAAAATGAAGCATCAAAATTAATAATAAATACCACCATGCAATTTTCAATTTATCCCAAAACTATCCATCTGTCATAGTTATTAAGTCATTACCAGTATGAATGCTTTTGCTTATTTGCAGTCCCTCACACAGTCACTTCCACTTCTGAAGATGAATCAGGATGTGAAAAATGAGTGCCTAGTTTGAGAACTGGGAGTTATGACAGTCAAATGCTTCTTTGCCATGCCAGTAATTATGACGCACTGGTGTCTCTAGTATAGCTGCTGGATATTCATGCAGAAGAGATGCCATGTGTGATGCTAGGAGGCAGTGGTGGCACATTACTGTGTTGAGCTAGGGAATTCACAGAGTGTTGTCAGATACTCATGAATTATTCTTACCAGGAAAAAGGTAATAAAAGGGGGCTAGATCTCACCTGGATCTTAATAATCATGACTGTAGTTGGTACTTCCACTTGGGTGGGTTTTTTTGTTTGTTTGTATTTTTTTATTTTTTAAATCCACAAAAATGTTAAAAAAGAAAAAGCAATTATCTGTAATGCTGGTGGATTCAATTTCACTTCATCCTAAAACTTTGGTCTGAGCAGAGCAGTTGAGATTTAAAAAGATTGCTCAGCCCTCCTGTATCTGTAATAAATTCCTGCATAGCAAAGTTTAAATATGCTGCTTCAGGGAACAAAAGAAGCCACTATAATGTAGATAAATCAACAGCTTTTGTTCAAAGGAACCTTTTCACCTCTTCAATGGCATGGAACTTGCAAGAAAAAAACCAGTATTTTGAATTTTATCTTGCCTTTCATTCAAAGAACTCTGGAAAAAAAAAAATTAGTTCCCCTCATGATAGAATGTTTGCAAATGTTGATATTTCACTTTGAAGGGGACTAAGTCAAGACAAAATGAGGAACTATGTTTTCTTGAAAGTCTGACATAGGCAACCTGTACTAAGAGCCATGAATAGAACCTGGATTATCACAAGATAAAAGCCCTGTTTACTGGTTTTTAGGAAATGAAATCATGCAGAGGACAAATCTCTAAAGAATCTAGTCGACTGGTCATGGCAGATGATGAAAACTCACCAGCTGACTGCAGGTGTTTCTGCATTGATGGAAGAATAAAAGTAAACATATGTTAAGTCTATTGGCAAACACGCTGCTCATGGCTTGAGCTGGGTCAGGTCTGTAGCCATGAGTGTAGCAATGCCTGATCTTATTGGGGATTTAGTTCTTAGCCTCTGTGTCAATTTGAGACCTGTAGAATGCTAATAAATGTCTCCTCTTACCTTGCAGAACCCTTGCAAGGATGACTATATGGATATTAATGGATTTCAGGTACATAGATGAATCTGCCAAAATAAACATTGCATATATTTTGCCAAATATCTTGCTTTGTCCAGATCCCAATGTACCTTGATTCATATCATGCATATTGGACACAAAAATTTACTCTTTTTTCCCACCCGTGGCATTTTTCTAATACACATTTCTTAATCTTAAATTAATACACATTTTACTTTTCCAGAATAATAAGATTTGCAATTTCCCTTGGGGAGAATATTTGCTACTTCAGTAAATTTTCTTACACTCACTCTGAACATCTTCTTGATTCTGTATCCATTCATACCATTATACTTTATGCATTCTCTAAATAACTCCACTTATTACTTATGTTTTTCTAGCTTTAGAGTTTTGACATCTCCTGCTATGTCTCTCCATTATGCACTGAGGTGTCACCCAGGTTATCATGCAGAATTAGCTCCTATAATTCTGCCTCATTATTCACCTGTGGAACCTTCGTTTCTGGAAAGCTCTGGTGTAAACTCCCCACCTGTCTGTCAATATACTTTGGTCTGTGGACTGAATGCAATGTTTCAAATATGAATATATGACAATTGTATAAGGTAAGGACAAGTCCATTTCAGTTTCCTCATGTTACACCCAAATCCAAGCACTTTCTTCTTTTCACTGCTCTGTATCATAATGAACTCTATATTGCCACCTCCTACCTCTTCTCCATCCTGCAAAACCAATCCAGAGTATTTCTGCCTGGAGAGTATATCTATCACCACCCTAGTGAACACTTACATCTCTTCACTAGCTTTCATTAAACTCATTGAACTGTTCCCAGTGAATTACTAAAGACACCTTCTTTCTCACCATTCTCTGGTTCCATCCTGAACAGCTTTAAATGGTTGCTTCCAACCATCCCTGTCCATTTTTTGTACACTTGTGTTGTCCTCGGATTGCAATGACTCATTCTGCTCTTCTACCTATGGAAGTAATGTCTCTAGATGCCTTAATCCATTAGGATTGTCTTGCCTGTCTAGGAGAACTGGGGTGAGAGTCGCTTCTGCTGTCATCAGATCTCTGCTCTGAACCCACAGCATGACTGAGGTGAAAGTAAAGAGTGAACTGCAGCCTGCACCTCAAGGCCAAGGATACTCCCTACTGAAGCGTGGCCATTCCCTCTGTCTTCTGAAAAGGGAAAGCATTGTCAGGCTTTTGGCATGGCCCCCAAGCGTTGTACCACTCCTCTGAACAGGCTGGAGGCCAGGATGCTTCTGCTTAGATTTTGCAGAAGCACTGATGATCATGAAAGTCTGCAGTCAAAGTGAACTAATGATATTGCCAGAGGAGATTGAAGAAGAAGAAGAGGGAGCAGAGCTGCCTTTGAGACAGGAGGCTTCAGGAAGACTCTGAATTTTACAACTCTTCTAGACAGCTTTTAATGGTTTGCTTCATGGCCTCATTAAGAGAACAGCGTTAGAGCTTCAAAAAGAGCCCTCTGCAATTCTTGTGCTGGGTGGAAAATGCATGTCACAACATATATCTATAGCAAAGAAAAGGAGTGCAGAACTATGCTGTATTGTTGGACCCCAAAGAAAAGAGCTAGAACATTTCTACTTTCACCCTCTACTCTAAATCCTTGCAATAATTAGCCGAAGTAAAATGAATATTAGCTTATGCTTAACTGTCTTTCCAGCATGTTACTCTGCATTGACCCAGTAGTGCTAAACCAATTATTTTTTGAACTTTATGGCTTTAAATAATCCACTGCTTTAAAACTCCCTCTACCCCTCAGCTACTTAACCACAGGCCCGACTGCCCTAAATCCTTTTCTTATACTTTGTAGCTTTTTAAGCAAGCCCCCTCTTTAAGTAGACATAATCCCTTCTCTGTAGAAAACATGAAAGACCTTGAACAAATCAAGATTTCTCCATGGAGAATTCAGCTAATCCTCTGCTTAGCTCCTAACAAGGAAATCCATCTCACCACCAAGCACCCCATTACTAGAACTAATGCCTGACTTGAATAACAAGCACATTATTGTGCTTTAATTGTAGCACCACTCTGTCACATGGAGAAGTTGGAGAGAAACGTGACTCGGCTCCTCCAGGAAAGACAGGTCACGCCTTTTTGTTGTTGTTCACCTTACTGTGATTTAAAATTAACTATTAATATGAACTGCACATGCTTCAGATTAGATGAAACTGCTGTACTGTAGCTCTCTAGTACACTCTATTATAAAACAAGTGCTGTTACACTGGATTACTATTCTCCTTTACATTGTCTTTTGACTGTTGTGAAATTCATATGCCTGGGCTTGAAGGGGTATAATCATGCCTTTGGGGATAGGGAGGCATCAGACATTTGGTCACAGAAAATTATGTTAGTGTTAAATCAGAGTGAAACCAAACTAATCCACAGCATGGATGCATGGTCAGCACTTTTTCCCAGAAAGGCTCTCAGCAGTATCCACTTGCTACTGCTGTAACAGTAGAAAGGAGAGAAAACATTTTGTGTGAAAATATCTGTAGGTATCAAAAAGAAATAGAAGTTGCCATTCTAGCTCTGGGCTAGTGGTGTAGCTGCTCACTGGGTACTATCACAAAATGGAAACAGGAAGAGGACACTTGGTACAGATCCCAGGGCAAGCTTGGGCCTGACCTCATGGGCCACCAGCATGGGAATATTCATTGCAATTATTCCTTGGATCCTTGTGGTCCAACAGCCATAGCTAAATCAGAAATGCCCAAAACTGTGGGGAGCAGGCTGTGTGCACCTTAACACCTGCATGAACTTCAGGGCACATGGCTTCCTCCTCAGCTTGCCCAGGTTTGGGGAGAGGTGTTCACTGTGTTCCATCAGCAGACACAGAGGGAGATACACAGCCAGGAGCCAGTGTGTGAGACGTGAGCCCTGAACAGGAAATGCACCTCCTGACTGATATACTCATGTTAAGCCACACAACCTCTGATTTAGTCTCTTAATCAGCTCCATGCCATGGAATTAGTGCACTTCTGCCAATGTGAAGCTCCTCTAGATGCCCTGAAGCAGGTAAGACCCCATTTTTTTTCTGGATTGGGAAGGACAGATTCATTTGGAAGAAGTCGGGGGAGGTCCTGAATTAAACAAGGAAATATCTTTGATTCTGTTTTTCAGAGCTGAGAGAATTAACTGTGAGAATGGCAACTAATTTCTATGCCTGATAAAAGCGTGTGTATATTGCTACACAAGAGTGATTGCAACAAGAGAAGAGAAAATGCTATCTATTCAAATGTGGTGAGAAATTAGGATGAAACACTTTTTCAGTCAGACACAGTTTATCATCTGATGTGGAGAGCATAGGCTGCAGGTTTACTCTCTTGGTTTAAAATGTGCTTTTTTAACTAGAATTTTTTCCTCTCCATACAACAAACTTAGCTGTGGATATTACTGTACTTATGCCTCTAGATTCTAAAGTATAACACTGAGCGATGGGTGGGATTTAGGAACAGCAGTATTATATGGATTTAATGTGACATTAGGAAAATACTGAACAAGATTTTAATTACAATGGTTTTGGCAAATTTTCCTGCTCTGGGAGATGTCAAAAATCCTCCTATATTTAGTGACCTGAATACAAGAACCTCATTGACTGCTCTTCCCATCTCAGGCTGCACGTAAAGTGCAGATTAGAAGAGTTAAAGGGTTGTAGTTTAAGGAGAGTTCCACTAGATGATGGTATAAATCTTCATAATGAGAAAGATCAAAGTGGTCAGCTTAAATGGGAGTTCAGATGCATTCAAAATGCCACACAGCTAGAGGCAGCAACACCCCCTAAACTTGTCCCTACTGCATTGTAGGGAGGCTGCAACAATTGCATCTGTCATGAACACCAGCAATGTCCAGCAGCATCACAGTGGGGTGTAGCACCATGCAGGCAAACTGAATGGAGGGGTAGGTTTACTTGATTTAGAATCAAGTAATAATTTGCTTAATTTATTTTGCAAATTAGACTAGGCTAACATCAATTCATTTTTAAATGATTACTATAAATGAGAGTAATTGTGTAATTATCAGCAATGTAATTACAGAGCAGAAGAACCATTTACATGAATCTGAAATAAAAAGTCAAAGCTGGGTCTTATATTCCCCCAGCTGACAGATGGCAGGATGTTAGTGGGGCACAGGTCTCAGCCTGTTTGCCTCAGGAGGAGAAAAGATACAGCTCTTTGTACATCTCGGTAGCATCTTTTGTACCTCACTTGGATTGGCAATGGAGACCTCAGTGGGGAGTTTCATGAAGATCTTGTCAGGCAGGATGAATCAATTAAGAGGAAGGGTGTATGGGAAAGAATGTATCATCAAGAAAATCTGCTGTGCAGAACAACCTTTGAAATATATTAGCAACTGAGGTTAATGCTTGTCTTAGTCTCTTGGGAGAGTACTAAAGAATATGCCACTTCTGGATGCCAGAATACTACCCAGATTCTCCACTTTTATCTGGGGGTAGTGCAGCTCTCCTAGAATATGACTGCTCCTTGCAGCTTGAAGAATGAAAAATCCCAATTCCATTTTCATTTCCATTTCTCATTGCTCTGCCTCTGGCTGAGATGGAGTTCATTTTCTTCAGAGCAGCCCAGAAAGTGCTGCTTTTCTGATTTGTGCTGAAAACAATCCTGATAACACACCAGTGCTTCAGCTTCTGGCAAATGGTGCTTGCACAGTGCCGAGGCTTTCTCTGTTTATCATCCTCCCTGTGCCTTCCAAATGAGCAGGATCTGAGTGGGCAAGTGCCTAGGAGGGGTCACAGATGACACAGCTGACCCCAGTGCACAAGGAGATGCCCCATGGTGCTCAGCAAGAACTGTTCCAGGAAGGAGGCGGGAGGAACAGTTGGGTGGGCTCTGTGTTCCCAGACACCTAGTGTTAGGTGTCTGGCTTCCTGGGGAGTGGCCGGACATCTGCTTGCCCAGAGGAATCCTTGTTCTGCTTTCCCTGCATATGCAGCTTTTTCTTCACAGCTTAAACTGTCTGTACCTTCATTCATGAGTCTTCTCCCTTTCCTTATATTTCATTCCCATCTGGCAAAGAGGGGAGTGAGGGAGTGGCTGGAGTGCTGTTTGGCTGATGGCTGGAGCCAACCCACATTGTTCACATAGTGGATTTATTACCCTGTAGTTAATTAACTGCTAGCTATGTAATTCCTTTAATTTATGGTATGAATGAAACCTGCAATCAAAACCACAGAGTGGACAAAGAGTAAGTTAGTAATGAAAGAGGAAACAGAACTCAAGAATATTGATCCTGGTGTAACCAGTGTGAAGATGATACTTGGTGATCCTGTAATAGTTCTGCTTTTTAAATCAGTATATTTAAAAAAGAAATAAGAAATCCAGAATCCTGAATTCTAGAATTCTCTGCCATAAAAATATCTGCTTATCTATAAGCCCTGACCATTGTACCTGACCAAATGTACAACAAAGAATTATATGCTTATCAGATTGTTTCTGAAAACATGACAGTATAATAGATATTGGTTTAAACATCTTAAGGCAAAATATTGAAAATCAAAGCTGATTTTATGTAGACAACTTTTGCACACACTTTTTTCAGAGGAGCTGGGAACAAAAAGACCATAGCTAGGAGAGGCTTGACTCTGTGTCACATACCATCTGCTTACCCTTTCATTTCAGCTCTGTGTGCTTTTGAAAATGGTGACCTTTATAATTCTTTTTACTTGCACAGCTTTATAAAACTGTCTTGTTACATCGTGCAGGGCTGTAACGTCTAAGAATTGAGAGCCAGACAGAATCAGCTGTTATTGTACGTGGAGGTGCTTGTTGTACAGGGCTGATTGGTTATAAATTGGACATTGAGTGCACAGGCCTCCATAAGGCATCTGAGTAATTATGGAGCAATTTGCATCCTTTCACAGATCTGCTCAGGAGAGCTGTGAATCTCTAAGCCCAGCTCAGTATGCAGAGGTGTGTTTGCAGAAGTTGAACAAGTGCATAAGCAAAATGAAGTGCTATATTTGAGCTCCTCCTCTTTGGCAGCAATGATTCAAAGCCTCTAAGGTGTCATGGCACTCCCTTTGTGCATATGAAAATGATCAGCTGAAGTAGAGGACTGTGATTTCCACATGGAATTGGGTTGAATCATAGTAGTTGCTGTACTGATTCTGTGTTGTCAACTTCCCAGCAGGAGCAACTTGGCTGCTTATGGAAACCATGGGAAGAAGTCACAACTTGGACCTTTCCCTTCTTCCTCCTTTTCCTGATCCTTCAATGTAGCCAAAATTCATCTTTGAGAGGGTCGCCATGAGCCTGGAGCCCCAGACAACTGCTCTGCTTGCCTTGGAAATCAGCTGTCACACAGCTGCTTTGTCCTCATTAGTGTAAAACTAGATTTCTTTCACACACTGACCCGCTGATCACTCCTTACTGTCACTTATCGAATTTCGCAGTAGCACACTCTATTTTTACGCTTTATATAATTAAGCCCCAAACCAGCAAGGGAAGTGGCAGCTGCCCCATGTTCAGTGTCAGAACTGACACTAAAGGGTGTGACCTGACAGACCCTGCCAGGCTGAGCAGCAACACAAGTGACGTGAGGGCATGTGCCAGTGCCTCTGTCAGTGTCAGAGCATGTGTGATGAAATGTCTACTGGCTGCAGGCAGATGGACAATGGCGTATCTGTTGTGAAGCCTGCATGCCCAGTAAAAAACCATTAGAAAACTGTGGACAAATGTGAAGCATCGGTGTGAATTCTTACTGGCTGGCTACCTTAATAACGTGTCTGCAATATTTTTGATATGGTGCTAGCCAGACCTGTGCAGAGTGAGTATTGTTAGCTTGACTTCCATAACATAAAAGCAAAACTAAAAGCTTTTTACACATCTTTTGCCAGGTAATGGGTCTTTATTTTTCCATCCCCCAACAACAATTATACTTCTAATATTCCCACAGAGTAATTTCTGTGGTTTTCTTTTCTCCGTTTACTATGGGATTACAAAATTAGTGCCAGGAGTTCACTATGTATGGAGCTTTAATGGTTAGCAGTTCATAGATTTTTATGAACACAAGCAGCAGTCTAAAGTAAAGAGAGAGGAAATTCATAACTTGACATCTGAAGTATTCCCTGACTTCAAAGAAGTTTCAGCTGGCCAAGCAGCCTTATTTCAATAATTCAGAAGAAAGGTGTTAGGAAACCTGGGAGTGGATGAGTTCCCACCAGGGATAAAGCAATGGAAAGCATGAAAGAAAATAAATCCTTCCTGGTGGAACTGGACTGAAATGGCAAGAAGCTGGAGTCCTAAAGGGGCCGGTGAGGACTTCAGACTGAAGTACATACAGGAGGTTTTTGGCCTCAGCCAAGTCTAAATTTATAAAGCAAGAGTCAGGCTTGGGAGATAAGAGAATAACCTTGGAATTTGTTGAGAATGTTGATGATGTCTATTTTCCTATTTATTTATTTATTTATTTATTTATTTATTTATTTATTTATTTATTTATTTAGAGGGTGGGAGTAGAGTCATTCATCAATTGCAAGTCATCCAAGAGAAGGTTTCATTGTGTCTGATTCACCAGAAGACAGCAACTGCCTTCTAGGCAGACACAAAGTATGTCTGAATGTTTGGCCCCAGGGAATCTGACAACTCAGCACCAGCCATGCATCACCTAGGTTTTGGCAGAAATGTTAGCGGCAGTGTGACTTATCCTTGTCCTCCAGAGGATGACTGCCTTCCAGAGCACACACACTGCCAAGGCAAAGAGTGATGCAGAAGAGTGGCAAATGAAAGCTATCTTCTCTGACAGAGGGCAACAGAAGTGGGTTTCGGTGTAGCCGAGAAAGGTGTAGCTGAACTCTCTTTCAAACTGTCTTGCTCAATTAAAATATTTAACGCTTTACAGCTGTGCACTATGCAGTCCATCAGTGATGCTGCTTACTCTCCTGCTAGAGATATTCTTTCAATTTCTCTATGGATCCTTTTAAAAAAACAATTCTATTTTCTGTTCATGCCATACAAAAGGTTAACTGTAAACCATTAAACATTTTCCCTGGGGAGGGACTCCACAGAAAACCTTACCATGGAACCCTTCCATAAAAAAAAAGAAAATCAATCATCTGAAATGTGTGATTACAGAAGGCTCGTGGTGATGACTCTGATACTGATAGTCATGATAAGGGAGAAAAAGCTGGTGAAACCACCCTCCAGGTATGTGAAAAACTGAAGACTGTCAAGAAAATTGGAAATAGACAGGGGGCATCCACAGCTTCACTATTTTATGGTGCAACAGAAATGCGAGTAACATGTGAGAGACTGAGAGCAGTAGATTGCCTCACTGTTGCAATTTACTCTGCGGTTTGGGGCTTCTGTGCATGTGCCTTTCCCTGGTGCTAGTACAATTAACCCCTGTATTGCAGCTTGCCTCAATTAACCCCTTTATACAGCTGCCTTTCCATCTACCTCGTCAGTAGCTTGAGGTCATCTAGGAATTAGGGGCTCTAGGTTTTTAGAGATCTTTGGTAAAGCAGCACATTTTTACTGTAGAGAGTTAAGACATCAAACCTCAGGAGGGATCCAGCCCTTTGAAATGACAAGTAGCCTTTAGATCTACATGAATTTTTCTCCAGTAAAAACTGGGTGATTTATCTGCATTATATTTATAGCATTTTGTATAGCTACAGAGTTCTTTATTCCTTTGCATAAATAACAAATATCTCCTGTACCTTTCTTTTTTCTTTTAAGTTGCAAGAATTGTAGGAGATTTAAAATTTCTGGGTAGATGTACTTGCTATAAATGTGTACTGTAGAGTGGGAACAATAAGGACTAAATTTTTATAGAACTCTCTCATTAAAAGTCACCTTCAGAAAACACTGTTGCACCTTACTTATAATCAAATGACACCTCATAACCACCTAACCATTTTTAATATCCCCCAGAATCTGTTGTATTATACCAAGGCTCAGACACTGTCTAGGTAGTCAAGGAGAGGAGTATGCCATCATATTTAAAAGCAGTTATTGGGACAGCTTTTACAGGCAGTGGGCTAAGACAATTCAGAAACAATTGCTTATGTGATAGTTTGAGGATTTGTCCCTGTCAAACAGTTAATATTGCTTTAATACATGAAGTAGGCTGTATAAGACAGCAATAATGAAAAATGTCAGGAAAGACAATATCAATTGTTATTCAACATCCACATCAAAGATTACTTTTTGTCAGTAGCTTTCAGAAAATGTATTTTCCATCAGATCTGATTGCGTTCCTCTTTGAAGTGCTCCATCCTCCTGGTAGATTTAATGTGACATCTAGGCACTTTTTAGTCCCTGGGCCTCTGAGGCGATTCAAAGAGGCACAACAAGCCATCACAGGTTTATCCTCAAAGGCTGACACTGTCTGTCTGATTTATTGTAACTTTAAGAATCATCTCCAGCAAAGCATGAGCCTTTCTACCCATCCGCAGCCTCAGACTTTTATCAATTCATTTGTATGCAGCCTGTACATTCTGGAACTGAGAGCCCTATAGCCACTCATGGAAAATGCATTACCTGCTACTAATCCTTTTTATCTTTAAAGTCTGTATTTTTTATGTATAAGTCATTTTGGGTTATCATAAAATATACATAATTCTAGCCCCAAAAAAGACAAAATGAAAAGAGAATATATAATAAGTTATGAGCTTGCCATGTCCTTATCACCAAGGATTCTAAATAAACAGCTCTCCCTATGTAAATACTGCAGGATATAAAACTGTGATTACTTTCAATAGGGAATAGGAATGCTTCCATTTTTGTTCCTCGTTTCAAAGCAAAATAGTGAGATGAATCATTTTAAAAGTGTTTGGGAGCAATTTTATTTTCTGCTTCATTGCTTTGGGGGCCTGACACTTGTAGGGGTTGCCTGTCAAACTTCTGTCATATACCACAGACTCCCAGAAGCACCTTATGGTTTCAGCATTTTCCTTCAAATTCATGGTCAACCATAAGTTAATGACAGCTTGTTTATTTTTTCCTTTTCATTTCCTATTTTAGAGGGGTTGGGGGATGGTGACAATGCAGAATGTATTCAAAGCACCTGCAGTATCTCACGGCATACTATTAAAAGGGGTAAACTGGCTGGAAGAATGGTAGACTTCTGGGAGCAGGGCTTTCTCTATAAATTTTGAGTCAGTTTACTGCAAATTCAGTGCACTATTTTCTTAAATTAAGGTAGTCTGTGAATAGTCCTGCCAATAACTTCACTAGACAGAGGAACCATGCAAACTTTTATCATTTGGGATGCAACATTAATCACAGGGGGAACTTTTTAAAAATAAATCTTACCATCTTTTACCTATATCAGTCCTGTGTCTCATGCATGCAGAGTATCATAGGTCAAGATTGTGAAAAGTAACAGGCACATAAAGCTGTATTTTGATATTTCTGCATATGTATATATATTTATGCACACACTCAGATAGATAGATACACACACAGAGAAGTCTTCGGGTGTATGCAAACATACACAAATACACTGCCACTGGAACAGGTTTTACAGGCACTGGGCTATGACATCTTAGTTCACCATAATGAAAGTTTGTGTGTTCTTGCAGCTATGTGGTACCAAAACATAGAAGAGTTTAAATGACTAACTTTAATTGAAGACGCTGAGATTCAGTGACCTAGCGGGAACTAGAAATCTGTATGTTTTTGCAGGTGTTGTCCCATATGTCCCTGTGGCTTCCTGTTTCAGTGAGTCTTGTCTCTTGTTCAAACTCATTCTATACCTCTGAGGAAAAATTAATGTTTAACACTACAAGCACACTAACAGACATTCCATTAGCTAATTAAATTAGCTAAGTTACACCAAGATAAAATATAAGGGAGAATATAGCTAGGTCTATTTGTTAGATGCTATGCAAGAAACTAACAGACAGGGAATGTAAATTCAGATCTATTTTTCAGACTTGGATATAATACTTGTAGACACTTTTAATGAGTAATTTCCCAATCTAATGTACAACATACTAAATTATTAAAGCAGTGTATAAGGACAGTTATACAACACTGATAAAACACTGCGGCAAGCAAAGCGACTGGGTATATAACCAGAAAAGACTTCTGGTGATGGATGACCTGTTTTCCTTAAAAGTTATGTAAGACTCCAGGCATATGATGAAAAGTAAATAATACTATCTAAGGCACTTGTGTGTTGGTCCCACTGATTTAATGGTGTTATTCACAGCCTACATGAAGAAGTTTGTCCCTTTACATTTTTAGGATTGAATTCTCCTTGAAAGCTCTTGGACGTGTGGGACTGAATCCAGCCATTCAATAACTTGTTGATTTACTGGCAAATTCATGATGGGAAATGTTGGATCAGGTTCTGCTTTTCTTTCTCAAGAAGTCTCTGCAGAATGTAATTCCTGATTAGACAGTTACTATTTGCCAGCTGTTCCCTCCATCAGGACCTGATTTCTAAATTTTTATCACAATATGGTATCTGGTGAGAATGGACATATTCTTGGTGGCTCCTTTTTTTGCCTTCAACTCTGCACAGGAGAAATATTTGCCAGGAAAAAGATATTATTGATTTTTTTTTTTTCCCTAGAATATATGTTTCTTTTTAAAGGTCATAAATACTGGCACGGTCCACTTATTTCTCAAGTCTGGTATGTCCTCCATGTTCATTTGTGCTCTTTAATATGTTAATCACTAATTTTTTCTTGGCCAGACTGAAAAGTGCAAGTCTAGTGCAAATTAACCATTCCCTCTTGTTACCAAAATGATGAATTATAAGTAGTTATTCAGCTAAAATAAGCACATTTATTACTAAAACTTTGCTTCCAGAATGTATCATCAGTCTTTTAATATGATAGTTTGCTGGCCTATTGTTTCTTACCTGTAGTACTTTTTTTATAACATGCTTATCTCTGGGTTGTGTCCAGACCCTAAGGATGCACAGTGACACCAAGCAAAGAAAACTACTTTGTTCTGCAGAGCTTTACCTTTGGGAAACACAAATTGTGGCAATTTACTGTAGTAGGATTTCTAGGGTGCACAGAAGTATGAGGTATTCCTATTACTCACTAGCCCCAAGTATTTTATTTTCCATAGAAGGATAATTAAAATCCTTTTCTGCCTACCACTGAAATGGAAAGACTGTTACTTTCACTGGAAATTGGATCAAGCCATAAAATGGCAAATATGCGTTCAGTTAGAAAGTGCATGCCTAACAGAAAGATGCTTCCTTTTTTAAACACCTCCCAGATGTGGAAGCATCAGCGTGTTTATGCTCATGACATTAAAGGATATTACAGGAGCACACTAGGTGGGAGCAGCAGATTGGTAACTGCAAATTCATGGGATCACAGAATCATAGAGTGCTTAGGGTTGGAAGTGACCTTAAAGATCATCAAGCTCCATAGGCAGGAACATCTTCCACTAGACCAGGCTGCTCAGAGCCCCATTCAGCCTGGCCTTGAACAGCCCCAGGGATGGGGAACCCATGACCTCTCTGGGAATTAGCACAGTCAAAGTCAAATATGGCTCCCTGTGCAAGTTAATTGTGGGCAAAATAACTTGTCATGACAAGTTTCTTCCACTGACTCAATAACGAACCTTGACATTCCCTTAGAGGAATCTTGTACAAGGGTGAGAGAATAGTACAGGTTTTATATAATTTTTTGGCTTGGATTTTAATTCTTGACATCTGTGTTTTCATTTTTCTCTACTCACAGTACTACAAACAAATCTAGATTATTGTAATGAATAAGTTAATTTCAAAAAAGTACAATTTGTTTAAGAAGTGCTATCTCAAATCTTGTAATAAGACATACCTGATTTTTCTCACACTAGGCACTGGCTATCAGTTTGTCTGAAAGAAGATACATACAGATACCTCTGATTTTTAATAGGCATAGTAATAATCCTAAAATTGGGAATTAAGATGGAATTGTGGAACTCTAAAATCTGGGCTCTGCTCGGAGGAGGACTTCCTAAGCATATGTCCATTAACAGATAATCTGGTAAATTAGGGTAGGCTGGAATTGCCATGCAACCTAATGACTACCTAAGCAACATTGATCTGACATGTGGGGCACATTCATCAGGGCAAAAATAGGCCATGGGAACATCAAAACATCAAAATCCCCTGGCACATTTAGTGTGACATTTCTGTGCAAATTACTGAAAAGCAAGATGCAGAAAGTCAGCCATCAGAGCTAGAGAAGTGTGGTGGTTTAACCCCATCTGAACAGCAGGTGCACAACCAAAATGGCTCTCTCCTTTCCTCCACTGGGCAGGGGAGAGAAAATACAACATAAGGCTCATGGATCAGGGTAAGAATAGGGAGAGATCACTCAGCAGTTACTGTCATGGACAAAACAAATGTGGGGAAATGTATGAGAGCAAAAGAGCCGACAGTGCTTCAGGGAAAAAAGCTGAATTTATTATCAATCAAGTCAGAGTAGGGTAATGAGAAAACACCCTTTCCCCATTCTCCCTTTCTTCCTGGGCTCAACTTCACTCCTGACTTCTTCACCTCCTTCCTCCTAGCAGTACAGGGGGACAGAGAACAGTTCATCACACATTGTCTCTGCTACTCCCTCCTTCTCATTGCCTCACTTGCTCCTGTGTGGGGTTCTCCAGGGGTTGCAAGTGGATCTGTGCACCTCATGGACCTCTACAGACTGCTCCACAGCTGCAGGGGAATCTCAGCTGCAGCACATGGAGTTCCTCCAGCCCTTCTGCACTGACCTGAGTGTCTATACAATTATACAGTTGTTCTTTTCGCACATTCTCACTCTTTTGAGTGCAAACTACTCTACTGCTGCAGAGCAAGTTTTTTCCCATCTCTCAAATATGTTCTTCCAGAGCTACAACTTCTGTCACTGGCCTTGGACAGCAGCAGGTCTGTCCTGGAGCCATCTGGTTTTGGCTCTGACCAACATGGGGGAGACTTCTAGCAGTTTCTCACAGAAGCCATCCCTGTAGCCCCTCCTACTACCAAAACCTTGCCAGGCAAACATGGAAAAAATTGTGGTGTTCTCAAAAGTCCAAGGTCAGCATCTACTGTGTTTTCTTTATGATATTGACACTGCTCTATTCCTAACCAATCTCAAAAAATATAATTCTTAAAAAAATAAAAAAAAAATTAAAAAACATTGCTATTACCTGTCTTGGAACCCAGTAGGAGATGAAGTTGGTGTTGTGTTTTTTTTTTTTTTTTTTTTTTTTTTTTTTTTTTGTTTTGTTTTGTTTTGTGGTTTTTTTTGTGTTTTTTTTGTGTTTTTTTTTTAATTTTTTTTTTCTATTTTATTTTCATTGTTTTGTCTAAAAGACTGAAAATGCTGAGATAAAATCAAAACACTGAGAAAAAAGTACCACAGCATGTTTGTAGATTTCTGTACATGTCCTTCTAGCCACCTATATTACTTGGGTTTTGTGATAAGCATTTCTGTAACCTCTATCAAAGAAGTGAATGAAAAGGAAAGTATACCAGCAGGTCTCAGGATTATGCATTATGAGAGCATGATGTTTTAATGGGATTTTGTGACATTTTCAGATTCTAACATATACCATTGTTGTGACCTGAACTGATCTTCAGTAATCTACGTTCAATTATCAGTTTTCTCCGCTAAGTTTCCACTAAGCAGACACCACAATGTTTTGCAGAATTTGAAGTCTTCTCTGGGAGATAGATTACAGCAGGGTTCATGGTGCTGTATGAACCAATATTCATCTGCAAGTAGCCTCTTGATACAGCTTGCAATAAACAACCTGTATCACTTGGAAATTCCTTTTACCTGTTAGTTCTGGGAGTCAGCAAAGCCTGATCCAGCTAGGAAATCAAGATTTGACTCCTCTGAAGATGGTTTTGTCAGACCTAGGGATGGAAACACACTAAAAGAATCTTGCTCTTTATAGCAAGAAAAACAAGTAATTTCATAGTCCTTTATATCCCAATCAGCTTTAAGGTACAGATTTAAAGGAAATTTCCTCCTAACTTTAAGAAAAAATTGAGTTCAAATATATCCAAAAGGCTTGCCAGTCCAAAGTGACATATTTCCATGTTGGCCAAGTCCAGAGTTACACAGGCAAAAAAACCATGCTGTCTGTGGCTTACAGGAACATGTGTGGAAAACTGAGTTCTGTTCTTGGACTCCAAAGAGATCAGAATACAAGAATACAGAAGAATTAAATTCTGAAACCTTAATCCAAAACAAATTTGGGTTTGTCCAAATATGTTGTAATAGTTGTTTTTCTCCAGCAAGCGGCAGGGTGATTCAAAGGGACCCCTAGGGAACTCGGTGAACAGGAGCGGGCAATCAGGGGTATGGTGCAGCAGTTTGTGCGGGTGTTCACACAGGCAGGGCATGCAGGCATGTTGCAGGTTTCCTTCTGCCAATAGGGTTTTTAGTTTGTTGTTTGCTTGTTGCTCTTGGTTGGTTGGTCTTGGTTTTTTTTCTTAGTAATGGTTTTCACATTATCAAAACCTGCAGTTAGTAAAAGTGTATGTAGCCAAACAGAACTCTCCAAAAAGGATGCTTCTGTCCAGACCTGTTCCTGTGTGGAGTGTTTGAGCTTATCAGTGGTACCAGGGAGTGTTGCAGAACAAGCCTGCCTGCGGTGTGAACAGGTGAACAATCTCCTTTCACTGGTGGCTGAACTTTGGGAGGAAGTTGACAGACTAAGGAGTACTAGGGAAAGTGAAAGGGATATAGATAGGTAGAATTCTGCCCTTCCACCTCTGAGGGAGGCTCATCAAGAGTCAGAGAATGCCCATGCTTCCCACTGTCAGTGAGTGGACCCACTGGCAATAGAAGGACACCTTGTGGATGAAGGAGAGTGGAAATTGGTCCCTGCTTGGGGAGGTAATAGTAAAAATTCCTCCTGAACCCCATCCCTTAGCCAGGTGCCACTTCAGAATATGTATAAGGCCCTGGATCCAGAGGGTCAGCCAGAAGAAGAAACTTAGAAAAAAATCATCTGCCCAGTGAGCCTCCCAGTTACGCTTCACCTGTCAGACAGATCACCACCTCTATCAAAAAGAAAAGAAGGGTAGTCGTGGTGGGGGTCTCCCTTCTGAGGGGAACAGAGGGCCCCATGTGTCAGCCAGACTGATCCCACAGGGAGGTGAGCTGCCTCCCTGGGGCTTGGGTACAGGATATCATTGAGAGACTTCCTGAACTGATTCATCCCTCTGATTATTACCCACTGCTGATACTCCAGGCTGGCAATGATGAGATCAAAAAAAGGAGTGTCAGGGCATTTGAAAGGGACTTTAGGGCACTGGGTCAAGTGGTTGAAAGGGCAGAGCACAGGTGGTGTTCTGCTCACAGAAACTGGACACAGTTTTGGTGGCAGAGAAAAATGATGGAAGAAATAGGAGAGCCCACACTGTTAACAAGTGGCTCAAGGTTGGTGTCATCAGCAGAATTTTGTGTTCTTTGATCATGGGGCAATTTTATGGCACCTGGCCAGCTAGAACTGGATGGGCTACATCTCTCTGTTAAGGGTAGAAGAATTTTAGTTTATGAACTGGCAGAACTCATTGAGAGGGCTTTAAATTAGGTTTGAAGGGGCAAGGGGATGCAGCTGAGCTGTCTGAAGCAGACCCAAGGGTGGAAAGGCTGAGCTAGGGGTGAAATCAGTAGCCCAGCTGAGGTGTATGTATACCAATGCAGGCAGCGTGGGTAACAAACAAGAGGAACTGGAGGCCCTACAAGTCATCTCGTAGGTGCAACAGCAAAGCTGTGATGTAGTTGCCATCATAGTAATGTGCTGGGATGTCTCACATAGCTGGAGCACTGCACTGGACGGCTACAAGCTCTTCAGAAGAGACAGGAAAGGGAGAAGAGGTGGACGGGTGGCCCTCTGTATTAGGGAGGCTTTTGATGCCATGGGTATTGAAATAAGACAATAAAGTCGAGTGCCTGTGGATAAGAATTAAGGGGAAGGCCAACAAGGCTGAGATCCCACTGTGAGTCTGTTATCATCCACCCAGCCAAGAAGAAGTGGACAACTTATTCTATAAGCAGTTGGAAGATGTTTCAAGATCACCCTTGTTCTTGTGGGTGACTTCAACCGACCAGACATCTGCTGGGAACTTAATACAGCAGAGAAGAGGCAGTCCAGGAAGTTTTTAGAGTGTGTGGAGGACAACTTTTTGTCACAGCTGGTGAGTGAGCCCACCAGGGGAGGGACTATGTTAGACCCCTCATTTGCAAATAGAGCTGGGCTGGTGGGACATGTGGTGGTTGAGGCTGCTTGGGGTACAGTGATCATGAAATTATATAGAGTTCCCAATATTTGGTAAAATCAGGAGGAACATCAATAAGATTTTTACACTGGACTTCTGGAGGGCAGACTTTGGCCTATTTAGGAGACTTAGAGAATTCCTGGGGAAGCAGTCCTTAAAAACAAAGAGTCCAGAAAAGGTGGGTATGGGTTCAAAGCAGAGATCTTGAGGGCACAGGAACAGACTGTCCCTGCATGCCAAAAGATGAGGCAATGAGGCAAATGTCCAGCCTGGATGGGCAATGATGTTTTGAAGGAACTTAGGAATAAAAAGACAATGTATTATGTTTAGAAGGAGGGTCAGGTCTCCCAGGAAGTATTTAAGGAGGGTGCTAGGGCATGTAGGAAAAAAATTAGGGGGAGGTCAAATCTCAATTCTAACCTAATTTGGCAACTTTTTTAAAGGATAATAAAAAAAGTTATTACAAATACATTAATGGCAAAAGGAAGGGTAACCTTTGTTCTCCACTGGATGTGGGAGGGAACTTAGTAACTGCAGATGAGGGTAAGGCAGAAATGCTTAACACTTTCTTTGCCTCAGTCTTTAGTGGGAAGATGGCTTGTCCAAGGACAAGCCCTCCTGGGCTTGTAGATGGTGTCAGGGACCAGAATGGTCCCCCTGTTATCCAGGAGAAGGCAGTCAAAGAACTGCTGAGCTGCTTGGATGTTCATAGATGTATGGGACTGGAGGGGATCCATCCCAGGGTGATGAGGGACCTGGCAGATGACCTTGTGAAGCTGCTCTCCATTGTTTACGAAGTCCTGGCTCATTGGTGAGGTTCCAGATGACTGGAAGCTACTAGTGTGATGTCTAGTCACAAAAATAGTGGGAAGGATGTTCCTTATAATTATAGGTTAGTTAGCCTGACCCTCAGCACCTGGTAAGGTTATGGATCAGTTTATATTGAGTTATGTTGTCTATCTGGACTTCAGCAAGGCCTTTGACACTGTCTCCCAGAGCATACTCCTGGAAAAGCTGGAGAAGTCTCTGCTGGGTTAGGAACTGGCTGGATGGCCAAGCCCAGAGGGTGGTGGTGAGCAGTGCTGCATCCAGCTGGCAGCCAGTCACCAGTAGTGTTCCTCAGGGGTCTGTACTGGGGCCAGCTCTGTTCAATATTTTATTGATGACATGGATGAAAGTATTGAGTCTTTCATTAGTAAATTTGCAGATGACACTAAGCTGGGAGCATGTGTCAATGTGTTGGAAGGGAGGAGGGCTCTGCAGAGAGACCTGGAATGGTTGGATGGATGGGCAGAGTCCAATAAGGTGAAGTTTAATAAGTCCAAGTGCCAGGTCCTGCATTTTGGCCACAATAATCCCCTGCAGTGTTACAGGCTGGGGTTGGTGTGGCTGGACAGCGCCCAGGGTAAAGGGCCCTGGGGTGCTGGTCGACAGCTGGCTGAACAGGAGCCAGCTCTGTGCCCTGGTGGCCAAGAAGGCAAACGGCATCCTGGCCTGGATGAGGAATGGTGTGGCCAGCAGCACCAGGGAGGTCATTCTGCCCCTGTACTGGGCACTGGTGAGGCCACACCTTGAGTGCTGCGTCCAGTTCTGGGCCCTCAGTTTGGGAAGGATGTGGAGATGCTTGCGCACATCCAGAGGAGGCAATGAGGCTGGGGAGGGGCTGGGAACACAAGCCCTATGAGGAATGACTGAGGGAGCTGGGGTTGTTTAGCCTGGAGAAAAGGAGACTCAGAGGTGACCTTATTGCTCTCTACAACTTCCTGAGAGGTGGCTGTAGTCAGGTGGGGGTTGGTCTCTTCTCTCAGGCAGCAACTGACAGAACAAGAGGACACAGTCTTAAGGTGCGCCAAGGGAAATTTAGGTGGGATATTAAGAAAAAGTTTTACATAAAGAGCGGTAAAGTACTGGAATTGTCCACCCAGGGAAGTGGTGCAGTCACCATCCCTGGATGTGTTTAAAAAAAAGACTGGATGTGGCACTTGGTGCCATGGTTGAGGTGTTAGGACGTGGGTTGGACTCGATGATCTTGAAGGTCTCTTCCAACCTAGTGATTCTGTGATTCTGTAATTTACAGCTGTTCATACACTTGGATCTATACTGCATTTCTGGACAGAGTTCTGAGGGAGTGACATGTAAATGTAAATGTGACAGTGCAATGTAAAAATTGCACAAGAGTTTAATCCTTTCTGAGGCATAGGTGCTGCCTTTTGACATGTGTCCAGAGCTGCCTTTTGAGAAGTGTTTGTCATGTGCATGGGACTTCCAGATCTAACTCTATACTCAGAGACTATAGATTTTAGCTCTAGTGTTCTATAATACCATGTGGGTTTTGTGAACCCTTAGAAAGATGAAACTCTAGGAAGCTGATAAAATTGTGTTTCTAGTGATCTTGCATTGTTGGAAAGGAACAACTCTGACTCTAACATGTCATGCACAGCAGTGACAGTACTAGATTGTAAAATTAGTTTATTTAATCCATGTGGCAGGCAGGTAATAGTGTACTACTATGCACAACCTCCCCATACTCTGTACAAAACTATTTGGTAGTTGGAGAAGAAGCTCTGTAATATGAGTTTAGACAAGAAAATGCCTGGGGGAGAGGAGAGGGGTAGAATACCAGAGCCCAAGGATGTTTGAGAAGAGGATGGCTCTACTGGCTTGAGAGAAATTTTGGGAGTTAAATATTTGTCCAGAAGAACAGTAGGAATATAAGCGGAGAAGCTATGTTGTTTAATGTTTCCTGTACCGAAAAAGAAGGATTATCTCTTTGTAAATGAGCTGCATTCTATGAAATAGCTGACCACCCCTCTTAAGATAGAATCAATCCTACAAGGCTTTTCTGGGGCTTTTCTTCCTGAGCAAAATGAATTGAAAAAATAGATTAATAGCGATGCAGAAATGCACTCTGATTGTAGCCAAGAACAGGTAAGAAAAACAGTGTTGAACGGAGATGGTATCAGAAATACAACCCAGTCTGACTTGTCAGTCCTGGGCTGGCTTTGTATGTACTGTGAATACTCTTGTAGATGAGAAGGAATGCTGTGGTCAGTCTGTGTCTTTAATACTCAATGGCCTTTGCAGATATGCCTAGCTTGAGCTGGAAGCTGATTGATGATTTCCTACATGTTCTCCATATCCATAACCTGATTTTCCCATTTACACTTTTTTTTTTTTTTTTTTTTTTTTTTTTTTTTTTTTTTTTTAGGAGAGAAAAATTTTGCGCTTGAATAAAAAACCTCCCCTCTTAGAGATACTTTGAAGGTGGCATCTTAGGTAAACAAAGTCTATTTTTTCCTTCTAAATGAAAACTGTTTGTGAATTTCTTTTCCCCAAGATGAAGTGTGAATTTCTTCCTTGAGCATCTTGGTTTTATGAAATAGAATTGAATATTTTGAATTTCTTCTCACACTTTTAGCATCAACTGATTATTTTTTAGCAAATGTGCTGATAATTTTTTTTTTCCTGACAAGTGAAGCTTTAATAAACTGCTATTTTTCAAAATACCTCAAGTCCCATTAATCATAGGATGATCTAATAAAGACAAATATTCAATCTATAATGAAAAGCTAAGTAATGTTTAAACTCTATTGTATGTAGGGAAGTACATTAAGGCAGATCTAAGAGACAGTTTAATGGATTTAGCTTTACCAATTAGACCTGGACTTAGTATAAATCAAATACCACTGCATTTCAGCAAAATGTACACCCACTCATTCATTAACACTGTTCAGTGCAGATTATAAATATTAGTGAAGACAACTCCAGCACTTGAAGAATCTTTCCTCAGACACAGCAATAATTGAACAATAATGATGACAGTCTTATTTTTATGAATCACTATAACTTATTGATTTGCACCTGGGACTTGAAAGAGCTCTCTCAGCCAGTATGCAACAAGGAATAGTTATAAGCTGTTAAAAAGCTAAAGAAAGAAGGAGAGCAGACAGAAAGAGAAGAAAAACAGAATAAAAGTACTGGAAAGATGGTGGAAGCAACGTTTGGTATCAGATAATTGCAGACATAATCAAGATGTAATGAGAGGGCCCCTAATTTATCAACAAGGTGATAAAAGATAAGCTAATTACCCTACCTCACATATGTGTTTCTGCACACACATGCTGTTGAGGAAATTTATGGTTTATCTTTATTTTGCTTTCTAAAACAAAAAAAGAGGTAACATATGTAAATATTTTATGAATTGCACATGCATAATAGTGTAAGTGCAGGAGGAATAGAGATTTTGCTGCTGACTGTGATATACTGTTTCAAAACAACTTAAACAGTGTAAGGTTCTGGAAATATGATTAGTATAAAAAAGAGCATAACTCTCCTGTCTTCTCTTTTGTAAAAGGTATTTGTTAGAGACCTTTTTCCTATCTTGGGTTTCAAAATTGGTAGAAAATTGAATATGCTGTACAGATACGAATATAATACTGGCATATATCTCTGTTTTGAAGTAGGAGGTGTTTGTGTATGTGTGTGCATTATTATTAGCTTTTCTTCTCTCTTCTTTTTAGAAGACAAAAAAGGTCTCATTTCACAACCATAAAAGATATCGAATTCTTTAACCATTTTGCTGGTCTCAGCCAGAATAGTGTTAATTTCTTCTCAGCAGCTGCTAAAATGCTATGTTTTGAAATCAGAATGAGAATGGTGTTGATAACACACTGATGTTTTGGGTTTTGCTAAGCTGTGTTTATCCTGAGTCAAGGACTTATTTTTCCTTATCTCATGCCCTGACACTGAGGATATACACAAAACAAACTGGGAGGGATCACAGCAAGGACAGGTGGCCCAAACTCCCCAAAGGGATGGATATTCCACACCATAGAATGTCAGGCCTAATGGGGAAACTGGGGGAGTTACCTGGATGGGCAGGCTGATCTGAGTTGGGAAGTAGGATCTGGCATCAGTCAGTGTGTGGTGAACAACTGCATTGCGTATCACTTTTTTGTTTCTTTTTTATTATAATCATTATCATAATTTACTGTTACTGTTGTATTTTACTTTATTTTAAATTATTAAATTGTTCTTATCACAACATTCAACTTGTATTTTGATTATTCTCCCCATTCCACTGGGGTGTGTGGGGAGACAGGGGGTCTGAGCAAATGGCTGTGTAGGGCTTCATCTCCAGCTGGGCTTAAACCACGAGAACCATTTATTTTATTATATTAAGCTTGCACTCGTACTTATTGAGCCTCAAATAGCTTGGATGCCACTAAATATTAAGTTCACTTGGAAATTGTGTTACTGTTCTGTAACAGTTTATAACAATAACAAACTTACATATTTCATGCTACGAATTCTTTATGCCAGCATTTAATGGTATAACAATTACTTTCTTTTTCAATACACTTCCTTTTTTAATGATCTAAAATTCTAATGCCTAATATACTGAAATAAGTCTCATCAAGGCCAGATTCTGAATAAGGCTCAGCTGTGCAAAAGAAATTTTGATATTCAGAAGTTCACCATAAAGCTCCACAGCGATTGAAGTCTAGAGAATTCCATTAATAGGGATAATTAAATTATGAATTATGGCTTCTTTTTAGATTTATGTGTCCTGATGGGAACCCTGAAATAGATATATAAGCTTGTAATTCAATGAAACACAGATGTTTAGGAGTCTTTAGTTTGAGTAAAAATGTCAAAAGTATTATTTGTATATGTTTCTTAATTCTTTTATAGTCTATATTCATAACACCCTGTGTTGGCAAGTACAATTACAAAATGAACTCAATATGAAGTACATCCGTATTGATTAGGATAGTTCAGATTACAACATGGTAGTCACATATTACCATACCAAATATTCATACTGTAAATATTCTTCAAAATAATTATTGCCAAAATACTGCAGCTGCGGACACCCTGGCAGTGGTTTTCACGTTATGCCTCATTGAAATAACAAAGACAATTAACCCTTGGCAAGATTGCCGTTCTACAAAAAAAAGAAATCTTGTGATGTTCTTTTAATAGGGCACCTGGGAAACACCCTCTTGGGTTAGAAGATCTGAAGCAAATGAACAGTGTAACATAATCCAGAGGTTTGCTATATGGCAAGATGCAAACAACTAAGTAGGTACACCAACTATTAATGTTATTTGCCCTTTTAGCAGCTCTAGGACTTATTCTGGCTAAATCATTTTGCAGCAGTCCAGAACAGCAAGAAGATGAACTTAAGTCTGTAAAGAGTACTGCTCTATCCTCTCAGAAACTGTCACAGAGGGATCTCCATGGTGAGCAGCTGAAGCACAGCAGCCCACTCTTGCTCTGCAGTAACTGCTCATGGAGAAACACCCCCACTTGCACAGGTTCAAAGTAACATTTCGAACCTGTCTTGTTTTGAACCCGTCCTGGTTTGGCATTGATTTATATTTTGGCATGGAGTAGTTCCCTGTTAAGAGCCTTTTTAGCGTCCTGTGGACCTGACAGAAAACCCAATCAGTAGCCAGTTTTAAATACTGACACATGATTAAACCAATGAAAGATTCAGCTCGCCTTTGTAAATACACATTTTAAACTAAACCCCCCATGAATGCTTGTTTTCTGGTTTCTGGCTTGGAAGCACTAGCAGGGTGCTGGCCGGCCCTGCTCTGGCGCGGCCCTCGTGGCCTGGCGGGGCCAGGTGGGCGAGGGGAGGCTGTGGCCCTGGCCATGGCTGGGCTGGGACGCAGCTGTTGACATCTTGGCGACATGAGCCCTGTCCTGCCGACAAGCCAGGCCGAGACGGGGTCTGCCAAGCCCTGGGAGCAGCTACAGGACAGCCAGGCTCGTTCCGCCACGGCCCACACAGCCTGGCGGGGACTGTGCCGAACCCTGGCGGCTCCCAGGCAGGGGGCGGGAAGGGCAATGGCCCCAGCATGGCCTGAACTGTGACTGCTTCGGCCGACCACTGTCCTTCCCTCCGCAAGCCCCCAGTGAGATAGTAATTCTTTCAGTGCACAGAGGAGACCTGCATGACCTTAAATCCTCTTTCGAGTGAGAGAAGTAAGAGAAATGAAGACACATAGAGAAACAACCTGAAAATACCAATGTTGTGGTATGTTCTTTTGTAAATGGTTAATTCTGTTGTCCCTCATGTTAATGGTTTGATCTAAGTTGCACCCTCCTACCCTTGTTGTAAAATGTTCTTTGTTCCTCCTACCTCTGTTGTCAATCTGCCCCTGTACCTGCCCCTTATTCCATAAAATTCCTTCCTTAGATGTCAATCCTCCCTTATGCCAACACCCTGCCTGTACCTCCCCTTTGCAAATCTGTAGAGGACCAAAAGGAAAAATAATTCAGCCCTGGAAAGGAAAAATTCAATCCGGGAGAGACACTCCCCTGAGCCCAAAGGGGGAAGGGCCATCTGCCATAAGGTCTCTGCAAGCACGAGTTCATATGTTGAACCTTATTGGTTGTTATAGTTAGTACCACTCAAAGTGGCTTGGTTCAGCCCTGTTCAACCCCCTGTTGCCTTATATGTACCCCTCTAGAATGTTCTCCCCTTCCCTGAGCCCCATTGCTCTCAGTTTGCCCAGTACTCCACCCCTTGTTCCACCCCTGCTAGCGCTTTTGTCAGCCGGCTGGCTGCCGCTCCTCTGTGCCAGTCTTACCTGCCCCCATTGGCCCTTCACCCTCAGATCCACCCCCTCATTCCCATATAAAACCCCATGTGCTTCCCTCCATCTTTGTCTTTTTCCTTAGATTTCCATGTGGCCAATAAAGTGCTCTTGGATTTCTATATTGAGACCTGTCCTTTTTGCCTTTATCATTGTCCACCTTAAAAGCGTCTGTCAAATTCTGCGCCTGCAGTTCGCTTGCAAGGTTCACTGAAGCTGGCAGTTCTTCAGAAATCCCCTACACCTGGATGCCCTATTGACCCCTGTGACCTCCTGTCCTCCCATTGTCTCCCTCATTGGTTGATGTAAAGTAAAATCCTGCCTTGTGCTCCTCCCCATTCTTTTCCTTATTGGTTGATGATTTCTATCTGCCCCTGAAACC
The DNA here is from genome assembly GCA_032173965.1 of Sitta carolinensis. Lineage (NCBI taxonomy): Eukaryota > Metazoa > Chordata > Aves > Passeriformes > Sittidae > Sitta > Sitta carolinensis. Next base: position 38,306,862 of record CM063313.1, read on the forward strand.
TCCCCTGTATAAAATCCCTTGCACATACCTGTCCCTTGTGGTTTGTTCCTGGACCCTCCATGGAGTAAATGTCTCCTTGGAACCCATAAAAAAGGTCTCCTCCTCAATCCTTGCCTCCACTTTGTGTAACTGACAGCCACTTTGTGCCACAGAGCATTCAGCTTTAAGCCACGTCTCTGGTCATCCACTCCAGAGGCATGTCCCACTCTTGGCGTGGGGCTGTGGAAGAGCTAGCCAGCTCCAGCATCTCATCACCAAGGTCAGTCAAGAAGGAGTAAGGTCCCAGATGGGAGGAGTGTAAGGAGATGCCTTATTTTTAGGCTGAAATTCTCTTGTAAGCTATGGTGATGGCTACAATGTACTTAAATATCCCCTTTAAATCATGAAAAAATATGGTGAGGTGGAATGCTTAAATTGTTGACCTGAGCAAAGGCATCCATGCCGAGTAAGTAGATGTTAAGTAGTTGTGATCCCACAAGAAGTTGAACAGAGAGAAATAAGAGTGATGAGAAACCCTTTGCCTTGAGGGAAAAAGAGAACTTCTACTTTTGAACAGTTCATCCTTAAAATAATACCTGCAAGTTGACATGGCCCAGAAGCCCAGCTGTGAGAAGACTGTGAAAATGTGAGGAATTTCACAAATGCAGATTCCTGGGTGGCTGCTCTTCGTGGGAATTGAAGGCATGGGTGAATTGTTTTCCTGTAGAGAATTCTCTATAGGACAACAAGAATGCTTCTCTCCCTAAGTGAACTGAAGAAAGACTGTTCTAGAGGTGGAAAACTGACTGAGAATTTTGGATGTTACTTCTGTACTTTGTCAGTGGGAAGGAAAGATGGCGTGGGGGGAGGAGAAATGTTCTGAAGGTTTTATTCTGATTATTATTATTATTCTTTTGGTTCTGTTAATAAAATTGTGTTTATACTTTTAAGCTTGCTGTGCTCTTGGCCAGAAAATCTCAAATTGATGAACCAAAACAATCACATAAACTACACACACTACAAAATTACTACAATTAAAGCATCTACATTCTACATTGTGTACGGTCCTAAGAGTGTAATTGTGGTTGTGTAATTGTGTATCATTACCTGCATAAGGTGAATATTGCTGTATTAAAAAAATATTACATAATATTGCCATTTTATGTAAAATTTATTTGCAAAATGAGCATGGTTGGATGTGGAAGGCATGTTACAAAGTATGTTCATGGAACGAAAGCAAAGCCTGAGGGTTACGTGAACATAGAAGCAGACAGCAGCACTTTGGGTAAGTTCAATGTCTGGGATGCCTTCCCTCATGCTGGAAACCAGGATAAACATAATAATTAACTGTGGTGCCTTCTCCACATTTCCTATGAACTATTCCAGGACACAAATAGAAAGATACAATGCTGTAAGCCTTCCATATTCTGTGTCAAGAACATAAGTTGCCTTATTGATGTTTTTTCTGGACAATAATTGATACTATGATGTTTGAGTTAAAAAGTATTAAGAAAACAGTGTCCAGTTAAGCAGTATGTGAGAAATGTTTTTGACTGTGAGTAACAGATACATGTTCAGAGTTCTACTACATAGATACGAATTTTAAAAGAGATGCAAAATAATATATTGGAACCAAAATGGTTATCTTTGTTTTGTTCTAAGTGATTTCTATAGTTATTAGGAACTTCTGCTGAAAGGAAACAGTATAAATGCACATATGTGGTGGGTTGGCTCCAGCCATCAGCCTCAGCACACCTAACACTAGGTTGGGAACACAGGTGCCATGAGCCCACCCAACTGTTCCTCCCGCCTCCCTCCTGGAACAGTTCTTGCTGAGCACCATGGGGCATCTCCTTGTGCACTGGGGTCAGCTGTGTCATCTGTGACCCCTCCTAGGCACTTGCCCACTCAGATCCTGCTCATTTGGAAGGCACAGGGAGGATGATAAACAGAGAAAGCCTCGGCACTGTGCAAGCACCATTTGCCAGAAGCTGAAGCACTGGTGTGTTATCAGGATTGTTTTCAGCACAAATCAGAAAAGCAGCACTTTCTGGGCTGCTCTGAAGAAAATGAACTCCATCTCAGCCAGAGGCAGAGCAATGAGAAATGGAAATGAAAATGGAATTGGGATTTTTCATTCTTCAAGCTGCAAGGAGCAGTCATATTCTAGGAGAGCTGCACTACCCCCAGATAAAAGTGGAGAATCTGGGTAGTATTACTCCTGCCACTGGCATCCAGAAATAGCGTATACTTTCAGATTTTTTTTAATGATTGACTTTTTTTGCAGTGTATTTGTGTACCAGCTACTTAGGAATAAGAAGATGATGTTTACAAAAGCACTGAACTTATCATACTTATTATCATGTGCTAACAATGTCCTGTTAGGAGGCTAATACTTCAGTTCACACTGTATTGCTTGGTACTGTTGGTACAACAATTCTCAATTGCTTCAGTCAACAGCCTTCAAAGTTGCAAACACAAAAATGCAAGAGCTTTATTCAACCATGGCAGGTGGGAGAAAGTTGCTGATTGGAGTTCTCTCATAGTTTCAGCATTAGACATTAAGGATGTAGAGTATTTTATTATACATATTTATTTATTATTAGTTATTGGACTTACATTATTGACAGTTGATAATTAAAGATAACGATAACCTGATAATTAGTCACTGTTTGGTGGCAGGGAGACTGTTCCTTTTGTGGGTAAAAATCTCAAGTTATTTTTGAACCTGAAGTGTAGGATAGAGCAATCTCCAACTAATCACTAAGAGAGATGAAAAAGATATATGTCTCTGAGAACAACTCTCCCTATATGAAACATGATGTGCTAAACCTCTCCTATCTGTATGAAACATGATGTGCTAAACCTCTCCTATCTGTATGAAACATGATGTGCTAAACCTCTCCTACAGACCAGACACTCTGTACCACTTCTGTACTAAATAAGGATCAGGAGTATCATGATTGTTTCAAATTGATAAACTGATAGAAAATGTTAACGAGTTGGTTTTGGTTACACTGCTCTCTGTCAGATATGCTTGTGTTCCCATGCCTTAAAGGATTTTCATTACATGGTCCTGAGGCACATAACCTGGATTATTTTTATTTCCTCTCAAAATAAAAAGGAATATTATAATCTAGAAGAAGTCTGAAAATTGTTAAAATCAAAGAGGTCAATGGAAAATTATGCTTTTTCTCTTGGATAGGCATGATGAATGAGAAGTGACTTAAAAATATGAATGACAATTCATTAAGCCTATGGAAGAAAATACCTAGAGGGAGAAGTGAAAAAAAATAATGCAAAAGGATCTTCTACTTCTGGAACTCTTGACTCACCACTCATCAGACTTTCCTCTGAAAATCACGGGCTTCCTGTGAATGAATAGAATGAAAATATATAAGAAAGTAGTTTAATTCTCCTTTTCTTTTCCTTCATTCTAAGTTAAGGCTAGCCTTTAGCCTGAAGTTGCCACTTGCTAGGGAACAGGGGATTGCTCCCTGTGCTGAATTTAAGAACTTCATTAGGTGGAACCATGTTGTCTAGCGTACCCTGATTTGGGTGGCATGTGGTTATGGCTATATTTCTCTCCTTTGCAGCCTCTTATCTAAACATGGTCCCCATAACTAAAGCTACTGTGGCTGCTATCCCGTTTATTTTGTGGGTTGATAAGGTGAGGAATTCATGGATTTTTAACTTCCTCTGGAAGGCGAGCACGTGGATACATGGCTATCACACACTAAGTGTATGTTTTTGGGGTTACTTTAAGAATGGTACCTACTGTGAGGAAATTAAGCAGGGGAAGCTTTCTCCCAACCCTTCAACCAAATTTTTGTGCCTACCCCACCAGCTTTTGAGGGGTTTAAATTTTTTCTAGATACTAACCAAATGTTGCTGATAGTCCTAGTCTATTTAGCATTCAGAGATAAGGTGAGGTTGACTTGGGTAACCACCTTGAAGGCACTGGGTGGGGGGACTTTCAAGAACTGGGAGATAAATTTAGCAAAGGCCACATGGCTCATGAACACCTGAGGTTTTACTAACTAAGCAGGCCCTGCCCAATCTGAGGCCTTGGGAAAAACAGATGGAGATAAGGTTCCAGTGGTACACGTGAGAGGTATGCTAGGAAAAACCATTTAGGTTAGTTCTGCCTCCATCAAAGACCACCCCATTCGTGGAGTTGTCTTTGCTCAGGAACCAGGCTGCACCTGGTGGGTAGTGCAAAGGGATGCAGAGACCTGATGCATACCTCAGGGGGACCTTGTTTTAGGGTTGTTATAGATATTAAAATGATAAAGCCGATTTAATAAGAATGAAAATGGGTCTTTTTTATGAGACCAAAATTCGGTCGCTGATAGCCACAAGCAAAGATACAGCCTCGAGCCCGGGGTCAATGCTGGGTGAACCAAGATTCCAGTTGCATCGAATCACCTCCATCATCTCTGCCGGGGTGGTTTTATACAGGATTTCTTGCCCGGGGCGAGATATTCTTTGTCTCTTTGTCCTTCTTCCGAATATTCATGTAGTCCATGGTTGGAGAATCGAACATGTCTGGGACAGCTTTAAATATTCATGTAGTCCAGTGTTTTCTGTCTAGAGTCTCTAGTTTGGACAAGATCATCTCGAGACGAACAATACCTTACCCAGGAGCTGATACATGTGAAAAACACGTTACAGGAATAAGAGATATGCAGAGTGGTTTACTGGAATTGAGTTACTCTAGCTATCAGTGGCCATTATTGGCCAGTGATGGTTTGAGAAATTTCAGGGAGACACAGATTCCTGTGTCTACTACACAGGACACTACTGTGTCTACTACACGTTCCGGATTTAGAACAGATTCCTGTGTCTACTACAAGTAAATGAATTAGCCAGTTTCCCAATCCTTGGGCTTACACCAGCCTCGGTGGATTTTTGTAATATATCGTACCATTGTGCTTTTATCATATTTATAAGAGCACGAATTTTGATACATTTATTACAGGGTGAACTGCTCATGATACTGTGCCTGTATCTGTATCTGCATGTATATATGTATATAATAAAGGTACTGCATGTATGTATATAATTCAAAGGTTTAAATTTGATGTATTATGTTGGTATGGGAAAAAATTCGGGGTGGATAGTGTTTGGAGTTGGGTTTCTTTCTTACAAAATTTTTTCCCAGAAGTTGCTAAGAAACTAATTACTGGATACTTATGGTTACTTATGAGTACTTAAGAAAGACAAAAGAAGTGGCTGAAGTCGTGGGAGATGGGTGGCATCTGGCTACACTTTTCTCTTTGGGAGTTTTTCCTCTTAGAGGGACAGTTGGCATCAGGAGAATTGGAGGCAGGTAAAGGACGGGGGCTGGCCCAGCTGCTCTCATTTTTTTGGCATCAAAGGGAACAGTCAGGCTGTCGTTTTTTTACTGCGAGGACATTTCACTGGCACTGGAACTCAGCCCTGAGGGACATACCATCATATGTTCGTGTGTGCCCCAGGAATTCTGAACCTCGCCCCTCCCTGCCCTGCTGGCAGCCGGGCCACCGCTGCCCCGCGCCCGCTGCTCCTTCTGTTTGCTCTGGGTTTTTCCATGCCTTGTCCTGCACTCCCTGCCTTGCCAGGACATTTTCACAGATCCAGCAACTGCCGCAGAACTTCTCGTACATCTTGTCCAGCACTCCGGGACTTTTGTTCACTCCTGCCGCTTGTGACAGCACCAAAGGGGGAAGTGCCAGCGGCCGAGAAAACTGTGACTAGTTCTGTTTGTTGGTAATGCCATAGTTATAGTTGTTATTTTGTTTATCTTGTTTGTTATACACACTAGTAAAGAGCCGTTATTCCTATCCTCATATCTTTGTGTGAGAGCCCCTTAATATCAATTTTTTAACAATATGGAGAGAGTGAGTTTACATTCCCCATTCAAAGGGTGGCTCCTGCCTTCCCTGACAGACACTTGTCTTTCAAACCAAGACACTCCCTTAAGATCTTCCTGTAAGATCACACATATTGAGCTCCAGCAGAAAAAAAACTCTTCAGGTCTTTGGGACATTTGTGTCTGGATTTTGGTTCATACTGTTAGAAGTTACTGTGCTATACTATCTTTAGCATTATCCTGAAAATATTTTACTCCAGGATGGATGCTAATGTTAGTTTGCTTCCTTAAATGCCAGACTTTTAAAAAACACCAACTGGCAAAGAAAAATTCCACTAATTTCAGGAAAGTACAAGGTTTCTGTTGCCAAATATGTTTTTTAAAATAAGCAGGAAGTGGCTTATTGCTTGCTCAATGACATTTTTATACTTTATGGAAGATAAAGCTTTGAAAGTTTTCTTATTTTGTAGGTTTGCAGAAAAAACTATGGTAGAGACAAAATCAAAATAAACCTGTGCCATCCCACTGTCATTGCTTCTAGGTTGGAGTTGTAGTCAGGAACCTGTTAATGTTAAAATATATCCCAACTGAGTTGACTTTCCTATTTTTTTTTTTTTTTATTTGGGAATAAGACCAGCAACTGTTTCCATACAGGAGCTATAAAAAAAAAAAGGGGGTAACATTTTGTCACTGCTGGCCTGGGACAAAAGGCGTAGAAATCCTCTCTTACAAACAGTTCTAAGTGACACACTTCCCTGATGTTTACAGGATAATTGCATCAATTAACACCCTTCTCAATGTCAGGTTCTGTTTGCAGAGCTCAGGAAAAGTTTTTTGTAAAATAACATGCTATCCATTGAAAGCCTCCATTTTCTCTTTTCTGGCAAAGTCAGTGGGCCAAAGCAGCACATTCCAGTTTTTTTGTGGTATGCTGGTAATATAAAGCAGTAGAAGCTTCTGTTTACGTAGGTGTTTATGCTGTAGGGAGTCTTCTTTTTGTGATGGCAGAAATATGAAGCAGAGAGACCATATCTTGACTAAATATTACTTCTAAAGTGTACATTATTTCCAGTAACAGCTTTCCATATATACTGATCAAACATCCTTGGTAAGCTGAGTATTTTAATTTGAATAGTAAGAAACCTTGTATCTCTCAGACACCTAGTATTTTTGTAGCAAATAATACAGAGAGTGAACATATTTCCTTGGTATTTTAGGGTGAAGAACAAGTGGAGTGGAAATTTTCTGTAGTTCAAATAAAAAGAAGATAGCAAATGGTGGGCTTTTTAGCCTTACCACTCTTTCCTTATCTTGTAGTACGGCTCGCCGAGATGCAGAGCAGGGAGTACTCTGTAGGAGCTCTTTGAAAATACTGTCAGCACAATTGCCTGTGGGCTTCATGTTTAGGCTAAAGGCTTATGAAGAAAGGTGAAGAAAAAAAGTGTAAGCAAATTTTCAGCTAGGTTTACCAGGATGTGCCAGGTGTGCCATAAGAAGACATATCTTCTGCAGCAGAAGCTAACTGCTAAATTTAACGGGGCATTTTTCTTTGCAAACTCACTTTCTCTGCTCCCTCACTTAATTTTTGGGCACATCCAGAACTCCAGACCCTCAAAGTGTGAGGACATGCTTTGATTTTTCTTCTCTTTTGATGTCATTTTGCAGGGAGAATTGGAAGCTTTTTCCATTGCCCTTTTTATTATGAGACTGCTGACAGCAAGCTATGCCCCACCAGCTTTCCTGCCTGTGCTCCACCAGCTGAACTTGTCTTTGCTTTTTTCTTTACATGTGTGCATGCATGCGTGTGTTCCAGTATGTGTGTGTTCTTTCCCACCTACACCCAGCTCCCCTGTCAGAGGATACTGTCCTTGAACTTGATCAAAACCCTCACAAGCTATGCCATGAGTTGAGTCGCTTACCTCTGCCTCTGGAGGAGTTTATCTCCCTCGACAAGGTTTTGTCTGGTTTTAGTGGCATGGGTGATGACCACTGGTGGCCATGCACGCAAAAGCATGTGACCCCGGCTTCTTGCATCCGTGTGGGCAGTCGTCAGAGCTGTCACACAGTCAGAACAAGTTAATTCAGCGTGTGGAGAGAGAGGTGCAGTCTGTAATAATATCAGGCCTCTGGAGAGGGTGCTGTCAGGCAGCATGTACTGGCGGCTGCCCCAGCTGCTATCTCCTGCCCACGAGGATGCAAGCTGACAGGCGGCAGGTTTATCTGCCTGGGGCAGGCTGGGGAGGATTCCTGTTAATTTTCTGTCTGTGCAACAGAGCTGGTAATATTGCTTGCTGTGGTGCTTGAGAAACCACTTTGTGCCCCTCACCTTGGACTATCGTTGGAAGCAACAAGATGAATTTTGCTGGGGTGTCCAGAAGATGGTAGCAGGTCAAGGCTCCCTTCTGTTGCAGCTCTTGGGCTGCTTCTCCTCTGAGCTTTCTTACTGTGCTCTTCTTGACTTACATGGTTTACTCTGCACCTGAAATACACTCTGTATATTTCTTTCCCCCTTTGACAGGAGGTTGTTGTCTGTGGTGGCTAGATACCTTCTGAAGTTACAGGGCTATTGACTAAGTTCACTCATGTTTTTGTGTATACACACACTATACATATGTACACACGTGGAGTTTCTTAAAGGATTTACAACTCTGGATGAGGCAGAGTAAGGCAGAATCTCTGCCTATAAAATGTATGTAATACTGTAATTAAAATTACACAATATTACTAATAATCGGGGTCAGTCAAATGAAATTTCTCTTCATGGATAGATAGACATGAGATGCTTTAGATCTGGCTGGTTAAGGATTCTGTGTCTTAACATCCAGGTATGATTAAACAGCAAGACTTGGTAGCACTTAATTTAACAACAATAATCAGCATGTGAAAATGGTGGTATAAACATAAAGAAGGAAGAAAAATCCCCATGTTTTTATTTACTCCTTTGCTTTTGACTAAAATACACTTAATCCAGGAATTCAGCAAGGAAAGTATGACTGCTGCAAAGAAAGTAGTAAAAATGCTACCAGCTTTTGCCCGATGTGTTAAATACAAAGTTGTGTTTTGTGTCAGGTAAATAAATGTAACCTGTATAATTATAATTGTGTGGGACCCTGCCATGGGACAGTTATAAAGATGAATTATAGTAAACAACCAGGGAAAGAAAGCCTGGAAGAAGGCCTTTGAACCAATCCTGTGTTCAAAATTTATTATAAATCTTAAGTTGTTTTGTAGTGAGAGTATTTGAATTATAACTTTAGGATGTTGCTTTTTGATAAAGCCTTAGGCTGTTTTGCACTGAGAACCTTTGAATTATAACTTTAGAATATTGCTTTGTCTTAAGGATTTTTAAACTGTAGCTTTAGAGTAAACAAAAGAGGAATGTGAACTTATCTCAAGCTCCTAACAAAATGGTGAGAACATCATGAAAAAGGAGGATATACATCCTAGGAGAAATAGATCACAAAAGAGTAAAGAGGAAGCTTGATCACACCATCTGGAAAAACACATTCTAAGATATATCCTAGGAGGAATGGATCACGATAGAGTAAAAGGAAACTGAATATACTTCCTAAGATATTTATCCTGGGAGGAATGGATAGCAATAGAGTATAGAATTGTGACGCAGAAATTGCAAATAGAAACTGAGGCTGAGTAAAGCCTATGGATTTCTCAATAAATAGCAGCAAGCCCAACAATCAGTGTGCAGTCGGGAGAGGAAAACTTGTCCAACTGTACCCAGCACTGTGTTTGCTCATACTTTACCATATTAATTAATAAATTGAATTACTGCTTGATATATTAGCTGAGTCAAGCTTCTCATTTCTGACAGGTAGGAGTGGGAAGTCTGCAGGAGATACTGTACATATGGACACATATAAATGGGCAGATCTATGGCTGTTAGATGGGATGTGAATTTGGGACAATTCTGATCCTTGCCTGCAGTTATACTGGCTTTACTTCTTGTGCCTTGCATAATCTAAATCAGAAAGGCTCTCTAATGAGATAAATACTGTCTAGTCTACATAGCCAAATAGTGTCTCTTTTGTCATAGGCTGTTCTGTAGGTGATTGACCAAACTCAGGAAAAATGTCACTTTTGTTTCCCTCTGTATTTTTGGCCTGGGTAAAGCTGTGGGAACGGAAAAGTGGGTACAAAATCCAAGAGGGAAATCACTCTAAAGTCCATTAGTCTTTCTGTCTGAGCGGTAAAATCAGAAAGAGGACAAAGAACTTCGTTTTAATCTCTTGACTATAGTAATTGAATAGGGATTAATTGGATTTGAGATCCATGTGTCTGAAGTTGATTCTAGAATTGTATATTTGGAATGAAGACAAAATCTAGCATTTTAGGAAAAGCAGTTTAAGAGTTGACTCATTACAGCTGAATTCTACTGTGGGTTCACAACAAAGGGAAGGAAATGTCTTTTCATACCATGTTAATTAAAACTGTGAACTCCTTGCTGTAAAGATGATGTTGAAATTAAAGTTAATATGAATGAGAAAAATGGGTAGGACACTGATAGCTAACGAGAATATTGAGAATTGGAACAACTAATGATAGTGCATACTCAGAAGAACTATTAATGTGAAAACTTCCCAGTTCTAATATTAGACAACTAAAGAATAGGACATACATTACTTTTAGTGCTGCTTAAGAGTCAGGAGCAGGACAACACATTATTTGGACTGCGTGTTCCGACCCAGCTGGACAACACATGCCTCAGATGGGTCAGGATTCTGCCTCTGGTTGGGAGTGCTGTGACTGGGCTGTGAGGTCTGGCTTGTTTCCTGAAAGCACACTCTTAAATTCTTGTCTTTCAGTTGGACACCAGGAGCTTGCCACTGACCTGATTTCCAGATCTTTTGATTCTTACCCTTGAATTCACATTTTATGGAAACCGTCCAGAATGAATCCAAGGCCTTTCCTTTCCAAGTGATCTTGGCGTTTTCATCACCCCATGTGTTTGTATATATATATAGGAAGGGTTTATCCTTAGAGGTCTCCAACACTGAATTTCAGTTGTCAACTAATTAGTCAAGCATGAGACTGTTCATTTCTTAAGCAGGGCACCAGCTGTCCAATATAGACAAACATCACTGAGGCTTACAGCACTGAAGCTCTTTTTTTCCCAGTAGCTAGGGACAAAGTATAATTCCAGATTTTTACAAGAGGAGAACATGGAGCAAGAATACTGGGTCTTGGTGCCATGAGGGAGACAAAGAGAAGCCTCAAACAGGCACTTGCCTCTGGAATAGCTAGTGTAAGAACAACTTTAAAATCATCATTATTTTAAATATGACTCTATACTACTAAAATTTTTTTTTAATTGTTAGGTTAAATTAAGTTTTTGTAATTTCTTACCATTGTCATAAGACCAAAAAATGTGCATTAACACATGAAATATCAATCTCATAGCAGGACAGCTGGAATGGACCCTAGCTGTGATTATTTATTAATATTTTTAATGAGGATCAGTTTAAAGGACTTCAGCTTCTTTTTGTGTGACACATTTTGAGATTTCATAATAATCTTGTGCTAGGTTATGCAGCACAGTGTATTCTTAACCATTTTGTGTATCTTTAGGATATCTTTAGAATATTGAAATAGAGAATATATTTTTACTATTTAAAAATAACATTTTGACAATGCCAATTTATTAAGAGATTTGAAATCTCTTGAAATAGCTTGTGTGCAGTGGCTTATGTAGTGAGACAAAAAATGCTATCTGCAACACACATGTAAGATGTACTGGGGCATCTTATGTTCATACTTAAATGATGCACATCATAAGATCCTTTGTGGCTGGTCTCTTGAGTGAAGGCTAGAAATTACAAATGAGCTCATTGCGTGCTGCTTTTCTTTTGAGTAAGGTGAGCTTGGAAGAATAGGCATATAATAAAGTACTGATTTGCTCTGATAGTGCTTGCTTTTTTTGGGTAAATTGTTACAGTTGTATTAAGTCATTTTTCCTTGAATTGCCAGTCCTTTCAACAAGGACTGGAGCAGAGATTGCTTGCATTTATGGTAGGAACTTCATTCTTACGGGTTTTTGCTCACTGACTGTAAAGTACTTCTCAGTTTTGTACCTGTCTGTACTGTGTCTTGTCTCTTAAAACGTGGTTCAGGTTTGCTTGGTGTAAAGTCAGTGCATTTATTTCTCACCTCTCCCAGTCTTTGAGGGCATATTCGCCCACAGCCAAGTTGAGCTGATCAGCTGTGGACAGATGGCAGGTCTGCCTCAACCTCCTGAACAGCTGCCTCTGCTGACAAAGATGCCCTGTGTCTCCTCAGCTGAAAGAACAGGAGAGGGCTTGAGAATCATTGAATATTTCATCTGACATGAAGGGAAGATGTGATTTTACAACTTACTTCTGGTGATTAAATCAAATAATTTCCCTTCACATGTGTTTTGTTCCTTGCTTGACTATTTCTTGTTTTGGAGAGGACTGGCAGTATAGGCTGTATTCTCTCCCTCTGGCTCTGGCACCCAAGCACCATCCCCTTCAACCACCTCCGGAGATATATGTATGGAACTTTAGGTTCAGATCTTTCTTTCTGAGAGGTGGGAGGTCATATAATTTTGACTAATTTGATGGTATATCCTGGCTGCTAGACGTTTAACCAAAGTTGGGTGAAAAGTCAGGGTAGTGTGTTTTATTATCTGGGTGGGGTTTTTCCCCCCTGTTTTGGTCCCTAGAGGTGCAGGAAGCATTGCAAAGGTGTGGTCAAGATCTGAATTAAAATGCTCTGACACTTGCTCACTACTGTCTTGTCAGTGTAGATAAAGTTTCAGCTCATCAAAACACCCCTGTAGGCGAGAACAAGACAGATTTTCTCTCCAGTCTGCTGCTGAAAAGGCTTTAACAGATTGGAAGCCAGTAAATTAACACTGGCTATTACCAAGTTGAGAGGTTTTGTTTCACACTTAGTTTTGTAGTCATGTGGTTTGGTCTTTGGATGAGAGGATGGTGGCATAATCTTCCACACGACTTGTTACTGGGCTACCCATAACCATGCACAGGATGAATCTACAGAGAGATAGAAAATTTTGTTTAGCAGTACTGTTCACTGCCATCGTTCTTGGTGCTGATTTTATGGATGTAGAAATTCACATTTTATCAGACCAGCCAGGTGTTAGATATGACCCTAGAGCAATCAGTCAGCTGGTGCCAATTGCCTATTTAAAAATAACTCTCCTCTTTAGCCCCATGCTGGACAGTTAAGGCTGCTCAGGATAAGAAATATGGCAGTGTCCTTCACAAAAATGTTTCCACTGTGATTCAGGGCCCCTTGAATATTTTGGTGTTTGGACCTCTGCAAGAGGAATAAATGTTACATCAAGTTACACTGAGTAAAAGTGCAATACATGGGGACAGTCATAGTATGTGTGTTGGTTTAGGTTACCACCCCTCTTCACCCTGTGTGCAGAAGGAAATGGCTCTACTCTTATGGAGAGAATAGAAGAAAAGAAATGAAAATTAGGATTGCTATTTCCTTCCCTTAGATATAATATATAACCATCTTCCTCTTACATGCTTGTAAGATCATATTGTATGAGATGTGTGGATGGTTCTGGTAACTAGGTGAGGAATTAGTTACAATGAGGAGAAAATTAAAAGTTTCCTTAGGAGGCACAGTCATGAAGTCCTGAAGAGGAGGTCTGTGACTCTCAAGTGCCAAAGCCTGAGCCCCTTCAGCAATTATATGCTGGAGTGATAGGAGTAAGGAAAAACAAGAGAAAGAGAAAGTAATGGCTGTCTGGAGAGAGTAACAGGAGAAGTGTTTAGTTTGAGCCAAGATGTTAGTCTTCCCCTCTAACATAACTCCCATTCAATCTCAAGAAAATAGGAGAGAGGAATTTTTCTTGTCCTATAATCTTTAGTGATACAATGATTTACATTGGACTGTGGTTGCTTTCTGAATAGCTAAAAGTTAGTCTTTGGGAAAAGCACTAATGCGAGAAACTCCAGGTAGAGTCAGGTACTTTTGCATACTACATATGCATACTTGAAAAGAACATAAAAGTTCTGTTTCCCTCAGTAGAGTAGGAGCTGCACAGCAAGAGCTTATGGCTCTTTACCACTTTCTCACCTTCCTAGCCATTGTTCAGTCCCAAAGCCTGATCTCTGTCAGTTTTTTCGGAGTCACATTGTTATTGCTACTGTGGCTGTTTTGATTTTCTTGCTCCCTGCTCCTCTGGTCTTCAGGAATCCTTTTTTATGGACACTCTAAACCTTAAACATAATATGCAGTGAACCACCTTCACCCATGGCATGAGCTGGAAGGAAAAAGTTCATTGAGTACAGATATTCATCAAAATCTCTTCCATTCTGTTCAACAATTCGTAAGACTTTAGTGGTCCAGATTAATTTCTCAGTTCTCTTTCAGGTGTTATACTGCGGCCCCAGTCTGCATACTTGTTCTGACTCTTCTGATTCACCCACTTCTGAAGGCCTGGAAGAGGTAAGGTGGCAGAAGTTCATGCAGTCCACAGAGAGCTTTGAGAAGTCAGGCTGGAAATTGCTGCAGAATGAGAAAGCTGCCACATCGATGAGATGAGGTTCTGGTAGCGTGAACACAAGGACCACAAGAAAAACAGAGGTCCCTTCCACACCAAACAAATTACCTCAAGAGATCACAGTGAGCGTGACCTTGAAATGAGGATATGACTCCATGAAAATTGTGCTGTAAAGAGTAATCATATACTGGCCAGTTTGTTGTAAGAAATAACACCAGAAAGGCCATAGAAGAATTTGTAAAATGATGTTCTGATGAGCCCTGTCTCTTATAAAAGATGCAAGTTTGAGGGAGTTGTTACAGTGGGTAAATTAAAGAAGATTTTCCAATATTGAACAAATATGTCATGTGCCCTTTTCTCCTAGAAGTTGGCTGATGAATCAGATTTTTGCTGGTATTTCTTTCCTCCTTATAAATGCATCAATCTGATTTCTTGCCTGTTATATAATAAATTTCTCTCTCTCATTCTCTTTTTCTTTTCTTCATGGATTAAAGAAATAAAAGATATTGGTCTGATTGTTTCTGTGAAAAGTACAATAAAGCTGCTTATATGTTTTTTCATTTTGCTGTATTTTCTGCCTTTGAATTGTTTTACTTTGCAAAAGAACAGATGAAGGAAGTGGAGGTTGAAAATTTGGTAGGAAATCCTCTTGGTGGTTTTGGGGTTTGTCAGAATTGCTCTTGCAATTTGTGCAGGATGTATTTGTTGTTACACTAGAGAAAAGGAAGAAAATGTCCACTTTTATGCTTTTCCTGTTTCATCCTAGGCAAGATCAGGGGTGGCATCTTTTACAATTTAAAACAGCTGTTTCTCTGTGCGTATTTATGGATTTATTGAGTAGTCAGCAAAGAGATCACTGTAGCACGAGCAGAGACCTAGTCATGTTACCTTCTTTGCTTGCATATCTTATCTATGATGCTGAAGGTAGAATAACAAAGAGGAAGAGTTTCTGCAGCTCTGAAAAGTCAGAGAAATTCCTTTATATGGAAGGATTTTCCAGAATCATATTGTCTGTTATTACACTAAGTTTATGTAAATACTGTATTGTAAAGCTGGGCCTGAGAGTTGCTGGTGACTAGCATTTCTGGGAAATTGTAAAAATGTTATACTGATGCAAAATTACATGTGTCGAGAAGTTGTGGTATCCATAAATTAAATCTTCCTTTACCTGTATTATGTTATTATGTAAATTTCATGTACTCTGCACCTGTAATGCATTTGGAACTTTTGTTAAACTTTTCTGGTATCTTTAAAAATAAGATAGAAAGAATGTAAGCTTCTTGAAATGTACAAACACACAGAGGTCAATTTTACTCTGGTCAAGGAGGTAAATTAATATGATGGGAAGATGTTGCATGAAACTTTTTCTTTCACCAAATTCTGCTTGGGTTCTCTACCTCGACACTTCAAGGCAATTTTAACTTACACTTCCCCTTATTTCTGTATTATTATATGGAGGTAATTGCTTGCACATATTAACACATAGTCAGGATTTTGAACTCACCTAATTTTCTAAAAAAAGCAATATAATGATGCACCTTTCAGTCCTTCAACCTTCAAGTCATCAAGTACTTAGCTCATTAGTAGTGTTATTCCCATCTGACTATAAGGAACGGTTACTGATGCATTAAAGTGGTAAGTTCTTTTCTTCAGAGAAACATGTGGAATCTAAATGACTTTCACTCGCATTTTTTTTTTTTTTTGTAGTCTTTGTTGCTCCTATTAGAGAGACATAGAAAAACTTTGTTTTATACATTTGATATACGTTAGCTTGGAGCAGAAAGTTCAAGAAGTCATATGAGGAAATTATGAGGGGTTTGTAAGCATTCCAGACCAGGGATACACAGATAAAAAGATCGGGTCACTTCAGCATTTATCTTCAAGATTATTTTCTTAAAAATATAATCACTGATTTAAAATATGCATGAAAATGGTGCCAAAGCTGAACACAATATTGCTGGTATCAAATTAGAAGCACCAAAGAAAAAGTATAATAATTTTCCCTCATCTTCTGGCCAAAGTCCAAAAGTAGTCTCTATGAGGTTTGTCTTTATTTTGTGGTGAGAGCATATTTTTGGCTCGTATTCAGCCTAGTCTCCACTGCAATTCCCTGGTACTACCCAAGAGATCAGATTTCAATGCTATTTAGGTGTTGTAAGTATATTTTGGACTACTGTTGCCACTAGGGTAAAATCACTAAAACTCCACTAGACTTAGATGAGGGAGGGTGCTCTTTTTTTGGCTATCCCTTTGTCAGAAACATTCTTGTTGTAGGTATTTGCTTTATTGCATTTGAGTTAATTTCATCATCTGCACTGTAGAAATACTAAGCATTTTAAGTGAAGGCTATATTTATAATCCCTTACAGAAACGATGACTCAGTAGTGTTTTAAAAAGTGAACATCACTGTAATGGAAGGCAACAATGACATTATGAAATCTTTCTTAAGCCATAGACAAGACACATTTGAGTTTATGGCAGGGCTACACATGCTGACCACTCGTTGCTTAAGTCTTCCAATTAAAAAATGGGTTTGTATTTATATATTTATATTCATGTGAATTGCAGCATCTGTGCTGAGATTTTTCCTTAGGAGGACTAGCCCTCATATTGTCTGGTTTTGCATTTTGTGAAACTATTTTAGAAAAATTTATTTGGGAACTCTTCTTTTATAGGATCTGAACTTTCAGCTTTTTCTGGTTGCTCATAGCCATCCCAGTCTACATTCAGGCAGAGGCACAAATAACTCATCTTTCCACTTCCTTTGATTAGTCTCAGTACCTTAAAGGGAATTACTAAACTGATAAGATTTGTCTCTGGACAACTCTTCTACTTTTTAGAGGTTTCCTGCTTCTGCAGAATCTCATGCTATATATCAAGTACTTGAAAATAGAGGATCATCTATGATGATGTAATATCCTATCTGGTTCCAGTCCCCATAATAACTTGACTGGCCAGTAAATTTAAACAAGGCCTCAATGAGCTCTGGGAAAAACCTGAAGATACTGATGGTTACCCCAGGATAAATCCTTAATACTGTATAAAGGAGTCATGGGACAGATAGGGGATTTTTTCCCCCTTCTTTTTTAATCCAGGGATCTCTTGTCTTGTGCAGCTTAAAAAAACCCCAAACACTAGCTTAAAAACTATATTAATAATTAAGACCTAGATCCTGAAAAAGATGAAAGGTGAAACCTGAAAAAGGTGAAACAAACCTGTCTTTCTCTCAATAGTTCACTATTTGAAGTATGTTTCTGGCTGGAAACAACAACAGCACAAAGACCTCACTAAGAATAGGAAGTTGCTGCAGAAATGAAACTCCCTTTCTGGCTAACAGGGCTATGTTTTCCTATGCAAATGCAGCAAAGCCCAGAAATTAGCAATGACTGCTAAATTAGCACACTTGAAGAGCTTGGCTGGTCCTAATAGGCAGTCAAATGGTCTTGTTACATTGTAATGTTGCCAAGCTAATTGAAGTGATTACTGTTGCTCATGAGCAGCCCTTTTGAAGTAGAAGTCTTTTAAATTATCCATAGACGTTAAATGTCAGACACTATTGTGTAATTATACTTTGTAAACGCTGAATGTCATAAGGCATCACAAGTAATTGAGGTTTACAGAGAAGAGCTTTATCTAAACCTAATTGGGCATCAACTCTTTGTCACTATTTCTAAAACTAATTGGGCATCAAATTTTTGTGCTGGGGACACTACAACACCTCATTGCAGCCCTCCCTCCATTGTTATCATGAGGGAAATATATATCACAGCAAATCTGACCTTCCAAACCCAGTACCTCTCTCAGTCCAATCTGTACAGCCTGTCAGTCCAAGAAATGGAAATTTTTACAGGGAGCTATACCTCTACATTTCACAGGTGCAGGACATCAGTAGCTGACAATGATCTCCCAGTTCATCTGTATCTGGTTTCAAATGTCACACTACCAAGCCACTATAGTAGTCAATAGAAGCTTTGAAATGTATGAAGAGCAGAACTCAGCTTAGTAATATATGTATTTATTTTAAATATTTTTCCATTTACATGTACTTTAATATAATTATTTCATATTATTTGTATTCCTAGGAGAAGTTATGATTTATAGCATAGAGATCTGTTTTACAGCTGAACCTTTGCCTTCTACTCCTATCATTTAACTTGGACACAGCTATTAAGCCTTCTGAGGATTTCTTCCAGACACATAGATAGATAGCTGCCTACAGAAGTTTTCTGCTAGGATCATTCATGTACTGTGATTGATTGCATAAGTACATCTGAATTTTATATCTGGCACCTTGTTATTCTTTTTAATTCCCCCACTCCACCCCTCCGACCTGCACCCTCAAATCTGAGAATGATGGTTATGCAATCTTTACTCTCAGTCCTTCCTGCATATCTCCAAAAGAATTCTACAGAATTTTTCAGACTTAAGACCTCTAACTTTATTCATACAGAGTAGTCTTATGCAAACTTTAGTGAGATCATCAAGTGCTTTGCCCCTGGATTCAATGCATTTGGTTTTCAAACCTATTAAAACAATCAGTTACAGTCAATGGTTCACTTGTCAGAAGATGCAGAAGTCTAAAATCTGCTTACTACTGCCACTTTTGCATAATTTTGTTTCACAGTCTGCTTTGCATGTTTTCATCAGATGCTAGTGGGTAGTGAGTGTTGAAAGCACTCATTACAGATAATGATCTTACATCTGCTTTTTATTAGTTAATTTTAATAGTGTGTTGTGACTGCGGAGGAAGTTCATGCACTTGTGGGATGAAACTTACTGTGTTAATGTGTATTTCAGAGTAAAGGTGTAGAAGCTTTTTGAGACAAAAAAAATTGATCTCAGAGTCTCAATCCACTTGCAAAGGAAGAGTTTTCACTGGTTGCTCTAAATAGTTTCACGTTTTGGCATGTAATTATATATTCAGAAACCTCTGAACTTTTGTCAGACAAAGGATAAAATAGAAAATGTTCACCCCCTTGGAAAAAAAATATAAAGGTATGTGTTCTATAACTTTTTTTTGCTTTGATGGATCAGATATATGAATTTCACTTCTGGACAAATCCACTGAATTAAATTGTCCCATAGAATGTAGCAAAAGTGGAAAATAATAAAAGGAAACACAGCGAAATCTATCAAGTACACATCCAGTTATATTTGGGATCTATCACTTTGATGTTTGATTTAGTCCTATCATCTATGTGTTTGATAGCCTCAGACTTCCTCTTTCTCGTATAAAATTATATACATGTCCTTTCCTGGGATGTGCTGAAGACTGTTGTCAAAAAGGTGTTTCATTCTCACTTGTCCGCAGCAGTCCTGACATGACTGCTAAAATATCAGAAAATGAAATTAAACCTGATAGCTGTGCTATCCCCAAAGGGCAGAGAACTTGATTTCACTCAAGGCAGAACACACTAATCCACAGCATTAGCAGCTTGCCAAGGCTGCCTAAGTCAGTGCTTGTCTTTGTCACGAGTGGGAAGAGAGAGATATACATGGAGAGATGGGTAGGACAAGTTTGATCAAAAGGAAATTGGTGCTAACCAAAGAGATTACCCTTAAACTACATTTTGCAAAGACCAAGAGTAAATTATAGAACAGAAGAAATAAGAAAAAAAGAAAAATAATTAAAAATATTATTCTTTCCATTTTGAGAATTTAACTTCCTTTCAAGATTTTAAGCAAAATTAATAGTTCTACAATTATGTACTTCTAGAAGTGATAAATGCTGAAAATATTGGAGATTTTATTAAACTTTTTAAACAAATTAAATTTTTTTATTGTGAGAAAAAAATACACACACAAAAAAAGATATTCTAGCAAAAATCTTATTACGGACACACAACTATTTCCCAAAATTAAGCTGATATCTCAAAAATAATAATTTTGAACAGATAGCCCTACACCCCCAAGAGCTGCAATTACAACAGGGTTGTCATATAATATATATCCAATATACCAAACACCTTCTGCTGTTAATCCGGAAAGGTCTGGCCCTTTTCAGAAATGCTCTATCTATGCAGGATAGATGTGGAGCACTGTGCTCTTTGCAAAGGATGCCATTGTTTGTAGCTACACGTGTTAATCTGTCAACAGAATTGAGACAGATGACTCAGACCATGACCTTGACAAATTTGCTTTGCTTTCTGATGTTTTGACAGTATCTTTTATGTTCTTGGATCAACTTTTTTTGTTTTAGCATTTTTTAAAGGAGTGCAGCCTGCCTGCACCACACTTCAGTCCAGTTTCTGTCCTCTGACTTATTCAGTCTCTTTATTTACAATAGAACTGGCAATATCTGTATTAAGTATTCAATACTAGATATTATATGGGTGACCTGCTCATCCTTTAATGTCATCTCAAGCAATTCTCTCCTAATTCCCATTGTGAAGGCTAGTCTATGTTCCTATTGCTCATAAAAATATTTTCAGACAGTAGAGTTAATAAAAGTATTATAGAAATATGAAAATTCCATTTATTCTTGAAATAAGGCATTTTACCTTCTGGTCCCCACCGATTGTTTCCCTGGTGTCTCTTGCTCTGTTTCCCACTGTGCCTCACTCACTATTTCTTAGGAATTCTCAGAGCAGGCCTCATACATGCTCTTATTCTCTTCACTAGCTTTTTAAGATGAAATTGAAAGAAACTTCTGAAGAAAGACATCCAGAAAATGAGGGTTAGATGAAGGAAAATTACAATGCAGCTAGCTCTTCTATAACAAAATAGGATCATGAAAGTGAAGAGCCATATTGGACCAGACTGAGGATGCTGTAGAAGCACTGTGCAAGCAAAAATATTTGTGTCAACCAGTACTGACCAAATAACTTCAGTACTTTCTGATTTCTTCCAGAAGTTCTTGTACCTAACACTGACTCCTATAAGAGCTACATATACTGCTTGGTCAGTGTGCGGTAGGGTGGTGGCCAAGAAGTGTTAGTGCTTGTAAACTGCTGTGCTTTTTCTTGCTGGTGGGTATAATGCTGTAGGTGTGGTAATGTATGAATATTTTCCGCTCACTGATGCGTAATTTCGCAGGGACAGCCTGCTGGAACTTATCTTCTTTTTTTTTTTTTTTTTTTTCTTTATAATTTTCTCTTTTATTTGCATTCAATTATTTGTTTTTATTTTATTTGCAATTTTATAATGGAATTTTTTTTTGATGAAATATTTCATAAATGAATTATGTTTAAATGTTTAAAAATGTTTGGTTTGTTCTTTCAGTAAACAATTTTATCAGCACAATAACACCATCCAGAGAATGTGTCTGGTGGACGGTACACACTTAAGCTCTGTTGTTATAAAGGTTCCCAGCTGTTCATAGGGCACACTACAAGTTCTCTGTGTCAGACTGACCTCTTCTGTAAGAGTTATCTAGGCTTCATGAGGTGCAGTCAAACACCGACCATGCATTGTTCCTTTGGAAACAACTTAACTTTACTGCCTGCAAAATGATGACTGGAAATCCCTTTTCTGTTTTTTTAACCCTTTTATCAGTGATACCTTTTTCTTGTCCTCTGACTTTTGCAAAGCACCCTTGACACATGCGAAGTGAAACAATACTGGCTCATCTTTTGGACTGCAGATGGTTTTATGAATTTGGATGCTTTGTCACAAGATACTTGGACCATTTTTGAGGCTCTTGGAATCAAAGGATGGTGTCATGCCCCAGCAGCAGATCTGGCTTAGCTTAGGCTTTGCAGTCAGCCATGTGAAAGATGCTCTTTTGATCTCACTGGAGATGTGATATTGCCCAGTGTGAGAATTGACTGATCTCCTGGAGAATTATGCTGGTTTGTGTACCTTACCAGCATCTGTTGCCTGAAGTAACATCCAGGTGGTTTTAGTTCACTAATAAATTGTGACATATTTCTAGGAATCATTGTCCTCTGAGTGAAGTGGTGGTGAATATTCAGAGGAAAATGGTGAAGCTTAAAACACCTTCCAAGTGGGAGAGAAGCTGACATTTAGATCCTGGACGTCTGATTCCTATGTTAGTTGATGTTTCCAAAAGCTGATTCCTCATTTCTTTGCAAGTTTTATAATTGCTATGTAAAAGATACTACATTCTGCCAAACTCTGCTCTGTAGGAATAGATTGCTTACATTTCACTGGTAAATATAAAGCTAAAGCTACACTAAAATTAGCAACAGCCTTTCTTGAACAGGTAAAACACAGCATGCTCAAGCACCCTTAACAAGTAAATATTTTGTTATTAGTATATTGTTAATTGATCCCTGCAGTTCTCACTTTATTGCTAATTTAAAAGAAAACAATGTGGGAATTACAGAAATTGATAGGAACCTGGGTATTTAGCTTGACTTAATACCATAAACAAAGACTGGAAGAGAACAGATGGTTTGCACCCATGGTTAACATCCAGCCCAGCTGGGATCAGTTTCTTGTTGAGATGAAAAAAAAATAAATTGAGGTACAAACAGGGTAAACCATTGCCATCTGGGTCAGTTCTTGTGGTAACTATAAAGCAGCCACTCCATACATCCTTGGTTTATCCTTCCTGTTTCCTCACTTATCAAATATTTATTGTCAACAACGGGCAGTTCTGTTTGCACACATTGCAATTGGATAATGAGATAGTTAAGTTTACTTCTGTTATTGATGGTGAGGGCTGATGGCATGAATAATTTCCTGGTTTTTTAAATGGGAATTGAATTATTGATGCTTCATTTAGGCAGTGATAATGGTATTATTAATGTATTGCCATGGCTGTAGCCTGGTAGCAGCCAAGAAGATACTTGCAGGTAATGGGCCAAGTCTACTGTGTACCTGGAGTACAAACTGGAAATCTGTTCCCACGAATACAGTGACTATGGATTTACTGCGTTACAAATACTACAGGATTTGTCCTGATAACTATGCAGTTGACATTGTAGCTAGTAGAAAAAAGACAACAATTCAACAGCCTGAACTAGCAACATTTTGATTATAAACTCAGTTGCCCATCATTAAAAAGACCATTTCAAAAATAAGAAGAGAGAAAACAATGGTTAATGAAGCAAGAAGTCTGTGTTGTATTGAAAGGGCCTTGAATATCTTCAGAGAGTTTATCTGAACTTTAGATTGACTAATTTAAAACTTCTATATTTTTGACTATCACTCTAGTAACAGGGTGATTTGAGTTTCTACAATTCAGGTTCTAGGATTTATCTTTTTTATTTTTTCCTTTTTTTTTTTTCCTTTTGTTTTTTTTCCTCTCCATCCAAAACAACTTCACATTTTAAAAATGTGAAGCTACACAGAAAAGAGTGGCATTTGCATGACATCTTTTGAAAGCGGGTGTGTTTGAGAGAGAAGTAGTGGCTGAGATTCCCTTCTAGCACTCTAACATATATATTAATGTCCCTTGCCAAATGTAAAAGGTTGAAGTGAAACCTTCTCTACTCCATTTGCATTTCTTCATTTGCTACTTGCTGTACTCTTCTCTGTCCTATTTCTCAGTTCTTCAGTAGACTCAAATTCCCTCCTGCTTTCCCTAATCCCAGTCATCCCATCAGTGAATGAAGCATAGCAGTGCCTTCCTGGTCCACAAACCTTTCCTGGCTGCAGTGTGAACTAGGTTCTTAAAGAAATGGCAAGATGGTAGGTTAGGAAGTTACAAGAACACACGTTTCCCTCCTCAGATCATACTTAATAAATTTCAGACATGTCATGCATTTCTTAAGTCTTCCTGCTTCCCCTCCATTTTTTGAAACATGGGATGATAGGTCGGAGACATTGCTTTAAGTTTTGTGCAGTGTTTCTTATGATCAAATACAGAATCATGTAAAAAGTAAAAAAAAAATAGAGTAAAGAAGATCTCAGGCCAATTATTTTTCTACAAAATACTTTATGTGACAACAGCAGCAGCCCCCAAAGGGCAGTATGTAACAACAGAGCCTAATTAGAATGATATCAGTATAATCATTAACTTGCATCTAACACCTATGAGAGTATCTCTGTTTAAACTAAAACATGACCTGCATGGTGGAGAGGCCTTGTAAACTGTTGATGAAATGAAAAATGTGACAGTAAAGGTCAGAGCTGTGCTCATTTGAATTTCAAGCAGGAAGCAGGCTCCTCAGCCAGCATATACAGGAAGAGTGGTGGCTCTTTCCATAGGCTCTCTTTGCCAACAATAGCTGTTGGAGAAATCCTCCAGGACTAATTACTGGGGCTGCAAAACAAGTACTGTTCTTTTGTCTCTTTTCCTGACTTGGTGAAATGCAAGGGTCCTAATTATATTGTGTCAAAGATGTGGTTTTGTTTTTCACTGTCATGTGAGCAAAGGTCACAAGCTAAGAAAACCAAGTGGCACCTTACATCTCTTTCTATCCACCTGCTGACAGCTTCCTTGATACCCATATTAATCACATCGCATCACATCACGTTACTGGAGAAAACAGGGGAGGGAGAGCTTTGCAAGTCTCTGGTGAAATTTAAGAAGACAAAATTTTAAAATGTTCTGTAAAAGGAAAACCCCAAAACAAAAAACATTAAAGCATTTTTAAGGAAAGCATTTAAAATAGGAGAGAAACATTATAATAAAAAAATGGCAGGGAGTTATGTATTAATTTTGAACCATTAAAAATAACTCTGTTAGCAGCATTTATCTTCTCAAAAAAAAAAAAAAAAAAAAAAGGAAAAAAAAACAACAAAAAAAAAAAACCAACCAGGAAAGCTAACAGATTTAATTATTTTCCTATTTCCTTTTGTGACTTTTAAAGTGCTCTATATACAAATATAGCTTTTAACATCTTTGGGGAATTGATGAAGCTATAACATTTAGTACATAAGCCTTGCTATACTGAATGTTACTTGTTTTTCTTCCCATCCTCCGAACTTCCTAAGTTTAATTTTGACTGGTCTTCTTTATTTCCCCCTTTCCTCTTAACAGTTATTTGGTTTTTTATTTTCTGTCCCTTCTTTACTTTTCAAAAATTTCCTTAACATACCTCTCCTTTATTTTTTGTTTCTCAATGCTCATTGTCTTTTTTGTTTTTTTCTTGAACTTTGGAAATAAAGTAGTGCTTGTGATGTGATGTGGCAGCGGCAACAGATATCCTTGATGACTTCACAGAAAAAAACAAATCAGTAACAGATTATGTACAACAAATTTCTTTCCTTTCCTTCATTATCCCAGTCTTTGCTGTCAGAGTAGCTCTGGCTTGTCTTGAAATGGCAGATGACAATTTGTGCACATATTAATTATTGATTTATTTGTGTCTCAGCCTTATATATATATATATATATATATATATATATATATATATGGAAACATTTCTGGCATCAGACATCTCCCAGCAGTGTCTAGCTGTTTGGTGGTTTCAGGAGCTCTAAGAGCAAAATGTGAACAAAAGGTAGGCCCTCACTGTAAAATATTGGGTCTAATCACCTGTTTTTTCCTTTCTGGAGAACTTCTTCCTTTGAACATTGCTGCAGAATTCTTAGTACTACATCGACATGAGGGGGAGATAGTATAATCTTTCTTGAAGTTGGTGAAAGTCTGCTGATTTTTGGTTTTAAGGGTCTTGTATTTCTACAGGACAAAGTAAACAAAAATCAAAATTAAGTTATGTGCAGCAACAATTCAAGATTTTTCCCATCCTCTGCTGCTCCACTGTGGTTGGCTGTGAAACCTTCAATGGCATGTTGTAGATTTGGGTGTAATATCCGTTTGTGACAGATCACTGGGGAGCATGACAATTTGTGAGGAAAAATTATACTGTATTTAAAAAGTATTATTTTTGTGCATTTCTCCTGCAGCTTTATTACAGCTATTCAGCTGCTACATGCCTTATTGCCTAGAGAACATTAGGTTAATGACATTTTGGTAATTTTACTCAAAGTATATTGTTTTCGCAAATAATTAATATTCTAAGCAACTGACAACTTTCCGCTTCTGTCATAAGTTTTCTCCTTCCAGTTGTGGTGAAGTATTTCATGGCCATGAAGAAGTGTGACTGAAGGGAATAATGAAGCAGGGGCTGTAACTTCATATTACCCTAATGTCGCAGTTTGATGCTGGCTAAGCATCAGGTATTACAAAAAACTATTCACTCATTTTCCTCTGCTAGTTGAGAAGAGGAGGGAAAAAAAGTCTGAAGGGTTCATGAGTTCTAATAAGGATTAGGAAAAAAGGGCAAAATAGGCACAAACTTAGAAGGAATAAAGCAAAATTTATTATTAACAGAATTAAAAGAGGGTAATGAGAAATAAACTTTTAGAACACTTTTTCTTCCCAGCCCCTCCCTATATCTCACCAATAGCACAGGGAGACAAAACATGGGGGTTTTAGTCAGTTTGTGACTTCTAATTTTATTCTGTTCATTTAGGGAAAGTAGGGTCTTTCTTTTGTTGTATTGTGGAGTTCTGCCGCCCCTGTGTCCCCCCCCCCCCCCCCCCCCCAGGAGAAGTGAGCTTCTCTGTGAACTTCTCCAATTTGGTTCACTTCTCATGAGAAGCAACCCCACCCAATCTCGTATAAACATGAGTCCTTCTCATGGGCAAAACAGGCTTCCTGAAACTGTTTCCCCAGTCTACATGAGTGCATGTACCTCCCTTTGGCATCTGCTCACTCTGTTGTGCGAGTTGACCTCTGCATCTCTCGTGGACCCAATGAGCTGCAGGGGGACAGCTTACTTAACTATTGTCATTTATCACAGTTTGCAGTAGATATTTTTGTCTGTGGTGCTCAGGGCACTTCTTTCTCTCTCTTTACTGACCTTGGTGCTGCCATTTTGGTTCTCCTCAGGTGTCTTCACCTTTTCCTTTTCTCTGACTTGGAAGAAAATTGTTGTCTATAGGTTTCTTTGTTCTCAAGTTGTATCACTTGAAAAGTTCTTACAAGGTTTCGCAGCACTGAAAGGTTGATCTTGTTTGGGCTCTGCAACGAAGAGTCACTCGCTATGTTTCCACTACTAGCCATGAGGCCTGCTGGCACCGTGTAGTCAGCGCTGGCCGCTGCGGCGCTGGCACCATTCAGCGCTCTCTCCGTGTGCGGCACCTGAACGCAGACACCACTACTGCCACCCCGGCCTTTCTGCCCGGCGGGCAGAGCTCGCTGCAGATGGTGTCGAGATGTCTGCAGCCTTTCTGCCCATGGCACGGCTGGTTACAAGCAGCCCAGCGGGCACAGTTCACCACTGGCCATGCTGAGATGGCCGTGGCTGCATGGCCACATCAGCCACATGGCCACTGTGATGGAAATGAGGAACTGCCTGCATTGTTGATTTCATTCTTAAGTATGTCATCACAGAGGGGTTACCGAATTCCCTAACTGGCTCAGCAGTGTGTCTGTACTCAGAGCCAGCTGGAGATTGGCTTTGCCAGGCACAGAGGAAGCTTCTCACAGAAAATAATTTCCGTGGCTGGCTTCTTCCCTTCCCCCCAAAACCCAAGCCGTGCAAAACCAATGCACCTATTAAATGGTGTCAAATTTTGGTACTGCCACGTGATTAAAATCTGACCTACTCTAACCTGTCATTGCCATAATCTGTTTTTGTTGAGAAACAGTGAATTCTGTGCTGTTGCATGTGGATGAACTCCAAATAATCTCTTTGTAATATATATATATAAAGCCTTCAGTTTTCTCCTTAAATCTCTACTCACTGAAAATTTTCCTGCAAGACATAGTCCTTATGCCTCATTAAGAAATAAGTATCTTTTAAAAAATGTTGTTTTATGTGCTAACATGATGTTTTTGTCAGCAGTATTCCTGAAACAATAACTTAGTTCGTATAAATACTGTCTTTGCTTTCTAGTTGTTTTAAGTTATCAAGACATTTACATGTTGGTTTTGATATCCTGATGATTGCTGTAAAGAATAAAATCCCAAAGACACAAGCTCTTAATTAAAATGTTAGGTTATTGTTAAATGTCGAATATTAAAGTTCTAGATTTGCCTTTTGTTGTTGTTGAATGTTAAGATCCCTTGTGAAGCTAAAGTATATACTGCTAATCCTGTATCTGTTACCCTGTATCCATGTCCCTTGTCACTCTGTATCCGTGTCCCTTTTCATCTGGAAACCACTCCCGCTGCTCCCAGAAGAACTTGGACACGAATTATATGCAAATGAAGTGCCTCTGGTGCAATTAAACAACGAACCAGCATAGAACCAGAGAATAAAAACTGTAACTCCATCCTGGCAGGATCACAGAAAATCATATACCAGCAACTGGAGGTTCCGTCCTGTCACCGTGACTTCGACAGCACTCAGTGTAAATGACAGCCCAAGACCACGAGCCAGCAGGGTCTTCCTGAAGACTGGCAGGGTGCGTGACCCCTCGAGCCCCCCACTTAAGAGCTGACCTAAACAAAGTTGTCAAAAAGGAGCAGGTCTCCTTGCCTGTTTCTCTCAATTGCCATTTGCAATTTATGGGTTTATATTAGTAATTTTAACTTTTCAGAACTTTTTAAAAAGGCAAAGTGTAAACTAAATAATTAAAAACATATGCCTAGCAAGAATGTCAGCGTTACATCCCTAATGTTCAGTGTGGCTGGAGTTTTGTGATTGAACACCTGGTTTTGAGTTTTTGCAAAAATATGGGAGTGTGTGGTAAAGTTAAAAAGAACTTTGCAGAGTGTCATACCTCTGTAAAGCCTTTTCTGCAGCTCTGGTATGAGTGGAAAGTGGCACTGTAATCTTGCTTTTTTTGCTCAGATCAAGGACAGATACATATTCTTTGACAGACCTGCTGGTTGACTATCATAACGAAGATTTCATTGTTACACAAATTTTGATGGTTTTGCTTCTTTATAGCAAGCAGAAATAGGGGATTTGATACAATATAATAATATACAATACAGGTTACATACAATATCTATGAAATCTATTACTTAATATAAAATCATGTCTTATAAAATTCTCCTGCAGAGTTTTGCACAAAGGTCATCAGATCTGACTCAGGTGCTGTTAAGAGCATTTCATTGTCTCTCTGCTTAGACCCATAATGCTGCGGCAATATTATTTTGTTCTGTATCAATGTTGCTTGTAAGGCCAGTTTTTGATGTGCCTCAGATGTCCTTCATGAAGTGTTGTTATAGGTAGGTGTGCGGGCCTAGGACTTTTTGCATCCCCTGCCATTAATAAGACTAAATTTCTCTTTTAATCCTGTCTAGATTCATTGAAAAATTGATGATTCAGAGTAGTGGGAAAGAATTAAAGAATACTGATTATTGGAGAAAATGGGATTAGATAAGCACGAAAATCATGAAAAATCAGAAGGAAACACAATTTAGGGAAATAGACAGTGAATAATGTCTGGTAGTCTCTTTTCCTAGATATACCTTTTGGTATCGTAGGAAGAGGCCTAACATGCTCTGCTTGTGACAAGGTGTCTGCTGAGTCATCAGGATGAATGCAGCCTGGTTCCTGGTGCAAGATGCTCATTGAACCCACTAGTGTCAAAGGATGAAGACAGTGTCTGCATGCAATACTGCAGAGATGGCAGTGGATGTTGAAGAAGTGAATCTTGGTGTTGGATGATAAACCTTTGACTTGCAGAAAACACTGCAAGCAGCAGTGATATCAAGCTCTGGCCTCCGTTTTCTATAATGCCTGCAAAAGAACAAGAAAGTTGTCAAAACTCAGTGTGCTTTAGTGTGAAGATCATTATTGTGACTTTAGGAAGGAGCATTCAGCACCGCCAGTGCTGAGACAGAAATCACATTTAGTAGCTTTGGGTACTGACAGTTTTTGGCCTATATTGCCACAAGGAAAGTGAGCTTTAAGATATTGTACTGGGGATAATTTTCAGTATTACAGAAGAGTATCAGTCCAATGAAGTGGAGTAAATTTCTGGAAGGAATGTACCACCTATAGTTTGTTAATAAAATGACAACTTGTAAAATATTGTAACCTCATTTCTTTTAATAGTACTTTATAAATCTTTAGCTTTTTTCTTTTAAAAATTTATTTGCATAAAAAATAGTACAGAAATAATGAAAGCAGTGCCTGTAATTAAACATATGAAAATACAGATGGAAGGAAGGATTCATCCTTTCTTTTCCTCATTGTCTTATGTTCCTCACTCCCATGGTATTAACAGATTCTTTCTGTAAAAGAAATTGATTCTTCACTCCCAGGCAGATCATTATATAAAGGGTTTTAAATCATTTGGTCTTCCCATTTCTGAAATATAGACTTCACTTTAATATTCTCTCCATTACCAGCTATAAAAAGCCCATAATTTGTGAAAAATGAGCTTTCTCTTCAATATGTTCTCTGATAAGTAGCATTTCTACTCATTCAC
The DNA here is from genome assembly GCA_032173965.1 of Sitta carolinensis. NCBI lineage: Eukaryota > Metazoa > Chordata > Aves > Passeriformes > Sittidae > Sitta > Sitta carolinensis. Next base: position 38,337,461 of record CM063313.1, read on the forward strand.
TTGTCCCACACCTGTTAACCTGCCAAACTGGTACTCAGTACATCATGAAGATGCTGTATTTATTTCTGTTGCATAGCCACATGAAGATTAAAAATCCTGTTAGAGGCTGGCCTCTAGTTAGTAATAAATTCCATTTTTTGATTAAGTTGACACTGATGTTTGATCATTCATTGAGGGGATGGATGCAGTGTCGTGTTGGTATGCCAGACTGCACCCACCTTTGTCTTTGTATGTTGCACAAAAAGGCAGGCAGGTAAGGGGCATGTAAAGAAAAGCATTCTCTCCTGCTGGCAGTGGTGGTAATTTGCCTGGTCTATTCCTGTAAAGACAACAGATGCAGGGCAGTTTGGGATAGAATACATTTTCTGCAGATGAACATGCAGACTTAGAAGAGAGAGCCCGATGGCAGTTCACAAATGAAGCTTCTGTGCATTTAAAACGATATGGCAACATTGGCAGTTAGTGCAAAAGAACATTTAAAGTCCCTTTAACATGTAATATTCTATTCTATTCTATGCTGTTCTGTTCTGCTCTGTTCGTTCCATTCCGTTCCATTCCATCCTCCTTAAGGAAAAATGTTACCTTTAAATATATCTATGGTTATATGAACATCTCTTCATGACTACCAACTTACTGTAGCATTCTGGACTCCTGTGTAGGTCAGATCCTTCTCTCTTAATTTAGTTCTAGTGCAGTTGTCATGTCCTAGTTCAAACTTATGCTCTCCAGATTTTTTGTTTTTAATCATCTTCTCAAAGTTTCTTGCAAAGTCAAACAGAATGCCTTTTTTCCAAGTTAATTATCCAATATGAAAAATTATTAAATCTATTTAACCTGCACTAATTTCGAAATTTTAACCTGCTCAGGTTGAAATGAGGTCAAAATGAGATGGAATGAATTCTATAAAGAACAGATAACCAAAAAATGTTGGAAAAAAGAAAATAGGTGTTAAGTGTTGTTCTTTAATCAGATGGAGGCACAGAATTATCTTACATGTAAACAACATTAGGAAAATGTAGATTCTTTAAGGTTATCAGTAAAGTGGATTTCATTTGATAAAGAAATGTCACGTACATTCACATGGGCAGATGTGCTGATTTTGCACATTTGATATTTGGTGAGGAGGGAAGAAGTCAGTCACAGAAGAGATGTTCTAAGAGAAGATGTTAAAACCTTCCTCTGTGTCTGACAAAAACCAATCAGTGATTAGTTTAGAGAAATAGCAATCTGTTAAACCACTGAGAAAGCTGAATGTGCCTCTATGAACACACGTTAAAAACTACAAACTCTAGGTCTCAGGGGTTGCTTTGGTCAGGATGATCCCAAGATATATAAAAAATCGCTGTCTCCCAACCCAGCTGCTGAAGAATGAGTCAAAAGTCTTCGGCTGATGCTCTCAAAGTTGCTTTATTGTTTCTTATATAAGATATTTTCTGTCTGGCCTGCGGAGGTTTTTTTCAGCAGGGCAGCCTGAGGCACACTCTCTGCCCCAGGGGCAGGCACTGGCTTTTATACTACAAATTATGTGTTAGTTATTTACAATTATGATCCAATGCCTTTCACCTATGTTAGACAGTTACATTCTACTCTAATCTAATTCCCAAGTGCCAACATCACCAAAAAGATAGGGTCTAGGAAGAAGAAGGAAGGAGGACAGGACAACACCCAAGTCCGTCCATCTTGCCCCCTAAACCCCCATGGTAAAATTCCCCAAAATTTCCCTTTTCACTCTACAACTACTACTATCATGCTAGCTAAAATTTTGTGACTTTTAGTTCTTCGTTCACAGGTGGTAATTAGTTTTATGGGTCAAACTCAAAGCTGCAGGAGTCCCTGGCTGCCTGCCAGGGTCTCTGAACCCCCTGCCAGGGCTTTGAAGCCCCTTGGCTGGAGCTGGGATCATCCAGGACTGTCAGAGAGACATCCTGGGTTCTGACATCTAGGAATCTCTCTCTGTAATTTCCAGCTTTGAAGAGGTAGCAGGGTGCTGCCCGGGCTGGCCCCACTCTGCTGCTGCTCACATGGTCTGGAGGGACCAGGCTGGGCCCTGGTGACTGCTGGGCAGAGGGGAGTGGAGGCCATCAGCCCCCAGTGTGCTGCAACTGAGCCCTATGCGGGCTGATGAGATACTAGCTGCTCTCTCCCCCTCCTGGTGTGGCCGCTCAAAAGAAAAAGCCTCCATTGTAAATAGCTCTGGCCACGAGCTACCAAGGGGCTGTCCTGGCACTGCAGGGTATCATGTGGCTGAGTCCATAGGTGACCCTCCAGCCCATGCAGAGAGTTCTGGTCAGACCCTTTGGGATCCTGGCACAGCCCCCCAGAACAGCCTGAAATCAATCACTGTGATTGGTCTGGCAGATCACGGGTGAGATATTGACTCTCTCAGTGTGCAGATGAGATCTGCAAACCTCAATCCTGTCTTGAGTGAGAGAAAAAGACTGAGTGAAGACATGCAGAGAAACCCATGAAAGCATCAAGGTCAGTCAAAGGGTCAGGTCCCAGATAGGAGAAGCATGAGGAGATGCCTTATTCTTAGGCTAAAATTCTCTTGTAAGCCATGGTGATGGACTATGATACACTGAATATCCAGATAAATCACAGAAAAAGCATGGGGAGATGGAGCGTTCAAATTGTAGACATGAGCAAAGGCATCCATTCTGAACAAGTAGATGTTGAAGTAGTTGTGATCCCATGAGAAGTTTGAACAGAGAGAGAGAAGAGTGATGAAGACCCTTTGCCCCCAGGGAAGAAGAAGAGAATCTCTCTTCCCAGAGATGAAGATGATCTCAGAAATGGATAAAGAGAATGTTTGCTTTTGAACAGCTCATCCTTAAAATAGTACCCCATAAGTTGACATGGCCCAGAAATGCAGCTGTGGGAAAAGCTGCCAAAGATGGGAGGGAACTTATGAATGAAAATTCCCAGGCAGCTGCTGTTTGTGGAAATTGAAGCCATGAGAGAATAGTTTTCCGCAGAGAAGTCTCCATGGCATAGCAAGAGAGACTCTTCTCCCTAAATGAACTGAAGAAAGACTATTCTAGAGGTGGAAAACTGGCTGAATTGTTTCTGTACCTTGTCAGAGGGAAAGTAAAGAGGGTGTGGGTGGGCAGGGAGAAGTGTTCTGAAGGTTTCATTCTAATTCTTATTATTCTTTCAGTCCTGTCAATAAAGTTTTCTTTATGCCCTTTAAAGTTTGAGCCTTCTTGGCTCTTCTCCTAATCCTATCTTGCAGCAGAAAATAGACCCAGTACCTAAATTTGGTGCGTTGCTGGGAAATCTCAACTTGTCAAACCAAAACCATGACATTGGTGTTTCTGCCTGGTTTTCAAACTGAAACCACCACAGTAGACAGTAGCTGTACACTGATCATTTTAGTATATTTAACATAAATGTGGAAACAGTAATTTTCATATGCTTGCAAAATATATACTTGCTTAATGGGAATAAATAGTACATGTGCAAGAGTGACGTTGGAAGCTGAAGGTGGCATCCATGAATAGGATACTGAAGGTGATATGCATCAAGAGCTGTACAGTACAAAACTGTTCTCTAGGTTTCTCTGTTCATTGTGCAAAGTGAAATGGAAAACAGTCAGGAGAGTGTGCTCATCAAAGAACTGATCTTCCTGATTAAAGTTATGAGAAAACTGGGATTGCCCTTTACCTGTGATCCAACACTGATTCCTGTATTATTTATATAATTTTCCTCTTTCCTCTTAATAGAATTTTTTATGCTCTGGCAGATTAGAATTGGAGGAGTTAAATCTCTCTCTCTTAAATTTACTCTGAAGATGCATTTCTGTACTATTAAACAGGAACATAGATAACATTGTTAGTTTTTTCTACAATATTATGACTTCGATCTAGGCTTTTAAGTGCATAAGATCATGGAATCATAGAATATTTTGTGTTGAAGGAATCTTTAAAGGTCATCTAATTCAAACACCTGCATTGAGCAAGGACATTTCCTGATAATTTTCAGACCTCACATGTTTTGGACTTTGGTATCTTAATTGCTCTAAAGTACATTTCTTTAGAATTTTATTTTTGTTTGATTGTAATACTTGTGTCTCTCTGCTCTGCTTTGCTGCTCTTTGTCTATGTTAGTACATTTTAAAGTTTGCATGTAAACAACTCTTCATCTATTTTTTAAAGACGTGCTGGATTTAGATTTCTTGTGAGCAACATGGAATTGTCTTGCAAAGCCTCTTTCTGTGTCTACATAAAACTATTTTTTGGCATATTTGCCAATGAAAATATTCCCAGTCATTTGTGTTTTCATCCAGGAACCTCCTTCAACAGAAAATCAGAACTGTCTGTAACTCTTCCATTCTCCAGTTATTAAGAAAGAAAAGAAAGACTGACTGTGAAAATAGGGTCCTATTTCAATCTTGCCAATGCAAGATCTGTGCTTCCCTGTGAATTTCCCGGGTCACTGGGTACCTGTTCTAGGTAGTTAAATTTACCAAAAATATTATGGAATATTTGTCCAGTGATAAACTGAGTCTGTTTGTAGGCAGGAAAGCTTTGGAAAACACATTAAAGATACATAGCAGCAATATCTATACAGATATGATAGGTCTGACATTAAGAAGACTACAAGATGTCTGGAGTTCCCTAGGCAAGTATTTCTCTTTCTGTCTCATAACTCTGTCTTGGGAGACTGTGAAGAAGGTCTGTATTTTTCTGAAATTCCTACTATTTAGAAGGAATAGCTAGGCAGCTATATGTTCGAAAAGTCTAGATATGTCCACTTTGCATATATTCACTGTGAACAAAAGTAAGGGCTTACTGTTCATGTAGGTACAGTTTCACATGGGTTAAATTTATGGTGGAAGCTTTAAATAGCAAATGTGTACATACTTCTGTCTGAAAACTCCTGGTCAGAAATAGGTAATCCACAAACACTTCCCATGATAATGAGTAGGTTTGGTTTCCTGCTTTTGCCCCACATACTTTTCCTACTTTTTTCAGTTTACTATCTTTTGATGGTACAAACTCTTTTTTCTTTTTTTTTTTTTTTTTTTAATTAATAGGCAGGTGGTTTTATCTCCATCTTACAGTTTCTGTCATGACCTTGGCATGCATTTAGAGGTATTTTAGGGAAAATCAGATGCCTATTTCACTCTAAAATTCTGCATCCATGTCTTTTGCTGATCAGCTCTCCTTTTGATCTTTCCATCTCACTCATCACTATACCTTTCCTTCAATACCTCTCATTTTCCTTCCTGCTTTTCTACTTCAGGAAGAAAAAGACACTTTTCAGAATCTTCACTTCTTGATTTGCCTGATCAGTCCTCCATTTCCACTTCCTTTCCTTAGGACTGCATCTTTAAAACCTATTGTTTCAAAGTGTTCTATGACTTAGTTTTTGTCAGCACCTAATGCTGTCTTACCCTGTGCTCACTTTCAATCTTAGCCTTTATCTCTTTGCTCCAGCAAAGACTAGCAGTAAGTCTTCCTATCACCTCTTTTCTCACCTGTCATTTCTCTTACGTGAGCTATTGCCTGCTAAATAAGATAGATAATTTGAATCAGGGAATGTTTCTCATCCTGTGATTTTGCAGATCACCATGTACATTTAAAAAAAACATAACTTAATAGACACTGACGGTCAATATTGTCTATATATTAAATGGAAAATAGCAATACTACTGCCAAGTTTCTGCTCCAAACTGCACTGGAAGGCTCTCACAAGCTTTAAATTTGGTGACCCTTCCTGTGGCATCTACCTCTAGCAGCTGAGCACATAGACTGCTCTCTGAACTTACCTCAGCATCTTAAGTACTGTTGGAAATGCCTTTCTCTTAGCACTTGCTGGAAAGGAGATACTGCATTAGATGATTAATGAAAAGATGAAACAAAAGAATCAGAAGAAAATCAGCATTCTCTAAAGTGCACATAATGGCAGAACTAATGTAAGAAACAACTATTTCCATATGGGAGATCATTTGTTTGGCAGTTGATCCATATTATCTATAGTACTACCTTGGATCTGATGAAGAAAAATTCCTGCATTTTTCAGAAGAAACAGGAAGGAAAATGGAGCTTGTCTAGTAGAAGATATCCCTGGCCATGGCAGGGGAAGTTGGGACTAGATGATCTTTGAGGTCCATTCCAATCCCTTAACGTTCTATGATTATTTGAATGTCACAATCCATGTCAAAATTTGCAAATAATGTGTAAAATTATTTTTATTACAGATACATATATTGCTTTCTGCATACTTTTTAACTGACTGGCAGTTAGAGCCATTAATATCTGGATACAATATGATCTCTGTTTTAAAACTGGCATGTAAGCCTTCCTAGAAATCTCTCCAGATCTAAATGTTCAACCTTATTTCTTGAATTTTTTGCATAAAAATGGATCTTGACCTTCGCCTATGGCAATTAGTTTTATCTTTTTGGTTTAAACATTTACTGGGTATACATACAAAACAACAACAATACCACTGTGAAAACATATGCTTAGCATGTCTTGGAGATATTTATTTTACATCCTTTCCCTTACTGTTTACAGTAACAATGTTTATTTTGTGCAACTAAATAACAGTAATTTTTTTAAAAAAAAAATTATTGTAAGACTGGAAAAATACAATGTTTGTTTATATATAATGTTTTATAATTTGAATATTATATTTATCCCAATATTTAAGTTCAACCTATTTAAACTCCAAAAATTTAATGAATGTTGTTTATTGTTGTTTGTAGGAACTCCACTGTTCTCCAACTCCACTGTTGCTTAGTGTGCAGATGAGGGGTATCTTGGAGAATCCACCTTTTCAGAGGTTCTTACCAGAAAGGGAGAGTGAGATTTACTTCTTTTGGGTTACTAATTGTTTTGCAACATCAGTGTCCTTAAAAGGGCTTCTGTTGACTGCATTGCTTGGAATATCTGCAAATTTCTATTAAGAGAGATGGCAAGGTTGAATACGCTTGACATACACCTAGAAAATACTGTGTATTTGGTAGAAATGGAGTTCAAACATTTTTTTAGCAAATGTAGTGGTGCCAGCTTCAGCAGAAATTAGTATCAAGATTTAAAAAAGAGAGAAAATTTCACATCCTGTCTCAAAACTGAAATTAGATTTCAAAACTGAAGCAGGACTATGCATCCCTCTTTATTTATAAATAAAATATTTTTGATTGCGAGTGCAGGTCTTTTACTCTAAATATTCTTCTTCCACATATTATTTCCTCCTTGCTGATAAGCTGCTGCAATAAATTTCAAGAGACAAGACGGCTTGTTTGCTTTTTAATTTAAGCATCTCTAAGAGACACCTCTTAAAGAAACAGCTGCACTGATTAATTTACCCAACATACCTCTGTGTTTGTAGCACACTTTTTTTGTTCCATCTGAATTTGCAAACCTTTCCTCTTTTGAATGAATACTAGAAAAGCAAAAGTTTGCTTTTGTTATTTTTAGCTGCATTGTTTTTTTGTACTACCAGTCAAAGATGAAATATGAGCACATTAAACATTACTGTTTCTTTTGTTTTACATGTGACCTGCTATTTTTTTCCCCTTTGTCTAATATATTAATTGATAACTGTGTGCTATGGTTGGACGCTGGCACAAGGCCAGTGCCCTCATGAAGATATACTGTTCCTGGTGCTTGCTGTGAGATGTGACCAAAAACAGAGCAAAACAGTTTCTAATTTAGAAACAAAAGGAAAGAAGAACTTTATTCACTTACAATACGTAAAAGAGACACACACAGAAGGGGATGAAAACTTTAAAAAATACTCCTCCTCCCCTCCCACCCAAATTCTCAACACAGTGAAACAAAACTAAAAATTCCCAGTTAAGTTGCCACTTTTCAGATAATTAATCTACAGTCTATTACCACCCTTCTGATAATCAGCACTCAGTTCATCAAGGAGAGATAGGAGTCCTTCTCACACCATATCGTGACCTCTTCTTCCATGTCCAGTGCTCTCACCACTGTGCATGGACCAGAACTGCTTCTAGGGTTTCTCTTTTTTAAAGATGCTTTGGACAGTTCTAAAAAACGACAGCCTCTCAAATCTTGGGACCAGTCCCCCCCAATTTCACCCCCTGGTTCCGAGGGGCCTTGAGAACAGAGATCTTCCTCTCATCTCTGTTCACACTACTCTTCCATTGTTCACTCTTGGCTCCAAGCCAATGCCTCTCCCCAGCTGCAATCTCTGTGTCACAGAAAAGAAATGAGTCCGTCAATGGCTATACAAGAAAAGTCCAGCCAAAGGCCACTCCATCTTCTCCTCCCACCTAGGATTCTTTTTAGCATCCTCTGACAATCTTCTACTTGCATGAACTTTCATCACTTTTGTTCAGTTCTCTATCTTCCTTCTTCAGATTCAGGAGGATTAGCATTTATAAAGTTTCCATCATCTACGAAAGGGTTAAAACCTTGGACTGTGCTTGCCCAGAACTCCCATGGCATCTTCTCATGCCACCCCCTCCTTACTCTTTCAGCCGAACTGCCCGGCTGCCGATATCAAATTTCAAGGTGGCACAGGCACAGTCTCTCTCTCTCTCTCTCTCTCTCTCTCTCTCCGGGGGGGGAAGGAGGCTGCCTGATGCCTCTCAAGGTTCTTGCACTCTCTCCACCCTTCCATCCTGCAGGATCTTCCTCTCCCCTCTCTGCCCAAGGCTCCGTTCTACCTCGCCCAGGCCGCATGGCTTCCCCTGCCCCGCCCAGCCCGCAGCTGGGCAGGGGAGGCCTGAACTCCCTCACGGACCGGAACCAAGAGAGAGTTCTCCTGGGAGCCCTCTGCTTTTAACCCGCTGTGTTCTCAGAGGCGGATCCTTGTCCTCAGTGGCCACACTAAGTGCCAATATTCAAACCTGAGCACTCATTGGTTTGACCACCGAATCCTAAAAAACTCACTTCCTTTTCAAACCACCACACTGTGCTAAATTTTACAGTCTGGGGTGGATTAGGAACAGTCACAAACAAAAGATGTGAACTCAGTCATTCTTGATTATTCTTGAGGCATTACGTGGGTACATGTTTTGCGGCAATTCTGTGTTTTGTAGATACAGTAGAGATTATCTGGAAATGAACTGCCTCTGGAGTCAGTTTGTGTTTATTTTGGTACTATAGAGGTTTTTAATTAGGACTATGCACAGTTCTCTCTTATTTTCTGAGCTTATTTTTTTGAACGCATCTTAGTAATTTGGCTTTAACAAGAAGCATGCTGTGCCAATATTTTTTGGTCAGCACTATTGAACCATTTCTTTCTTCTTCTAATCCTAGAAGTCATAGATAATGCAGATATTATATTTCTCATGATTCAAGATTGTTCTCAACATTACATCCGTGAACTTCATGTCATCTTTTTGACTGCTAGGCCAAAACTAACCAGATGTCAGAGACAGGAAATTATTCTTGGCATTAATTTTGTTTTTTCTTGAGTCAGTTCTCTTTTATACTTAGCCACCTTAAGCTGTTATTTTCTCTCATTTATTCATGCCCTTGTTCAAATGAAAATGATGAAAATTCATATAAAATAACATGTTTTTGCTTTTCTGAGTGTTACCTTTATAGTAGAGAGAGCCTGCTGTTCTCATGGTCTTTAGCTTCTCACTTGTTCTGTGTATTACAGGGTTTTTCCCTCTCAAACCAGTATAAATCACAAGGCTGGTGTTAGTAATGCCACAGTCGGGATAAATCTAACACCTTTAGCATTCTTTCTGAATTCTTGACCAGGCTTTTAGCTAATGATATGTCAGCATAAACTGCACAGAAATCAATAGTCACCTAGATCACCATGGACTGAACCCAAGGTATTATGTGATTTAAAACATGTTATTTTTTCTGCAAAAATGATTTTACGTGCTATTGATTTTAGAGTTATACTGCTGTTTGGGTCCCTCTTCTCTTTGTATTTCTTTTCTAGAGCATTATTCAAGGACATCATGAACACCCCAAATCTGGAGGGCAAGCTATAGCTTGTGATGTACTTGTGCCAGTAGCAGCATCTGCTATTTGCTATTTTCTTTGGACTCAGATTTGAGATGGCAGAAATTTGCATGGTGATCTCTTTGGATATTGGCTTCTTGAAAGTGCATCCCTTTAATTTTGAACATGTGGTTGTGCTCTGGCATGTGATGTTTTTCTTTAGAAATGTGGAACTCTCATTTGATCAAGGTTTAATTCTGATATGAACCCTGTTCAGTTCTCTCTGTATTTGAGTTTCACAACAGAGCTCTAGTGACTTCAGCAGAAGCATTACTAGCTTGAATAGTAAGGACATGCAAATATCTTCTTCCCTTCTTCCCTTCCTCCCTTCCTGCCTTCTTGCCTGCCTGTCTTCCTGCCTGCCTGCCTCCCTCTTTTTTCAGCGAGTAAACATTGCATCTGTCTGGTTGTGAAGACCTGTGCAGATGAAGTGGAATCAATGAACCAGTCCTGATTTACAACAGTCTTAAATGTACTCCAGACCTGAGGATAAGACAAAAATTCTGTGTTGCAGAGATCTGGAACCCACAAAACATCTAATCTTAACTGTGTAATGTAGCCTGTATTCAACCAGGTTATCGCAGTGCTCAGGCCAGCAATTTCTGTTCTCAGTTTGAGGACACATGAACTTCTCTGACACCTTCAAGAAACAGAACACACAATAAAGTGAATTAAATAAAGTAGAAAGATAAGAGGAGACAGAAGTTGTGTACAGAATATTAAGAACAAAGAACAGATCCTGTTATGGTTTACACCTCCTCACTGATTTTCAGAAACATTAGATGGTTATGCAGGGATGTAGGTTATGGAAAATTGCTTTGAACTGTTCAAAAGAAACAGCAAAAATTAATGTACACTTCTGCTTGCTAAACATAAACTTGCCAGTCTCATTGCTCTATCTTCTGCTGGGGTCACTAGGATAAATGGTTTAAATTCTCTGCATACTTCACTTTATTAATTGGACACTTTTTCACATCAGGATGCCTGTTTCTTTGCCTTCATTGTTTTCTTGTTTTCATGCTTCCTCATGCTGGATTACATTAAAGACTGGAATAGACTTATATAAAATCATACTGTAACAGTCAGTAAAAGAATGTCTATTGCCTGGGTATACCTGGGTATATTTTACAAAACCTACTGAGAAATAGGCAAAAATGGTTTAAGAATGAAAAAATAAGGCCAGTCATAAATATAAGTGGAGCATGCTCCTGCAGGCAGCTCCTTGGCCAAGGAAGTTTGAGTGAAAAAATAGTGAAGGCTTCCTGTGTCTGATTCATACCTTATGAGAAGTTTCTTTAATGATTTTTCTTTTGTGTTGCCAAAGCAATGTTCATTTCCCATTTATTTATGGTTTAATACTAATGCATCAGGATGAAAATTGAACAAAGAATAAGGCTAAATGAGAGGTATGTCCTGACATAAAAACTACGGGGTTGATGAGTGTCTCAGAAGACTGACTGAAAGGAAATATTTTTTTCAATAGATCTTGCAAATAACAACAGAATTGAACGGATCACATTTTTGTTTAATGGTACATTTAACTAATTTTGAATTACAGGGGAACTCTTTTGGAAGTGTTTCTCATAACAGCATTAATACCAAATAAATTAATTGAGATCAGTGTTACTGCAGTGAATAATTGCAAATAAATTAACATAATTATAGGGAAATACAAGTGTTAGCAATTTAATTTCTACATTTAATTCTTCATTGACAAGATCCTATTTATTTTCTCTTGCATTAAGGTCTCTCTGCTTGCTTCTCTTTATCTCAATGCTTAGGTAGAGTTTGCAATTCTGGTGGTTCACGTGTAAGGTGTATTGTATTTCCCAGGGGGGTTTTCTCGTTTGTATGTGCCTGTGCACATATCTTAGATTTCTAATGTTGTCCTCTGTCATGGTTTGACGCTGGCACAAGGCCAGTGCCCCCATGAAGATATACTGTCCCATGTGCTTGCTGTGAGATGTGACCAAAAACAGAGCAAAAAAGCTTCTAATTTAGGAACAAAAGGAAAGAAGAACTTTATTCACTTACAGTATGTAAAAAAGACACACACAGAAGGGGATGAAAACTTTAAAAAATACTCCTCCTCCCCTCCCACCAACCAAGTTCTCAACACAGTGAAACAAAACTAAAAAATTCCCCGTCAAATTACCACTTCTCAAATAATCAATCTTCAATCCATTATCATCCTTTTGATAATCAGTACTCAGTTCATCAAGGAGAGATAGGAGTCCTTCTCACACCATATCGTGACCTCTTCTTCCATGTCCAGTGCTCTCACCACTGTGCATGGACCAGAACTGTTTCTAGGGTTTCTCTTTTTTAAAGATGCTTTGGACAGTTCTAAAAAACAAAACCTCTCAAATCTTGGGACACCAGCCCCCCCAATTTCACCCCCTGGGCCAAGGGGCCTTGAGAACAGAGATCTTCCTCTCATCTCTGTTCACACTACTCTTCCATTGTCCACTCTTGGCTCCAAGCCAATGCCTCTCCCCAGCTGCAATCTCTGTGTCACAGAAAAGAAATGAGTCCGTCAATGGCTATACAAGAAAAGTCCAGCCAAAGGCCACTCCATCATCTCCTTCCACCTAGGATTCTTTTTAGCATCCTCTGACAATCTTCTACTTGCACGAACTTTCATCACTTTGTTCAGTTCTCTATCTTCCTTCTTCAGATTCAGGAGGATTAGCATTTATAAAGTTTCCATCATCTACGACAAGGGTTAAAACCTTGGACTGTGCCTGCCCAGAACTCCCATGGCATCTTCTCATGCCACCCTCTCCTTACTCTTTCAGCCGAGCTGCCCGGCTGCCGATATCAAATTTCAAGGTGGCACAGGCACAGTCTCCCTCTCTCTCTCTCTCTCTCTCTCTCTCTCCGGGGGTGGGGGGGAAGGGGGGCTGTCTGATGCCTCTCAAGGTTCTTGTACTCTCTCCACCCTTCCATCCTGCAGGATCTTCCTCTCCCCTCTCTGCCCAAGGCTCCGTTCTACCTCGCCCAGGCCGCATGGCTTCCCCTGCCCCGCCCAGCCCGCAGCTGGGCAGGGGAGGCCTGAACTCCCTCACGGACCGGAACCAAGAGAGAGTTCTCCTGGGAGCCCTCTGCTTTTAACCCCCTGTGTTCTCAGAGGCGGATCCTTGTCCTCAGTGGCCACACTAAGTGCCAATATTCAAACCTGAGCACTCATTGGTTTGACCACCGAATCCCAAAAAACTCACTTCCTTTTCAAACCACCACATTCCCCCTTGTGGAAATCCTAGAGGACTGACTATCAGTGATTTTGCTGAGTTTTACAGAGGAGAAAGAGACTGTAAAACTTGCCTGTATTTGAATTTGAGTACGTGAGTAATGGTTTCAGACCAGTAGTCTTTTCTATCTCCACTCATTTTTGCTGACATAAGTAACTTGTTCAAGGTCAGTGGAATTACTCAATGTAAAATTAGGGTAAATAAGAGAAGAAGCAGGTTTCCATGTGTGTTTCTTCTGGGAGAGCTCTTAGTATTTGATGGTTAAGTCAACAAGTTGAGGAATAATTTTCCTTATTTTGTAAATACAATTAAAAAACAAGCTAAATATGTTTTGACTTTTATAGTTATATTTCCTCCAATCTAATATGAAGGAAACAGACAAGGAGGATTGCTCTGCTGATGTGATTATACAATTCTTATTTGTAAATTTGAAGGGAGTATAGAGAAGAAGGAATTTGGAGTCTGATGGAGAATCCTTATTTGAGAAAGCAAGGAGAGGACTTTGACATATGTTACTTGAAAAGCCCTTATTAAAAGTAACAGGATTATTTAAGCTTTAGCTTCCTAAGTATGGATATTTAAACTTAGTGGAGATGCTAACCAGAGTTTTATTAATTTTACTTAGGGTTTGAGGAGGCTGCTGGGTTTAGAAAGAAATTTTGAGATTTCTCTGTGAATATCATGGGAAACATGAAAGAAACTTGCTTTTACAGTCTCTCCCATTAGACCTCATTTCAGGAACAAACTTTCTTAGTAGTTTCAGGATGTTAGTGCTTGGTTGACATCACTTAAATAAAAGGTCAATAGGGAAATTTCTGAAATTAGGAGCCAGTATAGTCCAGCAATGCAGTATAAAACGAACTGGGAATATTTTATTGTTTTGTCTTGATGATACCTGATGAGCCTGGCCTGTGGTGTCTGTGTATGTGCTACCATGTGTCAGAGGAGACATCTGCAGTCCTTCCCATGCAGCTTTGCAGGAATGGACTGGAGCACATGCCACCACAGCAGATACCACAAAGACCATGCTTTTTTGCTACACTACTGACAAATTTTATATATGTGCATTGCAGGAAGGCTCTCCTGGGTCCATTTCAATGAATAGTGAGGAATGTTCTTTAAACTTATAACATTCTGCTAAAATCCTGAAGAATACATAACACTTTCTAACTATTAAGCCCTATTGCAAGAGTCAGTTGTGGCTTTGAAGTATGGTTTGTGAGTTTGCAGGTGTTTAGCTCCACTGAAACCACTTTATCTCTTCCTGCATTTGTCACCAGTCTTGCTTTATCAGAAGGAAAACCCGGCCATAAGAGAGATCTGAAAAGCTTTTGATTGAAAAAAAAGAAAGTGCTGAGCAGCCTTTGTGAATTCTAGTCCCCATTTTTTAGCTATACAGGTAATTGGTTCCTGGCAGCTCATTACTGTTGTACTTCTTTGGCTTAGCTTTGTGTTAATTACCTAGATTTACTCATTTAGAGGCAACGTTGCATGTGGTTTGGCAAACACATGTTTTCCTATAGAGACTTTCATGTATGCTTTTCTGCCTGCACTGGAAGCTGCATTTAGTGTACTGTACTTCAAAATGTTATTGTTTGCTTTTAGTGAGATAAACAAATATTATGATAATGAAAAGTCCATGAGCAAATGGTGACAACAGCAGAGCACTAAACATAAGAATTAATTAGCAAGAACAGTCAGCTATCCCAGATGTCTAATGTAATTTGAAGAGAGAATTTGAAATATTTAAGGCATTCAAAACACCACTTAGGAGGGTGAAAAACACCCATACACTTTAACATCTAAATTACAAATGTGATCTTTCTCTGCACTACTGGCTTATAAATGAATGACATCAAGACTTACATGCCTACAGCTCATCATTTACAATAAAAAGACTATTCCTTTGCCAGTTTTCTGACCATATGTTTCTTCCCACTTCTGAATTTTTTGTCAGGATGGGCCAGGAGCCAATGGGTGTAAGAAGAATTGCTCTCACTGTCTGTAGTGCAAACCTGTGCATGTTGCACCAATTTCTAATATCTTTTTTTTTTGGAAAGTAGACCCAGAACTCATAAAGTGTCCTGCTGAAGCATGAGCATTTCCATTATATCTGTGTTTTCCCCTGTTTCTTTTACCACAACCTTTTCTTTGCTGCAACTCTGTAGGCCTCTATTCTTACTTCGCTGATGTTTCAAGGACACATTTATAAGCCTGTTAGAGTGAGGTCCTGCTGTGTCTACTGGGATCCAGATATCTCAAAAAATGATTTTTCTCTGATATGACCTGTGACATAATTTTATTTTGTTTAAGTAGCAAGTAAATTTGCTTAGAGGCTTCAGTTTTCCTTGGTTTTCCTTTATCCTTGCACATCAGTGTTTTAACTAGCAGACCTGTGCTGGTACAAAAAGTACTCTCTAAATATCATCTCAACTGCCAACCTTGGCAGGAGTCCCTTGGGTTTCCAGTGTTCCTGGTAGATATTGCCAGACTGTGGGTTAGCTACCTGCTCAGGAAAGGGGTCAAACTAGATTCCCTATTGCAAACTTTGCCATAACCATATGCAGTTAAATTACAGCAGACAAAGGTATCCTCAGATGTACTGGGATACAGGGAAGAGCTGCTGCATTTTTTCTTCTTTCATTGCTGTTAGGCCAAGGCTAGCTACAAACAACTTGCTCCTAAAGAAAAGCTGTTCAGAGGTGTTCTGCCCACCTCAAGTATGACCCTAGAAGTTGTTTTTTTTAATATTGCTTCTCTTAGTTAAGCAGATCACATCATGGCAGGAGTCTGGTTCTGAATCTAGATGAAGATTAATATGAGGTTTAACTTCACTGGAAATGAGAATTGTCCCTGTGTGCTGAATGAGATTTGTAAAATGAGGAAATGCTCACTAAAGCAGAGCATTGGCATATTTTCAAATTAAGATCACAGTGAAAATGAATTCAGTGCACTCTGGTTAATTAACTAACTAGAAAGGTATGAGAAATTCTATCTCCAGTGTCTAACACAGTCTGCCTTTTGATCTCAGTGCAATAAGAAGGAAGGAAGAACTATTGAATGTCTTAACAATGTTTTTATTATATACTCAGTGGAAGTTCCCCAGAGTTGCAAATATTTAGGGTAAGAATATGTTTTTGTATAGTCATTTTCCCATGATCACATTAACTCCATTTAGGAGGACTCTCTTTCTCTGTTCTTGCTCCATCTCTAAAATCACCATTTGAGTACCACTTCTTTTGCTTAACAGCCATCACCTGTGCTGAAAGGAAAAAGGTAGTGTAGCAGTGGCATGCTCTTCTTGATAGGATTTCTCCTAAGGAAATATCAAGTCCATTTCAAATTGACTCAGTTCTTTCCAATTTCTATTTAACATATTAATGGCTTTAAAGCTTTGTGGGTTTTAAATTTACTTTCTTACCCCCCCTTTTTTTTTTTTTTCCTTCCCAGATATTTTATCAGTGTTCCCCCTTCTCATAGCAATGAGCAATTTCTGCCCAGGGAAGCCTGGCTGTGTGCAATAATGGATGTAAATCCTTAATAAACAGCTGTCACCTTAATGGGACTGAACACAACTTCTGCAGGAGAGATGTCTTGTGTCTTAGCCAAAATCTGCTTTTACAAGCATCTGCTACACCCATGACATCAAAAGATGTCTTGTGCCTGCCCTGTAACGGTGTGGTGTTTAGGGATAAAATTCCATCTGGAAACGTAGAAGTTATGTGAGGGAGAAGCATGAAAATGGCAACATAGTTGCATAAGAAAGTGAATAGGCAGCTGGCTTGCGTGGTGAGAAAACAGCCAGAACGGCTTATATGTATTCATCTAGTGGCCACCTCACTTCCTTAACCCCATTTCTTTTCCCTGCAGGCAAGCAGGGTGTGACCGGATGAGTCCCTTGTCAATAACCTGAGACAAGGGAAAAAAGGCAGGGTCATTGGAAAGGAATGAAATGGGGCTGCAAAGCAAAGCAGGTCCTAGGAGAGAGACTATTGCCATGAATGTGGTAAGGGATAAATGAGAGGACTTGTTTTTTTGTTTTTTTGTTTTTTTTAAAGAAGAAAAAGGGCAGGTAAAAGAAAGACAGAGTAATGAACAGAAAAGTGGAAAGAATTCCGGACAGTTGTGAAGTAAAAATTATGGTTCTAAGTAGAAGCAATATAATGAGTGAAATAAACAGGGCAGGAGACTTTGCTTCCTTTTTAATACCTTTATTTAAGGATCAGCTCAGGTGGGGGCAGATGGGTCATGCTCACACTGCCACTGCTCCAGGGGTGAAGAAATGCAGCTTTGTTCACTGAAGGTATGCGGGCAGAGCCAGGCCTTCCATCCTTGCAGGAGTTCCCAGGAAGACACTTCTCAATCTGAGGTTGGGGGTCCTCCTTCCAGCCAATGTCTCTACTGTGTAAGGTGAAGAGCCATAAAGGTCCGGGACAACTATACCTCACTCCTGACCCATAGATGTGATTTAAATCCTTTTATTTTGTGGTGGCTCATAGTTCTAGGGGTCTTTTGGGTTAGTTTGTGTAAAGTTTTCTCTTTGCATACAAGTTCTGGTGGTGCCACCCTCCTCCTCATGGCCCCAGGTGCCATCCCCAAGGATGGAGCAGCAGAGAAGACACTTTGCAAATAACAACAGAATCATTAACAGGTACTTGAAACTTTAACTTAACGTAATTACAACTTTAATATTATTTTGTCTCACATGCTAACTTAATAATTTTTAACCAAGTTATTTTGGGGATTTATTCCCAACAATGAGGAATATAGAAAATGAAAGTGAGTACAAGAATGAAAAATTGTAGCCTTTTAGAAATTTTGAAATTACTTTAAGATAGAAAACGTCAAATATTACCAAGTGCAAGGTTATAGGTGCTAGTAGGAGCAACTTCAGGGGGTAGATACTTAATATGATGTTTATAAAAATCTACAATAGACTAAAAATCTATTAAAAACCATTGGAGTTGTTACTTCACAAGTAACAACTTGTAACAACAAGTTGCTACTTCACAAGTCCCATAACTGAATAAAAAGGCTTAAAGATATGAAATAAGTGAAGGTCCTACTGTAAAGCTTGCAGCCTAGAAAGAAAATACATCTCACAATTGTTATTCACAGGGACTTAATTATTTTTATATACATCTTTATATTTTTAGGACACTTGATTTTAAACAATTGTGTTGGCCATATAGAATAGTAGCAGAGTAAAAATAGCTTTCTGCTCTATAGGCAGCCTGTGGTGTGGCAAAAGGCAAACTTAATGTGAGCATCATCTGAGTCATTCATCTGTGCCCAAACAAGTTCTGGTGATCTACCAGAGACATGGAGCTGATGGCAGTGCCTGCCTTGTTTATGTGTCCAAACTTTTTTTTTTTTTTTTTTTTTTTTTTTTTTTTTTTTGTATGGGGTGGCAGCAGGGACAGGTAACAAAAGAACAGATTCAGGAATTTGGATTGGAGTTACCAATCCAAATTCCTGAATTAGTTACCTGGGTCATACATGTTCGGGTAGTGTTAGAAGTTCAGTAAGTGCTCTGAGCCTGTCCTCTCCTCAGCTTCCCTTGGTCCCTCTGTGGAGGTCTATGTTTTCTGAATTTCTCCTTGTCTAAAGTGTTATAATCCACTTGCTGATCAAAAGAGGCTACTGCTCATGTTATAAATGTAGATAAATCTTGAGAAAGTGTGCCTCAGGCCATTAAAGCTTTTTGTACTGCACTTAACGCAGAGGAGAGATGAGAGGAAGCCATGTCAGTGAGATGTAAGTATTGCTCCTATACCTCTCCATTTCCGGGCTGATCGAGGACTGTTAAAAAATGTTGCCAGGGAGTACTCTTCCTCGCAATTACTTGTAGCAGCACCTGTGAATTTCTTCAGTCCAGCAGACAGCCATTGAAAGGGTATAGACCCAGTGCTCGATTTCTAAATAGTTCAAACAATCTTTAATCCCCTGAGTTTACAGCAAATACTTGTTTCATTCCGCTTCACTTTGCTACCTCTTATTTGTAGGAATAACCTTCATTAACCTTTGTTCCTCATCACTTCTCTGCCCCACAGAAAATGGTGCCAAAAGTATTGATAAACTCCAGCGTTATCATCACCCTCATCTAGCAACAATAATGTCAAAGAGTCGAGTTGTGCAACTGCTTTACATTTATACACTTTTTATCTCCCATTCCTTCAAATATTTTATTACAGGAAACATTGCTGCTACTGAGGGGGCTCAGCTTTTCATTACTGAATATTCTTCATTTTGGATATGTGTTTGACTTACATAACTCAAGTCTCATCCTCTCTCACCTCTGTTTATGTGGAGGAAAAGTGTTATAAAAATGGTTGAGAGGAGAAAACAAGAGATATCTTTAAACTATCATCTACCAAAACGAAAATCTGTTAAAATTCGTATTTGTTAGTAGGTAATTCATCAGCAAGCTCTCTCTTAGAGTGATGGCTGTGGTGTCTGTTTTACTCAGAGAAGGTGGTGTGTGGGGTGCAGCCAGAAACAACCATAAGCCAAATGTGAGACTGAAAGAGGATCAAAGTGGTACAAATAGCTCACAGCACAGAGCATGTCCTCTGTACTGCCGAACCTCTTGCTTGGAAGAAAAATTATCCCTATTTGCCCTGATACAAACTTATACATGAGGAAAAAAACACTTTCGCAGATGTCCTATGGAATGTTTGATAATTTATTTAGCCTTTCTGTGTTACAGGTTACATTATATCAGAGGGCAGGATAACCATTCTTCTCTACCCTCTGTGGATGCTAAGTTATGAAATCACTACTGTTTGTAAAATGCAGGGAGATCCTTAATTGGAAGGATCAAACATTTCCTCAATTGGAAAAATAAAACCTCTTGAATAAGTAATTTTGTACTGGGTAAAATGGTCTTAATGGCCTTGGATTTATAGCAAGCTTTAATCTGCTCCCAGGTGGCCACTAATCCTGGAGAAACATTCTATTTTTTCAACAATTGATTGCTTTAGTAATGGATATTTCTAATGACAGTATAGAACAGATCACAATCTATATATAGGACAAAACAAACACATACTGGTCTACTTCAAGTGGTGATGTTATTGTCAGCATTCATAGTTTAAAAAACGTCTGCTTGCAGCCCATTTATTAACTTCTCTAACATCACAATGGAAAACACTTTGGATGAAAGCAAAGGAGAACTTTTAAAAGCTAACTGAATGCATGTTAAATCTGAGCAGGGGTGACAGACTTAGGGATGTTGTATGGTCCTGACCAAGTCACAGAGACAGCTTTACTCCAAGCTTGGGGTTTGTGCAAACAGGTTTGCGCCCTGTTTGCTTTATTCACAGGGCTCCAAATCCATGAAGATTCTGAAGTGTTTCTGTTGTTCATAACATGCCTGACTTATCTTTGAAAAGGAAATTTGTCAAAGAATGATAGAGCATATTGCTGGGTTTTGGCATTTTAGGGAGGAGATAAGGTGTAAATGATGTTGTCAGAAATGTGGTAGTAGTAATTGCCTACAATGAGATCAGGCTTATTATTCACAACAAGCCAGTCTTTTTAGTGACAGCTGCCATCAATACTCATTAAAAACATCAGACCTTTATACTGCTTCTAGAGAAAGGATTTAAAAAAATAAATGAGATAAATTTAATAGTCCCCAAACCTGCCACATACTTAAATGCATCCACTTGCATAAGCATGCTGAACATTCATTGAAAGCCTTTGACTCCTGATTTTTCTAATGATATACTGCTTTGCTGAGGTTTCTAAAATCAATTAAGTGCTACATTTGTAACTACTTTTATTGGAAAACACATCACTTTTATGAATGACTTCTGCAGAGCCTGTAACATTCCATAAGGATATCCAGTTTTCAGGCTAATCATAATGAGATTGCATAGGTTCAAATTATGTAATTTTTCAGCTTCCTTGAAAGTCAAGAATGCAACCCCTTGAATAGACTCAGATTATAAACACTATTTATATAACTTTATATCTTGAAAGTCTCTTTTGGTGCTCTGTTATTAAAATATTATGAAAAATGAAAGAACTCTGATTAAATATGCCAGCATGGACAAATTTACATTAATGAGAGATGATTAATTATGAGTTAATACCCTGTTCAGAAAAAACATTTTAGGTGGCATAATGAACAGGGTTCGATGGTAATTTGGCAAGAGTCCTCTGTTGTGAAAATCAAAAGCCACACACAAAATGCTATTATGCATTTTGCAGCTATGCTGATAACAATCATGATTCTGAACTCTCACTTAGCTGTCCTCTCCTTGTACCACAAGATGTCACTATGCAATCCAGGATGATTTCCGGGCTTTAAAATTTTTTAAAAAGATTTTTAAAGCTGAACTCAGAAATGGGTTTATTTCTTATTATGTGTTCTCAGGAAGAAAATAAAGCTCATAGGATAGCCTATATTGAATACTCATCATGCTTTTTAAATAAATTAAAGGGTATAGGATGGCCAGAATTTTGAGAACAATCTCCTTCATTTAAAAGACAGTGTAAAAATCCTGCCAGCAGTCCTTGTGAAACTGCTGAAGATCCATAAGAAATCCAGGAGCATGTTTATGGCAATTGTTCCTAAGTGCTATTTTTAAGGGTGTTATTCTGCTGTTCACTCTTCCTGCTCCTCTCTCCACCAGGCAGTGTGGCTTTGTCTCCTACTATCACGAATACACATCCAACTAAGTGGAAGTAAAGTGTGCAAGAGTATTAAGCTGTCAAAGAATTGCACCAGTTCTAAAAAATAGCAGCAATTTCCTGTACTCCATGCTACAATTAAGCAGTCATAATATGGCATCCTATAGGTGCCAGTCCCAGAAATAATCATTTGAAAAGAAAATTACTGCCAGTGGAGATCTTATTTTCTGTATTCCTGTTTTAGTAGAAAAATATGTATTTAAATCTTTCTTTCTTTGATGTGTTTCTTGGTAGGACTGTGATCTTTTACACTTCTGTCATATTTGGTCTGCATTTTTTAAACTTTTTTTTTTTTTTTTTTTTTTTTATTCATTCTGGGAGATAAGGACATGCTGTCTACACATATGCCTCTTTATGGCTGCAGCCAAAGTAAGTAAAGTGTTGTGACTTCAAGATAAGGCAAACACCACAGCCAGAAAATATTCTTTGGGAAAACCTTGTGCAGATGAACACTTCATCTTACCTCACCTTGGTGGTGGAATGAGAAAGTCACACCTAAAATATGTTTAAAGTGACTCTGCATTCAAAACATGTTTCTATCTTCCGACCTGAGGCTGACTAATGTGCATAGCACGAAAATTTAAGCCAGCCAAATGTATTTATTTCCAAGCTAAACATAAAATATAGAATCCTGAGAGCAAGCACCCCTCTATTCAGTTATACATATCTTTTGCTTAATTCAAATGTATAATGGAAAATTCTATGATAGGCTCTTTCTCTAATGCTGCACTCCAGCAATATCTCTACAGTAAAGGGAGCACAGAGATTGACACTGAGGTCTTTCTGATTAGATCAGGGAAGAGATAAGGCTCAGATGCTTCCTTTTAATTCTGTAATATTAAGTACACCCCCAAGTTTTGTTAGGACCATGATTGAATACTCTTTCTCTCTCTTACACCTTTATTTGTTTTACTGCTTTTATACTGTTTTCTTTTGACTTTCATGGGGTAAAATATTGCCCATGGAGCCTCTGAAATATTCTTGCTGGCATATTCTTGGCTTCATAGCCACAATATCCTGGACAGGCATGGGAAGGTTCCTTCCATCCCTTAGTCTAACTCATCCTTGCTTCTGGCCTGACCACACATTGCTGTCATGGTTGTACAATATGGCCTGTCCCAATGCATTGTTATTTCACTGTCCACATTTTCCTGAATGCCATGTGTTGAGACAAAATAGTTCTGTGGTGCAGCTGGGGCACAGACCGTTCTGTGTAGCAGTCAGTCAGTCAGCTACATCCAACTCCCCAGGCATGCTGCTGTATAAAATCATGGAATATCCAGAGCTGGAAAAAACCCACAAGGATTATCAAATCTAACTTCTGGCTTTACACATGACAGCCCCAAAATCACATCATGTGCCAGAGACAAGGGTGTGTGTGTAGGGGAGGACATCCTCAAGCAGTCCATGGCCTTGCAGAGGTGCCTCACGGTCTGAGGATGATGGCTACAGCTGCAGGCAACTGCCAGGTGGACTGTGTTGTGCCAGGGCAGAGGCAATGAGGGAGCTGGGATGGGAATGGTAACTCCAGCTGTGTTAGTTGGAGAGAAGGAAGTGTTGCTACCCAGGGTTTGAGGTACTTTTTTATCCTTGAGAAGAAGGCTATTGTGTAATCTGCCTGCAGTGTGTATGGTCACATTTTCAGCTGGTGGGATGTTAGTCACTAGGCATGGGAAGGGAAGAAGACACACAGATGGAATAAGGCAGCATCAATTTGTTTTTATTGACATTTTTGGCTGAAAAGGAGGGTATTGAAATATCCAGTCTCTCAATGTAACTATCTCAGTTGTGTCAGTTACCTCAGCATGTGACATTGACAGTAGTGTTTTAAATACTGTTTATTCCTTTTTAAGCCAATAGTATTTTTAATGCTACTTTAAGCATTGTGTTTCCCCCACTGCCTGGAATGACCTGCTGACAGCATTGCTTACTCTGTCCTTGGAGGAGGTGACATTGAAAGGCTAACTGACTTTTCCTGCAACACAGGGAGTCAAGGATGAGTGCCAGGACAGAATGCCCACCAGGGATGGAGAAGGAAAACTGGGGAGTATTGCCAGTCTCTAACCTGGGACTTAGGTTATATTTGGACCCACTACACATGCTTAGTTCTGGAAAAGCAATGTCTTATAATTGCACTTACACCTGCAGAACAGATATTTGAGGAAAGAACAAAGATCAGGAGACAGTTGTGGCAGTTCTGGAATGTGGTGAGGGCACAGAGGAGAGCTACAGACCCAAGAACAGAGTGGGAATATCTTTTTGGACTTCCAGAATAATATGTCGGGAAAAATGTCTTCTCCTTGTGGGAAGAGAAAGAAGCCTTGTACTCTTTCTGTAAGTCTTCTCTTTATGCAGGTTGTAATGGAAAGAAGGACACACATTTTACTTCAAATGAGAGATATTGGGAGTTTGTTTATAGTTCACTCATGGCTGCTGTCAGGCATCCCGGTAGAGCCCTTGCACCCACCAGACAGGGATGATCTCTGTGCATCACTCTGCTGGTGAGGCAGGAACTGATACTTTGCTAAAGCTGCTTTTCATGCTAGTGCCAAGGATAAATACTGTGAATAGTTCTGAGCTAATGAAAATTGCACTTGATGAATATTTGACAGGAAGAGAAGGTCCAGTTGAATGCACATCTCTGTTGATTTATCAATGGCTTACATGATGGCAACACCTAAGTACATAGATCCATGATTCCAGTGAATGTACATCAGAGTGCAAAACCAAGATTATTTCCTGCAGACAGCAAAGAAACTACTCTTGGTGGCTCCTGATGGCCTCTGAGATGGGAGAGATTTTTGTCTCCACACATAAGCACAGCAAGTGTGGGTCCCTTCCAGAACACATTTGAAAACATCCTGATAGCTTTTTAGAAGTTCTTAGGGTATGATAAACTGAAGGGCACGTGGCCTTACAGACTTCTGTGATAAAGACAGGTACAGGAAACTAAATTTCTGTTCAGTCTGAAAGAGTGGAATAGAGAAATGGCACAAATGGTCCAACAGGCAAAAGAAAAGATAAAAACAGACCAAGA
Source organism: Sitta carolinensis (assembly GCA_032173965.1). Classification (NCBI taxonomy): domain Eukaryota; kingdom Metazoa; phylum Chordata; class Aves; order Passeriformes; family Sittidae; genus Sitta; species Sitta carolinensis. Next base: position 38,362,396 of record CM063313.1, read on the forward strand.
GATTAAAATAGGAGTAAAATCAGAGAATAGAAGCTGGTATACTGCCTCTCTGGACCTGGAGGCTTTGCATCTAGAATTTAGGCATCTTCTGTCCAACTTTCTGTCAGGACAGCCACATAGTTCACTAGTAAGTGCTTGCAGTGCATGCCCAAACCAACCATTGCAGTGGTCAAGCCTCAGCTGTGGCAGACTTCAGCCATATGGATGTCCTCTTAGCGAATCTGAGGATGGCTGAGGTGTTTCTTTTTATGGAATGTAAGCTGTGATTCCTGAGATGGGGTGACTAGTTCTTGGAAGCAAGATACTGATATATAAACTGGTAAGTTTTCTGTAGAGCATCTTGGTTCTTCCCTTAAACCTTTTAAGTCACCATCTCTTTCTAATGTTGACAAAGAAAAAAATGGTGCTAAGCAGTGTCTTTTCACTAAGATATTAATTTTTATTTATATTTCTGAACTAAGGTTACTCCAGGCAGTGAAGAGGAGGGAAATATCTAGGTCTGTTAGGCCTGCAGTAAAGAAAAGGATGGTGAACATCAGACCTCTTTTGGAGTGGCCTTTGAGAGCCACCTAAGGGAGCAGCACAGCCAAAGTTAATAGGACCTGCATCTAGTGTATAGTGCTAATTATTATGAAAATTGGCATAATTGGGCCCATTCAGTAGTAGGAATATCACATGGAAGTTATTTTACTATGTGTATGACAAAATTGCAAACTACTGCTCTGAGAATGTTAGATAGAGAAAAAAGAAAGGTTTTAATATGGTGAAATTATACTAATGGGAAGTTCTCAACCTTGAAGAGGGTTATGATTTTTAATATGACCATTTAAAAGTATAATAGTGCTCTCAGCAAACCTTTCTATTCAGAATGAGCTACTTGCACCTGATTGACAAAGATGGTTTTTGGTATCAGACACAACACACAGTACACAAGGACATGTATTTTCTCAGTGGAGACCAACATATTGTTGCCTGCACTGCTGTTTTTTAACATCACAAACTAATGGCTTTTATGTTCTGAAAACAAAAAGTAGGGAGGAGAAAGAAAAGCTTTTGAAGAAAAAAATAATTTTTGAATAACCCCCATTAACTGTAGAGGTCATTGAGGCAAAATGAATGGGACTAGAAATCCACTAAAAGCTACAGTACAAGGTATATTGAGACTGACAAGCCTTTCACCAAGTAGTTACAAATGGGACTAATTGTTCTAACTTGTTAGCCATTGCCAGAGCCTCTGTTCCTTGAGTCAGCTGTGGAGGCTATGGCAGAAATCAATAAGGCACTGCACACAGTGAAATGTTAGACCATATGGATTGCCTGAAGGAATTGCTCTGTTCCCTCTGGTCTGGAAACTGAAAGCAGGCATCTGAATCTCCAGAAAAATTGAGAACATCAGGCAGGGGGTCTCTGGGCAATGGTGAGAATAAGAGGAGGGAATAGAAATCCAGCACAAGAGATTAAAGGCTGGACTTCCATGCTGTGCTGAAGCTTGTGGAGGATGTTCAAACATCATCTGCATTAAGAAGCTAATGACCTGAAGCTGGCACTTTATTTCAGAAGTAACAAAAAGCTTGACAGTACCATCACTGGTACGAACAATCTGATAGCAAATTACATATAAACAACAACTGCTGTGGAAAGGACACATCCCCTAAGTCAAAATTCTGAACTGTTGGAGAAATTCCTTCCCATTGGCACATTTTGAAAGGTTCCTGTTACACTGATCAGCTGCTTTCAGGTGGAGTACTATAAGGTTTCAATTAAATGAAGCATGTTTTTGTCACAATTTTAGACAAGCTACAGATTGTAAACAAGATATGAAAGAGAAATGTTGGTACTTGCACACCAACAGTCTTTGAAAGAGAGGTGCCATTGCTAGACCTGGTGGTCTCCTTGCCATTAGAGCTAGTTGTAGCCTCCATTTCTGTCCAGTGTTGCACAAGATCATGGCATGTGTGTTACACCTCAGACTAAGTTTTGAAAAAGCATCTCTTGTCTATTGTGGTGTCACCACTACTCTTTAGCTGCCTTTTAGCTTTTGTTCTCTCCCTTCCAGAAGTTTAATAATGCGGTGGTACATGGCAGCTGGCTGACCAACCCTCAGTGTTATTCTTTCAGACTGCTCACTGCCTCGTACCTCTCCTTTGTCTGTCGAAGCCAACTGAAAATTATTCACATAATTTGTTTCAGTTTTTTGTCTAATTATTGTAGGGGGAGGACCAGTTCCACAATATTCAATCTCTTGGCAGTCAAAGAATTTCACGGTTTAAGAAAAAAGTGAAAACGATAATGCTTTTCAGATTTAGCAAGTGTGTGGATGAACACATGCTATGCCAGACCCAGGCTCAAGGTTTAATAGGATTTATTATCTATTCTGAAGAAGGTTTGCATATGTCCTTCCAACACTTCCTTACTTCCTTCCTTCCGACACTTCCTTCCTTCTGACACTTCTTTCCTTCCTTCCTGCCTTCCCACTTGCCTTCCTTCTTTCCTGCTTTTCTCATTAGAAATACCTTCAATTCCCTGGAATAGTTCATTTTCTGAGGAGTACTTTTTTGCTTTTATCCCTGGAAGAATAAAAGTCATTAATTTTTTTAGTTTTTGGTCTCAGTCACACACATCGTATCACTTAATAAGGAAAGAAGGTATTGAATACAGTCTGAAGAATTAAAAAGAAAGCAGCCTTTGAATTAGCAAGGAATAAAGAAAGAATTTTCTCAATTCGCTAGTGATGGTTAATCCTGCTCTACGTCTTCAGTACAAGAACATACTTTTTAACACTGTGCTAAAAATCTGTGGTTTCTTTGCATTTAATTCACTGAAAGCAGAATATTTCTGACTCATTCTTTAGCAACAATCTTCTATATATTATATCCTGTAAACTCAGACCCTGATCTTATTTTTCTCATGTTTTGTTTTCACTTTGTAGAGAACTGCAAGGCAGGATAATGCAACACAGTGTCTAAAATTTCTCTTTTCAATAGCCATATAGGCATGTATTGCTTAACTTGGATTTATCTCAAGCCCTAGACTGCAGTCCAATCTGAGAATGCATGCAGACTGTAGACATCGGAAAATATGTCCTTGTGTAAACACAATATAGCTGAACCTGTTTGTCAGAATGCAAAGGTGTATGAAAGGACACTGCACTTGGTGCCCCAAAGGGAAGATATGATGTACTGTACAAGGCAGAGTATTAATCATAGCTGATATTTCTGGACAATAAAGTAGAGTAATCCTTGTGAACAATTTTTCTTCAAGGATAAAAAGGGAAAATAAGGAACAGGCAGTATTATATGGAACAACATAGCCTGACATAGGACAAAGCTAGAAGCACCTCAGTAATCTCATTTGGAAAACAGCTTAATAATTGTTACATGGTTTATTAGGACTAGGGTAATTTTTCATCCTATTGCATCATGGTTATTACTTTGTTTGCACCACAGACACCTGATCTCCTTGTAAAGCTAGCCAACCTGTAACAAGTGAAAATACTTGTCTGTTTAGACTTGCAAAGTTCACAAGGTTAGACCATTTCTCCCACAGAGGAAAAATGTTATAATTTCAAAACCCCCAGGAACTGGATGTGCAGGCAGTGATATTGTTACCCACTCCTACAAGACACTTCAGCTGTTAGATATCTGATATGTACCAGTATCATATGATGACACAGGAATTACATGATGGGAGACAGAAGGTTCAGTTTTAAAGAAATATTTCTTTTCAGATTGAATGTACTGAATCAACCTGGGTTGGCATAAATTTTAGGACAGCAACACTAGGAATGCAATAGACGAATTTACTCAAGTTCTGACTACACAGTGGCAGAAGCACTGGAAACATTTTCTGACTTTACACAGAAGAAAGTTCTTTTGATTATTAACTGTGCTTTGTAAGTATGGAACCTTTCTAAAAGCAGAAAACTGTATGTTAAAATGAAGAGAAACGAGATCCTTATATATCTGGGTTGGAAACATTAAAGACAAAGAAATACAAGAAATTAATTAAACTTCAGCTGCTCAAAAACCACTGAAATTTCTGCCTTCTGAATGCCAAAATCAATACTTTAACATTCCCCATGTAAAAGACTGCCATGTTCTTTAGACTCAAATTCCTGAACTTTAACTCATCTAGGACTAAAATTCACACAATGGGGGCCACAATTCACTATGGTCAAAGAGATGTTCCTGAGTTTCATCATTTTGATGCGAGACACCCAAGACAGCCTATAATAGTTCCAATCCATTATAGCTAATGCACAGTTTCAGGTTGTCTTAGTTTGGAAGACAGGTATTTGCTAAGGACAAACAGGATCCCCTCCTGCAATGGAGAATGCAAAAAAACTCTTCTTTCGGAATTGTTATAATTTTGGAATTAAGGGGCTCTCAGGCAAAGATGTGAGGATAGGGATAACAGTTCTTTACTTGTGTTTAGCAAGGCAAAACAGAACAACAATAACTATGAGATGAACAACAGACAGAACCAGGGAAACAGTCACAGTTTTCTCTGTTGCTGGCACCCTTCCCCTGTAGGCAGTTACTGTCACAGGCAGATGTGGTGCAGAGTCCCGGGATGCTGGAGATGGATCAGGAGCTCCCCGGCGGTGGCTGGAGCTGCAGCACGAGTCCTGGCAGAGCAGGGAGTGTGCGCTGAGGCGTGGAGAACACTCGGAGCAGGAGTGAAGGAACAGCGAGGGAACAGCAGGAACTGCAGCGGCTCCCGGCCAGGCAGACAGGGGCCAGGCTCAGGATTGCCGGGGCACACACGAGGAGACCGTGGCAGGAAAACCCCGAATTCCACCTCTAGTGGTGCCAGTGAAAAAAAAATCTCCCCCCACCCCCGAAGTCTGAAAACTACAACCTCCTGTTTTTTTCTCTTAACAAGCACACTTCCTTAAAAAGAAGTGAAGTCTACGTGTTCCTCCCCTCCCTCTACCCCAGGCCACTTCTTTTGTCTTTCTTAACTATCCGTAAGTGCCTAGAGATCAGTTCCTGTCAACTTATGGGAAAAAAAATTCTACAAGAGGACCCAACCCCCAACAAGGTTCAAGATAAAAAACATTGCTTTTTTTTCTTTGGGATGTTTCCTTGCTGAGTGAGTAAATACTAAGCATGACAGGAAACGGTTTGATCTGGAACACTGGGTAATAAGCTGTGACTTTGCAACCCTTCCTGGTTCTGTTGACCATCCAAGGAGGTCTGGCCAGTATTTGGCTTCCCCTGTTCCTCCTGCCTTCTCTTTTGTCATCATGCTCTTAGCGTTCTCCATCTTCATCCCCTCCCCTTCTCCCCTGTCACACACCATCTCTCCACAGAGGTTCCTGGCACAGCAGTAGAGTACACAGTACTGCCCAAATGGCACAAGAGGCTCCCAGAGGAAGGCAGAGGCATGTTGAACACACAGGCTGCCACTGCCCAGATTCCGGTTGCTCTTTGTGTGCCCCTGGATTTGACCAGCCTAAGGAGGAGACTGCCCAGATCCTTTGTGTGAGATGGTCTGTTCTCTGACATATCAACAGCCATCATCTTCCAGCTAGCCTAATCACTGACATCATTCCTCTCTTTGGTGATAAACAAACTGCACTTACGTTTAAAAACAGGTACATACAAAAAACACGGTATGTTTTCCTCAAGTGTTACCACCAATCTATGAAGAAGAAAGCAGCAACAGGCCACCTTCAATCTGCTTTCCTTTCCATGAGGTGGCACAGTCCAGGCTGAAGCTATAATAGATCACATGTCTGGAGTTTCAGATGGAACTTGAGCCCTTGAAAAGGTCACAGCCATTTACTTAGTGAAAGGCTTGTTGCAAATGGAGAGGGGAGTTTTAAACAAGTTTCTGTCTTTGCCCAGGCCTCTAGCATTAGACAGTACTTTTACTGAGGCAGCCAGAATCCCAAAACCCACTCTCATTGCAAGTTAATAACAGCCAATTAGGTCTATTACAAAACCAATTAATTATTTGATAGACACAAATTTAACAGACGTAGGACTTTAACAGATGACTCTACTACACAGGATAAACAAATAAATACTACTAGTGGATAAACAACAGAGTGCACTTCGTGTTCCTATATTACAAATAGCAAAGAAATAGTATGGATTAGGATTCAATGTATCTTACCATCCAATTTCTGATGGGGCGTATGTAGGACCCTTTCTCTCAATTCCCAGAAAAGTATCCATGGAGATGTGTCCCAGCTTTCTGGGGGAAGCCCTGCATATTTTCAGTGAGTGTGTAGGAGGCTTGCGTCTCTGTGTAGCTTTTATAGTGTAAAACAGTGTCTTTGGTCAATGATATTTAATTTTTGTCTCTCTTCACATCTGCTCTTCAGATCAAGATATTTATGCTTCGCTGGGGTTCTCAGCCCTCTTGGCACCAGAGATAACACCCTGTCAGTCATCTGTCCCAGCCTGGGCTACCTCTTCCATATGCAGCAGCTGAAGAGTTGATGTGGGAGGAGAGGATCCTGCCGCAGGGCTTCTTTCCAGTTGTCTCATTTTATGCCCCCAAATTTAGTGTCCTGCAGCTCCATATTCCAAGGGTAGATAAACTCAGGCTGCTGCCAATGTTGTTACTTACCCAACAAGTCAACAGCAAACTGCCAAGTGGCACCTTTCAAGCACTTCACAGATGTCATTTATTTTAAAATATTTGCTTGAGTTTAAATTTTTTATATAAAATACAAAATTAATGTGGTAAACAGTGAAAGTGAGAAATATTTTATGAACGCATTTACCAAAATAAAAAGAGCTCCTCATGTTGCTGCCTAATGATGGAGCACTTCAAGAATGCTCCTATAACACAATTCTTTGTTGTCTGATCCATAGCTTAGTGTAGTAGGATTTAAATTTTGGTGTCACCATGAAACACAGTGTGCAACATATGAAATGTTAATGTAATGCATAAATGTGCAATTAAAAAAACCAAGGTGATATAAACGAGGAAGTATATTGAATAGCTGAAATATTCCACAGTTTGCAAGTGCCATTAAGCATACAAAATTGGATTTTTATGTCATATTTTGACATAATTCCCTTCTTTTTCTTTTTCTTAATCTCTGAACTAAAGTTTCCAATCTGAACTGAGAGGAACCAGACCTCTCTTAAGCAAAATATTGCTTAATATTAATGTTGCTTAAACTTAATATTGCACTGAATAATAAAGAGAGTACTGACCTTTCTACAGATGTGTACCAGTCAAACTCCAATGCCGTCACTGAAGCTGCACCACTAAACATCAACTAAAGCTTAACTTGCGCAACAAGCACCAATTAGGGATACTCTATAAGGACAACAAGAACTATTAAATTTTTTAAATTTCCTTTCAATGTTTGAAAACTACGAGCTTATTTTGAGATTCAAGACTGTCTCTGCATCTTTTCCATGATACTATTTGCTCCTGGATTTGTATAACTAACATAAGCCCAGCATTGACTTACTTATGTTTCACCTTGTCTTGACTCAGAAGCTGTTGGGGGTTGGGTCTTTTTGTAGAATTTTTTTCCACGCCATGTCCCACACCCCCTGGCTAGCTGGGTCACATGCTGCAGCTCCAGTTACCACTGTGAAGTTTCTGATCCATCTCCAGCATCCCGGGACTCTGCACCACAGCTGCCTGTGACAGTAACTGCCCACAGGAGAAAGGTGCCAGCTGCAGAGAAAACTGTGGCTGTTTCCCTGGTTCTGTTGTTCATCTCATAGTTATTGTTGTTCTGTTTTGCCTTGCTAAACACAAGTAAAGAACTGTTATCCCTATCCTCACATCTTTGCCTGAGAGCCCCTTAATTCCAAAATTATAACAATTTGGAGAGAGGAGTTTTTGCATTCTCCATTCCAGGAGAGGATCCTGTTTGTCCTTAGCAGAGACCTGTCTGCCAAAATAAGACAGGTTTTGGCACCCAATGTGGGGCCTGAAGGCATCAAGAGAAAAAAAGCCAAACTAGTTCTTGGGTAATCTGATTTTTGTTTTTTCTTTGTGTGTACTGAATTTAAGAACTTGTTAGGTGGAACCATGTTGTCTAGTGTACCCTGGTTTGGGTGGCACGTGGTCACAGCTATATTTCTCCCCTTTAAAGCCTCTTATCTACACATGGTTCCCATAACTAAAGCTACTGTGGCTCTTATCCAGTTTATTTTGTGGGTTGATAAAGTGAGGAATTCATGGATTTTTAACTTCCTCTGGAAAGCGAGCTCATGGATTCAGAGCTTTCACACACTAACTGGATGTTTTTGGGATTATTTTAATAATGGCACCTACTGTGAGAAAATTACACCAGGGGAAATTTTCTCCCAACCCTTCAACCAGCTCCTTGGGTCTACCCCAGCAGTTTTGGAGGGTTCAAATTTTCTCTAAATACTAATCATGTCATCCAGTGGCTAGTGTTGTTGATATGCTTATTCTTTTTAGAATTCAGAAATAAGGGGAGGTTGACTTGGATAACCACCCTGACACCTACCCCAGAGAACAGAATTGCTGCCACAGAGCCTGACACTGCTCCAGAGACTAGGGATGCTGACACAGAGCCTGACACTGCTCCAGGGGCTAGGGATGCTGCCCCACTGCCTGACCCTGCCCCACAGCCAACCCCAGAAATTAACCTGCCAGATTGGGTGGGGGTTCTGATGAAGGAGATACATGAGATGGGCCAGGTGCTGAAGGAATACACCTCCCCCGCTGGTGGGAAACCTTCCCCTTGCCTGGAAGAAGGAGAGTCTGATGGTGCAGCAGTGGAACCCACAAATGTTACAACTGTCCAGGTTCCAGCTGAACTGCAAGGGCAGCCACAGCCAGCAGCAGTCGTCCCTGTGGAAACGAGGAAGTCTAAGATGAAATCAGATAAGGAAGGGGGCCCTTACAACCTGCAGGGGAGCCAGAGGTGGAGATTGTCACCGAGTCCCTGTCATATGAAAGTCTCCGTAACCTGAGAAAGGACATTTTGAGACGGGGGCATGAGGCTTATACAGCCTGGTTACTCTGAGTCTGGGACCTTATGGGTAAGGGTGTGCAACTGGATGGGGTGAGGCAAGGAATTTAGGACCCTTGACCAACACTCAGTTGTGGATCAGGTATTTTTAAGGGAGCCTGGGCCCCTTTCCCTCTGGGAGCGGCTTTTAATGAGTGTAAGAGAGAGGTTTATCCACAGAGACAGAATGCAGGACTACCAGCATAAAAATGTTCTGAAAGACCCTTGAGGAAGGGATCCAACAGCTGAGAGAAGTGGTGGTATTGGAGGTGCTCTTTGGGAGGGGTGGACAGCATGATAATGACCCTGACAAGGTCAGATGCACAGGGCAAATGCTGTGGAGTCTGGCAAATCTGGGGCCATCCCAATACACCACCTTCATTGCCACGATTAATGCCGATAACAACCGGGAGACAGTGGGTTCTGTCACCAACAGGCTTAGAAATTATGAGAGTATGGTCAATGGCCCCATGCATCCTCATGTCTCTGCTGTGGTTAAGGAACTCAAAGAGGAGTTTAAAGAGGAGATGAGGGAGATAAAGGAGGAAGTGAGGAAGATCAGTGCAGCACCAGTGCAAGTCACAGGCCCCAAACTCAAAGCCCAACATCCCCCAGCTAGAGGGAGAGGGTACACCCCATGGGCTGAACTGTGGTTCTTTTTGCATGACCATGGGGAAGACATGGGGCAGTGGCATGGGAAACCCACTTCTGTCCTGGAAGCACAGGTATGTCAAGGCAAGGAGAGAAACTCCAACCAAGAGTTCTACTAAAGTGAAGGTAGCAGCAACCTCCCATGACCAAGCTGCTGAGTATGACAGAAAGGGGATGATCTGTCAGACCCCTTTGAAGAAACGTCTAGTATGTATGCCCAGGAAGGAAATAATAACCAAGGTTAGAGGGGCCCTGCCTCTAGCCAGGAAGAAACATGGGAAAACCAGGTCATTTGGATGGTGTGGATCTGATGGCCTGGCACATCAGAACCACAAAGATATGAAACTTTGGTTGATACCGGTGTGCAGTGTACTCTAATGCCATCAGGACATGTAGGGGCAGAACCTATTTCCATTGCCGGGGTGACGAGGGATTGCAACGATTGACTCTGTTAGAAGCCGAGGTGAGCCTGACCGGGAAGGAGTGGCAAAAACATCCTATTGTGACTGGTCCAGAGGCCCCGTGTATCCTGGGCATAGACGTCCTCCGGAATGGCTATTACAAAGATCCAAAGAAACTCAGGTAGGCTTTTAGAATAGCTGCTGTAGAGACAGAGGGCATTAAGCAATTGAACTCCTTGCCTGGACTCGCAGAGAACCCATCAGCAGCAGTAGGACTCCTGAAGATAGAAAGGCAACAGGTACCAACTGCCACCTTGATAGTGCACAGCCAGCAGTACCAGATGAATTGAGATGCCATAATCCCCATCCATAAGATGATCCGTGAGCTGGAGAGCCAAGGGATGGTCAGAAAAACCCACTCACCTTTCAACAGCCCCATCTGGCCTGTGCACAAGTCTAACAGAGAATGGAGATTGACTGTGGACTATCATGGCCTGAATGAAGTGACTCCACCATTGAGTGCTGCTGTGCCAGACATGCTGGAGCTCCAGTACGAGCTAGAGTCCAAGGCAGCAAAGTGGTATGCCACTATTGATATCACCAATGCCTTTTTCTCCATTCCTCTGGCAGTAGAATGCAGGCCTCAGTTTGCTTTCACCTGGAAGGGGTGTGCAGTACACCTGAAACCAATTACAGTACAGTACAATTACAGAACCAATTACGAAACTATTACACCCACCCCGAAGGTGGAAATGCAGCCCCACCATCTGCCATGGATTGATCCAGACTGCACTGGAAAAGGGTGAGGCTCCAGAACATCTGCAGTACATTGATGACATCATCGTGTGAGGGAACACGGCAATGGAAGTATTTGAGAAATGAGAAATGATCATCCAGATTCTACTGAAAGCTGGCTTTGCCATCAAGAAGAGCAAAGTCAAGGGACCTGCCCAAAAGATGCAGTTCCTGGGAGTAAAGTGGTAAGACAGATGGCGTCAGATTCCCACTGACATCATCAACAAGATCACAGCAATGTCTCCACCAACCAGCAAGAAGGAAACACAAGCTTTCCTAGGTGCCCTAGGCTTTTGGAGAATGCACATTCCAGAGTACAGCCAGATTGTGAGGCCTCTCTACTTTGTCACCTGCAAGAAGAGCAATTTCCACTGGGGCCCTGAACAGCAGCAAGCCTTTACCCAGATCAAGCAGGAGATCGCTCATGCGGTAGCCCTTGGCCCAGTCAGGACAGGACCAGAGGTGAAGAATGTGCTGTACTCTGCAGCCGGGAGCCATGGTCTGTCCTGGAGCCTTTGGCAGAAGGTGCCTGGGGAGACTTGAGGCCGACCACTGGGATTCTGGAGCCGAAGTTACAGAGGGTCAGAAGCCAACAACACTCCCACAGAAAAGGAAATCTTGGCTGCCTATGAAGGAGTTCAAGATACCTCAGAGGTGATTGACACAGAAGCACAGCTCCTCCTGGCACCCCAACTACCAGTGCTGGGGTGGATGTTCAAAGGAAAGGTTCCCTCCACCCACCACGCCACGGATGCCACATGGAGCAAGTGGATTGCCCTCATCACACAGCTTGCCCATATTGGAAACCCAAAGCCCCCTGGGATTTTAGAGATAATTACAAATTGGCCTGAAGGTGAAAATTTTGGTCCCACTGATGAAGATGAGTAGGCATAAGTGACATGGGCTGAAAAAGCTCCACCATACAACCAACTGCCCCCAGAAGAAACAGGCTATGCCCTTTTCACTGACGCTTCCTGTCGCATCGTCGGGATGAACTGGAAGTGGAAAGCAGCTGTATGGAGCTCCACACAACAGGTTACACAAGCTACTGAAGGAGAAGGTGGATCAAGTCAGCTTGCCAAGCTCAAAGCCGTTCAACTGGCCCTGGACATCGCTGAGAGAGAGAAGTGGCTAAAGCTCTACCTCTACACTGACTCATGGATGCTAGCCAATGCTCTGTGGGGTTGGCTGGAATCGTGGAAAAAGGCTAACTGGCAACGTAGAGGAAAACCAATCTGGGCTGCTGATGAGTGGAAAGACATTGCTAGGCAGGTAGAGAAGCTGCCTGTGAAAGTCTGTCACGTGGATGTCCATGTCCCCAAGAGTAGAGCTAATGAAGAGGACCAGAACAACAAACAGGCAGATCGGGCTGCAAAAATAGAGGTGTCCAAGATCGAGCTAGATTGGGAACACAAGGGAGAATTGTTCCTAGCTTGATGGGCCTATGATGCCTCAGGCCATCAGGGCAGAGATGCCACCTATAAGTGGGCTCAAGACCGTGGGGTGGATCTAACCATGGACAGCATTTCCCAGGTTATCCGTAACTGTGAGACATTTGCTGCCATCAAGCAGGCCAAAAGGGTGAAGCCCCTCTGGTATGGGGCTTGGTGGTCTAAGTACAAGTCTGGGGAGGCCTGGCAGGTTGACTACATTGCACTGCCCCAGACACGCCAAGGCAAGCGCTACGTGCTCACTATGGTAGAAGCCACCACGGGATGGTTGGAGACCTACCCTGTGCCTCACGCCACTGACCAGAACACCATCCTAAGCCTTGAAAAGCAAGTCCTGTAGAGGCATGGTACCCCTGAGAGAATCAAGTCAGACAATGAGACTCATTTCAAGAACAGCCTCATCAACACCTGGGCTAGGGAACATGGCATTCAGTGGGTGTTCCATATTCCCTACCATGCAGCAGCAGCTGGGAAAGTTGAACAGTGCAATGGACTGCTTAAAACTACTTTGAAGGCTCTGGATGGGGGGACTTTCAAGAACTGGGTGATTAATTTAGCTAAGGCCACACAGTTAGTGAATACCTGAGGTTCCACTAATCGAGCAGGCCCTGCCCAATCTGAGTCCTTGAGAAAAACAGATGGAGAAAAGGCTCCAGTGGTACACATGAGAGGTATGCTAGGAAAAACTGTTTGGGTTAATTCTGCCTCCAGCAAAGACAACCCCATCCATGGAGTTGTCTTTGCTCAGGGACCAGACTGCACCTGGTGGGTAGTGCAAAGGGATGGAGAGACCTGATACATACCTCAGGGAGAGTTTGTTTTAGGGTAAACTCCTCGTGATACTGTGCCTGTATCTGTATCTGCATGTATATATGTATATAATTTAAAAGTTTAAATTTGATATAATATGTTGGTATGAAAAATATTTGGAGTGGATAATGTTGGGGGTTGGGTCTTCTTGTACAATCTTTTTCCCATAAGTTGCTAGAGAACTAATCACTGGGCACTTATGGATACTTAAGAAAGACAAAAGAAGTGGCTGAGGTGGAGGGAGAAGGTGAGCATCTGGACTTCACTTCTCTCTGGGGGAGTGCTTGGCTGGAGAAAGGAACAGCAGGCTGTGGTTTTCAGACTTCGGGGGAAGATTTTTTCTTTCACTGGCACCACTGGAGCGGAGTTCTGGGTTTCCTGCCACAGTCTCTTTGTGTGTGCCCCGGCAATCCTGACCCTGCCCCCGTCTGCCTCGCCAGGAGCCGCTGCAGTTCCTGCTCCCCACTCGCTGTTCCTTTGCTCCTGCTCCAAGTGTTCTCCACACCTCACCCTGCACCCTCTGCCCTGCTGGGATGCATGCTGCAGCTCCAGCCACCGCCGGGGAGCTCCTGATCCATCTCCAGCATCCCGGGACTCTGCACCACAGCTGCCTGTGATGGTAACTGCCTACAGAGGAAGGGTGCCAGCGACAGAGAAAACTGTGGCTGTTTCCCTGGTTCTGTCTGTTGTTCATCTCATAGTTATTGTTGTTCTGTTTTGCCTTGCTAAACACAAGTAAAGAACTGTTATCCCTATCCTCACATCTTTGCCTGAGAGCCCCTTAATTCCAAAATTATAACAATTTGGAGAGAGGAGTTTTTGCATTCTCCATTCCAGGAGGGGATCCTGTTTGTCCTTAGCAGATACCTGTCTTCCAAACTAAGACAGAATCTCAGCCTGACAATGTTCAAGAAGCATTTGGATGATGCTCTCAGGCACATGGTGTGACGCTTGGGGTTGTCCTGTGCAGGGCTAAGAGTTGAACTTGCTAATTTTTGTGGGTCCCTTCCAACTCAGCATGTTCTGTGATTCTGTGATTATATGATGCATGATAGTACATAAATGACAATATAATAGCTGTAGGTAGACAGAGGGAAATGTGGTGAAATCTCATCTTTGTTACTCTCACTGAGAGTCATCACAATGTCCCATAGGTGTAATGATCCAATTACTTAAGTTCTTATAAAGCCCCTGCCTGAATTAAGGCGCAAACAAGACCATATGCCAGTGACGATAGTATGGGTTTTATTTAAAAGTAAATATGGGGGGCGGGGGGGGGGGGGGCGAGAGAGAGAGAAATCTGAAATAAGGCAGGGGGACAGAAACAGAGTTACAGGAACAGAATATGGAAAATATCACCATTCCATGGATCCCAGTGACGTTACATGGGTCCTCTCCATCTGGTCTTCTTGGTGGTGAAAGTCCCCCCCAGAAGTATAAAATCTGATGGGTTAAAATATGCTCAGTCTAGATAGGAAATTTCAGGCATCTCCTCTGGTAGAGGGGGGAGTTTGCCACTGTCTCTTACAATAGACTCTGGGTTTGTTGCATCAGGTACAGCCCTGTGGTGAATAGCTTCAGGAATGACTCTGGAGGGCACTTCAGGGGCCTTTGATGGATTAAGGTACTCCCTCAGCTGCCTCTCATGTGAATGTCCTGTGTATGTGGCCTGTGTGGAAGAATCTCTGTTGTGTTTGGCTTTCTTGTGGATACATTCCTCTCCTTCAGCTTTGTTTTTTCCTAGTCTGAGATGATTCAAGAATGGGTTTCCCTTTATTTAATCTTAGCGGGTTAATTTACAGTCCAAAGTCCCAGTGAGGTATCTTCAGGGAGACTTCTTTGGTTATAGCTTCTCTATACATTCATTATTATATATATAAAATATTCTTTATTTTGTTGTAACGAACAAAACTTTATAGCAATGTTTGAGGCATGAACTATTTCAGATTCTGACAATAGGGAACCAGCTTATTTACTCAAAAAACGACTGAGCAATGAGATGCCATACATAGGCTGCTGTTGTGGTTTAACCAGAGCAAACAGCCGAGCACCACACAGCCACACTTCTCTTCCCTGTGTTGGGAAAAGATACAGAAGGATAAAAGTGCAAATACTCATGAGTTGGGATAAATACAAATTAATAACTTTCATCTTTCACAAGAAGAGTAGGGGAAAGAGAAGGAGAACAAAACAAAACCTAGAGAAACAAATGATGCAAGAGAAAGAAATTGCTCATGACCTGCTGATCCATGTCCACCCTGTCCCTGACAATCAGTAGTCCCCATCATCCTCCTCCACCCCTCAGCTTTCTCTGCTGAGCATGGCATCACAAGGTATATGGAATACCTCAGTTGGGGTCAGCTGTCCCAGCTCCATCACTTCCAAATAACGTGTGCACCCCCAGCCCACCTCCTGGCAGAATGAGGAGCAGAAGAGGCAGTCATGCTGTGTAAAGAGAGCAGAAGAGGCATTCATGCTCAGCAGTATGAAAATATTCCCAAGTTATCAACACTGTTTCCAGCACTGCTGGTGGTGAGGTTTCTTTCCTTTTGTTCCTTTTTACTTATAGAATTTCCCCCTGACCCTCACCCCCCCCATCCCCCACAAGTTGCTAGGAAACATTAACAACTGGGTAGTTAAGAAAACAAAAGAAGTGGCCAAGCTCAGGGGAGAAGGGCATCTGGCTTCACTTCTCTTATCTGAGAGTTTCTCTCGAGGGGCAGAGATACCTTGGGGAAGGGAATTTGTGGGGTGAGCCTGTGCTTGTGAGGGCAACCACTGAACCGGGACCTCACTAGCACCCACCTCGCTATATATGTATTTTGTATATATAACGTACAAAAAGAGAAATGCAAAACTAGGATACAAGATTCTTGGATAATTTCATGTCCTCTTTAATCTGAATATATTGTATAATTGTCCTTGATTTATCTGATCTAAACATCTGATTTGGGGCAAAAATTGTTATGTTATGTTTTATATCGAGAAGTAACATAAAATGATCTCTGGAGGAAAAAAAAAAGTTAACATTTTAAACTTGGGAATTTCTGTTATCTTGTATATTAGTTGTTGAGTGTTTAAGTATTCAACAGTGCGTAAGATATATAATTTGAAACAATAATCAATTTACATAGGCTGTTTTAATAGGCAGGTGGTTGCAATAATTCATTTCTCTTTGAAAGACAGAAAAATGTCATAGTTACCACAATTAAGAGAGCATAAAGACATGAAACCTTTTGATCTTCTATGTTGCCCATTCATTTGAAAAACATAAAAATAACGTAAAAAGTATTCTCTTTGTATCACAAATTTGTGATGTGTTCATATCCAAATTCTATTCCAGAGTGCTTAAATTATGACTTTGAGTAAATTAAACCTATTGTCTTATATGTAGATGTCTAGCTTATTTTTAATGAGACCTGGACCAGTACATTTGAAGGTAGAAATTAAGCCATAGGGTCACCATCTTTTTCACTTCTGCATATCAACATTAAATTGACCTTCTCACATACTCTAGTGCTTTGGAGTAAAAAACAAAATTACAATATTGCAGACAGATCTACTTCAAGGCTTCACGCAGCATACACTATGTAACTCCCACAAATACAAAACTCACAATTTTCAATTAAATTGGCTCTGTCTTATGTGAGGTACTATGAGCTAGGAACTTTGTATTCAGGCAGCAGTGGGTGGGCCAAAGGATGAGAAGAGGTGATCAGCACCCACAGAAATGGGCCTGCTGGGATTTTCCCTGAAAAACCAGTTTCTTACTGCCAGATGTGAAGCAAAAGGCTGCAACATCTGTGGCCACTAGCCCATTCAAACCAGCAATTTCCTGTCTTAACTTGAGCTTAGAGTCCATCTTATACCTGACCTAAATTTCTCCAGATCCAGATATTCCTCCCTCTGCTCTTGCATAGAAGCTCTTCCAGATCTTATTTCATTTCAAAATATTAAATCCATGGCAAACTGATAATATTTTCATTAGCTGTAATATTAGTAGCAGCAATAGTAGCTGTGTTAGAAGTATTAAATAGCTCAAGCTAGCACCTTCTAATTCCTGAGCCTTGGCAGTAAATATGGAACCAGAAAACTTCCCTGTTGGTCCTGTGAGAGTATTCACCTTTCAACAAGACAATATGTAGCCTTATCAGACTTCAGAGAACCCAGAGGGAAATGCTTATGCAACTTGGCTACTCCTCTAAAACTCGTTTTTGAAGCTCTTCCATTTCTTTTTCACAAAAACTCAATAGGTTTAGCTTTAAGATCCTGTGTTCTCTCCTGAGATGTCTTTGACAACTCTGTCCAGAAAGAGAATACTAAACTAAGTTCTCAGTTGGAGTTACAAATCTCAGAGGAAGTCATTGTACAAGATTACTTTTTGTGCTATTTTTACTGTGTAACTTTAACCTTGCAACATAAGTTACACAGATAGGATCGATTTCAGTAGAATTGTCTTGGATGTTTACGAGTGCATGCTTGATCCAGCAGTAGATTATGCAAGAGATGAGCAAAGCAAAATCTTGTTATTTTAAGAAGGAGACATTTTCTATCTTACAAAAGGTACATAAAGTCAGTTTGGGTTATAAACTGGTTTCTATAGTTTATAGAACATACTTTTTTTCAGTAGCATTCTGCTGCAGAACGAGCAATCTTGTTTTACCATGGGCAAGCTCTGCTTTATGTTGCAATGTTTTCTCCTAAGGTTCTAGCTCTTAGAAGGACAAAACAGTCTTCTTAAGAAATCCTAATATAAATATTTTTCAGTTCAAATAAATAGTATGTATAATGGAATGCTTATTTAATTATTTAATTATTTACAACAATTAATCACTTATGTAAAAAAAAGCTTGTTTAAATAAGCCATTTCCAAGTCACATCAGCTCTGGTCAGAGGAGTTTCTATTATGACACTGTTATACATAAACAGAAGAGAGTGTGAAGAAAAATTGCAAGATCTGTTTGAGAGTATGGACGACTTTTACTTCTTTTGGCTCCTCTTCACCTCTTTTACAAATCACCTTTTATACTGCTATTCCTTCATTGTATTCCCTCTTACCCTGCCACTTGATCTTTTCTAATTTTTTGGCCTGTTTTTCCTTGAGTTTTTTCCCTTTTTTTTTCTCTAATACAAGAAAAGAATGCTAAAAAACATTTACAAATATACTTCTATGGGTTTTTTTGCCAAGGATTTAACCAGAAATACTTTAGACTACAGGGACAGTCTCCATGACCATCTACCACTTTTTTCTCCTTTGTGTAGTCATTCCATTGCCCATCTTGAAGGTATGGATTCACAAAAAAAAGGCTACCTAGAAAAGCATCCTAGGTTATTTCACTCCTCCCCAGGCTATTTTCTCCTGAGGAAATTAAGTTTCCCTTTTCCTTTTTTCCCTTTTTTTTTTTTTTTTTTTTCAACAGAAAAGGTGTAATTGTGTACAAAATACCTCCAATTCCTCTTCCATAACTTTACCATAGCACAGCAAATCAGCATTTAAAAATGGTGCCATTAAATATTAGCAGTTGAGATATTTCTAACACAATGACTTTTTATTCAAAGCCACTGCTTTTTTAATGATTGGAAAATTCTTACCAAGAGACAGGCAGAATTCCACCAGAAATCTTCCCATTCTCCTATCAAATTATATTTATATGATGGCTTACAGATTGTGCCTTGACCTTCCATGTGACCTGCAGATTAACTATGCCACTGCTTTCTGAGGAGAAGCTGCAGGATTTTACAAGGAGTGAAATAATGGCTTGAAGAGATGTTTTTCTGCTAAATTTGTGGGATTAGTAAACTCCTTTTCATTGACAAATATTTACCAAAACCTAGAGAATCTCTAAATGCTTGCAGATAATGGATATGAATCAAGCCACTTATTCAAATGAACAGCCTCTTTGAAAAACATTTCTGGACAGCAGACAAATCCAGAGAGTGCCTCATGTGTCATTCATCAGGACACTTTCTAGTAGCATTTTAAATGACTCAAGCACCAAAGGGACCAATACCACATCCTTTGGTCGGCAGTTTCACAAATCATAAGACCTTGCCACAGGTAAGGCAGCCTAAAGTACTCCATCCAAGGTAATCTTTTACTCTATCATACCCTTCCAGATTCCTTGCAGTATTATGAAGAAGCTCTTCTCATATCCCACATAAGAAGGTGGAAATCTGATGGAAGGGGAGGTGCTGTCAGCTCCACACCATTTATAACATTTTGCTTGTAAGATGAGCTTTTATAATTGTTATGAACTGAAGCTAATCTATGAGATGCAAGGTGAAAGAATAATCTTGCTGAGACATTTTATTCAGCTTTAGAAAGGATGTTTATAAACCAATGAGGGAGAAATGGTACAGGACTTGGCATCTAGAGTCACAAATTGAAACACACGACAAACAGGCAGAGATATTTAGCCCAGCAGGAAGAAAGAATTAAGCAAAAGAAAAGAAAAAAGTCCTGAAGGGATGGATCTTTGAACTTGCTTTGGGCTTTCTAACCAGAAAATACTAGAGATACTTACAGATATGAAAATAGTAACAAAGTCAAGAATGACAGAGAGAAATGAGAGGAATCTGAAAGGCAACCAACTATCACTGCGTGTACTGGACATCTGCAGGAGATACGTGTGTAAATGGATTAGAGCCCTGGAACAGTTAGTGAGTTCTCTATCTCACTGTAATATACAGAATAGATAAATAAATAGTGGGAATATGTGATATATATTTAGATTGTGCATTAGACTTTAAAATCTCTGTCTAACTGAATGCATTAGCCTGTATTTTCTGTTTATGCCTCTGGGATGCCATGGAAACACAGCACTGAATTGTAATGGGACTCTCCTAGTAATAAATAAACAAAGTCTTTGTCTGTTCATGTTTCAATTTCTTTCTTTTTCTTTTTATTCATGTATTCTACAGTTTCAGAAGGAAAACAGACTCACCCCTACCCATTGTCTTTGGTTGCAAGGCATGTTTAAAATAAATGCACAATGCACCTTCTAGTGGCCGCTGTGGCTTCCTATAGAGCTGCTACTACCATCAGTAAGCAGTGAATACCTCCTATTTGTGTTGAACTTCCTTCTGAGGAAAAATGTTGCCTTTATAATTGAACCTGGAGTCAGGGTTGCTTTACTAAATTGCAGCCTAACCTAAAGAGCACTTAATATACTCCTTGAAACTGAAAGCTGTTCTTTTCCTTGCAACTCTAAGAGGCTACAGCCAGTCCCTTTTTCTATGATGGTAACAATGTTCATTGCCTTTAAACTGCTCCTCCAAATAAATGACACACTATCACTTCCCATGATCCAGAGCTTATTAAAGCAAACCAAAGCAATCATCCCCATCAGGCTAATGCACAGGAGCAAGGTGAAACTCTAAGCACCAAGTGATAGAAATACCAAGTATCACACAGCATCGGTTTGCCATCTGGCACCTGCTGTCCCTGCCTGAAATGAATAAAGTCATTGAGAGGGGATGTTGTGCAGTAACATGAGTAATAGAAAGGCTCATAATTATCTATGTGGAGAAGTGGGCAGATTTAATTAGACTACTTAAATGTGAAGAGTCAACTGAATCCAAAGGCACTAACCTCGTCCGTGGAGGGCAGCCATATGGTTGCTCTCAAGCTTTCGGGTCAGACAGAAATTCAGGAGGGACCTTCGATACTTATTTAGAAATGCAGAGCCATGAGCTTGATGCCACATCTGCCAGGCAGCTCTCGGGCAAGAACTACAGCATTACCAGGTATGTAGGTTTGGTGCAATGCATGCTAGATCTCCTGTTGCACCTTGTCTGAATGACAAGTTAACTTTTCTGCCAGCAGGTCAGCCCTGAGAAGAGGGAAGAAGGAAGAGAGAACAAGGGTAAAAAATGCCTTTAGGGTGACATTCAAGTGTATGCATCTCCAGCATAAGAGTAAAACTGAGATACTTTTTAGCAGCCTTGGGTCTCCAAAATGCACACAGGCTCATGAACTGAGGCAGACTCCTGTGTGGTACAACTGATTTTATTATGAATTTGAGTCATATCATGAAGCATTACTGTGCAGGGAACCAGATGGTGAAGAATTAGTCTTGGAAATTATGGGTGCAACATGTGAGCATGAAAAAACCCTTTTTTCTTACCCTTCTCCCAACCTGAGTGTATGTACATAAAGCAAAATACACAGATTGCTTTCTCTTCCTGTTTTTTCCTTATCTGCTTCCAGAAATATTGATTGGTTCTTCATTTATATTCTGATTTTCTAATCTGACCATCAGGCTAAGATAATAAATATTTAATCTTAAGAAGTAATAATATACTTAATGATTTTCTGGTAATCCCTGGAGAATAAAACAAGAGTTTTCTGAACCCACACAGTAGTACAAAAGGGAACAAGCAGACCATCACACTATGTATTGCAGAGAGAGATATCAACAAAGAATATAGTCATGATAATCAGATGAGGAAAGTAAGTAAATAGGTAGACTTAGTTTGGTTTGTTTCTCTAGGATTTGCAAAATCTGTAAGGCTTTGACTGCATTTCTCTTTTGGACATGATTTTATACCAGAAGGCAGTAGACTGTGAGGAATCTACCATGCAGGGAATGACCATTGTCATCAGCTGCCTTCCTCCTCCTGGGTCACGTATGGCTACAGCAGAGTCTCCTTCTCTGCTTCTGGCCAGCAAACACAAGTAATAGATGCTCCCGCAGGAAATAACTTGCTATTTGTGGGATGGCAACAGTACAACAACCATGGACCAAGAGTGATGTTGGATGCGAGAGAATTTTGGACTTCGCATTTGCCTCAAGTCAAACAAATACAGGTAGGGGGGCTCAGTGAGCAGCACAGCATGAACCACTCTCAGCCCAGAAAGCTGTGAATTCCAGTTTGTCACTAGCATACAACCCAGCTACTCAGGGTTTCCCATACCTTCAGTCATCTGGGAGAACCATAAAAAAACATGGCATAAATATAACTGATTAGTACTAAATTTTAAGCTGTAACTGGTTGAAATATAACTTGGTTATAGTCACCTCCTCTTATTTTGTCACTCTGGTTAGATACAGTGTTTTAAGTGGTTACATGTCCCAGTGGCAGGGTCAAGAGGTCCTGCTGTCCATGGCACCTACTTTCACATAGGGAGATTTGGCGAAAATTGCCAGTATGAAGAAATGTTCAGAAATCTCTCAAGTTCATGTCAGTGTCTGCTTCTTTCAGTATCTGAGCAGCATTAGATTTCATGAAATTTTACATGACACAGAAGTCAGTCTTTTGCTCTTGCAATGCTCTTGCATCCTTCAACTGTGTAGTTCATCACACTTTGTATAAGCAGAGAACAACAGCACAGAGCATCGAAAATTATTACAGAAGGTTCCAGGCATTTGAGGCTGGAGCCATCTGTAAATGCGCAAAAAGCAAGACTTAATCTCATTAGATTAGCTACTATAACCAGGTAGCTAGTATTTCAGCTGAGGCAAATCAAGTCAAAAATATGCACTTAAATCAGAGGGGTTTTTAATGGAAAAGATAGACAGACAGATGGCTACAGAAAATGGTTACACCTCATCAAGCACTGTGGTAGGTTGACCTTGACTGGACACCACGTACCCACCAAAGTGACTCTGTCACTCCCCTCCTAAGCAGCACAGGGAGGAGAAAATACAGCAAAAGGCTCATGGGTCAAGATTAGGACAGGAAAACTTCACTCATGGGTAAAAAGGATCCAACATGAATAAATAAATCTATTACCAATCAAGTTACAGTTGGATAATAAGAAATATAACCAAAGCTTAAAATGCCTTCTGTCAGTCTGTCCCTTCTTTGTGGACTCCAGGTGGATCTCAAGTTCTTTACCTCAGAGGGATGGGGAATAGAAGTTCTGCTCAGTTCATCATACATTGTCTCTGCCACTCCTTCCTCCTCAGCGGTAGGACTTTTCTGCTCCCACTTCCGCTCCTCCCACTGCATACAGTCCTCCATTAACTTTTCCAGTGTGAATCCTTCCACATGCTGCCATTCTTCGTGAACTGTGCTAATGTGGGTCCCTTCCACAGAATTCAGTCCTTCAGGAGCAGACTGCTCCACCAGGGGTCCTCCAAGTGATGAAAGGTCCTGTCAGTAATCTTGGTCCAGTGTAGGCGTCTCTCTTAGTGGGGACATGACTCTTCTTCTTCTGTCCCTTTTTTATTAATATGTCCAGCTGAGGTTGATAATTAGTTTAAAGCAGTGCCCGTATATATAGCTCAGAATACTTTAACCATTCCATATGTAGTACAAAAATGCTTGTAAACTTGGAGAAACAGATGATGAGAAGGCCAAGGTATTTAACAATATTTTTGCCTCAGTCCTCAATAGCAACTTCTCTTCCCATGACTCTTGGATGGACAGCAGGATGGGGACTGGGATAGCAAAGTCCCTCCCACTGTAAAAGATCAGGTTCATATATGCTCATATGGGATCCAATGAGATGCATCCCTGTTGGGGGTTGGGTCCTCTTGTAGAAATTTTTTCCCATAAGTTGACAGGAACTGATCTCTAGGCATTTACGGATAGTTAAGAAAGACAAAAGAAGTGGCCTGGGGTAGAGGGAGGGGAGGAACACGTAGACTTCACTTCTTTTTAAGGAAGTGTGCTTGTCAAGAGAAGAAAACAGGAGGCTGTAGTTTTCAGACTTCGGGGGTGGGGGGAGATTTTTTTTTCACTGGCACCACTAGAGTGGAGTTCTGGGTTTTCCTGCCACGGTCTCTCCGTGTGTGCCCCAGCAATCCTGAGCCTGGCCCCTGTCTGCCTGGCTGGGAGCCGCTGCAGTTCCTGCTCCCCCCTCACTGTTCCTTCGCTCCTGCTCCGAGTGTTCTCCACGCCTCAGCCCGCACCCCCTGCCTGCCGGGACTCGTGCTGCAGCTCCAGCCACCGCCGGGGAGCTCCTGATCCATCTCCAGCATCCCGGGACTCTGTACCACAGCTGCCTGTGACGGGAACTGCACCAACAGGGAAAGGGTGCCAGCTGCAGAGAAAACTGTGGCTGTTTCCCTGGTTCTGTCTGTTGTTCATCTCATAGTTATTGTTGTTCTGTTTTGCCTTGCTAACACAAGTAAAGAACTGTTATCCCTATCCTCACATCTTTGCCTGAGAGCCCCTTAATTCTAAAATTATAACAATTTGGAGAGAGGAGTTTTGCATTCTCCATTCCAGGAGAGGATCCTGTTTTGTCCTTAGCAGATATTTGTCTTCCAAACTAAGACAATCCCAAAGTCCTGAGAGAATTGACTGATGTAGTTGCTAAGACACTCTCTCTGACATTTCAAAAGTCATGACATTTAGGTGAAGAGCCAGGGGCCTGGAAAAGGTGAAACATTGTACCCATCTTTATAAAGGGTAGAAAAGAGGATCCTGGGAACTAGGACCCTGTCAGCCTCCCCTCTGTGCTTGGTAAATCATGGAACAGATGATTCCAGGGAAGTGATCAGAGATAGTCAGTGCAGTTCCACCAAGGGCAAGTCCTGCCTGACCAACCCAGTGGTCTTCTAGGATGGAGTGACTACATCAGTGGACAAGGGAAGATGTCATATCTGGACTTCTGTAAAACCTTTGATATGGTCTTCCACAACATCTTTCTCTCTTAGCTGTGGAGAGATCAATTTGATGGGTGGATATAAGGATATATCCTTGTAAGAATGAGAAAGTGGCTGGACAGTCACACATGTAGACAGTAATCATCAATGGTCCACAGTCCTGATGGACATCAGTGACAAGACCCTCAGGGTCCATACTGGGACCAGTGCTTTTAATATCTTCATTAATTACAGAGACAAAGAGATCAATGCTCCCTCAGCAAAAGTGCAGATGACACCAAGCAGAGCGGTGCAGTTGCCAGACATGAAGGACTAAATGCCATTCAGAGGGGCCTGGACAAGATCAAGAAGTGAGCCCATGGGAACCTCATGAGGTTTAAGAACACCAAATGCAAGGTGCTGCACCTGGGTCAGGGAAGTTCCAGGTACCAACACAGGCTGGAGGATGAACAGATGCAGAGCAGCCCTGGGAGAAAGACTTGGGGATGCTCCTGGAGGAGAGGCTGGACATGACCCAACCATGAGCACTCACAGCCCAGAAAGCCAAACATGTCCTGGGCTGCACCCAAAGCAGTGTGGGAAGCAGGGGAGGGAGGGGATTCTGCCCCTGTTCTCTGCTCTGCTGAGACCCCACCTGCAGTGCTGCATCCAGCTCTGGGGTCCCAGCACAGGAAGGACATGGAGATTGTCCAGAGGAGAGTAAAAACAATTAGAGGAATGGATCACCTCTCCTATGAAGAAAGACTGGGAGATTTGGGATTGCTCATCTTGGAGAAGAGAAGGATTTGGGGTGACCTAATTGCAGCCTTCCAGTACCTGAAATACTTACCTACAAGATAGGTAGGAGACTCTTTACAAGATTGTCAGGGCTTGTCAGGACAAGTGGGAATAGTTTCAAATGGAAAGAGAACAGGTTTAGAATAGATATTAGGAAAAATTTCTTTTCTATGAGTGTGGTGCAGTACTGGCACTGGTTGACCAGAGAGGTTGTGCATCCCCATTCTCGGAAATGGGACTTTGGTCTAGCAGAAGGTGTGCCCTGCCCATGGCAGGGAGATTGGAACAAGCTAGTTTTTAAGGTCTGTTCCAACTCAAGCCATTCTATGATTTTATCAAAAGAGAATGATCTAATAATTCTGATGACAAATGCTGCAGAAGGTTAATATGAGCATCAACTTACTGGTGTATGGCATTTGTCATCACTACAGTCCTGTGTGCTCCCCAGCTCTTAGAGAAAGATTGATTCTTGGTTGAGTTTGAAAAATCTGAACTGTATGCTGAATTTCTGTGTTTTCTATCTACATAGTAAAGCTTTGGAATGTTTAAAATGTAGATCTTCATCCCAGTTTTGTGACTTGAATATTACCTGAAGAGCATACTATCTATGTATATCACAGAAAAGTTTTCTCATCTTCCTACAGAGTCCTATGGCTTCTAATCCATCAGCATCTAAAAGCAGATAAACTTTCTCTTCATTGCTCTCAGCATACAGGAGTGAATTTTATATCAGACATATGTGTCTCATTGTAATCTCTATAGGGGGTCTTACACTTCACTGAAATGATTCCTCTGATTATGCCTTTCTTCCCTGCTTTCAGCCATGCCTATTAAGACCTGGGCATTTCTTCCAAAAATTCTCTAAGGCCACATATTCTTTTTATGCAAATACCAAATAATTACATCATTCACACATTCAGATCCATTCTTTTCTTATGCACTTGTTTCTCGACGACTTCCAGTTCCTTCAGTTCTCCTCTCCATGCTCCACCAACCATATGCATACCCTACACATTAAGCTGAATGCTTTTAATATCAGAAAACATATTTTAGATGCACAATTTTTTTCCCTAGTGGGAATTTTTTCTCATCCCTTTAAAACAAAAGGCACCATTTTTCTGGTACTCTGGTACCTGACGCATAAGGGCAAATCCTTGACACAAGATCATCACAAGCTTCTGAAATCATATCAGGTGCCTGCCTAAGTTTCTGGTATTGATGACTTGTGAACTGGAACTATGCCTGCAAGCACCAAAGATAAGACATCTATTCTTCTGTTTGCCTTATTCAGTTGTCAGTTTTACTTGCCATATTCTCCACTATTCTGACAACTTCATACCTTAGTTCTTAAATCAAAGGGAGACCTTTTCAGATAGTTGCATGTTTTCATATTGTTTATTGCTCTCCCACTGTTTCATATGGTAATATTTTAAAACAGATATGTGTAAATTCATATAAACAATTTACTTAAACCTCATTACCCTATCCTTATGCCACACTTATTGTCTATTCTCAAGCTGTGCTTTTGAATGTATCCACATGTGATCGTTTAAAAATACTTCTGAGACTTAAAAAATCGATGTCAAACTGACTGGTCTAATTTCCTGCAATTCTTTTAGATCCTTTTCAAAAGTAATTGGAGCATTGCATTAGTTATTTCTCTGGCCTCCAGAGACTTGTCCTATTTCCTAATTTTTTTTTTCACTTTTTCGTCTTTCTTTTTCTATTCTTTGTCTGCATCTTTTACCTGGCCATATTCAAGACTCTTTAAGGGGTTCAAGACCCTTCATTTGAGACACCATGAGGTTAAAGATCACACTCTGTCTACATGCTTTTCAACTCCTACTGTTAAAATAATACCAAAGGTATATAGAATCAAAAGAGACTAGAGACTTCCATTTTCTTTACTTCATACACTTGAAAGTATTTCCTTCTGCAGCTAGTTTTATGGTTTTCCTCATTTTAACTAGCTTCCCTTGGTTTTTGTATAGGTCATTCAAACCATTGCATGAAATAGAACAGCACAGTTTAAAGTAACAATAAATAAGATTTGAAACACCAGAAGGACCTGGAGACAAATATAGACGCAGGAGGCATTTTTAATTTGTTTTCTAGGCAAACTAGTTTTGAAATTAATATCAGCTTATCAAGTGGACAGGACAATCTGAGCTACCAAAAAGGAATGGTGCTAAGACCTGCACAATATATGCTCTTCTTCAGACTCACACAGCAGATGAGAAAAACCTCACAACTTGCCTTTCTCTGCAGTCATGCACTAGATACGCAGCAGCTACCAGGTGGTTCAAGTTATCAGTGGGCTATGTTTCCACTCCTTCTCTCTGCTGACAATAAGATTTTTCATTTGACCTTTTTCCACAGCCAACAGTGCCAAGACAGCACAGAGCAGCAGGTTCCTCAACCCAGGCTGAGGAGCTGGAACACCCTGGTGTTCCAGCTGGTATTCATAAAAACACTGAGGCTCCACACAAATTCTCCAGTACAAGCAGGATGGCTCTAGCAACTGCTTTGTAGAGCTGGTCATCATTGACACTCAGGTCCCCACACACCTGAGAAAAATCCACAGTACTACTTCCCAGGAGTTATGACCTGAGTGGGGGGACTGGAGCTAGGCCCACACTACTTCTCCCCAGGCTGCAAAACTTGCACAGCTTCGATCCCTGAATATCTCCAGTCAACAGATTTTCACAAATAGATCATTTTCCCCTCCACATCAAGGCCTCTTCACTCATCACCAACAGGGCACTCCAGGGCACTCTGGGCTGGAAAGTTCCCTTCAGCATGTCCCTATGTAGCATTGTGCGCAAGACCTGGGGAAAAATTAATATCAGAACGGCAAGGTGATTAGCAGTAACTTCTGCTTACAATATTGCAATAATCAAAGAGTGGAAATACCTTTATTTATGATTGAGCACAATTCATGTTTTACTTTATATCCAGCTAAAAAAGAAGGCAAATTGGGTCCTACTACTATTGGTCTATGTATTTCAAATAGAAACAGAAAATACTAACATCATACAAATGTACTGATCCCTTGGGAATACCACTGACTCCAGGCCTCCAGCTGGACTTTGCTCTACTGATCATGACACTCTGAGCTCTGCCTTCAGCCAGATCTTGATCCACCTCACTGTCCATTCCTCTAACCCACATTTCCTGAGCTTACGTATGAGAATGTTATGGGAGACAGTGTCAAAAGCCTTGCTGAAGTCAAGATAGACAACATACACTGATTTTCCCTTCTAGACCCATTCTTCCATGCCATCATAGAAGTCGATCAGATTAGTCAAGAATGACTTCCCCTTGGGAAGTCTATTCTGACTACTTCTGTACTCCTGATGACCTTCTTGTCTTCTCTATGCTTTTAGATGATGTCCAGAATGATCTGTTCCATCACCTTTCCAGGAACTGAGATGAGGCTGGCTGGCTGGTAGTTTCCTGGGTCCTCCCTCTTACCATTTTTGAAGATGGGAGTAAATTTTGCCTTCCTCTGGTCACCAGGCACCTCTCTTCTTCTCCATAATTTTTCACAGATAGTAGAGAATGTAACAACATCTGGCAACTCCATCAGCACCTGTGGGTGCATCCCATCAGAGTCCATGTATTTATGGATTTAAGGATGTTAAGGCCACCTATCCAATTTCTAACCAAACCCTCTACAGCCCAGGAAAATTCTTCCTTTCTCCAGGTTTCTTTTCCTGCTTCTGAGGTCTGGGACTCTTGAAGCCCAGTCTCATCAGTAAAGGTTGAGGAAAAAAGGCATTCAGTAATTCTGCCTTCTCTGCATCTTCTGTTACCAGAACACACCTCTGATTCAGCAGCAGCCCTACATTTTCCATAATTTTCCTTTTGGTGCTTATGTACTGCTGATGATGCCCTTCCAGTTGTTCAGCTCTCTTGGACTCCCTCTTCATCTAGATCTCTATCCCATGGGATTCCTCTAAGTAGGTCTTTGAAGAGGCCTAAGTTAACTGTCTCGAAGTTCAGGGATCTAATCCTGCTTCTTGTTTTGCTTCCTTCATGCAGGACCGTCTGATGGTCACTATAGCCAAGGTTGCCACCGATGTTCTTGTCTTCAACCAGTCCATCCTTGTTTGTTAGCACAAAGTCCAGCAACACGTCTTTCTTCATTGGCTTCTACACCACTTGCATTAAAAACTATCAATAATCTGCAGGAACTTCCTGGACTGTGTCTGCCAAGTTGTGTTGTCCTAACAACAGGGTGACTGAAGCCTCCAGAACCAGGTCCTGTGATCTCAGGGCTACTTTCAGCTGCCCATAGAAATCCTTGTCAACTTCCTCCTCCTAATCATGTGGCCTATAGTAAACACCCAGAGCAGTGTCACCTATTTTACCCTCTCCCTTAATATTTATCTGTAAGTTCTCAACTCCTCGTCTGTCCCTGGACTGAGTTTGATATGGTCCAGTTGCTCTCTCACATAAAGAGCAATTCTACCACTCTTCCCTTACCTGTCCATTCTAAAAATACTTTCCTTGCCAAACTTTCTCTTCTCTTCTCTTCTCTTCTCTCTTCTCTTCTCTTCTCTTCTCTTCTCTTCTCTTCTCTTCTCTTCTCTTCTCTTCTCTTCTCTTCTCTTCTCTTCTCTTCTCTTCTCTTCTCTTCTCTTCTCTTCTCTTCTCTTCTTCTCTTCTCTTCTCTTCCTCTTCTCTTCTCTTCTCTTCTCTTCTCTTCTCTTCTCTTCTCTTCTCTTCTCTTCTCTTCTCTTCTCTTCTCTTCTCTTCTCTTCTCTCTCTTCTCTTCTCTTCTCTTCTCTTCTCTTCTCTTCTCTTCTCTTCTCTTCTCTTCTCTTCTCTTCTCTTCTCTTCTCTTCTCTTCTCTTCTCTTCTCTTCTTCTCTTCTCTTCTCTCTCTTCTCTTCTTTTTCTCTTCTCTTTTGACACAAAAGACACTCAACCTCATTGTCCCTAGTGCTGCAGAGCTGAAACACTTCCTAACAGACAGAGACACCCCAACAGCCTCTCTCTCCTTGCCCATCCCTTTTGAAGAACTTGTAGCCATCCAGTGAAGCACTCCAGTCATGCAAGTCGTCCCACTATGCTTCCATGGTGGTCACTATGTCATAGATTTCCTGCTACACTCCAGCTCTTCCTGTTTCTTACCCACACTGTGTGCATTGGTGTAGATGCATTTCTGCTGGGCTATTGATTTCATTCCCAAATTAGATTCCATCTTCAGTTCTTCTGCAGATGGTTTAGAACTTCAAGTGATAGTGTTTTTCATGGGTTTTGGTTGGCTGGTTGTTTGAGTGTTTTTTCCATTTCCCTCCCAGATTAAACATGTTAAAAATCAAAACTGAATATTTTACCTTCTTCATTATAAAGTATTTCTATGCACTTGGGTATGTTTCTGCACTAAAATATCAGGAAAGAAAGCTGGTAAGAATTTTCAGTTATAACTTTCAGAATATCTTATAGCAGTCAAATGCATGAAAAGTGTAGGAACATGGTTTCCAATTTATTTTGTATAGAAAAAATTGAATAGTTCTGCAAACACAGCATTCATTTTGCTCACTAAATACAGCAACTGAGACAACAATTGTATTTATTCAAATAGGTACAGTAAATCCTAGATCTCAGTTCCTACAAATATGACAAGTTGAGCAGTTGTGGAATAGTTTTCTTCAAGTCTTCGTTTTCCAGGTAATCAATTCTTGAGACAAAAAAAGAGGCAAGCATAAGCTGAAATGCAGCATTCTCCTTTTCTGAATAAAATATTTTTTTTTTTTAATGTGTATCTTCCCACTGTGATAAGTTATCTTCACACTTCATGTTGACTTTTTATATACTTTTACAACATTTTTACAACTTTGTCAGAAAATAATCATCATTACCATGCTTTAATTTGAGTCTTGGAATAAGACTATCCCAAATCTCCATACATCATGTGATGGAAATCGAGCTTCCAAGCAAACCAAAAAAAGTAAAAATGAGAAACTCAAAAAAAGCTTGAATAGGCTTTGTTAGATATACAAGCTGCAGCTACCAGTGTTATGTTCAGGAAGCTCAGGGTAAAAAGTCATCAAAGCAATTACATTAGGAAAGTTAATAGCACATAAACAATGCTTAGAAAAGAAATGTAATTTCAGTCTTCACCATAACAACCACAATGACAACTTAAGCTTTTAAATGACTAAGATGGTTTTGAAAAATAATAATGAGAAGTACTATATTGTACTTTTTGTGACCTCTTTCTACCAAACTAAATAGCTCAGATTTTGAATATTCATATTCACTAAATGGAATACAGCTCAGAGTGTTTGTGCCACATTGTCTAATAATAGAAGCATTTGAGGAACTCATATAGTTTGAGAGGAAAAAGAGACTAAATTTAACAAATTATTCACCGGAGATTACTCACTTTTCTCTGATGAGAGCAGGAAAATGTGACAGCATGAACAAAGTTTATAGGCTCATTCGTGTCAGTTGAGCATAGCTTTTTGTAAAAAAGAATGAATGATAAAAGCCACAATTCAGAATATTAAAATAAATACCTTCAGGGGAAAAAGACAGCAAAGACTACAACAAAAGAATAAGACAGAGCAGAGTCTCTTCTGAATGTACAGCAAGGAATTCATCGCTTCACTTTATATTTCTAACTATTCAAAACAGATTAAAGGCATAAAAATTTTGGTAACATTGAGCAGCAATTATTGCAATTTCACTGTTAATTCTTCAGGGAAGGAGATGACCAAAGGATGTGACTCCGTACTTACCCATGGTGCCATATATTTTCTTTGATTTTGACTCTTTTTTCCACAGAGTATTGAGCGGTACCAAAGAAACACTGACCATGACCAATCAAGTGAAGGTGTAATGAAGCATTTCACTGCAGAAAAATATGGTAGATTTCTGATTCTTTGTAAATCATGGGTGAGCTTTTCATAAGAACAGTATCCTGATGCCACAGCCAATGGGCAGAAGATTGACTTCAAATTCTACTGACATGTCTTTGAGAAATGTGTCCTTAGTATTTCACTCAAACACCTCCTGATCTCTTGGGCAGTTCCGGTGTTAAATGCTTAAAACTCTGCTCACTCACTAGAAGTTATCTGAAAATATTTTTAATGGCCAGGTATGATACAGTTTTATTTTCATTTCAGCCAGTGAGTAACTTGATTTTCTGCCCAATATGGTTAATTTTTCTAGCCAGATTACCAACACTCTGGTAGTCTTCGGCAATTTTTTAAAGATTCCAAACTTTTGATGGTGATGAGAGCCAGGGAAATAAATATGACTCTTTATTAGTTTTACTGGATTTTTTTAATGGCCACCTCAAAACTCATTCACTCTTTTTCTGAGCAAAGAAAGAGACAATAGTGAAAAAAAGAGTGAGAAGAAACATAGATTGAGAGACTTAAATGTTTCCATGAAGGAATATTGTCGTTGACATCCTGTTGTAATCCAGCATGACAAACTGAAAAGGGAGTGTCACTATACAATTTCTCAACAGAGGAAGCAGAGGTGTCACATACAGAATAGAACACAGGAATCATGATATGATCTGGCCAAAGTACTCAATCCTTTACTGAGCAAGCCCAACACAAACACCGAGAGGACACAAAGGTGCTAGTGAGTTTTCTATGTCTCACCATGAGAACTAGAAGAAAGAAAAAAATTACAAGAATACCTTCTTCAAAATGAAACTACCAAAACATTTTTTTTTATAAAATAAAAACTCTCAAGGAAACAGAAAAAAAAACCCCACAGGTTACAAAATTGTGGGAGCTGCCAATATGAATAAGTAAAAGGGTCTGAAATAAGCATGTGTTATTCTTTCTTCTCCCTATTCCAAAAGTTTCTTTGGGGCTGGAGGTGCTAGTGCTTGGGTAATTGAGTTCTTAATGAAAGACCAAAAAAGGCATCTAATCAATACACATCTGAATGGCCCACATGGTAGCTGTATCAGAAAAGTCATCTCTTTATGTAATCATAAAAATCCTTCCTATCGCTTTTCTCTGGCATCAACGAAGGAGCCTTTATCCATTGGTTTACAGCAGGTCAATATTTACTGTTTTCAATTTTGGAAACTTTTAATGGTTAGAAATTTTCAAAGATAATTCTTTGTCATTCAAAATCACCGTATACCATCTCAGAGGTCTTTTATCAGTTGGTACTAAATTCCTTAATGGTAACCAGTGCTTGTTTAGAGGCAACATCTTGCAACCCTGGATCTTGCTGAATTTGTAGAGGCTTACTTAGTGCTTTAACTCAACAAAATAGACATTTACTTCTTTATTTAATTTCTAAATGGTCTTTGGAAGAGATAAATAAATAAAGGGAAAAAATATACTTTTTTAATTGGTCCAAACCAGTGTGAAAGAGAAGCAGATAAACTTCAGGTATAGGAAGCAAGAGGCGCATTTGTATTTCTTTCTCTTTGTGCAGCATACATAACATGAAGGAACCTGGCAAGCACAACAAAATCCAAATATATGGCTTATGAAATGTGTGAAAAAGGTCTGTTACACATTGGTCCTCCTCACTGTCAGCCCAGAAGGAATGATACAGAATAAGCAGCTGAAGCAGAGATCCAGGACACTGCAGTGGGTTAGAAACAGTCTGAGGTTTCCCCTGTGTTAGGGCTACTCAGGGCTGTGTGACTAAAGAGTGACCTCAAAACATTTGGGAAGCAGCCTACTAAGTGTTTTCAAGTCACCTCAGGGCAAAAAGACCAATGAAAGGTCCACACAGCACTCACAGGGATAGTACAAATCCAATCAGTCCAGGTTACATGAGGTTACAGAGTGTGAACAGAAATCTCATTATGCCTGACAAGATTGTTTGGCAGGGGCAGAGGAAGTGCTTGGCATTTTGCAATTTATACTTCATGCATTTGGTAGCAGCTAGGACAGCTTCATAAGTTTAGTCATATTTTTGTGTCATTTGCTGTGATATGAGATACACCACTAACAGCGACAGATATCCTAGCACTCACATTGGATAACAATGGAAACCAGACACAGGATACTACACAAATACATCAAACATTCATGACTGTCAGGCTTGCTAGCTTTAACTTAGCTAGTTTTTATCAGCATCTCCTCCTGCATGGATTGACCCATTCTCACTGTACAGAACTTTAAAATTAAGCGTTTGCATGTTTATTTAGAAAGGAATTTGCTTTTCTAGGGAGATAACTAAATTTTAGCTAAATTTAATAACTCTCATTTGAATAATTTTTCCCATACAAGCCTTTTTTCCAGTTTGGATGCCAGCCTTAAAGTAGAATAATGAAGCTGGGAGCTAGGAATGTGGTAGGTTAGCCATGACTCTATCTACTGTTTTTTTCTTGATATAGCCAGACAATAAGTTGTTCTGTGAACATAAGTAGCTTAGCCCATGAAGAAGAGCCTTAGGCCCACTATGGCCTGTTTCTCTTCTGCTGAGCTGTTAGACCTCTGACAACCATAATTCCTTTCTGAACTAATCCAGAGAAGATGCAGACCACGCCTCACCACAAGTCAACATTTTATATTCTGTTCCTGTATTTTTGCTACTCTGTGTTCTATGCAGTTCAGCCTAAATTTTGATACGGATGCTCCAAAGGAAAAATGCTTTGAGGCTGCAGCTATCTGAAGTTCAATGCTATTCTCATGCTGGTCAGGCTGCTCAGTTGTTTGTAGCAGCAGTATGTATCACCATGAAGTTTATTTTCTGTGCATTCCTACGTTTATTCTTTCCCATATTGACTTCTCTATTCCCCCTAGAAAAAGATATTTTCTTTTAATCCATTTTCAAGTTTCTGCAAATCTTTGCAGTTTACTGGAAAAATTGAGCTTTTCATCATGGAAAGACCTCCTGATAAAGTGAGTGAAGCAGGATGGATAAATCAGGGCCCAACAGGAAGATTTATCAAAATTCAGACAACAGAAAATCTTTGTTGACTTTCTTGGTAAAGATTGAGTGGATTCTTTTGATTTTTTAATATTTTTAAAAAGCCCAATATTAAATTTCTTCAACATTATTAAAGACAATGTCCTAATTACCCAGGACATTGGGTAACCTCAGAAAGTTTAAAGACTCATTTTCTAGATCAGAACAGAGACCTGGCTAATGTAAAATCATAAGTAATTTAGGTTTTCTCATGTTCTCTGAATCTGTAAAACCTTTGAGTCTTTTTACTGTGAATTATGATATTATTTGCAAGTAATTTATCAACTCTATATACAGTAACATTGCACATCTTGATAAAGCAGATTTTTTTGTTCTTTCAGGTCCTCCAAACCCACCATACGTTTCACTTCCTGGAAAACAGACTTTTAGTTCCTATGCATCTGCTATGAGTTTTGAAACATATTCCCACAAGACACTGAGGACACAATATCCTTGACGGATTTGAGATTTGCACTGGCTTGCCTTTTGACTTCAATGTCTCTTCTGCTGTGTACATAATAGCTTTGATCATGCACCTTTTGAAATTTTTTGTGCATTCTAAACTGTATCAGTTACATCAGTCAATTTCTTTTGAGGGTGACTCATTCTGTTTCGTCTTCTCTGATTTTGGAGAGAAGGCAATAAATTTTTATAACAGCCAGTCTGAACTTCCCTTGACACAAATTCATTTCATTTCCACTTGTCCTATTCCTGCTCATCAGAGATAGGAGGTCAGCAACTCCTCCTCTGTTGCACCCCTTGAGGAAGCTGTAGCATTCTCTTCTCCAAGATAAACCAGCCAAGTCACCTCAGCCACTCTGAATTTTTGCCTTCGAGGCCTTGGTCACCCTCCTCTGAATAGACCCTCACATTCTTCTGTCCTTCTTGTTTTGAGGTGCTTACAACCACACACAGGATTTGAGGTGGGTCTGCACCAGCACACAGCAGTGTGGGACAGTCACCTCCCCTGTCCAGCTGTGCCTGATGCACTCAGGACATGGCTTTCTCTCCTGGCTGCCAGGACAGACAATGCACTCATTTTCATTGACCCAAAGCCTTAGATCTCTATCTGCAGTGCTGCCTCCAGCCTCCCATCCCCCAGTTTTCCCATATAACTAAGATTACTCTGTCCCAGGCAGAGACTCCTGGGTTGGCCAGCATTCTAGACTATCCATATCTCTCTACCCTCTTGTGAAGCCTCTCTACCCTCCAGCTAGTCCGTAGTGCCTCCTAGTCTAGCAGCATTGTCAAATTTAGTGACATTTGGTTCCAGCATCCAGAACATTTAAAAAATCATTTACAACCATTGGCCCTAAAATTGTACTCTGGAGAACCTAGCTGATAACTTGTGACCAGCCTGATTTAATTCAGCTTTCTATAACCCTGTGAGCCTAAAATATCAGTAAATTGCTCACCCAATATATTATGCACTTGTCTAGGTGTGTATTGGACATTTTTTGCAGAAGTAACAAACTGAAGACATTTTCATGAACTGAATAGAACAAGCCCAGTATTTTACTGAACACAGAGCTTGAATTTCATATAATTTCCACATTGAGCATAAAAACATCTTCCTTTTACTCCCAGGCAGCATTGGATTTCTTAGTATAGCTGAGGTTTATTGGATAGCAGTTGTTACCCCAGCTGGCACTGCCTTTAACTACAAGAGCACTGTTTTCTCTGCTCACTTTCTTCTCAGCACAAGTCAATATATGCTGTATGCACAATAAAGAACAGTAATACTCTTTTTATTCTTAGCTCACAAAGGCATACATTTTTTAAAAAGTTATCTGTTTTGCAAAACTGGCTATTGTCAGGCTTGCAGCAACCTGAGATGCAAGGTTCTACGACCATATCACTCTGCAGCTTCGTAACGCTGAAGATGCACTTGTTAAAAAGGTCATTCAGGACAACACTTCTGATTTTTCCTCCACCTCAGTTTTAGAGCAAGCACTACATTTCTGTGGGAACCAGGACATCCTTCTGACTGTCCTGGGAAGATTTAAAAGTCACAAAGTTCTAGATAGCATGACAGTAGTAGTTATAGAGTGAAAAGGGAATTTTTTTGGATCTTACCATAGGGGCTTAGGGGGCAAGAAGGATTTGGGCGCTGTCCTGTCCTCTTTCCTTCTTCTTCCTAAACCCCATCTTTTTGGTGATGTTGGCACTTGGGGACTGTTTTAGAGTAGAATGTAACTGTCTAACATAGGTGAAAGGCATTGGATCATAATTGTAAATAACTAACACGTAATTTTCAGTATAAAAGATAGTGCCATCCCAAGGGTGGAGGGAGAGAGAGCACAGCCCAAGGAGAGAACAACACAGCCTAGCCTGAGGAGAGAGCACAGTGAGGAGTTCAGCACAGCCTGGCCTGCAGAGAAGACCGTGGCAGGCCAGGGAATGAATATGAGATAAGCAAAGAATAAACAAATTCCTGAACACGAGAAAACAGATGACTCGACCTCTTCTTCAGACGCAGGGCTGGAGGAAAACAGAGAGCCTTCACAGAGACAGAGACAAGTTAAGTTAGGTGAAAGCCTAGCTCACAGAGCTCTCAGAAACCTCAGGAAGGCCCAGACAAGAAAAACAAAACAGCAAGAAAGAAAACAAATATTTTTATATTTTAAAAAACCTAACAGATTTCTATTGTTAAAAGTGAAACATTAACTTTAGGCCATCATAACTCTTGCATGGGTAGAAGACAACATCTGCTCTTTTCTTTAGAGAGAAATGCAGTGCAGATAAATTGTGAATTAAGTTACATTGCATCCCTTCAGGTTTGGGACATTCAGCACTTGTCGTCTGAACTGTCTTACTCTGCATATCACTAGTACCTTTTTAAATGAGTAATATGTAAGCTCTTATGGTAGTATTGTACATTCTAAACTCCAAGACAAAAGGATTTTTTCACCTTTAAGTTAAAAAATAGAACTCAGGCATGGTATTTAATGACAGACTGAAGTTCGTAATTAATTCCTTAAGGTAATGGAACCATATACACCCAGTTGAGCATATACTCTTTTAAGTTATGGCAAAAGTGCAATTACAGTTTAAAGTGAATATTTATGTACATTAGTTAACAACATCATTGCAACTTAGTGCTCACACATCAACACTTAATTAGTGTAAGCATAAGTGACATAATTGCTACAAGGCAAGTATTACCCATAATGTGAGGTAATTTCATGCGCAATGTGCATTTTAAATATCTACTCTGTATTTTTCCAGCTCAAATTTTTAAATCAATAGGAGATGTTTGCATATAAAGTTACCGTAAACTATTTTACATTTTATTTGAATGCAGAGTGTTGTCCAGCAGTAGAGCTGTTATGGTTTGACGCTGGCACAAGGCCAGTGCCCCCATGAAGATATACTGTTCCTGGTGCTTGTTGTGAGATGTGACCAAAAACAGAGCAAAACAGCTTTTAATTTAGTGACAAAAGGAAAGAAGAACTTTATTAACTTACAATAGGTAAAAGAGACACACACAGAAGGGGATGAAAACTTTGAAAACACTCCTCCTCCCCAACTCAAGTTCTCAACACAGTGAAACAAAACTAAAAATTCCCCAATCAAGTTACCACTTCTCAAATAATCAATCTTCAATCCATTATCATCCTTTTGATAATCAGTACTCAGTTCATCAAGGAGAGATAGGAGTCCTTCTTTCACCATATTGTGGCCTCTTCTTCCGTGTCCAATGCTCTCACCACTGTGCATGGACCAGAACTGTTTCTAGGGTTTCTCTTTTTAAAGATGCTTTGGTCAGTTCTGAAAAATGACAGCCTCTCAAATCTTGGGACACCAGTCCCCCCCAATTTCACCCCCTGGTTCCGAGGGGCCTTGAGAACAGAGATCTTCCTCTCATCTCTGTTCACACTACTCTTCCACTGTCCACTCTTGGCTCCAAGCCAATGCCTCTCCCCAGCTGCAATCTCTGCGTCACAGAAAAGAAATGAGTCCGTCCATGGCTATACAAGAAAAGTCCAGCCAAAGGCCATTCCATCTTCTCCTCTCACTTAGGATTCTTTTTAGCATCCTCTGACAATCTTCTACTTACACGAACTTTCATCACCTTTACTCAGTTCTCTATCTTCCTTCTTCAGATTCAGGAGGATTAGCATTTATAAAGTTTCCATCATCTACGACAAGGGTTAAAACCTTGGACTGTGCCTGCCCAGAACTCCCATGGCATCTTCTCATGCCACCCTCTCCTTACTCTTTCAGCCGAGCTGCCCGGCTGCCAATATCAAATTTCAAGGTGGCACAGGCACAGTCTCTCTCTCTCTCTCTCTCCGGGGGGAAGGAGGCTGCCTGATGCCTCTGAAGGTTCTTGCACTCTCTCCACCCTTCCATCCTGCAGGATCTTCCTCTCCCCTCTCTGCCCAAGGCTCCGTTCTACCTCGCCCAGGCCGCATGGCTTCCCCTGCCCCGCCCAGCCCGCAGCTGGGCAGGGGAGGCCTGAACTCCCTCACGGACCGAACCAAGAGAGAGTTCTCCTGGGAGCCCTCTGCTTTTAACCCGCTGTGTTCTCAGAGGCGGATCCTTGTCCTCAGTGGCCACACTAAGTGCCAATATTCAAACCTGAGCACTCATTGGTTTGACAACTGAATCCCAAAAATCTCTTCCTTTTCAAACCACCACAAGAACAAAAAATAAAAGTTTCTTTCTCCTTGAGGAAAATCTAACCAGCTTTCAATATACAAACTTAAATTCAAAAATGCTGGATTTCAAAACAACAGAAATGTCTTTGTGAAGAGTATGCTAGTTTGTATTAGATAAACATTATTCTTGTTTTATCCACAGAATAGTCAGCCTTAATATGCTGATGTTGTTCTTCTGTACAACTAACCATGCTTTTGTCCAGTACCACTCTTCACATGAAAGACCCTTGTTAGCTGGTCAACAAAGCCTAAAAAACCCCAAAAAACAACATACTGGAGTACCCCAGCTGTTATGGTAACTACAAGAAAACAGTGAACTAATGAGCAGAGGGGGCATCTGGGATTACATTATGAATGTATAACAGAATATGTTCACATATACCAATAAAAATGCAGTCATTCATTCCCTGCTTTATTTTGTTTTCTATTTTATAAGAGGATTGTCTCTGGGATTTTATTTTCTGTTTGAGGAGGAATGACTCTACCAATACTCTACGGAACATGAAATTTATTTTGCATACTACTGCGTCTTATGGAAAAAGAAAACTAACTTTATAATCTAAAGACAGAAAATGCCTATGTCTTGCTTTGGAATAATTTGCAGAAGTTATATATGATCATATGGAGGCAAGAAGGAACTAAGCAGTTTTAGAAAGTTCTAATATTCCCCTGTCATATTACATAAAGGGCTGGAAATCTTCAATAGGATTGCTGTTTCCTGCCGAAACCTAATAACACATTCAGCAATTAGTTTAATAGTTCTGTTCGAAAGGATAATCTAAACTTAAGACCATCCTTCCCTCTTGTAACCTACAACTTATAAATAAGAACAGAGTTTAGATACCTGGAAGAATTTAGGCACAGTTAAATTTCTCAGTTTTTTTAGTAAGGGGGATGGGTGCAGTTAGCACAGTTGACAGAATTTTATGTGCAATCATTTCACTGTTACTCTACATTAGTCAGTTAAAGCACTATTAAAGCTGAAGAATATTTTACCAGGAGAATATTTTCCTTCTAGAAAATTTTATTTTGTATCATACAAAGTCTTTTGCAACAGTATATGAATGTTGAAGTTTCTTTAAGAAATAATTATTAGACTGAAGGGTGACATTTGTTCTATGCCAGAGCTGTCAGAACTTCTATTGCAAAAAGACTTTTGCTACTGATTTTAATTTTTGTTATTATAAACCAAATAAATCTTTTAAAGACAAAACCTGAACATTTTTCTTTGAAACTGTTCTTTTTTTGAGGATAACAAAAAAATATTAACATCATTGTAATTTTCAATTAAAAATTCAAAAGCAAAAAATCCAGCACCTGTACAAATCCACCTGCAAGCTTACTAAAAGAGTTTGCAGACGTGCTTGTGGGATCAAAACCTAGCTATTTAGTAGTTATTTTTTGTTTACATAAATATAGATTTTTTAGTCCATGACTTAACAAGAGACAAGCACACAATATTATAATTTATTATTATCTGAAAAAAAGAATTATGAACATGTTTACCGTAGTAGAAATATTTGTTTTTAATTGTCATTGACATGAATCTTAAGTTTTTATACTTACTGAAAAGTTTGATCAGTCATCAAAATTTGGGAAGATGTTGCAATTAGAAATACCAACTCTTTTGGTATAATCTGTTGATTAATAACTGACTTTTCTTACATCCTTTCTTGAAGCAACCCACCTGAAGTTGGATCTGGAGGAAGCTTGATAGAAATTAAAAGAAGCCACAACAAAAAGTCCTTCCATTATTTACTGAACTCTTCCACGACAAGCTAAAACCTGGGATTTTTTCCCAAAAGATTTGTGTGTTCATTATGCCCAAGCTATACTTAGGTCTCAGTTCTCTCATGTTAGGCATGCATTCCTTAAGTACTTTTACTAGCAGTATTCTCTACAAAAATATTTTCTCAGATTTGTAATGTAATAATAATTATAAATACAACAATTTTTTTTTT
The DNA here is from genome assembly GCA_032173965.1 of Sitta carolinensis. NCBI lineage: Eukaryota > Metazoa > Chordata > Aves > Passeriformes > Sittidae > Sitta > Sitta carolinensis. Next base: position 38,404,340 of record CM063313.1, read on the forward strand.
CTTGGTCTACCAACAGAAACTATTTGGTGGTCTTCTAATATGAGATATTTCCTAAACTTCTCATTGTCATTTCTGTACCCATTCCAGTTTGAGTATACCTCTCTGAGTAACCAGAATAGGATGTGGTTACTACTGTCACCAATGATTTCTACAACAGCATCACTCCCACTTTCACTGAAAATATCTTGTTTGATATGCCCTAAATCAGATTAGGTTGGTTTTACTGACATATCACATTAATGACTCACACTTAACATAAGATCAATAAGCACATCCAAATTCTTATCCTTCTATGCTGCTGAATGCTGAACCCATCAGTTTATAGCTTACTTTAATTTGAAAAGTATTTTATGGTTTATTTTAATCTGAGAAATACATTTATACAAATAAGACCCATAAGGTCTATGAAAGATGAGACATTATCTTAGAATATGCATTGGTATTTGCCAGAAAGCTTACATACAGTCTTATATGAATATAAATATGTATATCCACATATTATCATGTATTTTCTAATGTGTAAAGCTAATCTTATAGTTTATCATTACTCTTACTCATGTAATTCATACCGCTCCTCTCTCTAACCTACCATGTATTCCTGTAAAATCAGATCTCCTGCTTGACAAGATAATATACTGCTGTCACCCCACTGAATATTAGTGTAATTCTGATTTTAGTTTACTAAAATGACAAATGCAGCTACTTTATAGCTGCTTTGGACCATAAAACATTTTGAAAGTTATTTTGCCACTGAATTAGTACTGAAGTAGATATGCATGAAAATTTGGCATTAAATATGCGAGGTGGTTTTGCCCCTTTTCTGTTATGGGAAATTTGGTTATAAATTTTTCATGACATAGTTCTTTTTTCTGTCAGCACCTTTTACTTTGGGAAAAAAGTCGTCTTGACAGCCACTTTGAGCCTGCTTCTCCAGAGTTTTTACTCGTCACAGCAAAAAAATTTTAGGAATAATAGTAATAATAACAAAAGAATAAAATAAAAAAGAAATATGGACAAAAATTAAGAGAATTTGAGAAAATAATCCATTTTTGTTGTTTTTTAAAAAGTACTAGATATGAGATACCTGTCTTCACATAAAATGAAATGAGGAAATGTTTAATGGTTCAGGAAGAAATCAGAAGACAATGTTTTTAGCTGCAGCCCAAAGGCTCCAGGATTGTCTGCATTCCATGTTGTATCCAGGATTAAAAGCTTTTCCTCTGGAGGAAGCAGACTGAGAAACAGTAAGACCCTACCCCATCACAGAGTGAAACCTGTGCTTAATCTTATGAACTGTGAAAACTTACACTCTTAAAAACAGAGCTTTTTCTGGTACAGATACTCTAGGTGTACACAGAGATTGTCACAGATCAAAACTAAGCTTACCCTTCAGGGTTAACTAACTGATATATATTGCACTACCAACATTGCCAAGAAAATCAATGCAATACTATCTTGTCTCTGTACATTTGCAACAGGTTTGGTATAAGTAATTCTATTACTCAACCCTTCCCCAATTATTACCCTACCCCAAAAGAGAGTAAGAATAATACAATTCGGTGCTGCAGGTAAAAAAATGTAACTAACAAACATAGCTGCACAGAAGTATTCAGCTATGCTGGTCTTTAGACTGTGAGTGAGTTTTCTCAGAATAAACTTCAAAAGACTCAGCAGTCAGTGTTAACAGACTAAGAAAAAAGCAAGATCAACTAATATCTTAGATGTAGGTAGAGGGGACTTAAGTGCACATGCATTGCATTGCAGCTCTGGAAGGTAGACAGTACCTCATGAGAAAACAAGGCTTGCATTTTCCAGACAGTCCATAACAACTTTTTTTGTTTAATCTGGGGTGAATGGTTATTGACTGTTGTCTCTTGACAACTTGGATGACTGCCATTCCAAGGAGTTGAGTACCTCCATCCTCCCGAGGACATCAAAACAATGCAAACATGACAGCCTTCGTACAGATCAATGCCACAGAGAAAGTTGCTCTCTTTCCTCCAGAGCAGTGCCATCAGCAATGCTGTCATATTTCACAACCCAAGAAATTCCAGTTTCAGAGTTAATTTGGGGAGAAGGGTTTGTTTTCCAGAAAAAAAAAAAAAAAGTAAAAAAAACCCTACACATGCACACTTTAATAACTTCCATTAGACAAACCACAAAACAATGCATGAAACGAAAATCCAGAAAGACCCCGTTTTCAGATTTTCAAATTCTGCATGTAGCTTACACCTGGCAACAACTAGTTTCCTGTTTATTGATTAGAGAGTTTGTTATATGTATCCAATTTTCCCTTCATATAGTTAAAACCTTTTTGAACAAAATGTTACTTTCCAGCATGGCTACAGAGCATAAATCACATAATATAAAACATAAATAAACCAGCAAAAATCTGGATATCTGACGTGTAAAGCTAAAAAGGAATAATTTTACACATTTCATTATACCTTGTAAGAGAGACCAAATTTCTTCTCCTCCTCAGAACTTAGACTTCAGTCATTTAGCATGAAATTTTGCTGTTTGAGTTACTTTTTGTTTTCATTATTCCTTGCCTTCAGTCCTTCCTTAATTGTAAGACTCCTAGAACAGTGCTTCCTGTCAGTCCTCCCTTGTCATCATTCTGTGATCAAATCCCTCAAAAACCACTTTCAGTTTCTACAAAAATGAACTGTCTTTATAATCTTGTTTTTCAAAAGTGTACATAAGGTAAAGAATTGCTGGGAAAACACCAGTGTTTTAGGTTACCCTCCTGCAACAAACATAGCTGGAGAAAGAGAATAAACCACAAGTCACAGTAACTCTGAGCAATTAAAATGGCCAGACAAAATACAGTTAGCCCAACAACAATTGTGAATATTTCAGTGGCTTCTGTAGTCTATAGTGATGGTCAACATGGACAATAAAACAACAAGATATTAAATCAAGGAGGAATGATTTTTTTTATGCTTATACCTCTTCCTTATTATATCCCACTGGCCATGGTCATTCAACAGTGAAGATGAGCAACAATGAAATTCTCAGTTTCATGGTGTCATGTGTCTGGCTCTAAGGAGCCAGTTTCTAATATTGACACAAGGTTTAACCAATGAAAAGAGTGCATACGCCTTTGCTAATACACCTTTAAGGACAGGGAGGCCCAGGAGTAGCTGTCTTTGTCTTCTGACCTTTGAGGAAGACGGCGGCCTGGCTGGGATTCTCCATTCCTGGAGGGGCGGTGAGTGGCTGCCGAGCCTCTCACCAAGGAGCCCAACAGGCCCTGTCCTGGTAGGAGTAAAGGAGCCAGCAAAATTTACAGATCTTTTGTCCCAGTCAAACCACCAAACCATGCTGGCCTGAGGCTGTATCAGCATCAAGGGCAGCTGAGCATGGGCACCAGCACCTGTCTGGGCACCAAAGGAGCTGAGCATGGGGACAGCACCTGTATGGGCACCAAAGGAGCTGAGCATGGGGACAGCACCTGTATGGGCACCAAAGGAGCTGAGCATGGGGACAGCACCTGGATGGGCACCAAAGGAGTGAGCATGGCACCACACTGTAGGGCACAAGGAGCTGAGCATGGCACCAGCACCAGTGGCCCCCCATGGTTCATGCTAAAGGCGGCCCGAAGCCAGGAGCAGCCGTGAGCCCCATTCCAGACTGAGAACAGCTGGCACAGCTCACATGGAGTCAGCAAAAAGAGCGTGTGGCCAGCAAAAAGACGCAGAGAGAGAGAGCTTGTTTCTAATACAATTTAGTCTAAGACTTAGACTAAATTAACTATTTCCAACATTACAAAAATTTGTACTCAAAAAATATTAATTCTCTCTTGAGATAAGAAGGAAAAAAAGAAGAACTGAAACTTTGTAAGAAAAATCACATGAAATTAAAGTCAGTAAAAAAAGAGTTAATTTTAGATTGAAGGGATTTTGAAAAGTTTGTCCTAAGCTTAAGCTGTAAAATTCTTTTGTGAAGCTATGGTAAAGATATACTTGATATATCAGACTTTGGGTTTTCCCCAGTAAGTTCATAAAATGCTTTGGGGAGTGGTAGCGTTCTAGCCACAACCATGAGAGAGGCACCAGTGTTAGAAGTTTGATGAGAAACCCCAGCCCTAGGGATAAAAGGGGCAGACCTCTGTTCCCAGAGATGGGTGAAAGGACGCTAGAATCGCTCATTCTTAAAATAGCACCCCAATAAGCTGACATGGACCAAAAGCACAGTTGTGAGGAAAAACTGTGAAAGATGGGAAAGACTTCACAAAGGCAGATCTCAGGCACCTGCAGTTCTTTTCTTGTGGGGATTTTTCCATAGCATTAGCAAAGAATACTTTTCTGTCTAAATAAATTAAAAAAAGACTATTTGTAGAAGTAAAGAACTAACTAAAATTTTTCTGAGTTGATGTTGTTGTTCTATACATCATTAAAAAAAGAAAAAGGTGTGGGAGAGGGAAGAAAAAAGGTGTTCTAATTTCTAATTATTCTTTTTGTTTGTTGTCCTGTTAATAAAGTTGTTCTTTGCATCCTCTCAAGTTTAAGCCTCCTTTGTTGTTTTCTCCTAATCCTATCACACAGTAGAGAATAGACCCACTACATATTTTGGCGAGCCAGGCCAGAATAGTCTAAAATTTACAAACCTAAATTCCCTATACATAATTGGTATTTCTACTTAGTTTCAAACTAAAACAATGACACATGGGAATTTCTGATAGTTTTGGGGGCCTGGAGAGTTCTGAAAAATAAAACAAACACAATAAAACTCAAAATTTCATCTGAAATTATGATTTTTTTTTTTTTTGTGGATATTGTTTTATAACATCAGCACATTCTGTTCTACCCTTGGAGCACTAACAAAGCACATAATTCAAAAAAGAAAAAAAAACCAACTCAGTAAAATATGCCAAATTTTGAGAGTTTTATTCTTCTTGTATTATACTAAACCAAGAATTTTCTTTAAAATTTTATCTACAATTCCTTTAGCTAGTTACAGTTATCACTATCATGCATTCAGAGTAAAACTTTTTAAAAAATATGTTACATCACTGAAAAGGGGATGATTCCACTCTTACGAATAGGAAGATGTTACAGGTCACCTTCACTTAAGCACTGATGACTAAGAAAGAATGAGAGGAATGGTGCAGCTGCAGGATGATGTTGGCTGCTTCCTCATTCTAAAAGGAGTATAAATAGATATGCTGAACTCTGCAATCTCAAGTTTAAAACCTATATATGAAAGAAAGACTCTCACCTTTCTCCTACTGTGTATTTTATAAAACAGATGATAAACTTTCCCTTGTCATCTTGGATATCATCTTCAAGACTGGATATAAGACTCTGGAATCCCTTCCTTGTGGAAATGGAATGGAATTCTACATTAATTAGAAGCCTATTTTTCTCTATGTGGGTTTTCATAGCTCTTTGTTGGTTACTTTTTCTTCTTGGTCAATAGTACTATAACATTAATATTTATTATTTTAATAATAACCATTTACTGTCCCATTCATTTATTATCTCTGTTTTTATGTGCCTAGAGAATACTATCAGAATGCTTTCACAAGTCCAAAGTGGGGTTTTTCCAGTTTGAGGAGGAAGCTAGAGTAAAAAGAAGATAATTATTTCCTTCTCAAGTTCAGCATTATGCAACACAGATGTGTTTCTAACACAAACATTAATCTTTACTGGGTTTTTATTAATATCAAAGGTATGCAGTGTGATTCCCTAAATGTAAGTAATCGCAAACAACTGCTGAACCCCAACAAAGATTTACATTTACATTACAATTACATTTCAATGGCAATGATGACATCACCATAAATTACATATGTTTAACAATGAGAAAGCCGTGAGATAGATGTTGTCTCTTCCTTGCACACAGAAATTTCTTTTGAAGACATTATGACCATGTTAAGGAAACAAAGAAATTAGTCATTCCCAATTAGGGCAAATACATCCATGTTGTCATCTTGTTATAAACTGAATGCCTATCAAATCTTTGGAGAATTATATCTCTTCTGTATTCAGTCTGTCACCATCTTACTAAAACCTTCAGCTACATAAGATTAAAGTCATATACTGGAAAAGAAATTATGGTCAGGAATAAGCTGGAGCTCGTCTTTTTATCACCACTGAAATGAGGAGCAGTACCTTAATGAAATCATTATTTTAGTAGGTAAGGCAAGCTAACTATTTCCACAGAAAATGCTTTGCATTGCCAGAATCGTCTCTGTTTTCCCCTGCCTAAACTCCAGCCAAGGATTAACCCTCTGCAGTTCTAATTCCACAAACATAGCCAGTCCCTCCCCAGAACAAACCATTCTTCAGTCAAAGGTGAAAGTGAATTCCTACAGAGGAGATCTCATGTGTCCCAAGACTACTCCATTTGCCCCCATCCAGTTACTTCTGTAGGTAACTATTAATGGCTCTAACAAGTCCTGTTTTGTGCATCACTTTTCCCTTCTGTCTCCAGAGTGTCATAATTTAAATTTGCAAGTAACACGTATGTTAGTCTATAACAACCATGTAAAAGTTTCATACGTTAGACTTATACAGAAACTCAACAGATAAAAACTAATGGTCTTGCTAAAAATCAGATATATTGAAAAGAAAGCAGATACCTGAAATGAGGGGATTTTTTACTTTGCTTTTAGTTCTCTTCCTAAAAGGCATTTCTCCTCTGCTAAGCATAACAAGCAACTCTGCAGTTATTACATGGAAATAAAACCCAGGAATTTAAAGACAAAAGTCTGACAAAAATAATAAAAAAAATCATTCCTTCACAGTTCTGTTTTTAATCACTTTAGGCTGTACTAATATCGAAATAGATACAGATCAGCAGTTGCAGCACTTATAAAATATCAGCTAATCATGCATGTGTCTAAATCTCCCTAGTTTAAAATTTTAGTATGATGCATTCCAAAAACAGTGCCTTACAACACCATTCATTTCTGCAGACCCAGCACACCTTTTGATTTAGTAAAAAAACCCATTAGATTGAGAAAATTCTGCCCCATAAGTGAAATGGAAGCTGCCCTTTAAATTATAAAAAAGTTTGCCTATTCCTCATGTAGGTTGAGGTTTTCTATGGGTTGCTCAGGACAGTACAATATGTCTATGAGTGAGAAAGTGAGAAACCTAGGAGAGAGACAACTAGGGAAGGTCTATTAGTGAACTGAGTTCTCTGAAGTAAAAATAATTTCTCCTCCTTCAATTTTCCCGGTGCTCAGGTATGCTTATTTTCCCTAATTTTTGTCACAAGGCTTCAAATAAATCAGTAGAATCTTGCCTTTCTTGTCAGGCTGTTTTTATAAAATTCAGTGCTGCTTGCAAGGGTCGTTCCTCGAAAAGACACAAACCCTTGTTCACACACGACAGCATCTTGCTACTAGACAGAGATAAATTCCTCACCACTGTGATCATCAGACACTAAGCCAAACTCATCTTTTCTTTCCTTTTTTTTTACCCCACTCTGTTATTCATAGAGACCACAGGTGAACCAGGAGAAAATTATTACAGTGTGATGACTGCTGAAATGATAGAAGGTAAAGAAGATGGATTATCACGGTGCTGACATGATTTGTATGGATTTCCAGAATTAAGCTGTTCACTTAAAGTGACCGTCTTCTTTGCACCCACGATATTGCAGCTGCGCTAGTAATAACCTTCATCTGCACTTGTGAGCCAAGTGAGCAGAGCACGTTTCCCATTACCTGTCAAGCGAGTATGTAGAGTTCTTCTGGCCCCGCAGTAATAGCAGGGCTGCTGGTGAACAGAGTAATAAACACCTACTGAGAGGGATGTAGCGTGAAAAGATCTCATCACCTGCCATTAGCACGCTGATGAATAATGCAGCATTTTCGGTGGCAGATGTCAGGGGTGGGAGGAAGAATCACTTCTGTAAATGCTCTGGTGAGCACTTCAGCACAAAGTGAGAGGTGATAGCAACAGATGCATGTGACAAAATTACACTTGCTATTGTGTTTTAAAAGAAATGGGAACATTTACTTTACAAATAGCTGGCAGGCTTTCTCTCTCTCCCTTCCCATTTCCCCTCTTCCCCCCTTCTCCCTTCCTCCACCTTTTTGTTCCCTCAGAGTCAAAAGATGCTGCAAACTGTCAAACTAATTCACATATTGCTAAGCATTTAGGGCAGTTAGCACTGCCCTAACTTAACCACTGTGTAAGGGGCAGTGGGACTTGGCTGTCCAACCAGTAAAGTGCTTTTGCCTGCAGACCCAAACTGGCAAATCAAATAAATAGCTAATATTAGAAAAAAATTAATAAAAATTATTTTATTCTATTTAAATTCCCTTCCCACTGTATATTTCTTTTCTCTCTTTCAAAAAACCCTACAAGCCACTATAGAAAGACAGAGTCAAATGAAGTGACAATTACTGAATTTCATACAGTTAAATCCCTCAGAGGTTCTGGCAGCAGTAAAAAAGGTCTTGTTTTAATGTTAACATTATCAAGAAACCACCTATTACTCCTCCTGTTCCACTCACCCATTTTGCGGATGTAAATAAAGAAAAAAGTGATACAGCAGTAGCACAACTGGTTCCTGGATGTGATTTTAAGCATGGAAATCCCTCTCGGGTAATCTAAATCAGCACAGGTATTTCTAATTGTTCATAATTATTTTTTTCACTTGAGAGAAACCACACACGCAGACTAAGTCATTGTTAATATCAAAAGGTTTTGCACGATGGGATAGTAAAGGACTTCCAAGCTGCCACAAAGACTTAATTCCTTGTTCCTATAAGCATAGGTCTCAGAGAGCATACATATTTAAGTTTTATGCCATTGCTTTCTTGCAGAGAGAGTTCCTCAGCTCTAGATATGAATGAGGCTCAAAATCTGTCACATCTGATATCTACATATACTGGGGAGGAAAAGTATGAATTCATAACCAATAATAATATTATAAGACTGAAATGTTATTCTTTGCACATGCTATCATCTTGTCTGGTGAATTACAGATTCCAGTGATTTAAAGCAGCCTGTCCCAAAACAGAAATGTTTCCTGTTTATCTTCAGACCTCTGTTTTCACTGGTATTTTGAGCCAAACAGCTCTTTTTGGTCAAGTGCTGCCAGCTGGCACAGTAACTTACTAACATCAAAGGTCCTGGGTAACAGGATGCCACAAATGGTGAGATTTTCATACAGAAAAGACTTGAGCTCCTGAACGCTTGCACTCAGTGAGAGCCAGATACACAACAATCATCATGTGTTTGATGCCAGGACAGCTGAGAAGAAAAACGAAGAACTGCTGTCTCTACCAGAGGATGGTAATGCTTAGAAATCTTATTGAAACAGGTGAGTCACAGGATGGCATAGATGTTGTCATTGCTTAGAAGAGTCTTGTTCTTGTGCAGGTGAATGACACAAGACATGAAAATAAAAGTTTTGTCAGGAGTCCTTGTTTCTGCCCCTCTGAAAGCCATGCACATATTTATATTTTCCAATTGGTTACTGAAAAGCTACGAAAGGCTACTGGGCTACATAAGCTGGGCATTAAAGAGCCCTGAAGGGGTGAAAAAAATGCCTCCATTGTTAAACAGGATCCTGGAAAACATACTGCAGGATAGAATCTGTCTTCTGTTCTTTTTGGCTGCAGTCCTTACTGCCTAAATTCTTCTGCTATTGCCTGTTCATAAACATTCCAAAGGCCAGTTTTCTCCTGTTTGCCAGGGCTGTGTCAGAAAGCCACAGTGGGACTCTGCAAGGATGCAACACTTCAGCAAAACAAAACCTGTGAGATGAGTAATGCAATGGGGAACTTCCTCCAAGTTATAAAAATGCCATTATCAGAAGCAGAGTAGGTAGAGCACATATCCCAAAAGAAAGAGAGGGTGTTCTTTAAGAAGAAAGGCATATAGTCATCATGAATCAGGGATAATCAAGACAAGGAAAATTCTCATAAAAACCCTGTATCAATGCAGTTCTTATTAGCACAAGGTTACTTTGAACTGTGATTTAAAGACTGGTTAGAATTGAGAGGAACAGAGACATAGTTACAAATAAACCTGGCACACTGGAGCTGTGCCTGCTAACACAGACATTTTCAAAGGATGGTTATAAATAACACCTGTTTCCTCTGGAAGAGAATCACAAATACAGTGGGGTGAGGAGGCCTCTTCACCCTCATCACACAGCCATTTTTCTGGAAAATTTATGCCAAACACAAGAAATGAATCCCATTTGATTTGTTCAGAATTTCTCTTTGCAGTAGGTCAGATTATATGGAAGTAGTGTTGTAAACACTACACGTTTGTAACTGCTATGGATAGTAAGTGAAAGTCACAGGAATGAGTAGACATCTCTCTTCAAGGTTTAAATTTGAGTTCCCCTGCAGATAATCCTAGGATTAGCCAAGATTTTGCTTTTCAAACTTGAAATGAAAAAAACAAAATGATAAATGGTAAAACAAATATAATTGTAAAAGGAAGAGTAGTGGTTTCATATGGTCTGTTTTCTATAGGTGATCAGCTTGAGACTGTCTAAAAATAGGGGGTTTGCGGTTCTGGTAATTATATACGTGCTTGGAAAACTGCTGTATTATAATTTTTTTTTTTTTTTTTTTTTTTTGTCTCACAATTTCATCGCTTTTTAAGAAGAAAATATACCTCGACTACCTTCTAAACTTGTAACTCTTAATTGCTACACTTACAGTTCAATAAATTTCTCAACAGGTGGTGTTCACAGAAGTTTTGTAAATATCACAAGAATCCAGAAGAAAAGACATTAAAAACTAAAAAAGTTTTGACAAAAGCAACATTTTTCTTGTGTTTTGTACCCTAATATTATTTCCATCAATATGTAAGTCTAAAAAGGACCACATATTATTGTAGTGATGCATCTAAAAGAATCTCAAGTTGCCTCTAATAATCTCCATTATGTATAATGACCATTTTGATAATAGTCTTTAGAAGAGGTAATGGCCCCGCTGAATGGTTATTACCTGTCTGTTCATGCTGGAAGCAAGATGCAGAAGCCAAAGGGGACAGTGAAATGGTCCTTGTAGCAGAGTCTGAAGGAATAAGAAATATTTAATAGAATGCAAGGAACAGACAAGCAAGTACCTTTGCTTGTAAAACAATCTGCATTGATGCAGTGAGCCATCGTGAATTTTTGTGAAATAATAGAGGTATAAAATAGTACTTAATAAAAATAATAATTAATATAATAATTATAGGCAAAGTATCACTGTGAGATATATTTTAGTTTTAACAGTCACAAACGCTATTAAAAAGTAAAAGATTACCTGAATGTTAAATAGAGTTTGGTTCATAATTGAATGTTAAATGTTGTTATACTCCAATTCTATACCGTGCCATAGGAGCAATATCACTTTAGTTCAGAGGCCTCTGCAGAAATCAAGGGTCAAAAGTGTTTGCATCTTTCACACAACTACTCCAAAAATGTCCCTATATACAAAAATAAGGGGTTATAAAAGCAGAAAATGTCATGTCATAGCTCTAAGGACTCAAACTGGCTTTTAAAACGGACAGAAATTTCTCGTAAATTAAGCCTGAGCATAGAAAATCCACTGCCACAAAAACAGCAGGACATCAACAATTTGTCACCTCTGCACAGGATAGATGATCAGCTCCAGAAGTTAACTCTTAATTCATATCCATGAAAAGTAAGTTCTTTGAAACAGAGGTTGCCTTTAAAACCTGTACAGTGTTAAATAAAATTTGGCCTGGATTTCAGTTGTGACCTCTGGGCTTTACCACAGAATAAAGATGCTTGTAACAATAAATAATGAATTATTAAATTATTAAATATTATTCTGGCCTCTTGCTTAGAAGTACACCAAGATATTATTTCACTCAATAAGATAGGGTTAAGAACACGGAATTATAAACAAATATACTGTCCTGGAAACTAAAGGAGACAATTGAGAGGATCTCAGTTATACCAAAAGAAAGGTAAAGTCTAGGCTCAAAATGCAGGCCACTGTGAATTCGGCATGGTTCATTCCTTGTAGATTGAACAATACTGCTGAACCATGGTATTTCAGGAACACAGTACAAGGATGTGTTTTACGATTTTAGGTGTATTACATTTTTCCTATAACTTACTCTGTTTTCATCCCTCAGAAGCTCTGCATATAATAGGAAAATGTGAGCATTCAGAAAGAGAGATCTCAGCCAGATCTGTGATTATTTGAAATAAGTAATGAATGCCTTTAGCAGAAATTCCTTTTGTCAACAACCTATTCAGTTCAGGGAAATCCAGAAGTCTCAGTAAGAAAGCTCACACACCATAAATATTTTATTGCTTCCTTCTTGAGATTGTTCAGGAAGGGATGAAGGAATGCCAGCTGAATGCACTCTCTGGTGTCTTCTTGTACTTGTGCACTGAATGGAGACACTCCATCGCTCAAGAAAAAAGACTTACTAGAAGAGACCAGTAGGCACTGGCAATCCTGGATCCAGGTCTCCTTTCAGGATTGGGTTGTATTGTGATTTGAAATTAAAAGTTTGGTCTGCAGAGATAGTGATGATTATCTCCTGCCTTGCTTTTCTCCATTTTTATGACATCAACTTGCTATTGCTAACAAAAGAAAGAGAGCAAATCACAATCAAGATTTAATGTGTAACAGAGGTTTCATTTACTGCTACAAACAATAATATAGTTTCCTCCATCCTCTCCTCCCATTTTGACTGCTTTTCTGGTCTTAAATTGGATTCTAAAGGTCATTTCTCACTCTAAATAATTTCCCTCACTGCAGTTCTACAAGGCACTCATCTTAGGTAGAGTATTTCTTCTTTCTTGCTACCTGTGTGAAAGAACTTTTACAGTCTTGTCTCTTTACTTGACCAATTTGTCTTTTGCCTGAGAAGTCCATAAACATTGAAAGTACCTAAAAAAAGGTGATTCAGGACATCTTAAAATGTTGATTAATTGAAGAGGTTTGAACTTACCTATTCCAAAAACACAGCTGAAACCCTGTATCACTAGAGTGCATATAAAGGTATAACAATGATAAAAATAAAAATAACAGAACAATAACATATACCCTATAAGGCCACCCAGAATAAGAAAGTGCTTCAAGGAGAGCATGACACTTTTTGTCAGAAACTGGAAACATGCACCAGCATGAGAAAAGGGGACTACCCTGACTATTCTTCAATTTACACTTGCTGGTCATTTAACTTGAATTTAATGATAACAACTATGCTACTGGTCCTCAGTAAGACACAAAAACGAATGTCTAGGTAGTGTCTGAAATCTCTAACACTTAACAACACAGGTGACTACACATAAGTACAACACAAGAAAATGAAAATGTTAACAACCAGTTTGAAATTGTACAGCTTTGGACATAATTAATGCCACTAAAGAGAAAATTTAATCCCTGTTACTAGCATCATAAGTCAAAAAATCTTTTTCTCACAGAAAAAAAATTACAAGGAAATATAGAGGGAAGATGCAATGTTGAACAGCCTTAATAAGTTCCTGGTAGTCTGTGTATCATCTGGAAAGAGGTTTTTACAGAAGCAATAGACATTGTTTCAGGACAAAATACAAGACTATATAGAGTTATAGAAAACTGTCTTTCATTTGCTTCCTTGTCACTATAGTTTATGAACTGCTCAGGTATTTTCTAATTAAATTAGGCAATATATGACATACATACAAACATTCAATTGTATTTCTCTTATGGATTAAGGGGTTTGGCTTGTATCTAAATTTTCTTAACTTCTCTAAAATCTTTGCCTTTGTAATAGCCTCCAGCATTTAATTCTGCTGAGCAATTAGGTATTTCCTGAAGAAAAAAAAAACTTTCATAATTTATAAATATGACAATTATATGCCTATAATTCAATTCTTCTTTTGATATTAATAATCAAGCCATCTCAGATATTCCATCAAGTGGAATCATCCTTGTAGAGAATACAAAATGTCTACAAATGCCTTTTTAAACTATCATCTAATCTGGAAGAAAAACGAATCTGTGATAATTCCAAAAAGATAAGGTTATAAGAACATTCATAAATAAAAATAAATAAATAAATAGTCAGATTACTTCTACATTATTAAAGGAAGAGCAAAAATAAATTATTTTAAACTCCTTTTTTCAGTGCATTGAAGCTGAAGAAAGAAATGTTAAAATTTTGCTTGGAAATGTTGTTTCCAAAGAGACTACACCAGATTCTTTTTGTTACTCTTTAATGACAATTTTCCTTTTAAAAATCACAGACAAAAAAATTCTTGTTGGACAATAAAAAAACCTTGTTGGACAGGTTGTATTAAGCTCCATGGTTCAGCCATTTGTAACACTGTGGTAGTGCTCTGCTGTTTTGCAGACTTCTTAACCCTGCAGGTCTGCAGTGTCCTCCTGTGCTGTGCTGTAAGAACAGCAGCCAGACACCTGCCACCTCAAGGCACTTCAAGATTCTCAAGGTTTCCTACTTACCTATGCAGCATAGGAACTTTTTAGCCTGGTGTGCTGGAGAGAAAACCAGCTCTGTGAATGGGAAGGGAAAATGGGGCACAATAAGGCTGGATGACCCCACATGCTGCTCCATAAAGTCTATATGGCACAGGTTCATCTTTCTTGCTCTGCTGGCTTTATCCATAGACCGTTACATGCACCAGAGCCAAGACATAATTAGAAGGCAGCATCTCAGTGCTTGGGAAACTCTGGACTCTTCACACTCTATATTTTCCACAGCTGAAATAAACAGATTATTATCAGTCAGCAGAGAGATTAATGTTTCAGAAATAGATTTGTTTCAAATGCTTAGTATATGAGTCATACACAAGCTGACGGGATGGCCTACTCCAAGATCTGTCCCTCCACTCTTGCCTCTGCTTGCTATTTATGTATTTTCCCATTTATGGAATCATTCTGTTAACCGTCTTTAAGGTAGTTTCATGATGAACAGATATTAAAACCGCATGATCACAGAATGTTTGAGATTGGAAGGGATCTCTGGAGGTCAACTGGATCACCATCTTGCTCAAGCAGGACTCCTTGGTCAATTGCCTAGGACTATATGCAGAGGACTTTTGAATAACTTCAAATAAATGGGTACCAAAATACACAGACTTTGTATTCTTGTAGAACATGGAGTACTGAGGGACACAGGAAGGAATAACATGACTTTTTTTAAGATGGCTATAAAACCATACGTGTCTGTGCATGTAAAAGGTACTGATGAATTATAAAAAATGAAAGGTTCCTAAGCAGTTAATGAAGGAATCAAACTACCTTCTCTGCAAAATTTAAAAACAGCTAAGAAAATGATGTGATCTCTGTCAGTTTTGCCTGGAGCAGAGGATATGTAGCACCCACAAAAGAATCAGACTCCTGGGGGAAGAGGAACAGTGAAGGAGAGGAAATAGTAAACTATCAATTAGCTCACAGAATAGGCTTTCTCAGCCTAAATAGATATATTTGAACATATTTTATGCCAAACTTATCCATTTTGGATTACAATAAAAATAAACATTAAAAATGTAATTATAATTAATTGTAATTCATATAAATTTTAAATTATATCTGAACTGCATATTAAGTAGAAGAAATACACAATGATAAAGTCAGAGATTATAGTGTAGAGTCAAGTGTGATTATTACAAATAAGTGTTAAACGTTTATTCTATAAGATGGCATTATCTGTTCTCTTAGTTGGTCAAATACATTCATTTCAGACCTTGATAAAAAGGTTTTAAAGTCTTACTGAAATCAGAAAACAAGTAATAACAAAAAAATTACAAAATGGTAGTTCTGTGTTCAATAATATCATTCTTATTTTCTCTTTCCTTTTCTCACTCTTTATAAATCCCAGATCATATAAGCTTTTTAATTCAGTCTGATCAATATAATACATGAGCTTGTCTTTTGTCTACTTTTTGGGAGCAACAAAGAATTACAGTAATGAAATAATTTCTGGCTGGCATGGTGCCCAGGAAACTTGTGGAACCATTGTGACTGGTTTACGTTCATTCCCCACAACAGCCATTTGAGTACAAAGCTCTGGGATGATAATTTATTTCTCCTGCAGTTTTATGATATTTCAATGGCCTGAAATATCTTACTTGATAGCTACTTGCATTATTATGGGTCTTCCATAAATGATGCAAATTGCCATAAAACATGGGGAAAGCCCTATATCACATCTTTATCTAGATTTGTCAATGACAAATCTAGACAAATGAATAGACAAATCTATTCATTCAGTTGCAGAAAAACACCCTATTCTTATCAGACATTTCTAGACAAGACATTTGGTGTTTCTGCTGCCTATTAAATGGGGCAAAGAAACAGAATTTTTTTACAGTGCTCTGAACACCAGCTCAGGAGCAAAAGAAACAAAACCAAAAATACATGGGTGCTAATGTTGCATACCACCAGATAATGAAAACAACCTACAGTTTTTTTGGTTTGTTTTTTTTTCCCTCACTGTGGAAACCACATTACAGCCAGATTAACAACCCTATTCCCTATTCCTATTCCTACTCCTCTAGAAAAGGGACTTGCCTCTGTCTAAATCTCGCTACAGAAGATTGTCTATCTCATTTACTGCCTAAATGTCAGAATTTGAAATATCAAGCATATGAGAAGGTGGAAAATACAGTTAACTGCATTTCTGTTTCGTGATCTGCTGTCTGTGAGAAACGACTGTCTGTCCCGTGGATGTAGGGTCTTGCCTGTCTTTCCAGTTGTCACATTTTTGGAGATCAAAGTCTATGCTCATTTTCGTTAGTATGAAACTGTTAATAATTATTCTTATACTAGCAATAATTAACTCCGTTAATAATAATTATCTTGGCTAATCTCTGGTCTTGTGTTCAGATTTAAGGGGAAAGTTGGTCCAATATGAATGCAGTTACCTGACAGCATCTCCAGCAAAATGGAGTGCAAAATTGGAACACAAAAGAGTACCTACTGCAGCACCAGTAATATAATCATCCCTTACAAGTTGAAATACTAATTAGCAAATAGCACAAATAATCTGACTTACAATAGGAAAGTTACACAACCTTTTGATGACAATTTCATCTAAACAGAATACTATCCATGTATCCATGGAGCCAGTAGAGCTCCAACATTCTGAGCTACATACACTGGTGTGAACCTGCATTAACTTCCTTGAAATCAACAAGACAGTCCAGGTTTATGACAGTATAGTGGAGATAAGGATCTGACCCAATATTTCGGCAAAGGTACAAAATATCTCCACTGAAACCATGCCTGGACATCAAAGACAAATCTCAGGAAAAGATACAAAATTGAAAGCTTGTTCCAATTCTCAAGTGTATGTAGCTGTTTTAGGGTGACCAAATAATTTACTAGCTTTCTTATTTTCTCTCCAGACATAAAAATTTCTCAGCACATTTACAAGATTAATTCAGTACTGTTCAGTACGCATTCTCAAAAATGTCTGTCAATTGTTTGTAGTCTGAATAACTTTGCCAGTTATGGTGTAAAGTAGTATTCAATGACACTGTTATTTAATAAAAGAAAGGTACTGGGCTAATAATGATTATCAGAGAATAAGCCTATCTAGATATCTCACCAGGGATGTTCTCTGTTCTTTGCCTGATAATACCCTACTCTGGGACTGCAGTAGACTATCTTAGCATTTTTCTACTTCCCTATTCATAGTGTTGTTGACATCCCATTGAGGACTAGTGATGTTCAGTTCTGTAACTTACTAACTAATTTGCCAAAACGTCTAATTTTGTGAGTCATCATCCCTACTCATTGTACTGATTTGAGCTGTATTTTGTTAAAATCCCAGACTGTTAGCTCACAATGTCAGCTTCAGTTTTATGTCACAGTGAATGCAATGAATTTGTTGTTTGCAAAGAAATACTATGCTTCCTTTTAAGCCTGCAGGCCAAGACAGACATGAAACACAATAATAGTAGCAAAATAAACAAAAAAATCATGACCCATCACCAGGCTGACAGAGAGAATAGGAGACCTCCCATTTCCCAGCAGAAAGCCCATTCAATGATACTTAAAGAGCAAAAATTCGTAGTTGTGTCCTTGCATCTTGTGTACACAAATGCATCAGCACATAAGTAGGTTGTGCCATGCTGATTACAGATTTGCAATCATTCATTAATTTTGATCTCCTTGAACATCAGCTTTACTGAACTAATTCTGTTTAGTAAGTAATTACCAGGAAGAAACACTGTGTTTTCAGTCCTTCTTCCTACAAATATCAGATGGCGTATCCAGAAAGAATTTCAGTGATGGAAACCAGATGAACTGCTGAAAGAAATAGTGCTGATTTTATTATCATGAACACAGAATAATGTAAATGTAGCAGTGAGAAGGAGTCCTCTCATTTCTTAAATATTCTGGGACGAACAGAATCAGAGAGACCAACACAGTTCCTTCTTGTTCTTTGAACATTTTATTTCAAAGTATCTTTAGCGCTGACAATAATATACAAGGGAATGTAGCAAATATTTTTGGTCAGTAACAGTAGTAGAAACATAAATAGAGAAGTGCTGAAATGTTGCCCTACACTATAGCTCCAAGATATATGCTAGCTTCATTTATGTATCCTGTCACTATTTCATAGCTTCTTCAGGAGAGAACTGCCGACAAGACAGCCTTGTGAAATTAGAGAAAGGCTCCACTCAACATCAGCCTTTCTGAAGGCTTAGCAAGAATACCCAGGATAGAGTAGTACTCAAAAATTTCCTGTGTAGTAGTGTCAAAAATTCCTGTTTGAAGCATGAATTCTTTCCAAGGGACAAACTACAAAAAAACCCCCAAAACACAAAAAATCCCCTAACAAACACCAAGAAAGTTAAAGGCCTTTTAAGGTGAAGTTA
The DNA here is from genome assembly GCA_032173965.1 of Sitta carolinensis. Taxonomy (NCBI): domain Eukaryota; kingdom Metazoa; phylum Chordata; class Aves; order Passeriformes; family Sittidae; genus Sitta; species Sitta carolinensis. The sequence continues at coordinate 38,423,126 of CM063313.1, forward strand.
TCTTTTTTTCATTATATTATTGTAAGAGGGGCTTCTAAAAGCAAAAGTACTGTGGTATCTTCCACAGATTTTGGAAGGAAGATTGAAAGGAAGTGCACAGGAACACTCTAAAGCAGATCTCTAAAGATCCCAAATTCAAACTAGAAATGTGCCTCTGGGATCCAACATGAGTGAAAACCCCTGTGAATTGAAAGTCATGTTCCAACAGTATGAAGAGGGAACCTGACACAATGTGGAACTAGAAGTGAAGTCATCAGACAGGAGCTGTGAAGCAGAATTTGATTTATATCTAAGGGACAAGTGTGTTGAATACCTTTTCTAACATCTTCTGGAGCTTCCAGAAGGGTGGTGTGGTAAATCTTCTCTGACTTGCCCAGAACAAAATGGATTTGCCTAACTCCAAAGCAATATGCATAGGGGGAAGGTGGATATAATGCAATAGCAATATACAAAGTCTTCTTTCCCTATGTGCAATAAATATTCAGCTTTCAGATGTGCAGAATATGACTTACCAGTTTCTGCAGTGGGTTGCCTCTACAAACATTGTAGATGTTCCATCAACAATACAAAACCCTCTTTATAATACTCAAATAACAAAACAAAAAATAAAAAATGAGTTAACAGTCAATGGCATTAAAAAGCAGCATTCATCCAGAATAAAAAATATATACTGTTTATATGTTGCTGTCAAAGTTCAGAACTTTTTTACTGGTGTTCAGAAGAGCAGTAGCACAATCGAGCTATATGAAGCATATTTCAAAGACACTAAGGCATCACTTCTTTTCACGTTTTCTGAATACTATGATCTCTGAAGAAAATAATAGAAATACAGACTCATGGAAGGCTTGGGTTGACAGGGAACTTACAGGCCAATCAGCTCCAACTCCTTGCCATGGGTAGGGACAACTTTCACTAGACCTGTTTGCTCAAAACACCATCCAACCTGGCCCTGAACCCTTCCAGGGGTAGAGAATATACAGCTTCTCTGGACAATCTGTTCCTGAGTCTCACCACCCTTACACTGAAGAAGTTTTTCCTAATCTGTAATCTAAACCTACTCACTTTCAGTTTGAAGTCATTCCCCCTTGTCTTGTCACTACAACTCTTTGGAAAACATCTTAATCAATTTTTTCTGCAGACTCCCTTCAAGTAATGAAAGGCCTCGACTAGATCACCCAAAGCCTAATCAGAAAAATGTTGCTCTTAAAAGTCAGGGAAATCTAGGAATTTTTTTTGAGTTTAAGTAAGATATTAGCACAAAATCCCAAAATAAGTGTATGTCTGATCTTCTTAGCAAGTAACTGCTCTGTGAAGACATCTGCAAAACTGTATTTTGCATCACATCAATGACTTTATTTCTGATTAACAAGCAATAAATAAATATAAAGCTATAAATCATTACATTGACAACTGTAATAGTAATTCTATGACCAAATCCATACATTAATAGTAGATTACTGCTTCTTCAATTCTTTTCCCAGACAAAATGAAAGGCATTCTGAATTCAGGAAAGAACTACAAGAAATAGGGCAAAATATATTTGAAAGTAAGGCTTAGAGAGCTGTTCAAGGACAAACCTTTTCTGATGCTTGTTGTTTCTTTGGTTTTCTTTAGCTGATTGAAGACAAGACAGCCAGGAAAACTGAAAGACTTATGAGAGAGGGGAAAATTGTCAGTGCTTGTCAAGGGGAGGGGGGGGTGTGCAAATCTGTGTGTACGTATATGTGTGTGTTTGTAATAATCGAGGCTCCATTCCAGTCAGCAGAAACTGAATTCAGCCTGAACTTTGAGTATCAGGTGATTGTCATAATGATTCCTGCTGCCACTTTGCTCTCCATGGCAAAGCATGCAAAGCATCTGCAGCTGAGCTGAAATTAGCCCTATCCTGATGTTCCTCTCTAAATGTTTCCCCATTATCTCCCTCTTGTCTTGATAGCTAATATAGTTCCTACAGCTGCTATATCATATTAGGTCAGAGCAATGAAAACGAATGCCATTTTCTTGATGGCTTATGCAGAATTGTTGTAATTTGAATCAAGTCTCACTAGCCTCTTTCTTTTTTTCTCTCCTTTCTGCCCCTCATGCTGAATATATTGGGGTCCTGGCGAGCTGCCATTCTACTGCACATTAGAAATGGTAGAGTTTTCTTCTATCTGATTCTCTAAAATGAGTTCACGAAAAGGTGCAGACCCAGCACATTTGTGGTTTTTCCTATAAATTACTTTAACACTGTGTCCAATCATATATATAATTTCAGATTTTCAATTTCAACTCGCTGCTGTGTCAGCACAGACTCCACTGATATGTCTAATGTATTTAGCTTAAAATGAAACGGATGGCATTTCATTACCAGGAAGATAATATTTTTGAATATGTTTGCTGCATGGCAGGATCCATCATTACTCTGCCATTTTATGTTCGGAGTGTGTAATAGCTTTTTAATGCTTTGATGTATTTTATTTATATATGTAATATTTTTCTAATATCATGGGGTGGTTTAACTCATTGAACACATTATACAGCCTTAATTGAATGCTTCTAAATATTAGTTAGGGAGGAAGATCTTAACAAATTGACAATATTTTGTTTGAAATTTAATAGACAGTAGTTGAAACACCAAAAAAACCATCTCATTCTCAGTCCTTCACATTGCTCCTCAGCTCCCTCTGACACTCAAAACACTTTGAAAGGAAAAAAAGGGGGAAGGAAAATCCCACAGTCCCTTGAGACGCTCAAGCTGTCAGCATGAAGGTAAGTAATGCAGGAAAACTTGAACATGTCCAACTGTGAATGACAGAAGCCCTCTTATTGGAAGAAACTTCTGACAGGCCTGAAATCCTTAATACCTGGTTTCTCAGTCCTTTGACCAAAGTCATGGAATTTTAAAATTACTAAGAATTTCTTCAAAGTTGGTTGCAGTGGGTTTAGGGTTTTTTTACTTGCAAGGAGAAGATGCTACTTATATAGATCAGCATAATACCATAGCTTAAATCTGCCTCAAGAGAACAGGTAAGTTTTAAAGGGCATTTCTTGATACTAGCAGGAAATGTTAAACTGAGCCATGGCAACTGCTCCTTGCACTGGATTATCCTTGTACATGTGCTTGGGGTTGCCCCGACCTTGCTCTTGGACTCATTGAACTTCATGAGTTTCACATGGGTCTCCCTCTTAAACATGTCACAGTCCCACTTGATGCCATCCCTGCTCTCCAGCATGTTGACACCACAGAGCTTGGTGCTGTCAGCACAACTGCTGAGGATGACTCCATCCCACTGTCCCTGTCACCAACAAAGCTACTAAATAGCTCCAGTCCAAGTACCAGCCCCTGAGGACACCACTTGCCACTGCTCTCCACTTGGACACTGAGCCATTGACCATAACTCTTGAGTGTGACCATCCAGCCAATTCCTTATCCAGAAAGTGGTCCACCTGCCAAATCCACGTTTCTCCAGTTTAGAGATAAAGTTGTGTGGGAAATCGTAAAATGGTATGCATAACTCCAAGAAAATGGTGTCAGTTGCTTTTTTCTTATCCACCAACGCTGCAACTGTAAACGGCCACCACATTTGTCAGGTAGTTTGTTCTTTGTGAAGCCATGTTCACTGTCATTGAGCACCTCCTTATTTTTCATGTGCCTAAGCATAATTTCTAGGAGGATATGCTTCATTATGTTGCTGGGCACAGAAGGGAGACCAACCAGCCTATGGATCCTGAGGGTCTTTCCCTTTTCTAAAAATGGGGGTTACTTACACCATTTTCAAGTCAGTGGGAAAGGTGATGTTAAATTAACTACAATTATCAACATCCGATTTTTGCATTATTGTGTTCTTTTTGCTTTAAAAACAGCTTTAGTGACTCATTTTTAGAATAGTTCTGTTTGTTCACAGAAAAGTCACATTCCCCAAATGGCCAGTTTAATATTGCAGAAAGCATAATTTTCTCTAAGCTATTTCAGGTGCACTTTTCAAAGAGGAAATGCATTGCTGTCCTTCTTAGAGCAGGGGCAAGGTACAAATAAGTCAAAGTCAACCTTTACTTAAGCTTCATATGATTCTGTGCTTCTCAGAAGTACCAAGTGTCTTTTTAGTCCTATTGAAATGGCTGTGTATTCCTGAAAATCTGGTTACTCTTTAAGATGTCTAGATATGGGACTTCTAATGTCTTTGCATTTTGTAGCCAAAACCCCTAGTCATCAGGGAAGTTAGGTATCTAAGTCGTGTTGAAAAATGAAAGCATTTGAGACCGAAATATTTTGCAATATCTGGTTTTGACTATGAGATACTTAAGAGTAGACTTTGAGAGACAGTGTTAAATTTCATCTCATTTTAGTGCTTGCTAAGACAGGCAGAGTAACTAATCTATGTTTAGGAAAAGTGGCATTTTTATATGGAATAACTGATGTGAAATAATAGCAGAACCACTTAAGATGGTGGGGTGGAAAAAAATAATTTAAAAAATGCATAATTAATAATTCCCAGGAAAAAAAGCAGAAAATTATACTAACACATTGTTTGTTGGTCTAGTGGAAATTTGTGCTAAAGAATGAGAATCTCAAAGGAGCTTTATGCTTCTCAGCAGAAGTTATTGCAGAAGTTATTGGAAAATAAAACATATTCTAGGTAAGTCCTTTTTATTTATTGTTGGGGTTAATTTCTTCTTTTAAGTTTTTCCCTGTATGACAGACCACAACAATAATTCATATCTAAAATATAGCAGATAGCTTTATAAGAGCTCCTTCTCATATCTTCCAAAATAGTTGGATTATCAAGATAATAGGTGAAACCATCTTTCTTCACCAATCACAATATGCTTTCCCTTTATCACAGTTTCACACAGACTACTTCATCATCCAGTAAAACTTTGTAAAATAGATTCTTGAAGGAAATTGTCCATACACAGATCTTCACACATGTACTAGCAAACAGATCAGAGAAGTTAATGTGAAAACACACGTATTATTCACATGTATACATTTCTCCAACTATTATTTCAGGAATTCCCTGCTGATTGTTCTTTGGAATTATGTTCAGCTTCAAGATCACACACCAACAGCAACGAAAATGTTAGTGCCAAAACATTACAGCAGAAGTGTCCAGGTTTGCTAAGTTAGCACACATGAGTCATAGAATGATAGAATCATAAAACCATAGAATGATTTATATTGAAAAAGACTTCTATGATGATCAAATTCAACCATTAACCCAGCACTTCCAAGCCCACCACTAAACCATGCCCCCAAGTGCCACATGTACCTGTCTTCTAAATACCAACAGGGATTGTCACTCCACCATTTCTCAGGGCAGAATGTCAGTGCTTTGCAATCTTGTTGGTGAATAACTTTTCCTTGATATCCAATCTAAACCTCTCCTGGCACAACTTGAGACTAACCCCACAAGCTCTATCACTTGTTATGTGGCAGACTGACCACCACCTCACTACAGCTTCTTTCGGGTGCTTCTAAGGAGCAGTGAAGTCTCCCCTGAGCCTTCTTTTCTCCAGGTTAAATACCCATATCTTCCTCAGCCACTCTTCATAGGACTTGTGCTCTAGAACCTTCTTCATCTCCTCTGCCCTTTTCTGAACATGCTGCAGCACCTCAATGTCTGTCCTGTAGTGAGTGACAGCCCCAAAACTGGGCACAGGACTTGAGGTGTGGCCCCACCAGTGCTGGGTACAGGGGCACAAATCCTTCCCTAGTCTGCTGGCCACACTGTTTCTGATATTAGCCAGAATGTCATTGGCCTTCTCAGCCACCTGGGCACACTGCTGGCTCATGTTCATCTCCCTGGTAAACACCTCACATCTAAGGATCTGAGGCAACTTTCCAGCAGCTCTTCCCCAACTCTAGTATTGCCTGGAGTTGTTGCAAGCAAAGGCGACCAAGTCAAACCCTCTTCTACAGTTCATATCTGAAAGATGGAAAGTGATTCTCTGTTTAGGCTCCATACTGCTTAGTAAATTTGAAAGGTAGTTCAAATTTTTCAAAGGCCAAGTCGTTAACTTCAAAATCATTGAGTAGTTGAATTTGAATGCAAGTGGGAAAAATTGGGGGGGGGGGGGGGCCGGGAGAAATGGGGGGGTGGGGGGCGGGTGCAAAGGATTAATGCCTGGTGTGCATTTTCATAAAAAACTCAAGCTCTCAGATCTTTGACTTGTACCTCAGTTTCTCCATTGCGAGTTAATGGTAAAATTGTTAACTCACTGGAATTGCGAGTCACACAGACTCAAAGATAAATTGACTTGGCACTTTTCAAGTCAATTAACCCCACAGCACATCCATCTCTGAACATAAACAATGGCTCATTGAACTAACTCGGCCCTCAGAGTGGATGTATGCAACTACATGTGTCATTGTTTAGAAGCTACCCTCAATTAGAAGCTGCTCTCCTTTAGTAACTATACCATTACCCTGCAAGCCTCAAGGGAAACTAATTAAAATTAATAGATGCTGCACTTCATTTAAAAATGTAGTGAAAAATAATTGAGTAGTGTAGGAGCTCTGGACTTGAAATAAAGATATGTATGGCAAATATAAATCAATCCACACACCCCAAACTCATTCCAAAGTAATTTTAACCTTTCCACAGGGTGTTGTCCCAGGTACGTTTACTCTGTTTTAACACTGAAAGAAATGCAAATGTAAATCACAGAAATCTATTGCAAAATATCTGAAATTTCTGTGATTCTTTAAATGGGAACATCATATTAGAGCAAAACTTTAGCTAATTCATGGAAGGGCAACATGATAAAATATGGCCACCTTTATTTACTTTTAATATTTTGTTGAGCATGTAGTTTATTCCACATTCTGAAAGGAATTTCGCAGGAATTACAGCCTTCAAAATCTTGGATGCTCTGTGTCCATCCATCAGTAGGAGGTTGTTTATCTGACCTGCATTTATCTAAAATCAGAACCTTCCTTAAAAACTGAGGAGATATGAGATTCAGCCTCATGTTGAATAAAGAGCATGTTTTCAAGGTTATTTTCTTAGAACTAACACAGAGTGACAATTAGTCATGTTGGTAGATAATTCTGATATAATTAGTGCTGTACATTCTTGATTTTAATTCCAGGACAAGATGAGATGGGTTAATGAGAAGAACACACAGGCTAATAGACTGATTTGTCAAAACTTTATTTCCGGGCATTAGATCAAAATAATAACATAGGAACCAGGATTATATCAAGATGCCTAGCTTGTATTTTGCAAGCTACTGAACTGAACACAGTGCTGGAACCCTTTGGCCAGTTTCCTCAAAATAGGTTTAAGCAATCAATGTGTTTGTATCAATCTGCCTATATATTAGCTTGCCAAGGAGCAAGCAGAGCAGTAATATATTCTCCCCATCTTTTTTCATGAAGCGGCTGCCAATCACTTGTTGTTTTCACAAAACTTTGCAGTCTGGGATGAACTGAACTAATTCAAGTCTTCCAAATTTCATAACATAGTATTAGACTGATTAGCCATGAGTGCAAGAATTCCCATTGACCATGCTCTAAGCCATTTCCCTTACAGATAACTTTGAAAACAAACATTGCTCTTACCAAATGTACACTCTGATTACTGACTTGTATGATAAAAAGCAGATAAAAATCAATCAGAAGAAATTTCCCATACTTCTAAGAATGTCTTAATTTTTCATCGGACTTTTCAAAATGGAATTAAATTAGGCATAAACTCCACACAAGGTTTTAGCCTTAGAGTTGAATACTTCTTTATTACACTTTAACCCACAGATTTGATACTGGTATCCAAATTATTTAACATTCTGCTTGTCTGATGCTAAGAAATAACTGGGTGAACGTAAGTCTACCAGTAACCATTCTGAAACAAATTTTTCAGGCACAGCCTTAGCTGTTAAACAAACTCCCATAACAACTAAAGGCCATCCTAAATTTCTGTGTTTTCAAGTGTAACAAACAAAACTACACTGCCCTAACAGTTCTTATCCTAGAGAGAGTGAGGCCATAGAGAAAGAACTGGTCTCTAAGATTCTGCTGTTCAATCAAATTATATAATATCAGCTGAAGTATTTTCACAATGAAGCACAGGGTTTAGATAATAAAATGTAATTTTATCCATAGCATCTTTATTTGACATTTATCCATTAATATAAAGATGGGATACCCTCCAAAGACACTCTGAGACATCGAGCCTTGAATTCAATTCATACAAAGATGTCCTTACCCTTCTAAAACTGTAATAAGAAATCTGAAAAAGATGAAACTGCCAGGTTTAATGTCTCTTTATATTGTGCTAATAGTAAGGGGACTCCTTTGGCCAATGTGTGAAACTCCTAACTCTTTTAACTAAGAGGAATTAACTAGGTCACAAAGCATTAAACCATGAATAAGTCTGAATAAGTACCTTTAAAACAGACCCTTGAGCATTGTCTTTATGATGAGCCATAGAAGCAGTGCATGATTTTTTTATCACTGTTCTATAAGAGACAAAGTGCAAGACCCTCATGAGGAATTACTGTATTGTTCCAAAGTTTATAATTTAGTCATTCATGGATTTGTTATAAAAATTGCACATTTTTTAGCTGTTTTTTTTTTTTTTTTAATCCAGAATTATATGTCTGGAAGCCACTAAATTTGAAATTATCTCAGCCAGTGACAGTTTTTTAATCCTAACTTATTCATGCCAGCTATTATAGAGAGTGGAACCATCACCTCTCCTGTTTGAATGCACTGCTGGATTTTCTTAAGTAGTGCCAGGTATACCCTGGCTCCAGAGTGCACACAGAGGACACATGTGTGACAATACACCCACAAGAAGTGTTTTATTTTCTTTGACAGTAGACCTGGATGCCTTGCTCTCAGTCCCTTGTATTATTCTGCAGCACACATTGGCATTCTTTTACACTATATTGAGAAAAATACTTCAATTTATTATAAGCTCAGTACATATCCAGCCCTTCTCACAAGATATATTCTCTCTCTGTGGTTAGCTAAAATGTTGTTCTTGATCTCAGATACTACAATACGAATACACAAATTCACTACTTCCTGGTTTGACAGCCACAGCTGAAACAGCAGCAGTCTTGAAAAGCTCTGCCTGATTGAAAACACTACACCTTCATGCTAAGCAGAGTAAAGGGACTTGGGTCACTTGGAGACCTCAACTACAAGAATTAAAAGTCTTTCTCTACATGAACACACAGACTTGGAACTCTGTTCATAATCTTAAATTTGCCATTCCATAAGCCCCAAGCTACTTTCAGAGCTGTTTTTACATCCTCACTCATAAATATTCTACAGGCATAATGTACAAAGGACAACAAAAATGGAGTTATGAAGATAGGGAGCAGCCTGCTCTGTAAGAAAGAATCCAGAACTGCTATCATCAGAAAACACAAAATCAGCAAATTTTCCCACAGTGAGGAACAGTCATAATGGGAACTTAATTCATATCACTGTGCCTTCTCATCCAGTAAATTTACTCTTGAAATCTCAAATATCCTATCTGTAACTTAGTGTTCATCACAAGAAACAGAATTAAACATCTCCTCTAACATTACCATCTTTCTGGACAGTTAACCAGGAGTTCTCACTCAGGACTCTGATACATGACATATGCACAGAGAACACAAAAATACTGTCTGAAGGAGTCTTCAGTCAAAGCTTACGACAAAATGTCAGATGAAGCACAAGGGAGAGTTGCCCAAAGTCTTTCAAAATTAATTAATTGTGGAAGGCAACAGAAGGCAAGCCCTTATATGGGTCAGTGTAGCAGCAGGGAGAACCAGGCAGTCAGAGCATTTGACGGAATGGTCACTCTCCATGAAGAAGTGGAATAAATGCAGAGAGAGTGTTTTGAGGTTTCATGTTATGCTTGCTGCACATTTTTAAAAGTTTAGGAAGTTAAGAGAGTTATGGAAAAACACATTCACAGAAAGGATTCTTCAGTACTGCAAAAGCTGTGTTAGGTATTCAGTCAAAGTGATGTTGAATCACAGATGGAAAAATTACTGCTTTATGGTTTTATTGATATCCCTGCTTCTGAGCCCTTACTGTGGTTATGCAAAAGAAAGCAGGAGGCATATGGTTTGTAAGTGAAATGAATTGATTTCTCTTCTATAGATTTAGCTAGTGTTTACCATCAACTACTTCTGCACCAAGACGTGACCTCATTGGGAGGCTTTTCTGCATTTGAAGGACTTTTCCACTATCAACTTGCATATGCTTGCCAGCAATTCACAATAAGATTGTGATAGACGTGTTGCTGAAATTGAAAGCCATGTAAAGCTAGATAAATGAGAAGTTTTCTTTAGCGTTAATAACCTGCCATAGCACTGTATAATTGTACTTTTTCCTCTAGAGTAAATCTGTCCAAGAACAAATGTCCAAGAACAAAAGGATAAAAGACCAAACTAACTTCCTTTCAAAAAGCTTTCTTTTTCTGGACATTGTCAATTTCTTGAAGCATGTTCATACCGTGATCTATCAGAAAAAAACTGCTGGATAGGGTTTTGCAGAATCAGCCCACTTCTTACTGCAGAACCCTTCAGTCATGTGCATGGCAGCAAATATCCTACTACATTGATTGGCCATTACAAATTGCACCAGAAATAACCTTCTTGTCAAGTTCCCATGCAAAATAATGCACATATGACAATAATACAACTTAGTGGGCTCTGGTGTCATTCACTAAGGGACTTCCTTGTAAATCATGTATGGCAATGATTCTCAGCTTACCTGTGTTGACTTTCTTTGCTGTTTTTCTTCAGGTGCCCATAGGTTTGCTAGAATGTTATCCCTAATCTGATGAGGAATTTGAAAAACTTAATAGGCTGTCCTACATGGCCTATTAAGAACTAAAACAAGCCACACTATCTGGCTGAAACATACTTTCTTCATCATTCTCTAACCACACCAGATGCTTTGCACTGTTTCATTTAGGAAGTCTTTTTCAGAAAAAGCACCTTAGTGACCTCTAAAAGGCTGTCATCTTCTTTTTCTCTATAAGCAATCAAGCAACTATAACAATAGTCATTTTCAGAGCAGTGAGAACCTGGGCAAAATTCACCATGTACGAGAGAGAGATGAAAACAGCAATAAATTCACAACCTTGACATTTTTTGCCTTTCCTGCATTTGAACATTCTCCAGCAGGAAAGATGTCATTGGGGCTATCCATGTACAAGACAGCCTTTAACTCATAAAAGTTTTCTGACTTTTTTACACCACTGTGTTTGAAAACACAACTGTAGAGAAAAAAAAGAAAGGCAAGGCAAGAGAGAAAGGGGTGGGGGGGACAAAGAGAGAGAAAGACAGGGGGGGGAGGAGGAGGAAAAAAGGAGAAGAAAGAGAAATAGAGGGAGAGAAAAGAGAGGGAAAAAAGAGAGAAAGAAGAGAAGAGAGAGAGGAGAAGAAAAGAGGAAGAGAAGAGAAGGAAGAAGGAAGTGTGAAGAAGAAGAAAGGTCGGAAGAGAAGGAAGGAAGTGAGAAGGAAGTGTGGAAGAAGGGAGGAAGTGTCGAAGGAAGGAAGGAAGTGTCGGAAGGAAGTGTCGGAAGGAAAGTGTCGGAAGGAAGGTCGAAGGAAGTGTCGGAAGGAAGGAAGTGTCGGAAGGAAGGCGGAAGGAGAAGTGTCGGAAGGAAAGGAAGGAAGGAGGAGAAGGAAGGTAGGAAGGAAGGAAGGATGGAAGGAGGAAGGAAGGCAAGGAAGGAAGGAAGGAAGGAGAGGGGAAGGAGGAAGGAAGGGAGGAAGGAAGGAAGGAGAAGGAGGAAGGAGGAAGGAGGAGGAAGGAGGAAGGAAGGAAGGAAGGAAGGAAGGAAGGAAGGAAGGAAGGGAAGGAAGGAAGGAAGGAGGAAGGAAGGAGGAAGGAAGGAAGGAAGGAAGGAAGGAAGGAAGGAAGGAAGGAAGGAAGGAAGGAAGGAGAGGAAGGAAGGAAGGAAGGGAAGGAAGGAGGAAGGAAGGAAGGAGGAAGAGGAAGGAAGGAGGAAGGAAGGAGGAAGGAAGGAAGGAAGGAAGGAGGAAGGAAGGAAGGAAGGAAGGAAGGAAGGAAGGGAAGGAAGGAAGGAAGGAAGGAAGGGAAGGAAGGAAGGAAGGAAGGAAGGAAGGAAGGAAGGAAGGAAGGAAGGAAGGAAGGAAGGAAGGAAGGAGGAAGGAAGGAAGGAAGGAAGGAGGAAGGAAGGAAGGAAGGAAGGAAGGAAGGAAGGAAGGAAGGAAGGAAGGAAGGAAGGAAGGGAAGGAAGGAAGGAAGGAAGGAAGGAAGGAAGGAAAGGAAGGAAGGAAGGAGAGGAAGGAAGAAGGAAGGAAGAAGAAGGAAGGAAGGAAGAGAAGGAAGGAAGGAAGGAGGAGGGAGGGAGGGAGGAGGGAGGGAGGGAGGGAGGGAGGGGGGAAAGAATTGACATATAGGATGCATATAGGGTATGCTAATGTATTTGTATGTATGGGTGTTGGGAGGAAAGGCTTGAAACTGGAAGATTTGGTGAGGTGGGAATATTTGAATACTTTCCTCATGAAGCCCTTTCATACATCAGGGCGGGCAGCAAACCCCACTCCCAACCCACCCCCATCCCAGGGCCCAAGGATGAGCTAACCCTAGCAGAGCCTGTGTCCCTGTGTGTCTCTGCTGCCCGGTGTTCTTAGCAAGGTAGTGAAATAAATCTGGCCTTTGTATTTCAGCTGTAGCTTGGTCGTTGCCCTGGTTACCTGTATGTGTCGATTCATAACATGAATAACTTTAGTTACAAAAGGTAAGGCTATATATCTCCATGCTCATTTAATTTCATGTTGGTCGGTGCTCAGTTCTGCTTTTTGGGGAATTATTTCATATAACCTAGGCTTTCACCATGTGAAACAGCATGTGTTGCAAATCCATCAGCGCAGTTTAGAGAACTTGCTGGGCTCTCTTAAATGTTGTTCACTAAGGTCTTCTTACACAACTACTGCTTGTAAATCTGAATGCTTGTACTCCAGCAGCTGCCATTTTTACCTGTCTACTTTGATTAATTACCTTGAAAATAGTTTCTGGCTCAGAAGACCTGTGGCACACAACTTTTACGAGGAGGTTGCACATGCCTCAACATGCCTGTGTCTGCTCACCATCTTTGGTCTCAGTTTCAGAGAAAATCCTTTTCCTTATCTCATGATAAGAACCTATGTAGAAATGCAAAGCAGCTTTCCATAGATGTGTATATTATCTCTGTGTACTTATTTTTTATTGTAGTCTGAGTAATGATGTCAAAGCATTTAAGATGTTTTTTCTCTTAATTACCCCACTATTGTTCAAAGACTTCTGCCACTTGCGCTCATTTGTTTTTCCTCTTTACCTGAGGGATTTTTAAACACTGGTTTTTTTTTTCTTCTCCAGCTTTGTATGTCCAGCTTTATATCACTTTTGATCCCACATCTCTCTATGCTAAACCAACAGTCCTTAGTGTCGTGTTTATCTTACTGTCAGTTTTCCTATCTGTTCTGCAAAGTACATTTAATGGAAAAGCTGAATTGCTTTGACTGCAACCACACAATGGCTGTAAGTAACTGGGAGATCTGTTTCAGTTGCTACATAGGTGATGTATAGCAACTGCAAATGATATGAGGTAACTTTATCCTTTTGAAAACTCTGGGGATAATTCCCTGTGCACCTACACACCTTCATCTTCTTCCATACATGCAGAGATGTTAATATAGAATCTGTATTCTATATTAAGCAAGGCAGAAGATGGGATGAAGAAATTTGGAAGCTGCATAATGCATTACATTAGTTAAAGACCAGAAAATGTTCTATAGTCATGCTTAATGAGCAGGTAATTAGGCAATTGTTCAGTTGTGCACCTTAATGTGAAAATGTGTTCATAGAACTTAGATGTTTAAATATTTAAAAATTATTAATCATCCCAGGGTTGTTTGGGGTTTTTTTGCTTTTAAAATGCCAAGGTGTATTTGTAGTAGTTTACTATATCTTGTTTGCAAATCTTTCTTTGGAAAGCAAACTTTTTTTTTTTGCAGCTTAAATTGCTTCTCTCTATTTCCAGAGTTGTATTGACTTAATTTTCAAATGACCAAAACTCCTTTTAAATGTATGAAATAAATAAAACAAACAAACAAAAAACCAAAACAAACAAAAAAAAAAGAAACGCCAACCAACCAAAAAGCAAAAAAATGAATCCTGATTTATTCCTCAATTAAGGATTTGTTTGCACAGGTGCAGCCTGGAGTGAATTTTTACAGTTGAGATATAAACTGCTGAAAGTTTAGTTTTTTAATGGAAATGCTGACAGACCTTTAGCTGCAGTGATGTTCATGAAAGCAAATAAAAAATAAAATCAGCAATACAAATTTCTAACTCTTTTAAATCATATGTTTCTCTGTCCTCCAGAAGTGATGTTGTGCAAATTGTAGCAGCTACAATGATATGATTAAAATATAAAGCTGAATAAACCTAGAAAACAAAAGGTTCATTCATTTTTCAAACAATATCAGTGGGAGTAAGTCTCTTAATGCCTCAATTACCTTTTTCATTCAGTAACAAGAACTAATTGCTTCATACAAAACAGAAAGAGTTGTTTCTGTTCCTTGACCAATGTGTTCTGTGTCTTGCTGAGCAGACTTAAAGATTCAATCAAAACCCATTGGACAGCACAGGAAGGCTTTCCATGGCATTTTATGTGGCCATCTGAGAACAGCAGCTCATGATGTACGTAGCTTACTACCAGTTTGGTTTGACAGCACTAGCTGAAGGAGGAAGCATTCTGGTCACCTTATGTACTTTGCTTGTGCACAGGACTGGAATCTCAAGCAATTCTTACATGAATCCACCAGGTGCTGTCCCTGCCTGGTGACAAAGCTCCTTTGAAGAACAGCAGAGGAGCACAGATATGTAATGAATATATACAGGACCATGCATCTGAGAAGCACTGCTCTAGAAGTGTCCCTCTCTAGGAGATGCCTGGAGGACTGTAGTCCTTGTGCCACTTACCAGGTCCTGCTGTGCACCAATGTGGCAGACAGGATTCTGGGCTGACTCTCTGCCCTCTTCCCTCATCACAGCTCCTGTAAAAATTATTTCAATAACAAGACCTATACTTATAATATTTCCCCTTCATTTGTGTGCTTCCTTTTTGACAACACTGAAGGGAGGTTAAGAAGTTTCATGCTATTTGCCTTTGTAATTTAAATTTTTTTTCTAATTTTCCTTTTCATTCTGCAAATTCCAAATTCAGTGAGTGTTTATCTTGACAGACTTATTTCCCTTTAGTTTAGAAGATTATTAATTCCTTGCTGTGATATGGAAAATAAACCTTCTTGTACTGAATTTAGTAAACTTCCTTCTTACCACGTTTCTTTACGTCTCTCATTGCCATTATGTGTGAAAATACTTAGCTTCTCAAAATGTCTTTACAGGTCATTTTCTTCAGCAGCAAAAGTACTTCATGGTTTAAATGTACTGACTGAAAAACTCTGGCTGTAGAAACATGTATGATATAGTAACTTACTTCATCACAAAGGCTCAGGATTTTCACGTAAGCAGGACTTTCTACCTCTGCAGTTATTCTGTGTAAAGGTGGGCAAGACACATTTTCTGGTTCTGTACTATCAAGTGCCCTTGACCTAATGATAATATTGATTTTCCACTACTCTCTTTATTTATATTGGTCCATGAGGACAAACCATGCTAGTGATCTCTTTCAGCTATTGTTTGTGATCTATATGATAACTGTGTGGAGGAAGCCCTTTAAAGAAGAACAAAATTCAGATAAATGTTCATGTGCAGGTAGAAATAGACACTGAAAGATAAGGGGATATATGTGCATCTCTTCTGCAGTGCTGAGGAAATTATTTCAATACATTACGCAGTCACTTCATCTCTTTATGTATTTAGGAATAGATTTTCATTTGTGCTAAGTCTCCTCTATACTTTGACAAGGAGTAGAGGGACATTTAAATGAGTACATACTTTATGAACAGAGGTGAAAAGGGTCTTATAATAAATAAGGATTAGACTTTTATGGTAGTGTTTAATTCAGTGTGAGAAGATGTTACATAAGACATTTGAAGACAGAGAGCTATACAAATATAGGCTCTGTTAGCTATGTAAGTGACAAAGCTGATGGCAGAAATTGGGCCATTTTGAAAGTTCAGTTACTGTGTAATCACTGATCATGTGGACAAAGCTCAGTTTCCAGTAATGTCAAAAGTAATAAACTACAGTGGGGCAGAAATCTGGCTACTATAAATGGCCATCTCTATTGAAGCCACATAAGCATACTTAATATCTCACTTAAGAATGAAACTTACCTAAACTTTCTAGTATTTATAGAAAAAGTCTATTAGGAATGACATTTACTGATGAGTTGGAGTGGGGATTGAATGGACCCTCACTAAATTTTCAGATGACGCCAAGTTGGGTGGGACTGTTGATCTGCTTGAGGATAGGGAATTTCTACAAACAGACCTTGACAGGCTTGATCAGTGGGCTGAGGAACAGCTGCCTGAGGTTTCACAAGGCAAAGACAGGTCCTGCACTTGGGTTAAAACCACCCCATTGCAGTACTGCAGGATGGGGGAGGAGTGGCTGGAGAGCTGTATGGCAGAAGGGGAGTGGGGGGTGCTGGCTGACAGCTGGCTGAACATGAATCAATATGTCCAGGTGGCTGAGAAGGCCAATGGCATTCTGGCCTGTATCAAGAATAGTGCAGCCAGCTGGACCAGGGCAGTGATTGTCCCTCCTTATTAGGCACTGGGGAGGCCACAACTCAAATCCTTGGTCTTTGAGATGCTGGAGGGAAGAGCAACAAGGCTCCTGCAAGGACTAGAAAGCATGTCTCAGGAGGCATGGCTGAGAAATCTGGGTTTGTTTAGTGTGGAGAAGAGGAGGGGGGGACCTCATTGCTCTCTTCAACTGCCTGAAAGGAGGGTGCAGTGAGGTGGGGCCAGTCTCCTCTACTGTGCCTGCAGGGAGAGGACTGGAGGAAATGGCCTTAGGCCAAAACTAAGGCAAGATTCAGAGTAGATATAAGGAACAATTTTTTCACTGTTAGGGTGGTCAGGCATTGGAATAGGTTGCCCAGGAGGCGGTGGAGTCACCGTCCCTGGAGGTGCTCAAGAGAAGTCTGTATCTGTCACTGGGTGATGTGGTTTAATGGTTAAGGGGTTGCACTGGTAATGCTATGTGGATGGTTGGAGTCAATGATCTTGAAGGTCTCTTCCAACTTTGATGATTCTGTGATTTCATGTTTCTCTGATTTTTGAGGGCAGTACCTCAGGGAGCTGCAATATGCTGAAGCGAAGGGTGCTTTTTGTGGCTATTGTATGTCAGTTATCTCTTTTTTTTAGCCTAATGAAATACACTGCTGTAGCCTTCCCTCTGAAGAAGCTGCACTTTAAAAATAAATGAGATTATAAAACCTGTAGATGATATTTACAGTAGTGGACAGATATGAAGTTCAAGTAAGCCACAAAAGGCTAAATAAGACCTTTCTATACTTCTGCATGGTGCCATGCTATGACAATAGGAGCTTCAGATGCCGAAATAATCTAGTGGTATTTGCTTTGGGTTAACTGGTTCTGCCTTTACTTACTCTTATAACTACCAGTGCTGTTCTGCTTTTTGGATGCCAGCAGATGCCTGTGAATGGCCCTTTACTGTGCTGTGTAGGGAGGTGAGATTATTCAGGGGCAGCTTAATTATGGCCTCTTAAATAATAAAATTTAATTTGATTTGTAATAGCCCCTATGTAGGCTTTGAGTAGCTTAAATAGAAATTAAATGCAATTATGTTCCCTATAACATATACAAGCATGTTTCTAGATTGAGATGTGAATGCATGATGCGGATACTGTATGAAGCATGCATTCCTCAGAAATTCAGAAATGCTTTGAAGTCCAGTAATTAGAGTTTCTTGGTATTTCTAGCACCCTGACAGTGTTGCAAATCTTGGCCCTATGTGTAACCATAATTTTTCTGTGAAAGAACCAAATCTTTATGGCAATTTGGTCAATTGTATCACTTGTATTTGGAGCAAAAAGCCCTATTGTGCACATTGTGTTCTTTGGCACTTTTTGTTTTAATGAGTAATTCCTCTGACTACACATATGCTTGGAGTAGTTGATTAGCTGCATATTGGCAGCTTTTTATATGATTTTCAGTAGTCATGCAAGTGCTGGGACTTTCCCTTTCTGGCACCAGTATGAACTGCACACTGCCAATATGCTTAACGTCATGTGTCTCTGTGTTGTTCTGAAATGATGAGTTTTAATTTGTAAGTTGACGACTGCTTAGTTGTGCCATACAGTGTAACAGCACTTTAATTGTTTGTTTTATCAATTAGGTTTGCATTTTCTGTTTTCTCTAGAGACTGCTAATATGCTCTCTATCTTCAGAAACAAATGATTTTGTGGAGAGCAAATTAGGAAAACATTGTTTCTACTCTATTTTTAACAAAAATTTTATACTTGTATATTTTTTAAAATACCTATATAATTTTATTACTAAAATGGCAAAATTTCCTCCTACCCTCAACATTGGTGGAGGTTAATGGAGTGACTTGACTTTGTCTGGATGCAAGGCACCTACCAAGCTACTCTCTTACTCCCCTCCATGGCTGGACTGGGGAAGGAAAATATAACAAAGGGTTCAACAGCTGAGGCAGGGATAGAAAGAGACTACTCATCAAATACTATGTGAGGAAGCACAGGCTGGAATTAGAGATATTAATTTAATTTATTACTAAAATATTGGAGCAGGATGATGAGAAGTATAAACAGATCTTAAAAACACTTTCTCCCCTCCCGCTTCCTTCCCAGGTCTGCCTCCTCCCCTCAGTAGTTCGGGGAGACAGGGAATAGGGGGTTACAGTCGGTTTATGACATGTTTTTCCTGCAACTGCTCCGGGAGAGGAGTCCTTCCCACAGAAGACCATTCTCCATGAACTTCTCCAATATGAGTCCATCCCATGGGCAACAGTTCTCCATGAACTGCTCCAAGGCAGGTCACTGTTCATGGCTTGCAGTCCTTCATGGATAGGCCACTCCAGTATGTCCCACATTGGATCACAAGTCCTACCAGGAAATCTGCTCAGGTGTGGTCTTCTCTCTCCCCAGATCTGTAGGTCCTTGCCAGAAGCCTGCGCCAGCACGGGCCTCCCACGGGGTCACAGCCTGCTCTCAGGCACCCGCCTGCTCTGGTGGAGGGCTCCTTCATGAGCATGGCTGCTTCACCACAGTCTTCACTACGGCCTGCAGGGGAACCTCAGCTCCAGCAGATGGAGAACGTCCTTCCCCTCCTTCTGCACTGACCTTGGTGTTTGCAGAGTTGTTCTTCTCACGTATGCTCATCCTGCTCTTCTCTGGCCAGAATTACAACTGCTCAAGACTTATTTTTTTAGTTCTTCTTAAATATGTTATCACAGAGATACTGGTCCAGACTTGGCCAGCAGTGAGTCTCTGTTTGAGCTGTCTTGGGTTTGGCTCTAAAAGACATGAAGAAAGCTTCCTACAGCTTCTCACAGAAGTCACCCCTGTACACCTGTAGTCCTGCCCTGCTACTGAAGCTTGTCTGTGCAACCCCAATACAGTTAACTACCTAGATTTACATGTGCTAGTGGGGAAATTCTATAGAACATATCTGGTGTCTTGTTAAATCTGAAGTCTGTAATTTTATATCATTCTGTCCATAGAAAATCTTTCTAGAAAGTCTCTCCCTCCAATACTTATCTGTGCATGCTAATAAAGGATTCACATAAGTGATACATGTGTGACTCCTCTGTGATGATCTACAGTTCACTAATCTTATGTCACAAAGGTGAAGTACCTCGAAAAATGAGATACTTTGTAAGTATGTTTATTATTACTTAAAACCAGAATTGAAAAACTGACCATTTTAGTTGTTTTCACTTGCCAATAACTAGCTTTTTATTCCCAACACTGCAATATATCAGTATCTCTGATTTTCACCAATACTTATTAAATGACTGAAATAAAATAAAACAGCGGAAATTCCCGACATTAGCAGAGAGGTGCTGCTACATTCCTGCTGCTTAGCAATCAGCTACATGCTGCAATGTTAAATTCTGACCTCTTAAACACAGGGTTTAATGCTGATATTATTTGCCTTCCTTTTTTTCACTTCCCTTTCTTATTTTGTCCATTCTCAACACCTTTTATGCAGATTTCCTGTTATGATTTTCTTTTGACATGTCTTTCCTTCTAGAATTGGTCAAGAAAGCTGCTCAGTGAAATCTGCCCTTAACAACCATATTTTGATTGTTGAGGAGGAAAGTAACTAAGCTAAATAAATACCTATTTATTTTAGAATCCTATTGTTCTGTTTGTAAATAAAAGGGGACAGGAAATGTTTTAGAAAACCAGTAGGTGAATGAGCTCCATTGATGGGAAAATACATGACAGTGAATGTAGGAACAAGATAGATGGTGTTGAATGATTATGGAGTGAATGAAGGGTAATAAGTAAGTAGTTATAACTCGAAAGACTATGAACAAGAAAGGAAATTACATTAGTCATCAAATTAGTGTTTTTATGTGGTGTTTGTATTCTTTCCATCTTTTATGTATTTTAATTCAATTTCTTTGAAGCAAGAGCTCTTGAATTTTGATACCTGAGAAACAGCCCATGATTTGAGACATGGTCAACCTAAGTTCTTTAACTCTAAAAGACATGAGAATTCCATCCAAAAGGTCATCACTACCCTATATGAAACTGAAAGCGTAGTGGACTCCATATGCTTTAGGCAGCCTTACCTCACACTACCGTGCATAACTAGTGGCTGCTTTTTATTATTGTCTTGTCAAAAGGAAGGGATTTTTTGGCTGCTGTTGTAACTCTGAAAGCTATATTTTGGCTTTAAAGTGTCATTTTAAGCATTGATAAGACATGTGTAAAAGAATTCAAAGAGGGAACTGTGGCTGGCAGATCCCATTCAATCCTGAAAAAATGCAATTCTTATTAATTCCTCACCTTTACTCAGGATCAGTTAACTCTCTAACACCACAGATGTTTTACTTCTCAGTTTATTACAGCGCTTGTAGATATTTTCTGTTAGACATTTGCAAAGTTTTGCTTTGATCTGTTCCTAGAGACTTCAGAAATTGAGAAACATCCATCTCTCTCAAAGAAAGCATTTCACAACCAACACTTTGAGATTCATTCAGGAGTTAAAAAAATGTATGTCTATATTTGCATTTATAATGCACTGGGTCTGTGTGCCAATATTAGGTAACAGCCTGTATAACTGATTAGATATATGGTTAATGCCCAGCTGGAGAAAATGTTGATACATGTATGCTAATGTTATACTCTAAAATCACCATTTTCATCAGTTATCTCAAATCCAGTGACTCCTTTTTTTCCCTTTACAGGAAAGATTACTTGGGATGCTGGTGACAAAAATGATGAAAGTGTTCTTCAATGCATAGAGAGACAGATTCTGCTTCATTTCTGGAATGTTCTTTGACTCATGAAGATGCTTGCTGAAGCCAAAAGTACCATCTCAGGGATGGTTCTTACCTCTAGCTGAGGTATTGGATAATGCCTTCAGAAGACAAGCTGACAGTATCATCATCTTGACTGCATTTAACCACAAATTCACCAGGACACCTCCATCCATGAGGATAGATTGATAAAAGAGCTTTTATTCTCTCTAGCTCCCAAAACAGAGCAAATTAACTCAATGTGGTTTCACTTAGTCTGCAATTTCCTTTATGGTCTTATTCAATGTCTCCTCCCAGGTGAATATGACTTCAACTTGCCATCCCTAATCTGCATCCCCGTGTTGCTAATGTGAAGTCAAATAGTCTAAGTCTTAAAATCTGGGATATGCCCCACCTCTACCTCCAGCTGACTTAAGCCTGGTCATGCGTAGACTCTGTTAGGTTTTATATCTGTAAAACCCCTTAGATTTATACAAACGCAAAGAAAAGCAGGTGTGGACTATTATGTACTTGTGAATTATCTGCTGGATATACACGGATAATGCTGGTCATGTGGTACTGCTGTGTCTAGTGTGAGTTGTGCATAGTTTCACTACGTGCTATGTGCTTCATTTGAACCCAAATATTTCCTATTGAATACTTTATTTTTTTTTTCATTAAACATCAAATCAAAACATTAACACTAATCAGAGAAAAAGCAACTATTCCCAGTTTCCAATGAATCCTGAGTTTAAAGATGCTTTTTAATCAGAAAACCTTGAAAAGTCAGACATGAAAATGAGAATCTTCCTCACCAGACTAACAAATGTGTGAAATTTCATAGAAATCCATTCTCTCAGTTTCATTATGCAGAGGATTAATGTTTAATGCTGGCAGGGTGCAGGTCCACACTAATAAGAAAAGCTACAAAAGGCTATTGTACAGGGGATGAAAATTTCATCAAACATTCCAAGAACATTTAAAATGTTTACAGAGTAAAAAGTTAGCTAGAAGGTTCTATTTGTGTTCAAGCAATTTCCTTGATGTAAAATGAGATTTAAATCATACTGTAGTTTCACAGTGTCCATATCGTTTATTTTCTTCTTTCATCATCTTTGACCTTGATCACATAGCTGTAAGATTTTGAATTTTCTTTGACCTGTTTTGCCCCTGCCTAATGCAAAGCACCTTGTTTTTGTTTTCTTCCTTATTAGATAGAAATGAATATCCAGGTTGTGTTTTACAGTATTGTGATGTTGATTGAAACAGTAGACAGTCAACTACATATTACTGATGACTGTAACTGTTTAAAGTAAAAAATACATTATTCAGATTTCTATTGGAAATCAGTCGCAGACATCTTCTCCAGAAGTTTACCACAATGTAAGCAAGTCCCTCCCAAAATCTAGAACAGAGTTTGAAACTGATTGGAAGAAGATTCTTTTTGAATCTTGAAATTATGCTTCCATAAAACTGTTGTCAGTAGCTTTTTTTACCAGATTGTTTTTCTCATTCTTAATTTATATGACAATGTTATAAAGAGTTGAGATGAGAAATCTTCTCTTTAGGGATTTTCTGTTGAGTTCAATATGACCAGAATTTCACTTAAGATGAACAGCTTCCTACTCAATTATAACAAAATATCATATTCTTAGTCTATAATAATTTGAAAAATAGTGTGGTTATAAACATAGAAGAAAACAATCTAAATTTGTGCTCACAAGAAAAAAAAAAAGTTGTGAAAGTAACTACTTTGAACAACAACAAAAAAATTCTTCCAGAACTATTAATGAGAAGTTTTGTCAAAAGTCAATTTATTATTAAGTTCTGATGAAGAAATCTAGTTGTTTTTATGGTCCTTTTGTGGAGTTATGAATGCTCCTCCATCTAATTTTCAGGATAATCAGAAAAGAAAAGGCTAGCTGAGACTTTTACCTTTGCAAGGCTACAGAAATAGTATTGGAAGGACAATCTCAGAAAATATATTTTAAACTTGATGGTTACCTTCTCAGTGCTGCCGTCTGTCAGTATGAAAGACTAGAGTCTTTCTAGATGAATTCTCGATTCTAGGATGGATTTCCAGCATATGTTTTTTATTGTTACCCAGTCAATCATAGCCACACTGTTTTTTAAAAAAGTAATTTTATTCTTCTTTTGCAAAGTTCAGTAATCCCATATGGAACTAAATCCCTGGAATCCAGTGGTTGGTTGTCTGGGTTGAGGAGGGCTTTGCAACGCCTTCTTCACTGGATCGGCTGAGAATCCCTGAACGGTTCTGATGAATTCTTATTATTTGTGTGGTCAGTGGTTCTGCATGAGAGCTCCCACATATGCACAATCCATCCTTTGCTATTGATTATCTTAAGCTATCTAGGACAGAAACATGCCCAAATAGGCAGGAGAAAAGGTCATGAAATCCTACATGGTTGTTTCTGTATCTGCAGGACACATTTTTTGACATTCACTAAGGTCTCATTTAGGTACAGCTTTGTCAGCTGTGCGGTGGGAGGTGTCTGGATGGCTTGAGTCTCTACCCAGTATAATAATCAACACATGTAAGTGTATAATAAATAGCATCAGCTGACCTTTGCACAGTTGATGGGGGAGTCTTCCAGATTCCAAAATTTTCCTGAATAGTCCTGCAGCTTCTAATCAAACATTTTCACAGAATCACAGAATATGTGGAGTTGGAAGGCACCACAAGAATTATTGGGTCTAGTCCCTGGCCTTGCACAGCACCATCCCCAAGAGTCATACTGTGTGCCTAAGAGAGTTGTCCAAACGCTTCTTGAACTCCTTGTCATAAAGGCAGCTGGAAGTAGAGTCCATCACCATGCCTTATGTCACTCTGTTCTCACACCTAAGCAGTAAATGATTGAAGCACTCCTGGGTGACCTGGGGCCTCCATGGCAACACACAAGCACAACCCTGACATCCAATTAGAACAGGGCTGTGGCATGAATTTCCTCTTTATATAAACACCATAACTTAAACTCCTTGTATTTTTATCCCTCAATATCTACCAGAGAAAAAGATTTATTTATTTTAATAAACTTAATTTCTATATTAAAGCTTTGTGAGTGTTGCATATATACAGCAAACTGTTCCTGAAATCTTCATATGTTTGTGCATGGAAGTCAGCAAGAATGTAGTATGAAATATCAAAAACTCTCTGAGATATGAGAGCAGATTTACCCCAAATTCCATCTGTCACTATTTTCTGCAAATGTAGTCCCACAAAAACATTTGAACTTTATGTATGAATATCCATACATTGTTCATCATGTTTATTTTTAATGTGTAGTCAAAGTATGCTTATAAGAAAGAATAGGGAAAAAATGATGATCAAAGTAAACATCTCAGAAAAAGACAGAAATAAGAGAAACATTTGCAACAAGTAGCAGCTTGAATGACTACTGAGAGAGGTTTGTCTGAGAGAAGATGTTTTTGAACTTTTGTGTCTAAAAGGCTTTGCATAGAGACGAGAGCAGTATTTTTTCTTGCTGGATTCCTTGATATTCAGAAAAACAGTAGTTTAATTTTTTAACCCCACTAATTAATAACTTTAGTAAATACAGGCAGACTTTTTTCTTAGATCTAGGGCTTTATCTTGATGTTAAATATGGCACAAAAACTTGAACAGAATTAAATATGACCACAGGTGATAAACTGATGGATCACTATGGTGAGTGTTACTGTTACTTTGGGAACACTACAGTTACAAATGAGTTTTAAGAAATTAATTTATCCTTTCAGTTTCAAGAAAAGAGCAGTATCTAATTCAGCAGCTGTTTTATTCTGATAAGATGACAAAGATGATCACTAACCATCATTGTGTCTTATGAATGATGGAGAAAATGCGTGCTTTTATAATTGTGATTATCTTTTGTAAAAATCCAAAGCCAAAAACTAATAAGGAATCACTCAGATTTTTTCACTTTGTTGCTTTTTGAAAACAGCACTGTAAGTGTTTTTCTTAGACAACCCTCCCCAATTTTATAGCTGGTTTGTCTGGTGCACTTGTTCAAAATTATGACTGAAAAAGTTTTCTTGATGAAGTATGTATGTAGTTGTACGATTTGTTTTTTTTTTTTTTTTTCTTTATTTTATTTGTTTGCTTTTGGTGTTTTGATTTGTTTTAGGGTTTTTTTGTTGTTTTTTGGTGTGTGTGGGTTATTTTTTTTTTTGTTTTGTTTTTGTTTTTTTTTAATTTACGAAAAAGTTCTTGGAAACAATGTAAGGGGAAAAAAGAGACCCCAGCTAGAAATATTCAAAACCATCACTGACAATTTGGCTATATTTGTGTTACTATATCTGAGTTTCTAAACAGCAGTTATAGCATTTTTTTGGTGTAATGTGTGCATTGAAGTCTCAATTAAAATATAGTCTGTCATGCACCACACTGTGGCAGTGTGTTTTTAAGTTTTTGGAATTATTATATTGTTATATGGTTCATTCTATGTACCCCCTATGTTCTTCCCCTATTTGAATCACCCCCCCGGTTACTGTTATCTGTCAATCCTGAGTTATGTAACCCCCAGACCCTGTCTGTCATTCTGAGACCTCGCCTTCAGCCTGGAAGGTTCTGACAGGATCACAGAGTGATTGGACAGAATTCCCACTTCCCCCCCCACTGTATTCGGGTTTGTTCCCCTACATGTCACTAAGTTAGAGAGTCATCCCCCGCCTATCCCTAATTGGTCCCAAGTTAGATCCAACCCCGAGTTCCTCCCCCTTTATAAGCTGCTGTATTCAGGTGCTCAGCGGGGCTTTGCCTGAGCTGCCAGCTGTGATTGAGGTGTCCCCACTGTGGGACGAATAAAGTCAGTGGTTTAAACTCAAGCGCAGTCTCCCTCTTTTTGTCCTGCCATCGTTACTCGCTGCCCGCAGACAAGCCAAGACCCAAAGGTTCGGCAAAGTTTGTCTCGCTACTGAGCCGTACCCTCACTGCCCCGGTGCCAGGGTTAGCCGAGGCAGAAATCATGCTGACGCCGCATCACCACACCAAATATCAATGTGATTAAGTCAGTTTGCTAAGTTTCTTTTCCCTTCCGGGGATGCCTTGGTGTTTATTCTCAGTATCTTTTTGTGTATTTCCTTGCATTTCTTCCTTTCCTCAAAATGCATAGTTCCTGTTCATTTGCAACTAGATGTTCAAAAGCTCTTGAAGGCAGAGGACTGACAGAAAAAAAAAAAAAAAGTTGTTTTTTTTAGTATAAAAATAGATCAGAGTTTTACAAATTTGAATTGTGTTGTCTGAGGCTCCTGGGCCTGAGGTTTCTGAGTTTCTGGACTCCGTTTCTTCATGGTGTTTTGGTTCAGGAAGACCTTGTGTTCTCACAGGCTTGGCATAAACATCACAAGTGTTATTGTAACAAGAGTGATGTTTTGGTTTCCTTTCTGTGGGATGGACTTCTCTCTGTCTTTCAGTTTTGGGCCAATGGGATGAAGAGTTCTGGCAGTCTTCTGACCAATGAGATGGCCTGCTCAAGAAGCTATATAAAGGGGGTCAGTCTTTGCATAAAAAGGAGTCAGATGATGTTTTATAAATGAGGTCTCATGTCGTTTGTTCATCGCCCACAGCGACAGAATTGAGCTTGGTAATAATTTTAGTACCTAACAGGCTAGAAAAATCTTAGTTTTCTGGAAATTAATGGTTCAATTGTACCTAAAAGTTTAGCTTGGAAGCAGTGGTAACTTTTCCTACCATTATCATTGGTGATGGCATTCAAGTATATGGATCACTCTCACCTCCCCTCTTGCAGAGGAACTTAAACCTATAGTATTGTCTTCACAATAGTCCTCCCTTGTAGGGCTTTTGTCACTGTTAAGTATACACTATGAGAAATATTTGTCATAAAGATTGACTATTCTTGAAAGTAGGGTTAGGATAGCTGAAGATGGGAGGCATAACACTCAATTATAAGGCATTGCAAAAAAAATAAAAAGTTGTTAACCTTTCATTTTAAAACAAAAATCTCTAGTGCTTAGTGCAATATGTTTTATGGAAAAAAATTGTCACTATAGTTACAACACAAAGAAATTAAGTAAGTGTGGCTGACAAGTTTTATCTAGCAAAGTATGAACTGGAGATAGAGGACACTCCAGTTTGTTCAGCACCTTAGAATAATTCACGAATGGATCCCAGCCTGAATTTTCATTTCAAATCTAAATAGATCCCATATACTTTTGTGTTCAGTTCAGAAATAGGCAACAAAAATAGTAAGAATGGCAAAATGAAGTGTCAGAATTCTCAGGAGGTGTTACCTCTCAACCATAAGTTTTAAGATTATATTTTTTCTATATGTGTGCTCTACTTGTTCAAATGTGTGTGGTTGTGTGACCCCTTTTTGTAACAGTCATACTGATATTTCAGAATGAGCTGTGAGTGTTAATGGTGGAGTTTCAGGTGGTGTGTGCTGCTCATACTCATTTCCATAGGAATGTACATCGTGCCAACATTTCTATAGCAGTATTGCCAACAAGGTTTTCCTGTGAAAGAACTAGTCTACCACCCTGTAATGTACCAATGCACGTAGAATGTGTGTCCATTTATTCCAGCTGAAGTGGACTTCGTTACTGTGGACTTGGAGAATCACGTGTATTATATTTTATTCAGAGAATACATACAAGACAGACAATCAAATTTTACTGTAGAAATATAATCTGAAGAAATATTCCTGAATGATAAAAATGTAATTAATTTTAAATAAAAATTATGTGTTGACATTTACAAATTTCATGAAAAGGCTTTCACTTCTATTTTCAATATGAGATTTCTCCATAGGGCTCAGCCATTCATTCATATCTCTGCAATTGTCTATCTGACATACTACTTTTCAGCTTTTTATTGGATCAGAGTGTAATGCTCCCAGTTGTCTTTAAGTATGGTTTTCATGTTTAAATTTTTATTTACTTAATTTCCTGTTATTTCTTCTTTGTACCCTGTTTATTCCTTACTGTTCAGCCAATTTAATTTTTTTTTTCTTTTAATGTGGTTTGGGTAAGTTTATTATTATCTTAGTGTCACCTTGTTCTTTTACTGTTCTTTCTAGCCCTCTGATTGTTTACATACATTACATACAGTCAGTTTCTCACAATTTTCTATAAACAATATTATTGTTGACATTCTTTCCAGTTAGGAGGGACAATTGATGGACATTTTCTAAGACCAGTGGAATTGAAGAGGTTGAACCTCTATCTTCCAATGTGGTCCCTTTCTGTGAAAGGTATATAAGGTAAAGTAAAAAAAAAAAAAATCTCTCTTTCCTCTCTCATTTTGAGTTTGTCATCTCTGTTGCATCTCTCCATGGCATCACA
Organism: Sitta carolinensis; assembly: GCA_032173965.1. Taxonomy (NCBI): domain Eukaryota; kingdom Metazoa; phylum Chordata; class Aves; order Passeriformes; family Sittidae; genus Sitta; species Sitta carolinensis. Next base: position 38,451,822 of record CM063313.1, read on the forward strand.
ACATCATCTTAGTGCAAACATCAGAAAATTTTTAGGAAGTCTTAAAAAAAAAGTTTCTTTGCTATCTTATTAAGGATTCAGTTTACATGTCTTAGTAAAATTTCTGGTCTGGATGGAGACCTGTGTACCCACTGTAATTCTGAAATGAAAACATTAGTCCCATCTGTGAAAAGAAAAAAAAAAAGCTCAGTCCCCACGATCATTAGTTTTTCTCTTCTTTTTTGTCAGCTATACATTTTTAATTCTCATACATTCCCAGTGCAGAAATGTAAGTTGTAGTCAAAAGCCAGTAGACATTCTGATGGCAAACTCTGAAAACTGACTTCTAGAATCCCTTAAGACTGGGATGAAAGTGGGACCTTTTAAATGCACCAAGTACTCACAATAGCTTTATTACCACATTCCTGCTTTGTAGATTGTACGAAGGCCTGGAGACTAATTTCAGCAACAGCCACAATTTACTAGCTATAGTAGCCCTCAGATGAATAGTTTCTTGTAAAATCAGTGGCAGCTTTATCCTGCTGAAGCACAAATAAATCAGTTCTTATTATTCCACATTCATTTAATCCTGGGACATTAGTCAGCGAGACCTTTCTGCAGCCTAATAAACAGCAGCAGCAGCAGTTTTTCTTTATGAGAGTAGTTGTTCATCCTAAATTAGAGCCGACATTAGGGGAAGACAGAAACTTTTGCAGCATGATTTAAAGATATACAATATGAGACTATAACAGTGTGTGAAAACTGCACCCATTTGTATAAATATAGCAGGGTCATAATTTTGCTATATGTGGGTTACTTTAGAACATGTAGGTTATTTTATCTTGAAAGCATGTATTTTGTTGTGGCAAGTAATATTCATATTGTCTAGTTGTTTGAGTGGATTTAGCAGTGGCTCCTAATAGTGTACCTTTTTTACTATGTACGAGAATATGAGTAAAGACACCGATTCAAAAAAATTGAATAACAGTACGTTACTATTTTCCTCTCAAACCCCACAACCAAAGAAAACCTCTGCATTCATATGTAAAAAAAAAAAAAATATTTTGCTTTACAATGTTTAGTGGTTTTTGAGAAATGGACAGCATCTGAATTTTTGACTGTACACTCTCCTAGTGACTGCAATATGTGAAAAATAACAGATGTTGTTCTTTCTTTTATTTTAAACTATTTTGATAATTCTCTTTTTATGGACATCAATGTCGGTCTATCCTATAATTTACAACATACAAATTCACAAATCAGTTTTCAAGAAAAGAAACTGTTTGCCTGAAATCTGTACAAGGGCCCCCAAACTCTTCACAGTATCTGCAAGAACATTCTAGGGCTTTACCTGTTGCTAACTGCAGTCTCAGTTAAATTTCTTGGGATTAGGTATTTGCTTGAATAATAATTTCAGAATGAAATTCCAGAGTTGGGGAGTGACTCAGAGCCACATGGCTTGGGATGAGTTACTTTGAATTAACACTTTTGAAAAATTCTAGCATTTAATTTTTTTTCTGTTAAGTGTGTTATGTCTATAGTACTGCAACAGCATGCAAATTACTATTATTGTTATTTATTGGACCTGACTAATAGTCCATTACTAAGAAACTTCCAGTTGAAGAATAGTATCTCTTGAAGTACTTATTTTATGTCAGTTTGGATCCTTAAGTAGGAAAAATAAAGCATGACTCTTTGCCTGTTGGAAGTGCTTTATATACATCATAAGTTCCTCTGCCTTTAGCTGACAGTTTTCAGTTCCACTATTACATGAACTAGCTGTTATATGTGCATAAACATATATGCAGACCCACAGGCAAAGGTATGCATGCATATTCCTCCAATGTTATCCTCAGCTATAGTCAGAATTTTTACAATACTGTAAGTGTATTGCTATTTCTTCAAGTTCTCCATGTAGTCTGGATATTTTTTTCTATTTTAGAAATTGAATTTGCTGTAGGTCTTAACATGTATGCAACAATGTATGTAACATTGTATTACACTATTGGTATAAAAATAGAGAGTGAACTTGTACCCTTCACGGTCACTACTATCTTGTTGCCTTGTGATGCAGTCTATTATTTATCTATCTATCTATCTATCTATCTATCTATCTATCTATCTATCTATCTATCTATCTATCTATCTATCTATCTATCTATCTATCTATCTATCTATTTAAAACATCCTTGTAGGTTCTTCTTTCTTTTGTACCACTGATAAATAACAATAATTAAATCTATTTTGAGCACTCCTTCTTGGGTTAATTTTCTGTTTGTGACTGAGTCTTTCTAGGAATAATATAATTGCTGCCAAATATCTGGATGAGTCTTTTAATGAAAATTACAGCTTTCATGCATGCCAACAGAGCCACAAAGACAGAGTACATGGAGCAAAAAAACATAATTTAGTACTTTCACTCATTTCTACCAAACAGAAAGCATAACTAATGCCTCTATTTCTATACTGTTGACATACAATATGGGGAGGTGTTGATGTAAAATATCTGCTGTCCAAAATACTAGCAGCTTCCCGGCTACCAGGCTACTACTGTCATGCAGTCAACATTTTCCAGGATTTTTAATTTCTCTTCCTTTTCATACACTGTTAACCTTGTAAAAGACCAGAAAAAGAGATGATATTTTACTTATGAATATTCTTTGAATAATCTAGAGCCAATAAAGAAAGAAATGTGACTGAAAAGCTCTGTCTTTTAGTAAACCACACCTACAGTCCACTTTTGTTGCTTATATTCAAGATTTGTTCTTGCTGTCTCAAAAATAAATTTTTGTCTTTCATGAGAGGCGTCCCACATATGTGTTGCTTGTGGAATATGTTTGACTGGAAGTTCAAAAATTATAGCAGAAAATTCAGAAAACTTTCTTCTCTAGACCAACACTACTGGTTTTTGCAAAGGTGTAGAGGGCAGAACTCCTCAAGCCTTTTTTGAAAACTGAACAACCTTTCAGTATCACTATGTTTACTACAGTCTACTCAGTCTACTACAGTCCAAGACAAATACTATATCTGACTACATTCAGATAATGTACTCAGGTTTGTTTGTGAAAACCAGTGCCCCTGAATTTAAAGGATACGGTTTGAAATTAATGTGGCTATGCACATGCACTCTTCTGTTCATACCTCAAATATACCCTTTAAATTGCAAGTCTAAATACTTTTGGATATGTCTCATGGTGTATCGTAACATGGGCTGCTTAGTGACAAGGGAACTGCTTTGCTGGAGCAAGTGTTACACTGAAGAATAAGGTGCTTGATGTCCTTCCTGTTGCAGCAGGAAAGACCAAGAAAAGTTAGCAACATAATGCAGAAGTTGTTATCTAGTATTGCAGTGCATGTTTGAAACACATAGACTGAGTCATAGACTGGAAAACATCCTCACATTCTCTGGGGAAAAGGTGTTGTGGAGAAATGTCCTTGTAGAGTTGAAAGAAAAAATTGGACCTCCATTTTGTGACTTCAAAGATTTTAAAGATCTAATGCTATTTACTTGACTGACCTGTAATACCTGGTCAGTGTCTAACATTGCCTCTAACAGGCACTTTCTGAAATGGCTAGCAGTGACCTGCTTTGGAAACAGAAAACTGAGGTAGACTGCTGGGCTGGCCACAGTTGAGAAATGGATTTCTGTCCACCAATGCGAAGAGGGAAAATTGGAAAATGCTTCTGAGGCTTTTTTCCCTACCTTCTCTCCATCTCATTTTAATTCTCTCTGTGGAAAAGAACAGTGTCTTATGACATCCAGGGTTAAATTTCCAGCATGATATGAGGATTAGTTGCATTCTCCTCCCCATACAAGTAATGAGTTGTTCAGCTCAATGCCTGCATACTGTGCTGAACATTTACCCCGAGGGTCTCAAGTATCAGCAAGGAGGGAGGGAGAGAACTCAGCTCTGGAGACTTCTTCAGCTTGAGAGATCCCAGGACAGGATAATGGAAAATGGAAAATATTTCATCTGATAGAAAGTAAAGCTCAGGACTGAAATAGCAGGGGGATTGCAGTTAAGGATTAAGTCACGTTGACAGAGTGGGTACAGAGTAGGCAGAACACACTGTGCCCTGCTCCAGCCACTCTTAAGTTGTGACCCTCCACTCCTGTCTGTTGGTCAAGGGTAAAAAACATCTGATGTCATGGTAGAGTAATCAAATTAGGTGAGCCCAGTTTTCAACACTCATTTACATATGAACTGCTCACCAGGGAAGCCTCCACGGGCAAAGCAAGGCTCTGATTTGCACACTCAGATTTTGCCTTCATATTCTGCATTGGCTCATCACATGCAAATGTATGCATTCAGTTGCAGGAACCAAGCTTTGGAAATCATTCCTCTGGTTTCAAGGAAGAAAAAGAGAGAATAATAATCACACCACCTCTACCCTCCCCTGCTCCCTTTCACCCCCAGCCTATTGTCAACAAATTTCAATTCATCACTGTTGATTTTGCTGAAACCTACTTTGGAATGTTACAGCTTGGATTGATGTTATCCAATGCCATTTATATCAGGGTTTCACTGTGCAATACAGAGTATTCAGGGAAGTCACTGCAGGCTGCTGGTGTCCATGATTGCCTCTGACATGCACAGCTGAAAGAACTCTTATTCAAAGAATGATCTTCTTTTTTAGACTGTATTGAGTTGGGACTGATTTTGATAGCCAGTTTCAGTCAAGAATCATAAAGTTATTGCACATTTAAGACCGTCAGTATGAGAATCATTCTCTGTCTCTCTCTTCCTCCCCCTCTCGCTGTTCTTTCCCCTCCCTTTCTCTCTCTCATCATTTCACAGGACTGCAAGGTTACAGAAAGGTCTAATCAATTGTCAAACTCTCCTTTATCTCTGAGAAGGTGGTAAAAAAATCTAACTGCCCTGCTGTAGGGGGTTCTTCTGACTACACAGTACCCTTTTTCACATACAATGCTACCGTGATTAATGTCCTCCCACCTCAGACCTTGTTAAAACCTGTTCTTTAAAGCAGGCTGGTGCACCACAGTGAGAGCAAGAGCAAGGTTGCATAAATCAACGTGTTCTCACAGCCCCCAGGATATCCATTATAGATGCCAGCTGGATGACTGGAAGATAGAGAAAAATGAATATTGTATCCTGTGGCCTTTTGCCTCTAATGACCACTTTTCAACATTTTTGAAGGCATGATTAAATTTTGATAACTGGGGAAGTCACTCTGAGCAGGCTGAAATAGAGATAAATTGACTGAGGGTCTGACATCCCAGTGGAGAGCATGCAACTAATTAGTGTGTGAATCTCACTCTGAAAGAGATGTAAAAGGGAGGCTAGTTTAATCAGAGGAGCTGCTGAGGTACAGGAATAGTCGGGGATAATAGCGGCCTAGGTAGAAATCACAGGCTCAATGAGCAGTTTTTTCTGTCTGCTTGATTGGCAGCCGCTGACCTAGTGTCCAAAACCTTTGAACTCTTAACAACAGTAACAGCCTTGTCAAGGCAATTTGCTTGCAGCTTTCTGTGACTAGTTATTTCAGTGGTAGACTGGGACACCCTATTTGAAAGGGCACTTTACTCCTCTGCTGCAGTGGAAGCTGGGCAGAACATCTTATTATTTTTGATGACTTTACTTTTGAAACCTTTATTTCTCCTCCCCCCCCACCCTCCCCTTGCCACCTACCCAGGTTCTCTCTTCCCCAATGCTCTCCACACAGTGTATACCTCCCCTCTCCCTGGGGTCCTTGCTATATGGGTGAAGTGTCAGATCAATTTAGCTGTTGATTGCAGCAAGAGAAATGGGGGAAGGGAGAAGGAAAGGCCCCCTACTGCCTAGTGTAACACTGTGATTTTATTGCAGGAACAGAGCTTCCTTGGTGCCTGAACTGGTGTTATTTCTGGGCATATGAAATACTAGGTTATCTGGAATTCCTTTTGCTGGGTTTAGAAGAATTAAAGACAACATACTTAATCCCTTTAATGAGCTGCTCAGATAGAACCTTCTTTAACTGGAAATGAAGGATAGCATGCCTGTGCAAGAGACGACTAATCAATTTTCTTTCCTGTAATGCTTCCTATTTACCCAGAATACACATATAGAATATTGTTTGTGGGAGAAACAGTGTTCTGAACCAAACTGGAGTTCAGGGAAATAAAGATAATCTCCTGAAGCTGCATTAGCTGGTAAATTTCTTCCTTTATTTTTTCTCCCTGTAGGGGAGGATGGTAGCTGAAAAGAGAGTAAGATTATCGATAGAGCAGAAAGCTTGCTGTCTTATTCCATTTGGTAGTGTGAATTAGTGTTGCTCTGAATTATTTTTTTGCCTGGGGCAGACTAGTTTCTCTTTATAAACTGATCAGTCTCCCTGTGTCTTGTATTATACTGAGGACCAGGATACCTGGTGTGACTGGATTTTGATGTGACAGCATACTGTTTCTGCAAAGCCTTCAGCTAGAATTTTCAAACCTCACAATTCTTCACATGAAAATGAGGGCCAATTGTAACTTGGTCTGCATAGTTAGGCATTTGCTGTATATTAATGCTTTACTAGTAGGTGGTTTATTCTAGTGGTAGCTTGGGGCATGGCTTGGGGCATGGCTATTTGATTAAGCTAAGCTTAGCTGCCAGTTGATAAAGTTCTGGCTACTTCATAACCTTTGCCTATGTCCATGCTCTTGCCTGCAGTACATGGCTGGAACTGTCTTTATGCTCACATGTCTCTCCACTAAGCAGCAAACAGATTGCCAAGACAGGACGGGTTCCAGGTACAATTCAAGGCTGTGATGGTAACTCTCTTGCCATTTCTTCCTGAATGGAGGAGGCATTCTTTATCAAAGAAATCATGGAAATACTTTAAGCCCACTTACAGGCACTGTAAATAAAATACCTATATATATCTGTGACTCTGTTCTCTTATGATGGAGTTATACGCTGTGGGGCATGTGAACAGATATTTCTCAAACAGTCTTAAAATCTAGAGTAACAACTTGGAGGTCCTGTCAGAAATATGTGTTTGTATTAACCTCCTTGACATATCATAAACTTTTTAGGGGGATTAGGAAAAACTTGATCTGTGTCTAATTTTGGATTGCTGGGAAAGCCCTATGGAAGCCAAGGCATGGAGGCATTTTGCAAAACCATGATAAAAAAACTGAGTTCTGACTTCCTCTATCACTACTATCAGTACTCAAAACAAATAGGGGAAATAAGTGTTTTTTCTAAGGCCATGCATAAGATGAAGTGCAAGGCAAATGGTAATGGTATGTTAGCTTCCATTCCTAATCAGTTTAAGAATATTAAAAAGTAATAATGGAGTCTTCAAATTGCTTGCTAAACTGGGAGGAAAGAATTTGACAATTGTTGTCGTTAGATATGAGGCTTGAGAGAAAAGCCTGATGACTCTTTTTTCATCTGCTGTAAAAGAGTAACTTACACAAGTCTATGGGACCCAGTGAGATATACTCCAGAGTCCTGAGGCAACTTGCTGATGTAGCTCCCAAGCCACTCACCTAGATATTTGAAAAGTCATGGCAGGTGGTTGAAGTACTAGGGGACTGGAAAAAGGAAAACATTGTACCAATCTTTAAAAGGGGAGAAAGGAGAACACTGAGAACTGTCAGGTTCACCGTTGTGCATGGGAAAGTCATGAACTGGATCATCCTAGAAACTGTTAAGGCACATGGAGGACAGGGAGGTGATTAAGGACAGCCAGCACAGCTTCACCAAAGACAAATCCTGCCTGACCCAGCTAGTGGCCTTCCACAAAGGAGTGACATCGTCAGTTGGCAAGGGAAGGTTTACAGGTGTCATTTATCTGGACTTCTGTAAAGACTTTGACATAGGCCCCACAATATACTTCTCACTAAATTGGAGAGAGATGAATTTGATGGATAAGAAAGTAGTTAGTCACATCTAGAGGGTAGGAGTCAATATCTCAGAATCATGATGGACATCAGTGGCAAGTGGTGTCCCTCGGACGTGCCAGGGGACCAGCGTTATTTAATATCTTCATTAATTACATGGACAAAGGGATCAAGTGCAACCTTAGCAAATTTGCTGATGAAACCAAGCTGAATGATGTGGTTTAGACACTGAAGGATGGGATGCCAGCCAGAGAGACCTGAACAAGCTTGAGGAGTGGGCTCATCGAAATCTCATGAAATTTAATGAGACCAAGTGCAAGGTGCTGGATTGGGGATGAGGCAATCCCTGGTACCAACTCAGGCTGTGGGATGAGATTCATGCATCCACATTTCAGATTCTGCTGAGAAGGACTTGGGGGTGCTGGTGGGTGAGAGGCTGGACATGACCCAACCATGAGCACTCACAGCCCAGAAAGCCAAACATGTCCTGGGCTGCATCCAAAGCAGTGTGGGCAGCAGGGCAGGGAGGGGACCCTGCCCCTGTTCTCTGCTCTGCTGAGACCCCACCTGCAGTGCTACATCCAGCTCTGGGGTCCCAGCACAGGAAGGACATGCACATGTTTGGAGATTGTCCAGCTCTGGGGTCCCAGCACAGGAAGGACATGCACATGTTTGGAGATTGTCCAGAGAAGGGTTGACAAGATGATCTGAGGGATGGAGCAGCTCTCCTGTAAGGAAAGGCTGAGAGAATTGAGACTGTTCAGCCTGAAGTCAAGTGTTTGGGGTGACCTAACTGTGACCTTCCAGTCCCTGAAGGGGGCCTAGAGGCAAAGATGGAGAGAGATTCTTTACAAGAACATGGAATGACAGGACAAGGGGCCATGGCTTCAAACTGAAGTAGAGGAGTTTTAGATTAGGGAAGAAACTTTTCCTGTGAGGGTGGTGAGGCACTGGAACAGGTTGTTAGGAAGTTATGGATACCTCACCCCTGGAAGATTTCAAGGCCAGTTTAGATGGGGGTCTGAGAAACCTGGTCTAGTGAAAGATGTTCCTGTCCATAGCAAGGCAGTTGAAACAAGTTGATCTTCAAGGTTTCTTTCAATCCAGTCCAGTCTGTGATTCTAAGACATACGCTACTTTAGTATTGACAGCAGCAGCCACAACAGTGAAGTTTTAAAATATAATAAATAATCCCGCCACCACCATAAGAACAGTAATTTGCAATGGAAGTTGTTTTTGCATAGTACATTGGCTTCTATGAAAAAGAAGAGATTGGCATGACATAAATATGGGAATCTTATACATATATTGCTCATAATCAAACCAAGAATTCAAAGACAAACAATGCAGCTGAAGCACCTTAAAGACAGATGGTTCTGGTTGTGTGTCCTTGTGCATATTACTGATTCAGACTGAAAATAGACTTAAACAGACATATACCTGCAGCAATAATGATTTCAGGGGGAAACAATGTTTTAGATGCACATCTAATTGCAACTGTTTAATATCAGTGGGACATACTAAAAAAAAGGGTTTCAGCTAATGACCATTCTTTTTCTACCAGTTTTCTCTGCATGATTTCTGACTTTGGTGTGAGATTTGTGGCAAAATGGTTCTGAAGGTAAGAGCAATAAACTGAGACACAATAAATTTGTGTAGGCCAGGGAACAGTGATGACTTAATTGCTACTTTAGTGAAAAGGCTTCCATCCATTAAGTTAAATTATCAAAAATAACACCCACTGTAATTTATCAGAATTTTAGCCATTACTCCATTTAAAAAAAATGCATCAGCAATTTTACCATTACAATGTTTAGGATAATAAAAGACAGCAGAGGTAGCTGGAAGTACAGTACAGTGGTGGTAGAGATAGGAGCAGGTATTTGTCAGTCTTGCCAGTACTTACAGCTTTAGTTCTGGTGGCTGGAATACTAAGAAGAAATATACCCTTTGTGTCCATTTGAAAGGAAGGGTAAATGGAGGAATTGTCATGGCTAGGGATGAGGCTTAGAAAAGACTTAGGAAATAAAAGGCTGAAGTTGTTAAAGTCAGATGTAGCTGTACAAAGAGCCTGAAATTTTGATTTCACTATGTGTCTGTTTTATCGTGCAGGTATCTCGCTATAGCCTTACTCATGCTTTAAGAAAGGATAGGGAAACAAAAACAGTAGGAAATAATCTATGACAGGAAATGTTATTATAAAAAAGAATTTTAAAACAAAATTTTGCAGTGGCTGTATCTCCCTTGTCCAGGTGTGTGTTTCCAGAGTGCAAATATTTACTTACATGCATGTGTATATAAACATGTGTTTAAGTCCATATACATATTTACATGGATTTATGATTTACACAATTGAAGCAATTAATTGCATTTAATAGCAATCTATAAAATGAAGTGCCTTAAAAGGGAAATTAATGCAAATCCTGCCATAATAACAATTCAAATAAAAGATACTCTATTTTTGCTAATCCTGCCTGCAAAATCTAGTGAAAAACTTTCCAAAACTGGGAGAAACCATTCTAATCATAATCAGAAATTAATGTTTAACTAAAATCATAGCAGTGTCTTTCAAGTCCTCAACAGGAAAATTATGAATGTTTACAGATAATCTTTCATTATATACTGTTATTTCAAAGAAAAAACTTCAGATCACCTGTGGAGCTTTAAAATGCCATCATATATTCAAATCTAAAATAATTGGGACATATGTTTCTCAAAAAAAATAAAACTAAGAGCTTCAAGTGTTTTTGACATTTCCTTTGCAAATACCTAAAACCGATGTGGAGTTAGCCCCAGTTCCTCACTTCTGTATTAGTACAGAGATGATGAAAAACATCTCTATTTCCTTCCATAACAAATCACAACTTGGAATATTTTCTTAACTGAAACTTGTGCTAGAATTATTGCAGCTTCTGAATCCTGTTTTCTTGGAGATTTACAGTTACATAATCTCCAAACTGTATTTGCTGAATTCACTGAGTTAACTCTTCTGTGTGATAGGCCAACACATTTTTGCAAATGTGATGCTCAATCACCAGGAGAAAGATAGAAGACCTCTTTTAAAATGCTGCAAGGATGAAGATAATTACAGAGCAGAGCTCTTAAACAATTTTCACTGAGTGAATTACATACTAGTTGAAAAATATAGAGCTAAAGCACAGGGAAATGTGGTGTTGGAAATGCTGTTCAGAGGAAGAAATGTAACAATAATTGGCATTAAAAAAAAAGTAATCCAATACACTTCTATGAAATTTCTTGCAGTTGATGAGTGCATAGTCAAATTTGTGAGGTAAATTATGTTTTTATGAGGCACATTCACACCTATGTACAAAAAATATTCAATAAGTGACTATATCCTTCCAGTCTTTAAAGATAAAATTCTGTGAACAGCTTTTAAACTAAAAAATTGGTGTTGTACCCTGGCTTCAGACCTTGATCCATCTTGATCGGGGCATTATGTAGCACAGGGCTTTTGCAGTCAGATGAGGGTTTTAGTACAAAAACGCACCTGAGCTATAGTTCTGGGTAAAAAGTTAAATGGTGACACATCAGTCAGGGAAGTCTCTGAAGAGGGATCACATTCTTGTGGCATGAGGGAGCATAAACTGCTATAGCCTATGTAAAATTGTTATGTGAAGCGTTGATCTGTCCTCAGGTGATGCACTTCGCCAGACAGTACTAATACAGAATAAGGTATATCTTGCAAAATTTGAATTTAGCAATGTATTTTCTGGTTGGTGCTGAGAAGATATTTGGCAAAATAGCTGAACTGCTTTTGGATTTTAACTAGAAATACAGTTGTTCAATTCATGCAATAATAAAGATACCAGTCAGCTAGGGTGATGACTATAAAATTAATGCTCTTCAAAATAAAGGACTGATTGTTACTTTTGCTCCCAGTTTTTTTTCCCCATCTATTACAGAATAATAATGATTTACTAGTATTCTGCTGAGGCATTGTAATAATATTGTGTTATAAGCTTATCACTTAAAATCCACAATTAAAATGACTGAGAAGCAATTTATTTTCTTTTTTCTTTTTTCACTTGGACAACATGAAGCCACAACTAATTATCCTACAGCTACAGTATTAATCTTTTGCTGCCTTTTAAGAGTAATTTTTGTTCCCTTAACTTCGTACTTAAGTATTGATAAAAGCACATGTCAGAAAAAAACAACCCTATATCTTATGCTTCATGAGGAAATAAGAAAGAATTTTTCAAGGCAAAAACAACATCATCATTTCTTCTGTGGCTAAATAGGGTAAGTTTTGATATTTCCTCTTCCTACAATCATTACAATATAAAGCAGATAAAACCCAAGTTGCAAATACTGATAGACAGGTAAGTGTAAACCTTGAAACACTGAGAAAAATAATTAATGGAGTATCCTTGATCTTGGAAATGTGGCAGGAGAGAGAGGAATCTGGCTGTGCAAAGACTTTTTGCCTCCATTAAGGGGGTTGTTACTTCTGCTAACCTTAGTTTTCCTCAGAAAACAGACAGCTTGATAGTACTGGAATGTAAGTATTCTTAGATCTAATGACGGAATAAAGACAGATTTAAACAATTATAATTAAATTCAGAGAGGACAAAGGAACATCAAGTAGCTGTGGTGCAAGCCACAGAAAAATGGGATTTACACAGGTGATATAAGAATACCAGATATTGGAAGGATGTGAAAATCCTTCACATCTAAGGGTTGTTAATTAAGGTCACATAATCAAACATTACAGCTGGCAAGGGGGACAGCAAGTAATACTGCTTTTGGCATAGATCTGCAGTGGACATTATTGGTAGCCCTACATAGTTTGAATTGCTAGAGAATAATATTAATACATTTGAAGTTTTAAATAGATGCAATCAGATTTTATATCTTGAATTTTCAGTCATTTGTAGGTGTATTTCTATTAAAGAAATAGGGGTTTGATGCCCATGCTACAAGACTATTTATCAATCAGTGTTTACTAGGTTATTTACTAGGTGCTTAACTGACAAGCAATACTGGCTTCTCAAGCTGATTAAAAATACTATGCACTAAACACAAAATGTATTTTGACTCTTCTATGAGTATATCATAGAATGTTTGGATTGCAGTGGACATTAAACATCATCTATTTCCAACACCCTGCCAAGGGCAGGGGCATTTTCACTAGACCAGGTTGCTCAGACCCTTATCCAAACCAGACTTGAACATTTCCAGGGATGGGGCATCCACAAACCTCACAGCATGAAGTTTCTTCCTAATATATCCATCTTTCCTATTTCCCAATATTACCATCTTTCTGTTGAAGCCATTCTCCCCTTGTCCTGTCACTACATGCTCCTGTGAAGAGTCTCTCTCCATTTTCCCTGTAGGCTTTCCTTCAGGGACTGGAAGACCATAATTAGGTCACCCTAAGTTCTTCTCTTCTTCCAGTATGAATAATCCAAACTCCCTCAGTCTTTCCTCACAGGAGAGTTGTTCCATGCCTCTGATCATCTTCATGGCCTCCTCTGGACGATCTCCAACAGGCGCTTGTCCTTCCTGCACCGGGACCCCAGAGCTGGATGCAGCACTGCAGGTGGGGTCTCAGCAGAGCAGAGAACAGGGGCAGGGTCCCCTCCCTGCCCTGCTGCCCACACTGCTTTGGGTGCAGCCCAGGACATGTTTGGCTTTCTGGGCTGTGAGCGCTCATGTCCAGCCTCTTACCCACCAGCACCCCCAAGTCCTCTTCCTCCCAGAGCTGCTCTGATCTGTTCATACCACAGCCTGTGTTGGAACTGGGGGTTTCCCCAACCTTGCACTTGGTCTTGAAACCTCATGAGATTTCTAGGTCCCCATTCCTTGAGCTTGTTCAGGTCTCTCTGGATGGCATCCTGTTCCTTGGGTGTGGCAACTGCACCACTCAGCTTGGTGTCATCAGCAAATTTGCAAAGAGTGGACTTGATCTTTTCACCTCTGTCATTAATGAAGATGTTAAGTAACACTGGTCCCAATATGGTCCCCTGAGGAACATCACTTGATGTCCCTTGGGATGCTGAACCATTGACCATTACTTCTCCAACCAATTCCTTATTCATTTAACAGTCCACTCATCAAATCTGTTTGTTTCCAGTTTAGAGAGTAGGTTGTTGTGGAGGACTTGTACAGCTAAAGATGATGTGGCTTACTTGGTCTTGATGACTGCTGTGAATCCCCTCTAAGAATATTCTGTGATTCTGTGACTTCTCCACCTGTATTTGCTGTGTTGCTTCAGGTGAAGATGAACAATGAGTTTTAAGCAGTATGACTACTCAGCAATGTAGTGGGAGAAGGTATGCACTCTGCCTCCCACTGCCAGATGAAAATAGTTCTGAAAATAGTTTCCTTCTTGCCAGCTGTTCCAAAAGGAAGAAACTGAAGAAAGTAAAATGGTGTTTCTCCTAAAAAAAGTTCACTTATCTTATGTCTTCTCGAAAAAGAAGACAAAGTATTTTTTTTCACAGGACTGAGAACTACTCATCTCTGAGTGGGGAGGGGGTGGGGCACGGAAAAATAATAGAAACACAGCCAGTATAATTGACTTCTTACTTTCAAGTGCCAGGTAACTGTTGAGATATTTTAATTATTCTTTAATGCATTTCTTGTTGACCCTTGTTACTGCAGGATTTTGTACTTACCTTTTGAAAGGTTCATGGTTTGCTCCTAAAATAACTTCATGCTTTAGACAGTTTTGGGGCAGCTTGTTTACAGTGTCTGACTTCCTTCTGAGTACTAGACAGACAAAAACTACATGGGTAAAAATTTCTGTATAAATTCAAGTAACTGTCCTGGGGTAAAGAATGTTTTATTTTCTCTGAGAATGAGCTGTCCATGGTTGGAGTTATTTAATTATTAAAATGAGACTGACATAAAATCAAACATTCTGTTTGGGTTTTTAGCTCAGAATTATTTGCAAAATTTGAAGAAAAAGTCCTTCTTACATATCTGATTTTTCGTGAGTTTTATGCTGCTAAATATAAGGCAACCCAAAACACAACCAATAGCATTTTACTGCCTTTCTGACTGCTGTTGATGGTATCTCTTTTTTCTTTTTTTAATTAATGTGGTAATACTGGACTTGTAGTTGCCTTTTTCAGAACTCTGCTTTTCACTCCATCTTATTTCTTTGTATTTTTCAGGATGTGAAGATGGAAAAGTATGGGGGTGAATGTTAAATTTGGGTTTTCCCAAGTGGTCTGCCCCTGTACAGGGGAAAAAGGGCCCCCAAGCAGCTAACGTCACTGGCCCCAGAGGAGTTCCAGTACAGGGTAGCAGACATTCACCAAACTGCAACCATGCTAGATATTACTTGTATCATAGCGGTCGTCCACACCACTTCTGAAAAAATGGATCCCAAACCCAAAATCTAGCCTCAGCAGCAGCCTGAAAGCAAAGATAACACAGATCACCACCCAGCCATCCTGCAACTGGAAGCTCACCTCCATAATCACAAGAACCCCCAAATGGATGTCACACCCCTTTGGGAGCTCTCCCTCAATCCCTGTTGCCTCCCTGCTTCCCTCCCACCTTCCCCTTTCCCCCCTACCTAGATAAGTCAAGACCCTTCTGAGATTTCCACAGATCATATCACCCCTTCTCTATGTTCCCCCAAATTCCAACCTCCATTTCCCCTCCATGGTCTTCCCCCAGCCACACCTCTCCACACTGTTGCTACACAGCTCCCAGTCCCTTTTCCCAGAGTTCCTTCTTAATACAAGAGGGAGGATGAAGCGGGGAAGGAAAAGAAAAGAAGGTCCCCTAAGATAACAACCTTTTTCTTGAAAATTAACAATCTCTGCTTAAAGTTCCAATAGGCACAGCACCCCCACACTGACCCAAATCCCATGTTATCCCTAACTCCGTGCCTTAAAACAGAATTGTTTTAAACTGTATTCTTTTTTTAGCTGTGTATGTTATTTTTAGATTTCTTTTAAGGGCATACTCCCGACCCCCAAGATGAAGTCAAAACTCCTGTATCTCCTGTTGCTTCTGGCTCAGTCAAGAGATCAAGTGAAGAGCAAGAGACTGGCTGGAGAACAGCTTTAAAGACGGGGGCTGCCAAGGGGAATGTAATAATTTGTAAAAGATGTTTTAACTGGTTATTCTACTCTTCCTTTTCACTTCAAACAAAACAGAAAAGGGTGAGATGTGGTGCTGGATGTTAAATTTGGGTTTTCCCAAACAGTCTGTCCCTGTTACCTCCACAATGGGTTTGGTCTGTCCTTGCTAGCCACTCCCTGTCCCATTGTATCTATGCCCCGATGGTAACACCCCCCAGACTGATGAAGGTGAAAAGTTTGGAAAAGCCACAGAAAAGAAGCAGTCGGTCTTATATCTGGCCTTACATTTGCTACAAGAGTGTGGATATCACAGTACACAAGAATAGGCTGAAGAAGGGAAGGAAGTAGCAAAATAACTACTTTCTGTTGCAGAGACTATTTCTTTTGCTGAAAATGTCAGACAACAAATATGTGACAACAGCATATTTTTTTCTATTTCTGCTATTTTGTTATCGTATTATCTCTTTACTGTTGAAGGAAGACTATCCTCAACAAAAGGGGAGTTTTCAGAAGAAAAAATATCCTCAGAACATTATTCCTCCATTGAGAAAACAAAGTCAAATAATCCCTGATGACAGCTTTTTCTTTGCCACCAATGATAAGAAGATAATAAATAAATTCTGCCAGCAGACTGTCAAAAGGGCATAAAGGTGACTAGCTGGTGTGACAATGTCTAATTCAAAACACAAAATATAATTATAGACAAAAATTGTAACAGTAGAATGTGATGTAAAAGACTGCATATCTAAATGTACCGAAGTCTAAATATACTAAAATCAATGTATGAAAATACTCTCTGTCATGCCAGATACCTATGATAGCTCTTCCAGGAAGTTATCTTGAAGAGCAGCAAGCACTACCCAGGAGTTCAGCACATATATTGAGTAAACATGAAAAGAGATCCCCATTTATTGCTTTATTCCTTACTAAGGACAGTCGTTCTAGTGTGAGCATGAAATCTAATTGCGAGACAAACTAGAAAAAGAACCCTACTTTTTATACTTACTGACCTCCTCTCTTATCAATGAACAAATGTCGTATCAAGACTCCTTACAACTCCCAAGATGACAATAGCTATGCTGCTACTCTTCGAAAATACCACAGCTGAATAAAATCATGCAGCAGCTATAAAACTATCACCCAGCTGCACACAGGGAGAGACGTGGTGCCATGGTTTACCTCCTGCTGGTAATTAAGTGCTTTGGAGCTGTCCAATAATTTCCTGCACACCTCCACGATGGGAAGAAAGATATGAAAAGAAAGATAAACCTTAGGGGTTGAGATAAGAACAATTGAATAATTGGAACGAACCAACCAAACAAAATAATAATACTATTAATAATGATAATATAGTAATGATGAAAATAATGATAATCATCATCATCATCATCTTCATGATGTAACAGAATACAAGAGAAACAAGGGGTGCACAATAGAATTGCTCACAACTCAGTGAATGATGCAGAGCATGTCACCGAATATCAGTCAGCGACCTACCAGGCAACTCATCATGTTTATATAGCACACATTACTTTCCATGTCTTGGGGGTTGGGATTCTTAAAGAATTTTCCCCCATAAGTTGCTAGGGAACTAATTACTGGGCACTTATGGGTACTTAAGAAAGACGAAAAGAAGTGGCTGAAGTCAGGGAAGAGGGTGGGCACCTGGACTTCACTTCTGTCTGGAGACCACTTGGCTCGGGAAGGGAACAGTGAGGCTGTGGATTTCTGACTTTGGAGAGGTTTTTTCACCAGCACCACTGGAGCTCAGCTCGGGTTTCCTGCCACCGTCTCTTCGCGTGTGCCCCGGGAATCCTGAACCTAGCCTGTCTCTGCCGCAATGGTAGCTGCGCCGCCACAGTCTCTGCCCCCCTCGCTGTTCCTTCGCTCCTGCTCTGGAGTTGCCGGAACTCCCTGCCTGCTGGGATGTTTTCTGCAGCTCCAGCCATGGTCACTGAGCTCCTGATACATGTCCAGCATCCCAGGACTCCTCACTCGGGCAGCTTGTGACGGTAACTGCACCGAAGGGGAAGGGTGCCAGCAGCAGAGAAAATTGTGACTGTTTCCCTGATTCTGTTGGTTGTTAATGCCATAGTTATTGTTGCTCTGTTTGTTTTGTTAAACACAAGTAAAAAAACTGTTATTCCTATCCTCACATCTTTGCCTGAGAACCCCTCAATTCCAAAATTATAACAATTCGGAGAGAGGAGATTTGCATTCTTTATTCCAGGAGAGGATCCTGTTTGTCCTTAGCAGATACCTGTCTTCCAAACTAAGACACCATGGTATGGAATATCCCTTTGTCAAATTCAGGTCACCTGTCTTGGCTGTGTTCCCTCACAGGTTCCTGTGCTGTTCTTACTAGCAGAGCATGAGATAGTGAAAAGTCTTTGACTTAAGGAAGGAGCTACTTAGCAACAAAATATCCGTACTATCAACATTATGCTGATACTAAAGCCAAAACCCAGAACTGTACCACCTACTAGGAAGGAAAAGAACTCTGTCCCAGATGGAAACAGGTCAGGTGGACAATAAAACAAATTCTAGTGGTCTTGAGCACTGAATCAAAGTTGTATCTTCATTATATGCACATTTAATTCCTGAAGTCCCAAATGCCTATATAGCAATATATAAGATACATATATATAACATATGTATACACACACACATATATATACACACACATACATACATGCATACATATAGATATATATATGTGCATACATTACACATACATATAAATACCCCTTTGTCCAAAAACACTGTGAAGCCTTGGGGGATAAGATTTCTGTATAAGTGATACCTTTTAAAAAGCAGGTAGAAGTTTTACAAAATTCTATGTAAAAGACCCTCTGATCTACTGGAAGTAACTGACAAGGAATTTTGCTTGAATAATGCATCAAGGTCTGAAACTAAATTCATGCTGATTATTCATGTGGATGCTTCCCAGGGTGATGAAACCCTGCAAACTCTGAGATGTGCCATTTCAATTGTGGTTGCCATGGGTATTATAATTTTACTAGGCAGGTGAAAATAGAATAGTCACCTCCAAAAACATCAAAGGCAAAGGAGTAAAGAGAGCTATGTCAGAAAATGCTGGTCCTCTAGGCATCATGTATCTGCTTACATGGACATTTGTATTATCCATTTACCCATATAGATCTTCATGGGCAGAACTTTCTCTAAAATAGGAAATTGCTACCCTGTCACTGTTGATAAACTATGACTCCTGTAAGAACTGCCAATTCTGAATAGAAAAATATATTTTTTTTGCCTAATATAGAAACCTTGTGTTCATAGATCTTGGGTCTTTTCTGATCTGAACTGGTATGTGATGGATTTTGCTATGAAACTGTAGGGGTGCTGACCAGCCACCTTCCATGTGTGCCCATGAAGCAGAAGCACAGCATGGCAATTCAGATAGCATTTCAACATCTCCTCAGCATGACTGAAAAGACTGTCGATTCAAATCCTTTGGTGCTGAGCCTTCCAGATTCCTTCTAGCATTCCTTTTAAAGATTGTGATGGATGAAAGCTTAGGCACTGTGGGAACATGCCACTAGTAAACTTTCTGGAACAAGACTCTATCTCTATGTTAGGTCTTTGGTGGGTACACTTAGATCTGTTTATCGTGGTTGGCATTGTTTCCCTATCTTTTCCTGAGGCCAGAAATTTGTGTTTATGACTGAAGAAACGTTAGGAATTACTTGTTTTTTACATATGAGTTTCTCCAAAAGCTCTATTATGTTAATCAATATGTCTATGGTGATCTTCAGATTTCATATATACCATCTTTGAGTGCCCAGTTACTTAAGTTTGGTTTATAAACATCTTGCCCTTTTCTGAAATACTGGAAACAAAAGGGTATTCCTAGTGGGACACCAATTATTTGGCTGTACCAGATGCTTCCCTGTGGTCAAGACACTCAAGAATGCATAACATTTGCAATTGTAAAATTATTGACTATATAGTTATCTGGTCTGATATCCTGCTCAAAGCAAAACCAGCTTTGAGGACAGTTCATGTAGCTCCAGTTGTCCAGTCTAATTTGGAGTATCTCCAAGGTCATTCCAGTTGATTTGAGCAACATGTTCTTATGTTTGACCATCCTCACTGTGACTTTCTTTTCTTGTACCAGAAGAATCTGATTTCTTTTCTTTCTAATCAGAAATTCTCTTGATACAGATTTGTTCATGCCTTCTTATCCTTTCACTATGTACCTCTGAGAAGGTCCCAGCTCTATCAAAGCAGTCAGTCATCAGTTACCTGATTTCTCCCTGTTCTTCTTTGTAAGCCTGAAAATAAAGGATAGTTATGTTTCTTCTGGTCTTCACCAACGTTTGTCTTTGCCTCATCACAACCTACACAATGACGCTGCTGACAACTGAAACTGTTGGACCGAGTCTTTATTATTATTACTGTGTCAGCTTCTGTAGTGCTAGATGGAGCCATGTGAGCCCTGTATTTCTAGGTATCATTCTCTTCCAGTCTTTGTGTGTGTGTGTGTGTGTGTGTGTGTGTGTGTGTGTGTGTGTGTGTGTGTGTGTGGGCATCTTTATCTGCAACTGTCATTCTGTCTTTCTGTTTACTGTGTTCTGTTTTGGGCTACTCACTACAAAAAAGGCATCTAGGTGTTGGAGTGTGTCCAGAGAAGGACAACAAAGCTGGTAAAAGTACTAGAGCATAAGTCTTGTGGGAAGCAGGGGTCATTTGTCCTGAGAAAATGTTGGAGAAGATATTGTTGCTATCTCTAACTACGTGAACAGAGATCGTAGTGAAGGGACGTCAGTTTCTTAACTTGCAATAAGCAGAGAGGATATTGCATCAGGTTGCACCAGAGGTTTAGATTGGATAAGGAAAAATTTCTTCACTGAAAGGCATGTCAAACATTGAATCAGACTTCCCAGGAAAGAGATTGAATCCCCAGACCTGAGGCAATTTAATAACTGTGTAGATTAGACAACTAGGAACATGGTTTAGTAGTGGCCCTGGCAGAACTGGGTTAATGGTTGGAGTTGATGATCTTAAAAATCTTTTCTAATGTAATAATTCTATAATTATATTTATTATGGAGTGATAGGAAAAGTGGGCTCATTTGCATAAATGAAACAAGTAGAAGATAGAGTAATACAAGCAGAAATAATTATATTTTTATATTATATGAATATTTTTGCTTCTGAAATTAAGATAATTTCATGCCAAACTGCCTGGATGCCTGAGGAATTCAATTGCTTTTCATGTCTCAAAGATTATTTTATTCATTCCTCATTTTTAAACTTCCTTAAAAAAAAAAATCTAACCTGTTCAGTTTTATCTGAACATCTTCAGAAGTATTATGTAATGATTAACTCAATTTATTTTCTCACCAGCTTTACTATAATTGCTAAGCATATGCAGCAAACTTGGTTTATAATCCTGTTATTTTCTGTGAATTAGGATTAGCTGGATGCAAAGAACACATACAATAATTTAATTTCTTATGCTATCAGAATTTTATTTTGTATTAAAAAGTACACCACTACCCACACCCCAACCCCAGATTCCTAGCATTCTTAACCACACAAAAAAATCTTGAAATTGCAACTTAATTTTATACATATCAAGTTTTGGATGTTTCTAGTCCAATTCCTCATGGAAATATATCCCACTTTCCATAATTATTTGTCTTCTGAAAAAAATGGTGATTGGAAAATGGAGCTCCATTGTCCTTCATTCAGTTTAAAAATTGCTAAAAATGTATGTTTTGGTTTTAAAAGCTTATGAAGGAGTCTCTGCAGCTACAGGTGTGTAGATATTTTTTTCTCTGTATTCTCTGAAATTTTTTCCTGCATGGGGTACTATATAGACAGAAATAAAAAAGAAAACTCAAAGAAGGTATTGTTTACCTTGCCAAGATATTCAGACATGTTATGATGTTACTGTCTCCTTAACATAAACTGGGGATTGGTTTGTTTGTTTGTTTTGGTTTGGTTTTTTTTCTGTCTCAATGGTCTAATAAAGTAAATGAAAAGATCCTGCCCTTGATTTTTTTAGGATTCTGGTGCAAAACATCTAAATGGAATGAAACATTCTTACTTGAATTAATTTTGTATATGGAAGTGAAATATTAGAACATTAGCTGCTGCTGCATGAGATTCAGTGTAGCTGAGTGGACAAAAATATTTAATAAAATGTGGTACTCTTTTTGTCAGCTACTGCAGAGTGCTTGCATGCTCACTTTTTGGGCCAGCCATTGTCTGTCCTTGTGTGGAGTTTGCTTCTCTTGTGGCAAGGCTGAGGCTCAGCAGCAAGTAACATTCCTCAGTAGCAGTGTTGCCCTTGGTGCAGTGGGAGGCAGTGCAGCCACCCATGCTGCATCTTTTCTATACACTGCAGAGTTTTGATAGCCATCAATCAGCTGTTCATGAACTTTAAATGAGAAAAAGAGAGGAAGAAAGGCAGAGGTAGTGAAAAGACACAAGGCTTTATAGCATGAATGTCAAAGGACTGCTGATTAGCAATTATACAGACAAGGTACTGTTACAGTAGAAGGATAATTGTAATCTCTGATGTACAGTATAAATCAAAGCCTTCCAGTGACATGAAAAACAGACTAATATGAATAGCACATTGACAACTTCCTGCCTTTCCTGCTTCATCCATCCCTTCCTATCTGTTTATATGTCAGAGGTAAATAGGAATTTTCTGAACAGGATTTTCTCCCATTTCCTTAGGGGCAATTCAGCTCCCCTTTAACTTACAGAATTCTAAAGTGGCTGCTAAGAGTACTCTCATTGTTCTGCAACTTGTACTAAGAAAAAATTAAAACTGACTATTATGAGGCATAGATTGAGGTTTTTCAATGGTTTCAGGCACTGATAAGGACAAGTGAAAACATAGGACACAAGCCTTTCGCAGAAAATACCCTTTCTTTTGATTGAATGCCTTTTAAAATTGCCCTCATTATAGTGCAAGGTAACATGCAGTGCGGTTACCTCTCGAAGTGACCCTGCTAGAGATTGCCACTTGTGAGAAAATCCATTCAAAAGTGGAGGCTGGATTAAATTGTCTAGTAGGTCAAATGGCACTAGTTAGAGAAATGAAGAGAGGTGCTTCAGTCCAACAATTGTCAGGGAAGTTAAGCAACAATAACAAATTCCATGAATACAAATGCACAAAGAACAGAGAAATGAAAAGCTGCCAGAGGCGGGTGAGAAAGATCTCCAAATGCTTCCTCCTTCCAGGCTCCACTGAGTAGAAGCAGTTCTTTAGTCCTTGAAGAATGATGAGATCTCAGAAAACAAACATGCCATATGGTCTGGAAACACCTACTTGGAGACCTTTAAAAAGTTTTTTTCATCTGTGGTGTCCCTGGATTATCACACTATTGTCAAGGTTGCACTGCAGCCCACAAGTACAGCTTTTGAATCACCTGTCAACAATGAAGTCTGGCTGGCACAGTATGGGTGTCAAGAAGAAGCCCTGTTTGCTCTGATCTGTCATAGCCCAGTGAAAGGCTCAGCTCAACCTATGGGCAAGAAAAAAATAGATGAAGAAAACACAGGGCTCTAGCATTATTGACTCTAGTCACTCATGAATGGACAGTCATTTTGGTGAGCCTCCACACTCTGTAGAGATCAATGCATTCAACAATCAGCTCTCCCCTAAACACATGACAGTTTTCCTCATTGACCTATAATGAGGACAAAGCATAGCAAAAGGTCTACTTGCAGTAGTCAGGCAGGTCAATAGGTACGGGAGATGCACTGGTTTGAGAAAGGTTTGAATTCTGGGATTTCCTCTGACGATTTTCTGCTCATCATTTTTCATTTCAGAATACAAGGACCAATCAGTCATCTGTGTGCTTTTCCTTTTTGCTGAACAGTACTTGGAAGTCAACGCTCACTGCAGGTTACAGAATGAAACAAAAAATGGAAACGGTATGCTGCAGGTTATTTACAGATTGCTGCTGAGCAAATTTAATCACAGACCTCTGTAACTCCATCATCATTTCCCTTGATGAGAACATCATAGACTTAAATTTTGTAAAGGAGGTGGAAAATAGGCATAATACACATGTAACAGTAACAGACTATTCTGCTATGATGGGAAGAGGCACTGCATTAGGGCCAATACATTACATCAACTTTTGCATTGTAGCTGAGACTCTTAATGGCCATTAAAATTCCCCTGGCATTTCCCTGAGAAGGTAACCAAGCCCCCTCAAGGAAGCTTTTATTTTTAAACCTTTTGAGAGGGCAGGAAGCACCATCATAATCTTGCTTATTTCTCTCCTTATGAATTCTTTTCATATAAGAAACATTTAAAGAATAGCAATATATATCTTGGAGTTCAGTGCAAGTGCCTGTGTGTGCCAGGGATCATAAAAAATGTTTCTAATTATGAAAATCAATTATTTGTGAGTTTCAGGGTACTTCACTTCTTTTGGAACTGAATTTACCTTCAGGTTTGGATAATGACATCTGTGATTCCATCTATGACAACTCCATTTTAATCAAGAGAGGTGAATAAATAATGATCAAAATTTGGAAAACAAATGTAATGTGTCTGAGGGACAACCATTTCAGGTTGCAGTTTGTGCTGGTAAAGGTCTCAAACATACGCCTATCTTTTTCAGTTTGCTAGTGTAATAAAGCACAATAGTAATTGGACTCAAACAACCTAGTTTAGACTTACTTTGATCTTCCAGTTAAATCTGAACAACACTTTTAGAAATAAACATGCAATTATTATTATCTCCTCTTCTCTGCTTTCATGGTACCTCATCTTTCAAAACTCCAAGACTGTTGCTCTGTCTATACTGGATTTGCATGGCAAGTAGTAAAGGGACTGCAGGTAAGAAGCTGCCAGAACTTTCCCCTATGTCCAACAGAGCCAATCCCAGCAAGCTCCAAGATGGACCTGTCACTGGCCAAGGCTGAGCCCATCAGTGACAGAGATAGTGGTTCTGGGATAATGCATTTAAGAAGGTGGAGAAAACCTGCAATGGAGCAGCAGTCAGAGAGAGGAGCGAGAATATACGAAAGAAACTGTCCTGCAGACACCCAGATTGGTGGAGAAGGAGTGGGAGAAAGCTCTCCGTGTGCCAGAGCAGAGATTTCCCTGCAGCCTGGTCTGAAGACCAGCATTAGGTAGATTGTCCCTCTGTAGCCCATGGACGTCCACAGTGGAGCACAAACCTGCAGCCCATGGAGCACCTCAAGTCAAAACAGGTGACTGCCTGAAGAAGGATCTGACTTTACAGAGAAGAGTCTGAAGGACCCATGGGAAGAGGAATACAGGTTTGTTGGTGGAACTTGTGACCACTTTGAGGGACTCAATCTGGAACAGTCTTTTTCTGAAGGACTGCATCCCAAGGATAGGACTCATACTGGAGCAGTTCATGAACACCTCCAGCCCATGGGAAGGAGAAGGACCAATGGTGGCAAAATTAATGGAGTAATATTGGAGTAACTGCCTCCTGTGGACGGAACTGCATGATGGAGAAGGGCAAGAGCAAGAAAAGGAAGGAGCAGCAGAAACAGTGTATGATGAACTGACCACAACCCTCATTTCCCATCCCCTTGTGCTGTTGGAGGGTGGGAGGTAGAGAAAATCATGAGTGAAATTAGGCCCAGAAGGAAGGGAAGAATGGGGAGGAAGTGTTTTAAGATTTGGTAATATATGCCATTTCCTTATTCTATTTTTTTTTTATAATAAAGAAACTAACTTCCCTGAGTCAAGTCTCTTTCCAGTGACAGTAATTGGTGGGAGATCTCTCCCTGTCCTTTCCTCAACTCATAAGCCTTTGGCTGTGTTTTCTCTGCCCTGCCTGGTGGAGGAGAGGAAGAATAGAGCTGCTTTGCTGGGCAACTGGTGTCCAGCCAGAGTCAACCCAGCATTCTGTACTTCTGTGAACAGTTCTGGTTTTCTACGTCTTTCTACCTAAAACTAAATACCATTACATTAAGGCCACATTACATTACATTTAGAGCCACTAACTAGATATATATTCTATGCTTATGTGTTTTGTTTTTAGGCAGTCTTTCTTTCCACCAGAATCATAGCATGAGATAAGAGTTAGGGTTGCAAGGGACCTCTGGAGACCATCTAGTCCAACTGTCCTGCAGGATCACCTAGAGAAGGTTATATAGGAGAGTGTCCAGTCTCTGCTTTTCCAGACCTTTGTCTCCTATTACTATCTGAATTTATCTTCTCTCTTGCTTGTTTCTGTACATCTCCCCATGCTTGCAACGCATTCTAATTCAAACCAAAGGTGCCTTTTGTAGCTTTCATACCTTGGGTTTACTTTCACATTCTGATTTCCCTCAGAGTTATTATCTGCTTACCCAAAGAAGAAATAATGTAGGTTTCAACATAAAAAGTAAACAGTTCCATAGGTTTTCAGGAGAGAAACTCACCTTCAAGGAAAACTAATTAGGCTCATGTAACTAATCCATAAGATCCCAGGCACACTGTAGGATATTTTTTTTAATTTTATTGTACGGTTTATAACAGTGTAGAAATTTCTTGAACAGCCGGAGTGGAAGTTTCAGTAATTGTTCTGTGGAATTTTGTCTCCTTCCAGTTCATGACTACTGAAAATGGCCATCACAACCCACTACATTTCAGACAATTTGGTCATTACCTGTTGAAGTTTCCATTGTAACTAAAGACTAGGGTAGTTGCCAAGAGTATTGTTACTTTTTTATCTCTGATGTTAAAATAAAACCATGTATCAGTCTGTCAGCTTATATGAAAACCAGAATAAAACCTAATCTGGAAAACTCCACATACAGCTTCCTAAATGTCAGCTATGTGGGTTATAATGACTAATTTCTAAGAAAGGGCCTCTGATGTTCGAGTGACTTGTAGCAGCATGTGTTAACAGGAATGGTGGCTGAAAATTTGTACCAAATGTGAGCCTGAAAGTATAATTGTGGACCAAAAATGTCTTATTCCAGTAAATTATATTGAATTAGAAAATTATGTTAGATTAGGAATCCAGTGTGTTTCCTTTTGACTTGATTTCAATATTTGTTTTGCTGTCATAGCTCTCAAACCTTTCACAAGCACTGTTAAGTGTTGGGAAAAAGAATTCTATGAAAAGGTACAACTACTTTAATTGTATTAAAATATTTTATTTTATTTCTACAGATCACTTCAGCAGGACTTAGTGTAAAAAAAATAGTGCTATCTCCAAATATAAGAAAGAAATAAAGGTATGAATTTAAAAATGTGTTTGTGTTGTTAGTTGTGCTGTTTTATGTCTTTTTTTCTGTCTAATTCTCTGTCTACTACAAAGAATTTCAGGTAGCAGTAGGATATCCTATCCATCAGGAAATAGATGAAGGCTTCGAAGTGGGTTAATGCACATCTGGCAGTAGTATCAGGTATCTAACTTATTGACAGATACTGTACTTGACACACAACACAATGATTATCCACTTGAATAAGGCAGCAGGCAGAACCTGGTAAAGTTCCTCCAGTGTTACCCTTATATAGCACTTACACATGATTTATGTGAAGTCTTGCTATAGGGGTATCTTTTTTGTCTTTTTGGGTAATATTATTTTGAGCTTCTCCTTTTGCATTTTTGCCATGCATTACAGCAAGTGTACTGCTAACAGTATGGGATTTCTTTAGGGAAGAACATCCTGTTTGCTCATGTGAGAGGGTGAAGAGTCCCATTAGTGACGGGTATGTGAAATGCTTACATGAATCCAGCCACCATTTTGGGTAGCACTGGGTAACAGAAATCCTTTCCTACTGGAACATCAGGACTTCAGAATTTTCACATTAAGAACACAACCTTGCAACCCTTCCCTAAGATATCAGAGATATCGGTCTCATCTTTGATACCCATAGCAATCAATGATTATTTACTTCAATTTTTACTATTTACAAAAATTATTTACTTGAATATGTCTTCACTAGTAATCTTCTTTTTTGACAATTTCTGAATTTCCTCCAGCAACAAATTGAAGCCATGATCAAACTTTGTAATAACAAGGATTCTCCAACTGCATCTTCAATACTCTCATAGCACTTAAGTGGCCAGGGCCTTCCTAGCCCCTAAATTATCCTTAAGTATTTATTTCCACATTCTCTTTCTCCTAATATTCCCAGAGATACTGAGGTGTAAACAGGCTTCATAGCAGAAGCACTAAGAGAGCTCGAGCTAATTGTTCTACAGAAGGCACTTTGGAACTTCAATGGACCATGATCTGTGGTCTCCTGCATTGCTATATAGACTGAGAATTCCATACTGAGTTTTACAGGCTTTGTCAAGCTAAATTTAGTAATTTTTTATGGGTAAAATCTGTAAGTCTTGCAGTACAATACTTCTACACAGACCAGTTTATTCTGAAAATTCACTCAGCTAAAAACATGTAATTCTGTTCAATTAGATTAAAATATAGGATTGTAATTGTAAATGTGTTTGTTTGCTTGCTTGCTTGTTGTTTTGTGTTGCTTTTTTTTTTTTTTTTTTTTTTTTCCCAGAGAGAGATAATTCCAGCTACATGCAATCGGGGAAGAAAGTAGGGTTATTTTATTTTTGTGCAGGAACAAATAGAGAGAGACTCCAGAGTCACTAGCATAAGAAAGAATAAAACTTTATTTATATACTAAATATCGCCTCTTCTGAGGATCTGCTTTGCAATAAACACTATCTACTTTTAGACATCAAAGTGATTATTAGGAAATAAATAGTTGAAAAGCTACTTAAAAAGTGATAGGTCTGGCAATAACAGTTTTAACGTGAGAAATTATAATAATTTTGCTGCTGTGTGTACCTAGCAAAGAGGAAAACTGGTTTTTTTTAATGCCCTACATCAATAATATGATGTATTAAGGCTCATTTTACCTCCTACTATTCACTAGATATTTTAGATGGGTAATTTCTTAATAAGCTGGTAATAAAAGAATGAAATCTATGTAGAAAGATGTGTCCTTTCTTTTTTCTTGCTATCTCTTTATGGTGTTATGTATCTTATAGTTCTTTTTTCCCTATTGCTATAGAAAAATGTAAACTTAAAAAGGGATTCCATCAATCCATGTGAAACAGTTTTTCATCCTGACTCCCAGTGACAGTAAGTTGCTTATTTTCTGCAATCCACAAATGAGGAGTTACCTTGCCCATTACCTGGAAACCATATACACCAGAAAAAACCCAAAAAGTTAGCCAGTCTCTGGAAAATGAGATTTAATACATAAAGTACATACATATGCATTTAACTACTATAAAATGTTTGATTGTGTTTTCTTTTTCTTGCAAACAAGTGCCTGCATGTAGGAAAAGTGCAGTTACTGTAATTTGAAAAAAATAAAAATTTGATATAATTAAATAAAACAGAACAAGTGCATAATTATTATTCTGGTAGGCCTAACCATTATTAATATAGTAGAATGAAATTCTATTTACTTATATTTTATTAAAAAACAGGGTTTCTATTAACATGTAATTTAACTTGGTGTGTTGTTAATCAGGTTTTTGTTGGCCTAAGCTGATAATCCTCCCTGGAATTTTGTAGTTTTGTATACCATTACTGATTATTCTTTAACTCTGTTCTGCAATACTTATGCATTGAAATTTCACTGAGAGTGCCTTCACACTCATGTCAGTCTATTAAGGTATAACTTTGGGTTTACTGTATTGTAGGTAAGATCAAAGTAGGTCTCAAAATATATCTCAGAAAGATACCAGCTCCATAAAGGTGATTTTCTAATATATTCATTAAAACAGTCAAAGATAGTCTTAGACATTTTTGTATCTTTCTGCTTAATATTAGCTCCAAAGGTAATATGTCTTTAGTAGTTTATTTGTCCTTCTCTTTGACATCTCTCTCTCCTCCTGATAAAAAAAATGGGGCATGCTCTGATTTTGGCTCCAGTTACAAGTGCATGGCAATACTTCCACTCAGTACCTCCTTCCATTTTCTCTGAGGACAGGTTGGGCTCACCTGCACTCATATTCAAGAAATCCCTGCTTCATGTTGCTACACCTGGAAGTTATTTGGGAAGTGAATGTTTGTGAGGCGGCAGGGAGGTGCCAAGCATTAAATAGCATGGATAAAATTTCTTCTTTAGCAGTAGCCTAAGTACTACTAAGTACAGGGTGGATCACTGGTTCTGCTGCTGACTGCTACAGTTTGTTTCTCCAGTGGTACAAAAAATTGATATTCAAGCACATTCTCTATAAAAGAAATCATGGACCTGATTTCCAAATTCCAAATGGCATTTTACATCCACTTTGCAAAGTGGCACATACAGAAATCATGTAGTACATTTATAAGATTAGATTTGTGTTTGGTTTACATTTCTTCCTTCCATTGCTGTATTTTTATGCATATTGATTACTGTGTGGGTCATTAAATTTGGTGGGAAAACAGGTTATTCAGGGAAATAAGGTGAACCAAAATTCTTTCAGACAAGTTTATAGTAGTTGAAAGTGTGCATAGCAATGTTTTTAATGAATTGTTCATTTCAAAGGAGATAGGCAAGGTAACATTTCAAAAGCTGTGGAAGTATTTCAAGTACATTAGGTTATAATGACAACTCCTTTTAATACTAGAGCTTTTGAAATTAATCTGTGAGCTAAAATTTAGCAATTTTAGTTTAGGTATGAAAAAGTGGCTATCACCAGAAGAATATAATAAAATATCCATTAGCTGTAGTCCACACTGAATCTTTATGCAAGAAAGAATCTTAAATGACTACAGAAAGTTTTGACTACGAACTGCCAGATTTGATCTACAGGCAGTGTAACTTTCAGTGAATAACACAAATGTCAGCTTGTGGCTCAAAAATATATTTACATATGTTTTGACTATTTTGTTGGTATGTGCAGGTGTACAGAAGTGTGTTGCAACTTATGTTTGTCTTAGTTTAATTCAATTGTTGTTATTTAATGTTAAATGGTTTGTTCCCTTATTTCCCCTATGTGTATTCCCAAGTTGGTTTATTCACGAAGTTGTGTCCTCCCCGTTTCCCTCTATGGCTTTTCCCTGCCTATGTTCCAGTCCCTTCCCTGTCAATCCCGGTTACCCAACCCCTCATTCCACCTCTGTTCCAGCTCCTTCTATGTCAATCCTCCCCAGAACCAATCCTGTGACCCCTTCCCTCCTCCCACTTACCCTGGTTCATCCCGAGACCCGTGACCCAACCCTTCAACTGCACCCCAGTTTAACCCCATTGGATAATGTGTTGTACCTGCCCCTTGTTCTGCACTCATATAAAATCCTGTGCACAGAGCTGCACGGGGTTCTCTTTGTGTCTGCCCGCTTTGACCGTAATAAATCATCCTGGTTGGAACTTCAGCCTTGGAGAGCCTCTCTCTTTCTTTGCCTGAGCCCTGGATGCGGTGAGACTGTCCATGCTTAGGAACCTTTGTTCCTAAGGTTCAGCTGAGGGCACAAACCCCACGGCTCAGCTGTTCCCCACACCTGGTGTGGTGCCGGTGTGCCGTGAGCTAGCCTGGGTTCCGGTCAACCACGTCAGAAGTGGATCTTGGAAACAGCAGGAAAATAGATACAGATTAAAAGTAGGGACATTTTTCATGAAGTAACAGGCTGTATTCTCACTTTCTTTCAGCAGTGGGTATCTTCAGCCTTTATGATATTTCTTTGACCTACAAGTATCCTTAATTCAGGGTGCACATGTTTTACAAAGGAAATTCAAGAGAGATTCCAGGTACGGGAAAGCTCATTCTTCCTCTTTCTTTCTTGTGAGGATTTTAATCCAGTTTGAAATGACAACAGTCTGATTTCCTAAAATGAGTCACTTTTCTATTAATTTTCTTATAAATAAAGAATTTGATATAATTTCTTTTTAGATAAACACATGCACACATGCAAGTCTGAAGTAGACAGGATGAGATATCATCACATAAAAATGAGATATTGTCACATAAATGAAAATGTCACAGACCAAGGATTTTCATCAGGAATAAGGAATGTGTGTTATGTATTAAGAAAAGTACTAAGATTGGAACTGCAAATTAGAAATTCTGTTTGAGACAAGAAGGTGTTGTGGGGTTTTTTTGGGCAAAGGAACAAAATGTCAGATACCTTGCAGAGGGAAAGAAAATGGCCTAACAAAGTCCCCTGATGTCAATGAGGAACTTGTGAAGAAGTGCAGAAACTTAAAGGAAAATGTTTGGTCAGATTTTGGTCCTCCTGCTATGAGTCATTCTGTGGGAACCAGGACATCCTTCTGACTGTCCTGGGAAGATTTATAAGTCACAAGAATTTAGATAGAATGATAATTAGTATGTCACACGGTGAAAAGGTAGAATTTGTGGATTTTAGATGTGAGATCAGGGAACCAAGATGGAGGAAATGGGGTGTGTCCCTGAGCTTCTTCTTCATCCTCTTGTTCTCCGTCTTCTGTGGTGGTGTGGCACATTTGGATTGGTTTGGAACAAAAGTACACTGTACAACTTAGTGGATAGATATTGGAGAATTGTTATAAATAAAGCATACATAATTTTCAGTATAAAAGATAGTGCCCTCCCAAGGGCAGACAGACGAAGGAAGGACAGACCAAGACCAAAGAGGAGAGCACTGGCCTGCAGAGAAGCTGTGGCAGGCCAGGGAATGAATATGCGACAACAAAGAATAAACAAATTCCTGAGAACGAGAAAACA
The DNA here is from genome assembly GCA_032173965.1 of Sitta carolinensis. Lineage (NCBI taxonomy): Eukaryota > Metazoa > Chordata > Aves > Passeriformes > Sittidae > Sitta > Sitta carolinensis. The sequence continues at coordinate 38,484,322 of CM063313.1, forward strand.
GACGACTCGAACTCTTCTTCAGACACAAGGCTGGGGGAAAACAGAAAGCCTTCACAGAGACAGAGACAAGTTAATTTAGGTGAAAGTCAAGCTCACAGAGCTCTCAGAAACCCCGGGAAGGCCCAGACAAGAAAAATAAAGAAACAGCAAAAACAGGAAGAAAAAAACCCAACTCATATAATTTCATAAACCTAACATCATTCTACAAAGAATCTGCACAAGTTCTGCATACAATATAGAGTATTTGTACCATTAAACAACTAAGATGTAATTTTCTTTCAGGTATTTAAGATTGGTGTTTACATTTCTATTGACCCGTTAGTCTTGATGTTTCATTTTGTGTTTTAATATATGTGAAAAAAGAGGTGCAAAGTAATTTCATAACAGGAATTTTGTCTCTGCAACAAGACAATTCACAGGTCTACCATATCATTGCTTTACCTATAATAGATTTTTTTAAAAATTTTTTATTATGACCATAACCTGAAAGGGAAAAAAGGAGGAAAACAACCCAAACATTTTCAGAAAGGGATTTTAAATTTGCTACTGTAAATCAGCTGCCAACTCCTAGGTACCTTCACAGGCTCGTGAAGGCTTACCTCTTTTGAATATTTTCCCATAAACTTGAAGTTTGTGCAAGTCTAGAACTAAAAATATGTAAAGTGTATCGAGCAATGAGCCAGCTGTCTGTAGAATGAATGGCCACAGACAAGAGGCTGCAGTTGCTAATTTATTTCATTAGTAAAAAGACAGAAATGGTGCCATCTAATCAATTAAAAAATTTTCATTTGTACAGAGCCATGTGTTACACCAAGCACCTGATCTCAATTACTTATGTTGATATTCATCACTAGGAATACATATTTTAAAGATGAAAAACAAATGGCTATTTTATGAAGGAAATAAAATATATTCAAGGATTAATAAGGATGTAGGAGAAATAGTAAAAATATTTCACTGTGTGGAATGAAGTCTTCTAATGCTAGAATGATTAGGGTCACTTGACAAACTACTGTAAGTATTTCTCTCCTTGTACTACCAGCTGTTTATGAGGTCAATAGTGTGAACCATGCTCTTTGTGCTGTTACTCTTCAGTGTAGTGAGTCTTGAATGCAATGCAGGAATAGAAATAGAATTTCAGCACAAAAAATCCTTACTGGATGGTAGCCAGAATGTCCTTTTCCTAAGTATTCTACTCCTGTGAATACACAAAGAAACTGTGTATTTTTTCACTTGCAAATTGCTTCAGCAATGTACCCAAGCTTTATATATATATATGAGCATCCCCTGTCATGTTTTGCTGCTCATTCTGTTGTATTCTTAACAAAGGAAGAGATTGCAATCCTCCAGGTGACCTGAGAGAAATCAGCTCTGAATACAACTTAAAATACAACGTAAAGAAACCACACCTAAAATTTATAATAAAAGCTTCAAGTACATTCAGAGAAAGAGTATTTCCAATAAATTTCACAGACTAAATGAATTATGCAATGCACAACTGCCTCTCAGGATTAATTCTCATATTACAGTGAGCTTGGAAAATTGTTATTTCTTGACCTAAAAGGAGGTTAAAACACTTTCACTGAAATTGATTCACTTTAAAGTATTTAACACTGTTCGCATTTGGTAAAAGTGTATACAACGGGGTGAGTTTCAATTGATTCTTTATATACCAGTTGTGAGAAACCCATCATGCACAAAAAAAATGTGAATGAGTGTTTAACAAGGAAGATAATTTAATTAATTTTCTTCTAAAATGCTCACTTAAAGAAGAGCAGAGAAGTACAGATGCTCCTTACATCTTTGCTGGTGTACATGACTACTTCATACACTAAATGAAAGTAGTTGTTAAAAAAAATCTGTTATTAGCCTTGTTCTTTACATAAACATGACCTTCAACATCATCAAATGCTGCTGCATGCTGCAAAACATCTTTATTCTTTATGCTATGGTTTCACCTGAACTCATGTTTGTGTATCAGTGATAAGTCTCAGACTCAGAATAAAGACGGGAAAATTGATTAAAAAATTGACTAGTCCTTTGCTTGAGGCAGGGACACTAAAGAACATTCTTTACAAATACTTGCCTAACCTTAACCTTCATTGAAAGAAATTACCATTTGTGTAGTGGTATTATTGATGGCATTATTCAAAGGTGTGCAGAAAATTAACTGTCACAAGTAGATGCAAAAGTGGACTACATAAATCCTCTGCAGCAATGTACCTTACTTAAAGAAGGTGAAACACAAGCAATTACACCCCCACAGCAATACACTTGACAATAAGAAGTAACAATTGCTATTTTATGGAAAGAGTAAAGATAATGAAAAAAGTGCCCTGACATACAAATTTTGTTCATGTCACAAACAGTTCTAAGACCATGTCTGTTCCCATGGCTATGTTTACGTGAATTACCATTTTGACACAATATGAAAGGATCAAAATTGGACTAGTTTTCTTAGAGGAGCTATGGAGTCTGTCTTTGGAGATTTTCAAGCCTTTACTTGAGCAGGACAAAGCTCTGAAAAGCCCAATCTTGATTCATTAGTGAATCTGGTCTGGGCAGGTGGTTGAGTTTAAAGGCCTCCCTCCTGTTTGAGTGATTACCTGATCAGGAGTCTGGGGAAGCTCGTACTGAGACCCTGGCATCTGTTCTGAGTGCTGTTTGGAGACTTTACTTCATATCATATTTAGTCCTGTCTGCTGGGCCAAATTTTGCTAGCAGAGATATATTTGAGGCTGTGCAATGCACAGTTACATCCCTGAAGCCCTATAGGAGGCTGGTTGCATTCAATGAGTGCCCGTATCACAGGATCAGTGCTAGCATCCTCCAAAAGGAAGCATTTTCATATATATCAAAAATGAAACAATATGCAGTCACTAGCTCCATAAAGAGATTTATTTCAGAACAACATTTTTCCTCTGAAACAAAGTACTACAGTAGATACAAACCATATATATGAAAATAAATTTGAAAAATTGACACTTAGTTGACACCCAGTGATCTTAGGCTGTCTTCCTCACTCTTCCACAAGTGGTCTTGTGGAAGTCTTCTTCTTGGCCTAAGGAATACTGTGTAATAGGAGGTAGGCTTGTTGAGAAGACAAATGGTTTACTAAACTCTGGATTTGATGCAGTAACAAGATTTAACTGGAAAATTATACGTTGGCTATAATCCAGTTTTATCTGGGACTTTATTGAGGTGTTTTTGTTATTATTTGTTATCAAGAAGAGAGGGAAGAAACTCAAAATTATATCATGGAAGTCTACTTTATCTCAGCATTTACCTGCTCTTCCATTTGGATGTGTAATTTTCCTGTCTTTCTTCCCCAGCCCCTGAGCTCTGATTGACAGGAAAATTTTTGTTACTCTAGTATCGCTTAAATAATTTTCTGAACACTTAGAAATGAGGTGATAATCATCCATCCCTCTCATGTACTGCTGAAATATTGGAGACATAATCAAGTAAAAAAGAGAAAAATTTTTCCCTACACTAGCAAAAGAGTCAGGAAATTCTTTCCTACAAACAGTAGTCTTGCTTTGAAATCCAGAGGAAGAAAGGCAGAGACAGTTGTTTGAACTTCCCCTTGGTAGAATAGCGATTGTATACAGCAGCAGAGATTTTTCAATATCTTGTAGCAGAGAAGTCTTGCAGCAAGATAATCCTGCATCTGTTCTCTGAAATTTGACTCAACTATTTTTATCTTTTGCTTGTGTTCCCATTCAAGTTTTTTTAGTATAAGACAGTTTCTGACTTTCGGTGGGGTCACTGAAGTCATTCAAACTGGCCTCTTGTCTCACGTAAATGAGAGAATTCACCTAATTATTTCTGTGGACGATCCGGAGACACCAGAAACCTCCATGTTTGCTCTAAAGCTATTTGTTACCCTAAGGATGGAAAAAAGAGACTACAAGGAAGAGATGTATTGAGGTGGAAAGAGGTCTAAGGTACCACAGAAATTACAGACATACCTGCCACCTGATGGTTCTCAATCAAATGCATTACTCTACTGAGAAGGCAAGTTTCAGAAATCTACAAAATGTAGTCAACTCTTAGCGGACCTATATTTTTGCACATGAGCCTGAATAGTATAAATGCACATCAATCTATGCAGGGAACAAATAAAAATCAATAGCAATACTTCCAGTGGTGGATTGGCCCTAGCTGGGTGTCAGGTGCCCACTGAAGTGTGTCCACTCTCTTCCACTGGATGTGGGAAAGAAAATATAATGAAAGTTTTGTGGGCTGAGGTAAAGGCATGGAGAGATAACTCCCTGCTGTCATGGGCAAAACAGACCCATTTTCAGAAACTGCTGTCATGGGCAAAACAGACCTGGGAAATTAGTTTACTGTTAATCAACTCAGAGCAGGGTAAAGAAAAAACTAAATTTAAAAATACCTTCCTCCCACCTCTCCCTCCTTCCTGGCTGCAGCTTCAATTTCCAGATTCTCCAGCTCTTATCCACCAACAGCACACGTGAGGGAGAATGGAGGTTGTGGTCAGTTTATTCTCTCTTTTTAAATACATGATCTCAGAGGTACTGCCATTGTCATGGAAGGGCTTAGCTTCGGCCAGCGGTGGGTCCATCTTGGAGCCAGCTGGCATTGGCTTTGTCAGAAATGGCAAACTGACAGCTACTTACAGCAGCCACCTCTCAGGCATCCTTTCCCTTTAAATCTTGCCATTGCAAACTTTCATTAACCATGTGCCCTGTATTCAAAAAGAAAGGAGAATATGTCAGAATATAGAGTGTGCTCTGGTTTCTGATGCCATATCTGAAAAGATGTATTTCCTCAGCCAAACTTTCTGAAAGTAATTTAGAAGAAAGCAAATCATTAGTCTGAAGGCTGTGATTTCTCACAAACAGCATTTTCTTTTCAAAACTCTTTCTTCTCTTGAAGGCAAATTTATTTTTAATCTTTCCTTGTGTACCACTTTTGGAAACATTGTATTGTATTGACAGACATCTCCAGAGACATTTACACACACTTTTATTTTTCTATAAAGCAGGCAGCACTTTAGACTTAATTTTTTGTAATGGCAAATTATAACTTTCCAGGAAATCTTCTTTTTCTTTGTAAACAATGAGTTCTAGGCAGTCACAACACTGTCATATGAAGTGAGGTACTGGTAATTCAGATGGCTCACATGTAGCTTCCTAAGACAAAGATTTTTTAATAAACTTAATATTTTTGAGTCATTACCAGGCTGATTGAAAACTGATATATTTTTCTCCCAATCTAGAAGAGCCGTAATAAGACTCTTCTTTGATTAGACTATTAGTCTTCCAAGTTACTTGACAATTTGACCATTTTATTATTAAGTTTTCAGTGTTTCCCTAAACACTGGCAAACATGGAAACAGAAAACAAGAGTCATCACTGGGAACTGCTTCAACACAATCACTCTAACCTTGTGCTTTTAAATGCATCTATAACTTCGTTGGGATGTATACATATTTGAAATATGCAAGTACTGAAGATTCATGATGAACTGGATCCTATATGGTTAATCATGAATCAATTATGGCATTTTTAGTCCTTTTGAATGACAACTTGATTTTATTGATTGCTTAAGATATTGTTCCTACCCTGTAATATGTATAACATCTGTTCTGTGGACAGTGTCAAATGGTCTGGGGCAACCACCTTATTCTTGATGGCTTAGGGTGCAATTTCTGTTTAAAGTTCCTTAGCATATGTCTTCAAAGAGATTAGTTCTCCTTTTATTTGTTCTGTACCATTTGTGACTAGAGAAAGCATGGTATATGTTCAAAATCTTTAGGAAGCATTGAATAGTGTACACACAGTACCAGCAGTTTTGGCAGGCACTTAAAACTACCAGCAAAAAACCCAGAATTACTTTTAATAGGCATTGGATTAAAATACCATGTTATATTTAATATATGGTTTTGATTGAATTTACTCTAGTTTTAATGGCTCTTCACTCAGCTGATTTATTTCCAGCTTAGACTCACAGAAATGAAAGAAGGAGTAAAATTCTTAATGACGACTAAATAATGTTGTTTTCTGTGGGAACCAGGACATCCTTCTGACTGTCCTGGGAAGATTTATAAGTCACAAGAATTTAGATAGAATGCTAATTAGTATGTCACACAGTGACAAAGTAGAATTTTGGGATTTTAGAATGTGAGATCAGGGAACCAAGATGGAGGAAATGGGGTGTGTCCCTGAGCTTCTTCTTCGTCCTCTTGTTCTCCATCTTCTGTGGTGGTGTGGCACATTTTGGGTTGGTCTAGAACAAAAGTGCACCGTACAACATAGTGGATAGATATTGGAGAACTCTTATAAATAAAGCATACGTAATTTTCAGTATAAAAGATAGTGCCCTCCCAAGGGCAGGAGAGGGGGAGAGCACAGCCCAAGGAGAGACCACCACAACCTAGCCTGAGGAGAGAGCACAGTGAGGAGTTCAGCACAGCCTGGCCTGCAGAGAAGACCGTGGTGGGCCAGGGAACGAATATGAGATAAGCAAAGAATAAACAAATTCCTGATACGAGAAAACAGACGACTCGACCTCTTCTTCAGACGCAGGGCTGGGGGAAAACAGAAAGCCTTCACAGAGACAGAGACAAGTTAAGTTAGGTGAAAGCCAAGCTCACAGAGCTCTCAGAAACCCCAGGAAGGCCCAGACAAGAAAAACAAAACAGCAAGAAAGAAAACATATATTTTTTATATTTTAAAAAACCTAACAGTTTTCTATGAGATGCATAACAAAATACTATTTCCAGAGTTATGTGTTGGTAGGCTTTGAATTTAATACCACTTAGATGAAGTTTTAGTTGTAAACCTAGGAATACAGACAAGTTTAAAAAATTCGTATAAGGAAAAATTATAGATATATTCTTCCTTGCAACCATGAAAATATAACAAAACCAAAAGTTAATATGGAATATGTGGTAAATTATTTTAAGCTGTCTCTTATTTTACTTGTTTTTATTATTTTAAACAACAGATGAATCTTTTGATTCTAATTTCATAAACAAGTGTCTTGAAACAAAGATGTATGAATTTTTTTCCTTCAAAAGATATTTCTAAGTGTTCCACACAACACCTTACCAAAGGAAAGGAAAATTAAATTCCCTAGACAGTACAGGGAAATTACTTTCTCATGTCTATCCTAGTGTTTTTTGCAGGTTTTTTTTGACTATCTAAATGCAGTCGCTGTATTAACATTCTAGCAAAATATTGTAAAAGTACTTAAGGAGTTTAGGGGCTGTCCTTAAGTTTTAAAATACGAGGCACTAACCCAGCTTTTTCTCATAGACTGTTGACTAGACTTAAATTCTGCATAGCTCTGTATGAACAGAAAAAGAAACCATGTTTATGTACAGTCAAAAATGGCCAAAGTGTGGGGACAGCCTTGCTCTGGAATTGGTCTCTAGCAGCAGCAAGGTTAGGGCAGGAGGAAAGCAACTGTTTGTGCCTTGGGCAGCCTTGCAGGTGCACTCCAAGAAGAAGCATGGCATGCCCCTCCTTGCTTCCAGCTTTGCCCCTGTGCTATCAGTGCCTGCTGGCTTGCTTCTCTTGCCAGTGGCTTAGCAGGGAGGCTACAGTGAGAGTCTGTGGCTTGGATGGAGTCTTTAAACTGATGGAAGCATTTTTTATCAGGGTTACGCTGTGTGTCAGTACCTGTGTGCCACTCCTAGTGATGGTATGATTAGACAAAATTATTTACTGGAGATGTGTCAGTTGCTGCTGTTGGAAAAGAAAGAGATTGTCCAGCGTTCTCTGGCAACACAGGATCTTAGGTACAGTTCTTATTCCTCCAGTGCATCCTCCTGAAGCTAAAGTGTTCTGGGTTTGAATGGCAGCCCACTTCAGGACTGACCCCAGAATACCTGGGTTTCTTGGAGCCTGGAGCTTCCCTTGCCTGACAGTGGGCAAGTGGGTTCCAGAACAGCAGAACAAGCCCTTCCTGTCTCCCTGGCACAGCTATGGGAGCTTGGACTAGCAGAGTTGTGCTGCTCTTGCAGATGAGTGAGAAGGAAATGCTGTGTCAGATGAGAGTGGAGAGGGACCAGGGATGCCTGGGTGCAGAGGCTCCAGTGGGAGGACCCATTGCCTGCAACCCTTGACTATGCACAAATCTTTGGGCCATGTTCAGCCTGACAGCCCTCTGCTGGCGCATGGAAGTGCAGGGAGCAGCACCAGGGGAAGGTTTTCCCTTACAGTAGGCTGTCTAATTTAACCTGATTGCAGCAAACCAGCAAGTTGCTCAAGTGTGTGAAACTGACATTAAACAAACTAATTCTGCACCTGAAGAAATTCTCCCCCTGAATTTCCAGCACTGCGAAGAAATCCTTGGGTAAGAAGCAAATATGCTGCATGGACAAAATTCTCCAACTAATTATAGTTAGGAAAGTAGTATGTTTTATTGACAGTGCTGGAGCACAGGAGACTTGTGTCTCAAAGACGTGCTCAATTCACAAAACCTTGGTTCCCTATTTATTTCCAAAATCTGTACATATTCCATATTCATAAAGTTACTTAACACGCCTATATATATTCATCATCTGTCCCCGCTTTGTATTAAAATGAGTTTAAAGCTTGCCCAGTTCTCTTCTTGAAATGGGTCAGTGGGGTTTGCAATGGGTCAGTGGTCTTCGTCAGTTGGCCCCCTATTTCCCTCTTGTTGGCTGGGCATCTTGTCCCTTGGGCACAGTCCAAACTTCCTGACCAGGTTCTGGCTAGTTTAGGGTACATCCGCACTCACGGTTTCTTCACCTTCGCAATATAATATTTTTCATGTCTTGCTTCTACAAATACCACTAAGTCAAATAAATTATACACCGTCTACATTGCATCTACTGATTTGCTAGGCTCTACTCTTTCAATTTTCTTACTTTTTTGTTTCAGGTAAGTATTCCTTACAATGGGTAGCTCTTTGGTTTTGGGATGAAACCAACTCCTGGAAAGCATCTTGATGTTTATTGTACAGAAGAGCAGGCAGAGTGCCAAGCTCAGTGCACTGCTTCACTGATGTGATCCTCACCTGCAGCCACACAGCCAGATGTCACTGTGATGCAGAGAGGGAACACAGTTACACACACACAACAGGTGTTCAGGTTGAGAAGAAGAGAAGAACTTTCTCTTTTATTGTTGACCTCGTATATATAAGTTTCTGGACCATGACCAGAGATTGGACAGAGAAGTTACCACCTCTCCATCTCCACTGGTCACTTGAGAAGTCCATCAGGTGATATCTTTTCACAAAGGAATGTAAACATGATTCTTGTTTATCTTACAATTCATGGGAACTGAGTCTACTATACTAAAACAAATCAGAAGGTTTATTTTCAGGGACAACATCCAGCAGTTCCCCATGCTTGGCTCCAGAGAGGCACAGGAGCCTGCAGGCAGGAGGTGTCCGAGAGCCTCAGAGCCGTGCCACCACACTCACTGCTTTGCCCCAGGTCCCTCTCTGCCAGTGGAGGGGACATGGCCAGTGACCAGGCTTTGTGATTTCTTGTGCTGCTGTGGGTGTCTGTGCTGGGCCTCCTCTCTGACTGTGTTCTCCAGGCAGTGCTTGTACACAGTACAGAAGTGGGCACAACGTGGCAATGCTGACCACACCAGTATTGAACAGAGGGGAAGGATCAGCTCTCTCAGCCTGTAGGCCACCCCTCCTATTGTGGGACACAATTGCTCTTGTTTGCCAAAGCAGCACATTTTTGGAGTTCCTGTATCCTTTCCTGGATATAGTTTAGAAATAGTTTAAATTAGTTTTTGAAGGAATTTAATATTCACAATTTTTAATCTTCTTTCTACTGCCTTATGCCGTTCTGTTCCATCATACAAGCATATGAGGATTGAAGCTTTAATGTTGAAATCAAGCAAAGCACATCAAAATTAGGGGTAAAGTATTTTTGTTAAGGTGAATGGGTTTGCAATTTAGTGCACTCTGAAAATCTCTAGGGCATGTGCTACACTTGGCTAAAGGATGAGACACACCTCCTTTCAATAATACTTCATTATGATGATGCCAGCTATTTTAGATGCAGTAGTTGAGACTAGATTTCCCATGAAAAATGGTGTTTCATTTAAAAATAGGGCTTGTTTTTAATCCATTTACCAACAGCATATAACTGCACTATTGATTTTTCAGGATACTTATGCTGCTAAAAAAGATTTAGTAAGCCAACATGAACCCAAAGGTTTTCTTTTTATTTCATAACTTTTCACTGGAATCATGGGAGGAAAGTAAAATAGAGAAAAAGCTGTTACTTAATTTTAGAAATCTTTGCTTAAATATTCTTTAGGAAACATATCAGGAACATAAGAGTCTGAAACATGAATATAAAAAGTATTTCATAGATTCTTATCACATTATGATCAAGGACAGTTTTGACAGAGGAGCGCTCCAAAAGCAGCAGAAAAAGGATATACTGGTTATTTTTAATTAAACACATCTAATTTCAGATTTATTTATCTTGCTCTCTGTAGACCATGAGAAGTGAAAGTGTTCAGGCAGGCACCATTTTCTTCATTTTTGTGTCTGTCCAAAGAGGTGTCATTATATTCTATTTTTCAATTTTATGACCTTGTCTTAGGATGGTCTGGGGGTTTAGATTTCAGACTTAGACAAATCATTCATCTCTTCCCTTGTAAATGGTTCATGTGAGACATTGTAAAACTGATGATTATGCGCTGTTAAAAGGCAATGTGTTTAAAAATAAATATTTTAAGAAAAACAGTTACAGTATGTTGCTCAAACTACTTACATAATTATAGACTGCCAGTTGTATTAAGGTTTCTATTTATATGATTGATTTATAGTTACATTTTAGTGTGCACGTTCCTGGTGATTTTTTATCCTTTATATGGATAAAAGTTTTTCAGTTAGAGATGCACCAACTTTGCCAGCAGCTCACATGTACCAGGACATGAAGTTACTGTGAGTAATGAGGTGGTAGCTGTATACATTAAGATCTCCCAGTGGTACAATTTTGTGTGTTTTTAAACATATATATAAAATATTCTATTAAAGTCTTTCTTCAACTATACATAATCTACATGCTGACAACATCACAGTTTATGCCAGCTTCTAAACCTAAAACATGTGAAGGGTGTTTTGCAGTGTATTACTTAGGTTTCAATTATTATCTTTTATTACGTGGCATAAACATGAATGTTCAAATGAACTTGAAAATAAAACTCAGTTTAGATGTTAGAAGAAATAACTTTCTGAAGAGCCATCCCGAGTGATTGCAATAGTTTTATATTTTTCTCCAACTTTGGGCACATTTACACTTTAGAACCTACTTTGAATAAGAGGATACCAAATGTATACCGAAGACAACTTATTAATACCTTTTGATTTTTCTTTTCATGAAAATTGGGGTAAAGTTGCTGCATTTTCAAAATGTAAAAAATTTCCCACATGAACTGAAAAAATAAACAGAGTAATGCCAGAAATTGACAAGTCTGGAACTCTAAATGAAGGAGGAAGTTAGCAGAGTGTCCTTTGTCTTTTTCAGGCATCTGTTTATGCTCCAGAATCAATTCCTGGCGATTATAGGGTAGATAGTTGTCTGATGAAGGTTCACTGTTTATCTTATATGGCCTGCTGAATATAGATAAAGATGTGGAAGCTTACAAATCAGCAGAAGTAGAGCAGTGCTGTTTTAAATGGTACATGACAGATACTGGGCCTGGGTCTGTAGTTCTGAAGTAATGCTGGTATCAAAGAGGGTGTTTTGTCACCAAACACCCCTGTATCATGGACCACATTTATCATGGAGTTGCTGAAATGTGAAAGCATCATCCCTAACTTATATTTGCTTCATTGTAGAGTATGTACTTTTCAGGTGGGTGGTGGATAAAACACTTCTGATGTTGCTTGTGTTCTTGCTGTGAGTTAGGGTCTTTTGCTGTGATGCAGTCATGTGGCATACAGGTAAACTGAAGTTTACTTTCTGTTGAGCAAGAGAAAGGAATCTGCAACATATCTATCAGCTGCAAGAAGAATGCCCCCCCCCCCTTCACAAGTGGCCAGAAACACAGGAAGTTCCCACTGTAAATATCAAGCTTCAGTCCTCAAAACCAAGGAGTATTTTGAAGTACTCCCAACCATAATAGCTCTTCCAACTGAAAACAAAACACAGAAAGGTGCAGTAAATTCTAGCCCCAAATGCAGCTCTTGTTTATCTGCCAGTCTATCATGAGTCAGCTAACAGAAACTGCCACCCTGATCCAGAACAGCTGTCTAATTACAATTTTGTTATTATTAATTACTGAGTAGAAAATCATTTGTAATTAGCTCAGACTAAATCATAGTTTAAACAGCCAAAAATTACATTACAAACTAAAGTGTGATTAAAGCACTACACTAAAGTGTTTATTTAAACCCAGTCTAGCTACTGCAGATTTTTCAATCAGGTTCTCAGGCTCAAACATAGCTGTAATTAGTCTTCAGTACTGACAGCATACTGCATTTATTCATTAAGCATCAATATTGCTGAACAAATGTAAATAAAATTTAGACAGGAATTCTTTAAAAGGGCAGTCATTGAAACATCTGGGTGAGATAATGAAGCTGGGAATGATGTGAATGTTGATGAGTTTTGGTGCTGCTTTGGTACCCAAAGAATCTTTGAAGATACACACTTTGAACTCCTACTACTTGCACTCAGTTTGCAAGCACCAGTGATCCTCCTTTTACTGTAGTCACTTACCTAGGTTGTTTTCAGTGGGTGTCTGGGCTCTGCACCTGGACAAATTCCCACCATGATGACAGGACAGAATTTTGTCATACAGCACTGGGAAGGAAAGCAGCACACAGCAATGCCACTGACTTTTCCTGATATGTCTTGCTGCATTTAATGTAAATGAACTAACCTTAAAATATGCAGTAAGACTATTGGCAAAATTTGTTTCTTTCAGTTATGTGGAATGGTGTGTCATAGTCATTTTAGAGATCTGACTTCTGCTACACATTTCAGGGAATAACTTTTTCTGAGCTCCTAGGTGAGAAAGCAGCTTTTATCCCTGGAAGGAAGAAAACCAACATTGCTAGAAAGGAGAACATACTCTGATATAAGACTTCTAGGACTCTCATGGATAAGATTTAGTGGTAGGCGGGGCAAGGAGTGAGATGTAACACACTCATTGTTAATAGAATGAAAGACAGGTATATGGAGATTTAGCAGAAATAAATATCAATATTGATACAAAAGAGCTAGGTTGTCTAATGATGATAGTGTTGTGTTTTTCATGCTTCAGCTCAACTATTGACATCATGGTACAAATCTCTGAACAGCCCAGAGTTTCATTATGTAGTGTCCTGACAGTGATGTTACACAACAAGGGGAACTCCTTTCATATTATTTTGGGAGTATAAAAAAAAAAATAAATTCTTTTTCCAGTTTTGTTCAATATCTGCATATTAGTCTACAGGGAATTTTTCAGGAGTCACATGCTCATATGAAAAAGCACCAAGGATCCAGAATCTTTAGAAGCCTGTTCTATTTTAATCCTTGAGCGTTTGAAACTTGACTTTCCTAAAAATAAGCTCTTAAAAGTGCTCAAATAGGTTTTAAAAAGTCTTAAAAAAGGCAGTTCAAAAGCATTCACTAACAACCCCATCCTGATTTCGTAGGCAGCCTGAAGATACCAATCATGAAAATATGTTGTGCTTGTCTGTGGGAGTGCACTAGAACCTAATTTATAATTAAAAAAAAAGTGTGAGTGAATGCGTTACCATCTGAACTAGTGTTTCTCCACTGTTTTGCTAAGATATTGCTCATGTCAACATTTCAGTCACTAAAGTGTGTTTATAATTTGTTGGGCATGACACTCTTCTGATTTTGTGGTTTACATTCATGTGCTCAGCTCTGTCCTGTAAGCAACCTCTGACAGAACTTTGAGAAGTAATGCACATTCTTTATACTTTATACCTCCACCTCCAAACCCCTTGGCTTAATATAAAATTTCTTTCCTCCTTCCCCCATTTATTTGAGCTGGCTCAGTGACAGCTTTGAGTTCCACACTAATGCATTCAGTAATTATCTAATAATAAGACTTAATGAAAATACATATCACCACATATAATATTCTGCAGAAGCTGACACCCTAGATAAAACTTTGAACACCTAAAAAGAAGGCCAGTAAGGTAAACTTTGCATCTGGTAGTGTTACAGATTTTAAGAATATAAGAAAATTTCAACAATAATGATATTACTCCTGCCTCAATAAGCAGTTATATTATCAAAGTGGAGAAGTGGAAGAGGCACCATGTCAGCTATCTAAAATCCTAAGTACCTGGTGAAAGTGATCTTTCTGCCTGTTAGACAGTTATGATGTTTTGGCTTGAATATTAACAGGACAGAACCAAGACACTTCAAGGCAGTAATGGTCTTCCCTTCTTTATGGGTGTGGACAAATTTGATCTCTTGCTAGGAGACTTGTCTTGGATGACCACAGTAAAGTGAATCAGAGCAAAATAACCATAATAAAGACTTTTTGAATGCAAGCCTATATGAATCACACTATTCAATGCACTCTTGGTTCTGAGCAAATCCAGGCCAGTTTTGAACCTTATGTGAAGAATATGGTCTTAGTCTTGCTAGAACAGTAGATTGGAAAACATGATAGGTGCCTTTCAAAAGTAAAATCAATTACATGCTTATTTCAAGACTTCATATTCAAGGTATCATACTTGTAATAGAGTTCTTGAAGCAGGTGCTTATTTCCATCTCTGGTCCACACTATGTACATATTTAAGGACATCAGTACTATAAGTTTTAGGAAGAAATTATTTTTTTGTCAAGGAAACTATCAACCAGATATGATATTTGGTGGGATTTTGTTTTTCCCAGTGTGGGAAGTGTTTATTTGGTTTCAGATAACACAGCCTTTCATGTTCCGTCAGTTCTCTTGACAAAAATGATTCCCACAGAGGAGGTGATATTAAAATTATAAATAAAGCACATGGGTGTTAAAAAAGGGAAGAAAAAATTATATCTGTAAGTTTTAATGGGCTTCTGACTGATCCAAACAGGCAAAAAGAATACTTGGTCCATCAACTTTTTAAGGGTTAAATAAAAGTCTTTTTATTGTTATGAAGACTTAGTTGATTATTAAAATCTATATAACTTTAGGCCTTTAAATGCAAACAGTAGAAATAGTTCTTCTCTCAATATTCATCCTATCGTGTGTCTGTTTGCTCATGCTAAAGTGATTTTGACATAATGGTAAGTAGTTCAAACAATCTATACTGCTGGAAGCTTTCCCTCATGAACTATTGATTTACTTACCCTATCCACAGCATGCTCCAGAAGACTTTCAATTCTATTTACCATTCCGTATGGCTAAAATGCATCATTTCACACTGTCTAATGGAATTAAGGAAACCTCGTCATTTTGCTGGAAAACTTGCTATATTTATTTGTAGCTCAGCATAGTGGTGAGAAGAACCTGGATAGTTTAGTACCAAACTTAAAAGTTCTTATTTTGATAACTTTCTGTTTTGCTTGGTGTCTTCAGGTGATTATATGATGATACTCTATCCCCTTACCATGTACTTTATGCCTGAGTTTTCTGCTGTGTCTTTAAGGTGGGTCTGAGGAAGGGGTGGGAGTCCAAGGCCTCTTGCATGTGCTTTGTTCAAGGGCTTGTTCCCAGCTGTGCTTGGGTGCAGGGAGGACAGGATGTTACTTTCTTGCTTAGCTACCTTGGGTTTTGTTGGCTTACGCAAGAAACTTCTTTCTTCCCCCTTCCCTGCTCTGGAGAGACTGTAGCAGCAATTCTTCATTGACTTTTGTTATTTTCTTAAATTTTTCTGCTTGGTTTTGGTCCAAGATCAGACAATCACCAAGAGACAGTCAGCTGAGACATGTGGAGCCATGGGAACAATTCTGCCCGGTCCCAGATCTCAGGGAAAGCTCAACCAACATGAGAAAACCCACCAAAATCCACCAGCTTCATCTGCTGTGAGGAGGAGATCAACACCAGAGGTTCAACAAGTTCCCATCTGTTTTGCCCGAGCTGCTATGTGAACTTTATTTTCCTTTCCTGAGACAGAAACTGGGTGCCATTTTGTTCCCCCTTTCCACATGGCCAGCCAGTTTCTTTCTTTCCCTGATGTTTTAGTTTGGGTTTTTTTTTCCCAATGTGGGTGAAGGTGTGTGTGTGTGTCTGGGGTAAGGTTCTGATGGTTCAATATCTAGCATTTATTAATTTTTTTCCTGTGCTGTGTGGGCGCTTTGTTTATCACTAAACAGTCGGTTTTCTTTACTTTCACCCACTGGTACTCATTTTCTCATGGGCAGAAAAGGGATTGCTGAAGCCCATTTTATTCTGGAGCAAACAGACATTCAGAACTTTTTCTCCTATACTTGTCTCTAAACTGAGACAATTGGATAGAGGCATTTGTGTTAGCAAGCAAGGACCATATCCTGAGTGAAAATCAAAGTATCTTCAGATTAAAAATGGTGAGATCATCCGTTCTTTGTCATGAACAGTCAGGGTCAGTGGTTAGCCTTGGTAGGTCAGAGTGTGATTTGCCCTAAAGAGACGTAGCTCAGCATGGATGTCTCTCTTTTCACTTTAAATTCTTATAGGAAAAGGAAGGAGGTATACTGGGAAAATTGAGGATTTTACAGGAAGCATGAGTTCTGCTGTGGGAGAGAAACATCTCTCAAATCACTTGAGCACATTCAGAAATATTCCATCTAGAAATGACATGGATATAAGGAGAGTTGAAACAGTGACTTTTGATGGCTTGGCTGTTACTCTGAAATACTGGAATTATAAATGGATGAATGTAAAGCCTGAGCTCTTAAGGATTCAAGAAATCATAACAACATGGAGTCATAGAATGGTTTAGGTTGGATGGGATCTTATAGATCACCTACTTCCAACCCCTCTGCCATGGACAGGAAACCAGATTGCTCAGAGCCCTTTCAGGCCTGGCCTTGAACAGTCACAGGGATGAGGCACCATGTCCAGTGCTTCACAATCCGAATTGTAAAGAATTTCTTCTTAACATCCAGTCTAAAGCTGCCCTCTTTCAATTCAGGCCATTCCCTTTTGTCCTGTCACTACCCTGTCCATCTTTCTTATAGGCCCCCTGTAGGTACTGGAAGGCTGCAATTAAGGTCTCCCTGCAGCTTTCTCTTCTCAGGCTGATCAACCCCAACTGTCTGATTTTGTCATCATGGAAGAGATGTTGCAGCCCTCTGATCATCTTCCTGGCCCTCCTCTGGACTCACTCCTCCAGATCCATGTCTTTCTTATGTTGAGGCCTAAATGAGGTCTTACCAGAGCAGAGAGTGGTTAGCGTCCCAACTAGGTTTACTAAAATATATATATATGTTTTTTCTTCTTGTTGTTGTTCTTGTTTGGGCCTTTCTGCTGTTTCTGTGAGCTTGACTTTCACCTAACTTAACTTGTCTCTGTCTCTGTGAAGGCTTTCTGTTTTCCCCCAGCCCTGCGTCTGAAGAAGAGGTCGAGTCGTCTGTTTTCTCGTACTCAGGAATTTGTTTATTCTTTGCTTATCTCATATTCATTCCCTGGCCTGCCACGGTCTTCTCTGCAGGCCAGTGCTCTCTCCTTTTTGGTCTGTCTGACCTTGGTCTGCTTTCCCCTTCATCTGTTGTCCTTAGTCATCTGTCCTTGGGATGGCACTATCTTTTATACTGAAAATTACTTGTACTTTATTTATAACAATTCTCCAATATCTATCCACTAAGTTGTACAGTGTACTTTTGTTCCAAACCAATCCAAATGTGCCACACCACCACAGAAGACGGAGAACAAGAGGATGAAGAAGAAGCTCAGGGACACACCCCATTTCCTCCATCTTTGCCCCTGATCTCACATCTAAAATCCACAAATTCTGCTTTTTCAGTGTGACATACTAATTATCATTCTATCTAAATTCTTGTGACTTATAAATCTTCCTAGGACAGTCAGAAGGATTTCCTGGCTTCCCATAGAGA
This sequence comes from Sitta carolinensis, assembly GCA_032173965.1. NCBI lineage: Eukaryota > Metazoa > Chordata > Aves > Passeriformes > Sittidae > Sitta > Sitta carolinensis. The sequence goes on from CM063313.1 coordinate 38,502,284, forward strand.
GTGGGACAACAACCTCCCTTGCTGCCCACATAGCTTTGGAAGCAACCCTGCATACAATTGGCTTTCTGGCTCACATCCAACTTCCTATCTACCTGCAACCCCAAATCCTTCTCAGGTCTGCTCTCTATATATTCTCCTAACAGCCTGTATTGTTTCTTGTGATTACCGAATCCAGGTGCAAGACCTTACACTTTGGTCTTGTTGAACTTCATGAGGTTCACAGCACACCACTTCTCAGGCCTAACATGGTCCGTCTGGATGGCTTCTATTCCTTCCACCATGTTGATCACATCACACAGCTTGCTTTTGTCATCACAACTGCTGAGGATGACTCCATCCCACTGTCCCTGTCACCAACAAAGCTGTTAAATAGCTCTGGTGCCAGTACCAGCTCCTGAGGACACCACTGGACACTGCTCTCCGCTTGGACATTAGCCATTGACAGCAACTGCTTGAGTGTGACCACCAAGCCAGCTCCTTATTCATTGAGCCCATGTTAAATTATTTCTTTTCAGCTTAGCAACAAGTATCTTGTGCAGGACAGTGTCAAATGCTCTGCGCAGGACCAGGGAAAATTGTGTATGTTAAGGTTCACTATGATCTCAATCATGAGCTGCACCCTCCCACTCACTGCCTTTTCCTTTTGAAACTTGGACAGTGTGGCTAGAACAGTTGCCAGTGAAGACTAAGGCACGACACTTGTGGACACCTCAGCATTTCGTATCCCAGGTTATCAGAACTTCTGGAGAGAGTTCTCATTTTCCCTGGTCGACATTTTGACACCCATGTACCTACAAAAACTTTTCTAATTTACTTTGATGTCCTTGGACAGGTTTTAAAAAAAGCCATCTCCAATAAATACAGCTGTGTCATGGCTGAAGTGCAAGTGGGATTTGATTGGAATAGCTATTATCTCTGCTACTTTGCCAAATCTTTGAGAGTGAGTGGGCTGTTTTGGAGGCCTGGATTCTTTCACACCCACTTGGGCAGTCTGGGTGTTCATAAGGTGTTCTGATGAATGTTCAGCACTGCCTTGATTTTTTGGTTATGAACAGAATGTCATCTCACTTAGAAGAAAAATTTTCTGTAGTGTATGTATTGTGTGTTTTTGCTTTCTCCCCCATCTCTTCTTGATGCATTGAATTTTGTTGACAAACTGATAATGAATCTCACTTTTGCTGAGCATCTCTCTCAACCCCTAACATGAATGTGTGATCTATCCTATTGTGAGATTTCCAGGAAAAGGAAAAAAAAAAAAATTTCTTAATCCTACACACATGACGTATTAAAACTCCCCAGACCTTAGTGAAGAGGGAAACTTTGATCCTGACAAGGAAAATAGACCAATGGACTGGGCTTATAGAGTTAGAGGTGCCAGATTTTTACGTCTGAAATGGTACCCATAGGATCAGTCCAGCTTTGTTCAGTAAATGAGAAAACAGACTGATGAGTAGGAATGTGAGTGCTGCAAAATAAAGGTGGAGAAGAGAGCTGCTAAAGCACTTTAAAACATTAGAGAATACTTTCAAAAAGACCTCCTGTCAACTTTTCAAGATGTTATGGATGATGAAGCAATTTTGTAGTACTGCTACTATATGGCAATTTTTTACAAGGGGAAGGGAAAGGGCATCTGGACAGATAGCTGAGGTGTTTTTTTGCATTTTTCTTGTCTTTTAAGCATGAAGAAAAGAGCAGTTATAGTGGGATTTTTTTTCTTTCAGGAAAGCTATCACTGGCAATATTATACATTTTTGCTGTTTATGTCCATCATTTGTTTATATCTACATTTCCCATAACTGTATGATTAGTTGTACCATTTTAAATTAATTCTGATCTATAAATAGGAATATATATGCACATATTATTCTTGTTGAGGTTTACTGTGAGGAAGAAGTAATTGCCTTCTGAGTTGAGAAAAGGACCATTAAGTACTATTATTGCTCACTGGAGATCACTATTTTTACCAAAACCAGCAATGGTTTTACATATAAGCCTGAAACTCTAGTCTGTGTATGTTTTATTACACCTTTTTAAAATGTGATTTCTTGTAGCTTCAGATACTTTCTACCAACTCTTCTTTTTTTTGTCTTGCTCATAACCATCAGTCCTACAGGCTGGCAAATGTTTTTAATCCCTTACACATTAATGGGGATTATAGGTAATGGTAGCAATTCCTCTTATCTGTTTTTTTTTTAATATTTATTTTCAATTCCAATTGTAGTTCATTCCAATTAGTATTTTAAAGATGAAAAGAAAAATACCAGTAAAATGTAATGCTAAAATTATTGTCTGCTTTTCTTCATGATAACATTTTTTTCCTCCATAATCACAGAAATCTTGGTAGTAAAACATTTACAGTATCTTTAGGCCCAAATATCCTGACAGACTCTCACCAGCACTAAACCTGAACAATCATGGTGTTGTCTAGCTTAAGAGCCTCTGAGATTCCCTATCCTCTTACTGGTGCTTTGCTACCCTGTAAAAGCAATGGGTTTTTTTACTCCTGATTCTCAGCTTGAACCTCCCAAGTCACTATCTGTGGTTATTTTCCTGTGTCAGGTAACCATTTTCTGCACAAGAAAGTAAATATTGTATGAGTAAACCAGAACCTGTGTAGAAGAGCAACTAGCAAAACATTCATATCTATACATATATAATTTTGAAATAAAATAGCTATTTGATTTTCACAGTTATATTTAGTGACCAGAGTCAGTAGCAAGCCATAAAGTTAATTTTGCTTAATGTGATTTGTCAGACTCCTGGGAATTATCTCTAATCATATTCATTAACCACATTAGATAGTGTCTTATTCAGAATGGGACATTTCATCATTTAGACTAGAAGAAAGATTTTTTACCTTTGAATTTAAAGAACTAAAATATAGAACAAACATTTCAGTACAAAAAAGCCTCTCACTTTTTGACTCCATTTCATTAACAGAAATCTTTATGAAGACAAATAACAGTCTCCTGAACCTTGAATAGACAATAGTTAAAACAAGAATTAAAATTAAAATTTAGTAAATTTAGTAAATTTAGTAACTTAATCTACTGCCACAATTAAAAAAAAAATAGGAGTGGAAAAAATATATTAAAGGTTTTATTTCATTACAAGCTTCAGAAGAACAAGAACCAAATATCCATTATAGATCATGAATCATATTTTTTCATCTGCAACTGAAAGTACCATTCTCTGCCTGTTCACAGAGTACAGTCAGAACAGATGGATGCTTCTGTGCTGGGAACTCAGTGCTACAGAGCTAGGGTAAATATGGACTGGGGCAAACTTATTGAAAATGCTCAGTTCTGCAGGGCATGTATATGAAGTGAATAGATTTGCTGGATTAACTGGTCACTAACAGCCGATGTACCACTCAAAACCAGAAAATGGAGGCAGTATGTCGTTGTTTTGTTATAAGCTGTGTACTGGATTTTGTTTCAAGAAACTTTTGTAGAGAAGGCAGCCCTGAACTCAAACTGGAAAACCTCGAGTACTTTAAACCAGCAGATTGTCTAGAAGTCATAAGAGATGAATTATGGGATAATGTCTTGCATATCTAAAAAGAACTTCATACCTCCACCTTGATCTTAGAGCATATATTTTCACTGCCCTCTCTCTTCTACCAACCAATCTCTTACACAGTCATACAAAAGTATAAAAATATTTTTTTGTTTTGATAATCACTAAATCAGTTGTTCAATTCTATTACTTTTTACATTTGATTCTTTCAGTCTCTAAAGGTATAATTAAGGTCCAGTGTCAGACTCCAGCTCTGTGCTTAATAATTCTCTCCATTTAACCACTTTTAGAAAGACAGCATTATGACTAGGATGCTAAAAAAACAATTAATGGACTTATGTGTTAGCAGTACTTTAAAAAGAAATAAATGGTAAAATTCTGATACTAAGGCAGTCCTAATCTACTTTTGGGTCATGTTAACAATCTATACATATAAACTTCTCTTCAGAAACATAAAACAGCAAAACTGTATGTTGCCACAAGATGAACATTTTCCAGATAGTAAGAGCTTTAAACTAGACGTGATGAAGGAAGGGACAATATCAGGCTTCACCCTAGCAAAATTTATGGGACCAAGGTGTCAGGACCCTCAGCTGGTGACTGAACAGTACCGACTGCACTGGAGCACACCCATACTGAGATGTCCCAGGAGCTCTTAAGGTAACAGAAGCCAACAGGAAAACACTAGGGAAATATCTTAAAGGAGTTAACGGGTGTGCCTCTAGGAAGACAACACAGCCAACAGACTGGTTGGGGTGCCCTTACACCAATACACATAGCATGGGCAATAAGCAAGAGCTGGAAGCCACTGCACTGCTAGAAAGTTAAAACCTTGTACCCATGGCTGAAACTTGGGGGATGAATCCCATGACTGGAATGTGACTATTGATCATTACAGGGCAAAAGAAGGGGTGGACGGTTTTCCCCTACATCAGCAGGTGGGTTATGTGTGAAGGGTTGTGTCTGAAGAAGAGCCATGGGCAGGTCAAAGCCCTGTGGTCAAGAATCAGAGACCGAGGCAACAAAGGGAATCTTGTGGGAGGTATGTACTACAGCCCCCTGATCAAATGAGCCTATGGGTGAAGCCTGCTGGCTCCAGCTGCAGGATGCACTGCTCTCACTGGCTCTTGCCCTGCTAGGGGACTTTGACCACCCTGACCTCTGCTGGGAAAATAGCAGGGAGAGTTGTAGAAGATCCAGGAGACTGCTGGAATGCATGCAGGATAACTTACCAACCCAGGTAATAGACATCCTACCAGATGGGATGCAATACTGACCTCATGCTTGCCAACATAAACACACATAATGAGGACATTAGGTTTGGAGGGACCCCAGGCTGCAGCTTTCCTGATTTGAGGGAGTTCGTAGTCCTGAGGGAGATAGGTCAAGAGAAGTATGAAGTTTTGCCTTACAAAAGCAAAATTCCGGCTCTTAGGAGACATAATCAATAGGATTCCCTGGGTCACTGCCTTCAGGGACAAGGGTGTGGAACACAGCTGGCAGATCTTTAAGGAAGTCTTTCATAGAGTGTGAGAGCTAGCAATCAGTAGGAAGATATCATAAAAGGAAGGCAGGAGATTGACATGGCTGAGCAGAAAAGTGTTGGTCAAATCAAACACAAAGAAGCAAATGCATAGACTGTGGAAATGAGGACAGGTGACATGGGAAGGGTATACAGATGAAGGTCAGTTGTGTAGGAAGGCCGAAGCAAAGCTGGAGCTGAGAAAGAGATGCAAAACATTCAAGTAAAGGGTTTCTACAGATACATTTACTAAAAAAAAAAAAAAAAGAGAAAGAAGCTGTACACACACACACACCCACACACCCCTCCCCAGTATACAGTGCTGAAGAACGTTTAAATGTGGATGAGAAAAAGGCTGAAGTACTCAATGGCTTTTTGGCCTCAGTCCTCAATGACAAGTTCTCTTGCCACAGCTCTCAAATGGATGAAAAGAGGGATAGGAACTGGTGGAGAAAACTGTTTTGCACTGTAAGTAAATGTCAGGTTAATGACCATCTGAGGAACCTGAACATACATAAGTCTATGGAACCTGACAAAATACATCCCAGAGTCCTGAGTAATTTAGCCAATGTAGCTGCCAGGCCAACTTTCTTGATATTTGAAAAGTCATGACAGTCATGTGAGGTCTTGGGTGACTGGAAAAAGGGAAACTTGTACCCATCTTTATACATGGTAGAAAGGAGGACCCTGGGTACTACTGACCTGTTAGCCTCTCTGTACCTGAGAAGATCATGGAACAGATCCTTCTAGAAGCTGTGCTAAAGCACAAGAAAGACACAGAGTGGATTGAAACAGCCATCACAGCTTTACCAAGCTTGTCAAGTTCTAGTTGATTGACCTCTTGGCTTTATATGACTGGACGACTACCTTATAGGACAAAGAAAGGGCTACACATGTGGACTTCTGTAAAACTTTTGATACAGTCCCCCAAAACATCCTTCTCTCTGAATTGTAAAGAGATGGATTTAATGGGTGGACTGTTAGGGGAATAAGACAATGGCTGGGTGGTTGCATCTAAAAGAGTGGTCAGCGGTTCACATTCCTGACGGACATCAGTGACAAGTGGTGTGCTTCAGGGGTTCATATTGGGATCATTGTTACTTAATGTCTTCATTAATGACATAGACAAAGAGATTAAGTGTACCCTCAGCAAATTTGCTGATGACACCAAGCTGAGTGGTGCAGTTGCCACACCTGAAGGACAGGACATTATCCAAAGTGACCTGAACAAGCTCAAGAAGTGGATTCATGGGCATCTCATGAAATTTAACAAGGCCAGGTGCAAGGTGCTGGACATGGATCAGGGCAACTGCTGGTAACAACACAGGCTGGGGATGAACAGATCAGAGCAGCCCTTTGAAGAAGGACTTGGGGGTGCTGGTGGGTGAGAGGCTGGACATGACCCAGCCATGAGCACTCACAGCCCAGAAAGCCAAACACCCAAAGCAGTGTGGGCAGCAGGGCAGGGAGGCCATTCTGCCCCTGTTCTCTGCTCTGCTGAGACCCCACCTGCAGTGCTGCATCCAGCTCTGGGGTCCCAGCACAGGAAGGACATGCACCTGTTGGAGATTGTCCAGAGGAGGCCATGAAGATGATCAGAGGCATGGAACAACTCTCTTGTGAGGAAAGACTGAGGGAGTTTGGATTATTCAGACTGGAAAAAAGAAGACCTTAGGATGACCGAATTGTGGTCTTCCAGTCCCTGAAGGAAAGCCTACAGGGAAAATGGAGAGAGACTCTTCACAAGAGCATGCAGTGACAGGACAAGGCCCAGTGGCTTCATGCTGAAATAGAGTAGGTTTAAATTAGATATTAGGAAGAAATTCTTTGCTATGAGGTTTGTGAGGCACAAACAAAGAAGCCAAGTGGATACCCTGTCCTTGTGAGGAGGCCAGGTTGAATGGGTCTCTGAGAAACTTGATCCTGTGACAGGTGTCACCACCTGTGTCAGGGGGGTTTGGAACTCCATGGTCTTTAAGGTTTCCAACTGTCTTCATTTGGAAGACAGGAATCTGCTAGGGACAAACAGGATCCTCTCCTGGAATGGAGAATGCAAACCTCCTCTCTCCTAATTGTTATAATTTTGGAATTAAGAGGCTCTCAGGCAAAAGGTGTGAGGATAGTGATAACAGTTCTTTACTTGTGTTTAGCAAGGCAGACTGAACAACAATAACTATAGTATTGACAAGAAAACAGAACGAGGGAAACGGTCACAGTTTTCTCCGCTGCTAGCACCCTTGTGGTGCAGTTACCATCACAAGCTGCCAGAATGAGAAGGAGTCCCGGGATGCTGGAGATGTATCAGGAGCTCGTCAGTGCTAGCTGGACATGCAGCAAATGTCCCAGCTAGTCACGGGGTGCAGGCTATGGTGTGGAGAACACCCAGAGCAGGAGCAAAGGGACAGCAGGGATCAGAGACTGCAGTGGCGCAGCTCTTGGCGGTGCAGAGAGGGGCCAGGTTCAGAATTCCAGGGGCACACAGGAAGAGATGGTGTCAAGTCACCCCGAGCTGAGCTCCAGTGGTGCCAAGGAAGATCTCCCCGATGTCAGAAATCCACAACCTGGTTGTTCCTTTCCCGAGCCAAGCACTCCCCAGACAGACGCGAAGTCCAGGTGCTCACCCTCTCCCCGGACTTCAGCCACTTCTTTTGTCTTTCTTAAGTACCCGTAAGTGCCCAGAAATTAGTTCCCTAGCAACTTATGGGAAAAAATTCTACAAGAAGACCCAACTCCCCAACACCAACCCAGACCACTCTATGACACTATGAAGATCAGATTTAATATAATATGTCAATTTTGCAGAATAAGCATGACTCACTATCTCAGGGATGAACATGACTGGAACAGATTTAATTTGCTGTGAGAGGTACAGATTATTCTGAAGTAGTTACCCTGCTATTTGGAAGGACTATGTCATTACCATAGTGACACCATATCCACCTCATACACACACCTAGGCCAGATTCAGATCTCAGTCTTGTCAATGTGAATCTGAAATAAACCTCACGTGAATGATGAATGATTGTGTATTATATGGACTACTGTTGCTGGACATCACATAGGCTACTACATACAGTAATTTTGCTACCCTCTGGAACTAATTCACATGATAATTCAAGTAACCAATGTGTAAAGCCTATTTTTCCTGGAAACAACATGAAAAGGAATAGTAGTTATTCTGCTAAATTTGGTTATAAGAGCATTATCATTTTAATGGACCTCAGAATGTAGTGAAATTTCCCTCAAATAAAACATTAGTTGTACAAAAAGGAATTTGTAAATTAAGGTTTTGATCCTGCACAAATATATGTATACATTTAAAATATTGTGCTTGTACAGCTCTCTGGATAGCCTCTTAGAAATTTTACAAAAACCACCCTTCCAATCTTTGAAGAACTGAGTCCTAATTCAAGATCTGACATAACCAAAGAGAGTACCATTGACTGGAAAAAGAAGAAAAGAGAAACACTTCAGCTCACATTTCGTGTCTGATGTGATCTGACTCACAGGATGAGAGGCAGCAGTTTGTACAGCCTTTGCTGTAAGTTGTGGTGGTGGTAGTGTTGGGTGAATGACACCTTCCTGAGTGCTATGTTGTCATGAAACCCATAAGATGGTGTCCAACACACAAGATGAATGCATGTGTGGACTTCCCATTGAAACTGCAAAAAGCCACTGATCAGTTTGGCTTATGAGGTTCAGATCTTCTGCAATTCCAGGGATCCATGGTTGATGCCCACTGACTGCTGATCTAGGCACACTCAAGCTTCAGACTACATAGGAAGATAGGCATGAGAGACAGAAACATGGCATGAGCTTCAGCCAGCCTCCGCATCTGCAAATGTTCCAGCTCTGGCGATTCACCAACACTACACTTTGCTGAAAACATGAAGAGCAGGTAGTTTTCCCTGAAAAAACAGCTATGTTTTGTGAGGAGCCTGAGCCTGGGCTGCTCTTTAATATTTTGGTCTAAGAGTGTGAATTCCAGAAAGCCCTCTTGTATAAAATGAACATGACTGATTTTGGAATATATTTAAGATAAATTCATTCCCTCTCTTGGGCTTTTACAGAGTGCACTTATAACAAATACAATGTATTTGTACATATGTTTGTAGGCTGCAGCTTTTAGAGTACAGAGTAAAATGTAAGAGGACAGAAACGTTCACCTAATAATGAGATTAGGTTACACTGTAGCGTGCAATGTCAGAGAGAAATGAAAGAAAACTTATAAAAACTCAGACCCCAAAACAGCTAAGTCTGACATCTCTCCCATCCATAGTCCCATTACCTCCCTCTAGAACTTCATCTAGGTGTTAGAGAGCCAGAGCCAGAGATTGCTTGATATATCCAGTTCCAAATTTGTATGGCTGTAGGAACACAGAGGTGTTTATTCTGCTTTGAAGGTCTTTAAAAAGAAAGACCTCAAATTTAGCTCCCTCTGTCATAATTAAAGTTGTGAGAAGATCCCTTTTTTTTCCATCAGTTGTGTCAGAAATTTCATGCTGCATATGTATTTACAGAACAAAGAGAGGAAATACCTAGGCAAATCTATCCTTATATTCAATTTGCTGGGTAGCTTTTAGATCCTACTGTGGTTCTTTGTGCATACACATGTGTAACCTCAACAGCACATCTGGAATAGTGGATGCAGAACTTCAGCTTCCTGTTTCTACATAAACCCATGCACCTTTAGAGAAAGAATCTGCTCCTGTGGTTCCTCTGTAGGCAATGTTGGTTTTCACATTGCTTTGTTCTAGTAATGAGGTCCACTCTGGTTAGTGATGCAGAGGTGACAGGATAAAAAGAAAATTGTTGATGGATCATTAAATATATGATTATTTCCCTCCGCTGCAAATATGTAGCCTGTGTCCAGCCAGAAGCTTCCTTTAATTTGCAGCACATTCTGAAAATATAATTGATAAAAAGTTGCTGTGTGACTTAGACCCTATCTTTAACAATTGCACATTTTTAATATTGGGGTGGGTTGCAAACCTCCATCTCTCATTTTGTTACTTCCTTTACAATCCTACCACACACAAAAGTACATCAGGCTAATGCTTCAACGATTAACTCTTCTGACTTTGATTTGAGTCAAATAAAAAATTGCTAGCGAGTGTGCCTTTGAGAGCCATGTGAGGAGCAAATCTTTAAAGAGCTTTTATTTCTGTCCCATCATCTCAAATTATCTTGTTTACCCCCTGAGTTCTGAGCAGGTACCATTACTGCACTCAGTTGTCCACATCATCTTTTGAAGGGAAAATTAATTCTGAATTACTGGCCCTATAACTGCCTACTTCTTCACATCATCTGTCAGCAAAATAAGCAGACAAAAGCTGGCTAAGTGGATTTCTGTTAGCTGTCATTTAAAAGGAAAGGGACAGGTGTTGAATGAAGCTTCTTTCTCTGACTGGTAGTTAACAATACATATAGAAGAAATTTAATTGCTTGCATCCACCTGCACCCTTGTCATTTCCCGGCTTTATTGATTTTAATGAAAATATTAAGTGCACTTCAGGAGCAACAGCTAAAGTGACATGTTGATTGAAATATACAGGAAAATGTATAATAGAAGCAGGCTATTACAGTTTTAATAGAATCTGAAAGAAGTAACATCTAGAGCAGCACTTTCCCCTGCTATTCTTCTGCATACAGCAAGTTCTGAAATGAGTAATTGGAAGCTGAATAAATGTTTGGTCATTGTTAAAGCAATCTTTCACCCTAATAACCTAATTTTTATTGAAAGTGACCCAGGCTTTTTGGCCTATTTTATTCCATTAGGTTCCCTTCAGGGTGCCAAACACAACAAAATATGAATATGAACAGAATACAAATCATGATAGCTCAGAATTGTACACAATGACAGCTTTGTAGTGAAACATAACAGCAGTCTCTCTGTTTCAGTAAAAGTTTGTTTGAGTGGCTTGGAGATTTCTTGAAGCTACATTCTCAAATTTAGATCATTTTGGACTTAATGGAGCAATGAATATAAAAATACCCTTGGCAACTTTGGTTCAGGAACAACATTCAATGAAAGTTTGATTTTTCATTCTTTGTATTCAAGTTTCTGCCTGATAATCCTTGGTGCATCCAAAGCTGCAAAAATATTAAGATACATAAAAGTCTCTAATTGAAGAAAGATTTAGTGCCTTTTCTGTAATAGAATTTCTTTAAGGAAGTTGCATTTTGCTGATGCATGTTTATCATGAAGAAAGGTTCTCAGATTCTTCTCTTACCTCGATGAGTCTTACGTGTTTTGAAACTGCGAATCTAACACAGCTGCAAGCCCCAAATGAAATTGTTTTACTCTTATAGTAATCAATTTTTTATATTTCTCTTCACATTAATTGCCTAAATTTGTATACCTTTAGAATGCCTAGCCAGAAACCAGGGTCCCTTGTTGCTTGGTTGTGCTTTGCCTGTGTTGCAAGCACAGAACAAAAAATACTGCTACTTAAAACAGCTCACAATTTAAGCATAAGACTAGAGAGACAAGTTAGTAGAAGAAGTAGGTCATCTTAATTGGAAAAGGTCAACACATAGGCTGTCTGCTTGTCTGTCACATGTTTTTGTAGGACTTGTGGAACAGCATGTATCCACAGAAAAATCCTGAGATTATCTTATCAATGTTCATGGGCATGTCCTCCATAGGGCAAAGAATATGATGATGGAAAAAGGACTATTCTGAACACTTAGAAATGCAGGAATGACCATACTGAGTCTATCTTGTCTTTGCTGTTAATAAAGATGACTATAAGAACACAGCAAATGTACAGCATCATCTTCCTACAAATATTCTCACAGATTCTGGGAAAGAATTTTCCAAGAGAGATCCTATCTGGACATGCTTTTAAAGATTTTTTTCCCCTTGAACTTGCTTAGTTACTGTCTGGACGTGTTCAACATTTGAACACTTGAACTGCTTTCACAGCTTAGCTCCTGGATGAAATACCTCCTTGAACTGGAACCATTGTGCTTCATTCTGATGCTGGCAGAAACCTATCTGGCCCTTCCAGATTTTGCAGTTGTCTTCCACAGCCGAATTGTTCTTGTACAAAAACCACTTTATGTGAACTTTTTTTTTGTCTTACTTGTTGTTCTGTACTACTTTTCAGTTCTACCTCAACGTGGGGAAATTAAAACTACGGACAGCTAGTAAAACAAAAATTTACAGAGAGGCATAAAGGTGTTTTCCTTTTGTTCTCCATGTATTCTGTTAATGACTGACTTGGCATTCAAGATGTCCTTTCAATGGCTGCTAAGTATTGTGTCAACAAAAAGCAGATTTTTTAAACTCAAGACTTTAGTTGTCAGCAATACAATACTCTAATTCCCATCCTGTTTCACAAAATTCGGCCTTTTTTGACTCTAATCACTAATTTACATTTATGTACATTGAATTTCTTTTGCCGTTTTACCCCATTACTCAGATTTTCATTTAGCTCTTAACAAGTAGTCCTTATCTTTCCAGACTGGAAATCATTGTACAGTTCCTGTCTTTTCCAGATCCCTTGCAAATATGCTGAGCAATAAAGACTTCTGTGGGATTCCACTAGTAAGCTACTTTCTACTTTTTCTTTTCTTTCTCTTATTTTGATGTATATATGAGAGAATATTATTTTTATGTCAAGAGCCTCCTAGTTTTTTTATCAGATATCTCTGAGGGATTTTTAAAATGTTTTTTGAATACCAATTGATCTATCTTTTCCTTGAGCTCAGTGCCACTTTTAAGAAATTGTAATAGATTAACGAGACATTATTTCCGTGTACGGAAGCCATCTTGATTCTTCTATACATCAAGCTTTGTCAAGCAGCTTATAATAAATCTTTGGACTAATTGCTGTTGATCTATCTGGTATGCACAACAGACTTTCTGGTGTGTAATTCCCAAGGTCTTGCTTATGACTTCTCTAAAAATTTATCATGATGGTCACCACATCTATGACACTGGCAGAGCTTTAAATGACAGATTTCATGTTGCAGTTAGTAGGTTGTCTATTTCATCCTTGAATTTTTTAAAGCTCTTGGGTGAACACCATCTGGCCCTAGTGATTGTTATTGTTCATTACAAGCGAGTGGGTTTGTACAGGTTGTACTGAACATGTCCATATTGCAATGATAGGAGAGGAATGGGTTGTAAGTAATGGAAGTATCTTAAAATTAAACTGCTTATGGTTGACATTAAGGGCAATAGAGGGATAGTTAATGAGATGATTATGATCAAAGACATGGTTTTAGAAGACGATCTTCACAGGAAGACTTTAAATAGATCTGAGTGGGCAAAATTTGTGATCAGTACAGTAAAGGACACAGAAAAAAAGAAAGATGAAATGAAATGAAATGAAAGGTGAAAGAAAACACTCTTAAAATATTCTGTTTAGAGAAGATATGGGGGAAAATTTTGCACGTGAGAGCTTGATTGACCAAACTACATGTGGGAATTTGAGTCTCACAAACTGACCCTTAAGAAGAATTGGATACTGCCTTAGTGTCTGGCAGCCATTTGGTAAGAATGTTGGAAAAAGAGAAAGTTGTAAAAAAATTAGGACTGAAGAATAATAGCTTAAAATGAAGGAGGGCTGCCTACCTGCAGAATCATACAGAAAAAAATTATCTTGTGACTGATCATAGTTGGGATATCTAGAGAATTCTAAACAAAAATTCATTTGAAGTAATGGACCTTACATTTAGTAGTGCTGATTTTGTGCTTTAATTGTCAAGTATTACTATACTTAGAAATATTTTGCAAAGGCAGCTTACTCATATCAGTCATGTAAGTATTTCGAAAAGCTGAATTACAAAAGAGGAACTTCATGTATCATGTGTAATTGTGAATTTAAGCTGTGTTGGAAAACTGGAAAATAGACACTGGACATCTGTACCAAATACTCCAGATGTTGAAAGGGGCAATGGGTTATGAAACTCCAACTCAGAAAAGTAACACTGAGGATATAAAAGATTGTCCAAATATGATTTAAAATGATAATTGCTTGTGATATCCTTTTGGTGAGTATCCTAGTTTAGGGCAAATCTGGGAGAAAACCTCCAAAGGGGGACCCCTCCTGAAAGCAAACCCACACGGCCCCTCCACCCAACAGGTTCAGGAATAATTCCTCGGAGAGAAGTGGAAAGAACCTGTTTATTTAACAGGCACAACAAGCCCCAGCACACAAAATGAACAATACCAGATGACAACATTCTTTCACTGCTCTGAAAAAGATGACAAATGCAGCAAGTCTCTCTTGGGGGTGGTCGCTCTGTTGTCAGTCCCTCCGGTGCTGGGGATGGCTGCTGCAGGACACAAGGTGTTCTCAGGTCCCAGTCCGGAGCAGGTTCCAGTAGTTACAAGAAAGGAAAAGTGTAAAAAAACAACAAAGCAAGAGCAAAGCAAAGCAGGAGAAAAATCAGAAGCCAGAGCTAGAGCCAAGCAAAAAGAGACCAGTAAAAAACAAAATCCACACTATGTACTGCCCCGTCTCTGTGTCCCACCAGTCATGGGGGGAGCAGGCTGATAACAGAACCAAAACAAAACATTTGTCCTTCAGAGACAGTCTCACAGGCACAGAACATAGCATCCAACATAGTGGAACACACAAATGGGGATATAAACACCACCCTAGGATGAGAGATCAATAATATGTACTCAGCTAGAATCTGAACAAAATTGTCATCTTAATTTTCTGTTATTTACATAAAGTTAATAAGAAAATGCTTCTCAGTTCACAAGTAACTATGTTTCAGAATGAAATAAACCTTGGTAGACATTTTTATTTATACTCAGTTGACTCTAACTGATAAAAATCCAACTATGAGGTCATAGGGAAGAAGAGAACTCCGAAAGGCATGCAGTAGTAATTTAAACTATCAACAAATGCAGTATAAACAAACAGGAAGACTTGTCCCATGCAAAATCCAGAGCTGAATAATAAAGTATGAGAAAAATAGAGGGAAAATACATGCATATAAAATTCTCACAAAATAACATGAAAAATTATTTTCTTTTCAATTCTTTCAACACATACACTTGTCCTTTTCATGTAGTCTTTGGAAGGAAAATTAAGTATCTGTTTACATGCAACTGAATCTCTTTGAAATTGCCCTTGATATGTTTCTTAGAGCTAAATTCTACACAGTCAAAATATGAAGTCTTTAAAAACATACAAAGCCCTAAATACTTTAATTGAGTAATTTCTCACATATCACTTTCATTTATAAGGTTGTCAGCATATTACAGGTGTTCACACCAGAAGATTCTCACTGCGTCCTGACAACCTTAAAAAGAAAAGGAAGCAAATCTGAAAGAAAGAGAAGTTATTTTACTCATGATAGTAATTATTTTTTTGTATGTGAAAGTGATTATATTTGAAATAACATTAGGAAAAGTGAGTATTTTATTTAAAATAATAACAGCAGAATTTATAACAAGAACAATTGGCACCAAGTCTGTCTCAGTTCAAGAAGTTTTTGGACAATGCTCACAGGCACATGGTGGGATTCTTTGGCTGCCCTGTTCAGGGCCAGGAGTTGAACATCATTGATCCTTGCGGGTCCCTTCCAACTCCAGATATTTTATAACTTTGAGGATATGCAGATTACTAATTTTGCGAAGAATTTGATAAATCCTAAAACAAAATACATTCTGTTATATAAAAGAGAGATGCTCAAGTTTGTATATAATTCTGAATAAATTTTTTTTGTCAATATTCAGCCTTTTAAATGGATTTTTATTTAATATTGTTGGTGAAGTTAGCTGCTTCTTTTTCATGTTTAATTTTGCAAGACTTTTTCAAGAGGCATTTGATTCACATGGTCAAAATTTTCTTCATGTCTCTTGCCAAATAAAGTCAACACCTATATTGTAAAAGCTGATGTTCTGGAGAAAGATAAAAACCAAATAAACCCGTTGTCTATCTTTCAGCCTTGAAAAGTAAAACGTAACCAGTTTTATCTGCCAATTTAGCTACTGGTTCACAGAGATTTGACATACACATTATACAGTTGGGTAGACATAAAGTAAGGTGGGATGTTTGGTCTATTTAATGACTCTATTCCTGTCTAATATTAATTAATAATAAGACATGATTCTATCAGACATCTGCTGTCTAATCTATTATGCCATAACCACACAGGACTTTATCTGTTTGCAAAAATTGTGATGTTAATAAACATCATGAGTTAACAATTAACACACTGCAAATGATTTTGGTAATTTCAATGAATAACATTAGAAAAGGAAAAGTTAGTCTTCGCAAATACCTTTATGCTAGCTCTGGAGATCAGCCACAACAAGCACAGCACTTTCATGTGGAAAAAATAAAACAATCCTTGGAGTGACTGATGAATATTTCATGGCACTTGCAACTTTCATTGTTCTTGTAGCCTAGTCAGCACTGGGCTAGAGAACATCATTTTTGCTCATATCAGTAAGCATCAGTCACATACAAAATAATACATATCGAAATATATTGTATAGATGAATCCTACAAATCTTTGTTACCTTCTGGTAAAAAACCCAGGGAATTTTAGGGACCAGTTCTATCGAATTCAAAATGTCAAAATGATGAAAACCATTTAAAGTATATTTTTTTTTCTCTTCTTATAGTTTACGTCTCTTATAAATTATATCAAATATTTTTTATTGCACTACACCCCATCACTCTTGACATTTTGTAATTTCCATTCCTTTCCCCCCTGCCTCTTTTTAATGCATGTACCTTTGCAGTGAAGTAACAAGTCACTAACAGCAAAATTTTCATGAATATATCTTCTGAGGAAAATGACAATTTTCACAGAAACTTAAGAAAGATAAGGTATAGAAACACAAAATTAGAGGAAGGTGTACACAATTTAAGGAAGATGTAAGCCATAAATTTATCCTCCATTCAATGAGTATATGATACACAAAGTAGTGGCTGCAGTTTCATATTCATATTCATATAAGAGGACAACTTAGATTAAAATATTATGTGACCGCCTGAGTAAAAAAAATATTTTAAAGTATTATTGAATTAAAAAATTCTTTTTAATAAATTTTGTTCAAGAAAATACTAAATTTTGAAAGAAGTCTTCACAGGGGACGTGCAGCTGCTCATTTTACAAATGAATAGAGTCAAAAATACAAGGCCACATCAAATATAATTTGATTTCCACTGCATCAAAAGCTGCTACATGTCATTTAGGTGTTTCATTTCTAAAGCACGTACCTTGACCATGATTAATGAGTAACTTGAGTATTGCCTGGCATCTTTGAGTGGGAGACATATTTATTTTCTCATAAAGAATAAAAACCTGAACTACTCAGACAGTACACTGTGAATTTTTGAAGTTATGATTGGAGTTCTATGATGGTGATTCACACAGGTAGAGATGCATAGACACAAGTATGAATTTTATTTGCAATTACCTACTTTTTAACTTTATTTTCATATGAAGATGAAACCTATCCAACACATATAGGTAGCCTCAGCTAATGCAATAAGAAAAATTAATGAAATAGTTTAAAATTTAATTCTGCCAAGCAAGAACTTTTAAACCTAATTGTCCTGAATAAAGGACAGCCATGCTGTGATTTTAGTTATGGAGAAATGCTGTTGGAAATCAGTAAAATGTGTTTTCATGTCCACAACACATTTCTAGTCAAAAAAAGTATCAAGTTATGTGATGTAAAAGCATACAGTACATCACATTAGGTACATTACTTGAAAATGAAGGACAATGGTATTTTTTCAGACAAAGTTTATGAATAATACTTTTACAACTTGCTTCTTAATACAGCTTTTAATTTGATAATATTTAAACCAAGTTCTGAATCAAGATTACCAACTTTTCAGTCCAATACTATATATCTTTTCCTCAATTTTTAATTGAAAAATCTTTATAGAGCACTACCTGTTCTTGAGAAAGATCAAGGTGCTGGAAATTTAGCCTTACTATCGTTACACGAAAAGGGTTGGTTCTGAATTTGACTTAGACACTCTCTTACAGAAAACAAACAAAACCTCAACCAAACTAAAAGACAAAAACAAACAAAAAATCCCACCATTTTTTGAAACTTGAGTCTGAGTAATAACTTACCTATACACCTGAACTGAAAACAAAGTATCTCTATCTCAACTACTTTTTGGGACTTTGAAATGTGAAATAATTTCCTAGAATCACAGAGTGGGTAAGGCTGTAAGGGTTCAACCTCTCGTCTCACAAAGGGTTCCCTACAGCACATTAGAGTTGTGTTCAGATGGCTTTTGCATACCTCCAAGAAAGGAGCCTCCATAACGTCTCTGGGCAATTTTTCATACCAGAAAGATGAGTAAACACTGAAATTTCTCAGAAGATCAGGCTGTCCCTAAACAGGAAGCAAATACTGTGACAGAGAGTTCAAACAGCACATTTCTTTCTTGAGTCTCTTGTGTGGGGACACTGAGAATGCCCCATACTTTGTTGTGCTTGTTTACCCATTCAAAGATAGCACCTCAGCTGAAAAATAAAGAGAAGAAAAACACTCAAGTAGATATGCATTTGACAATTAAATAAGAATTATATTTGCATGTGTAATGCCACCATTGTATGCCACTGACCAGATTGACGCTGACTGGTTCAATAAAAAAGTGGATATCTCTAAAAATATTGTGTCCTGCAACAATTTAGAATGATTTTTCCAGTGTTTGGTTTTCATTTAGGGAGACACTTAGAGGAAACAGAAAGACTGTTTGTGTCATGCGTTACAGTCAGTCGCAGTTACAGTTGTCCTGTTATTGTAGTGAGAAGAAAGGCCGCTTTCCAAACCCCATTTGGGAACAATGGTCTCCTGGAAAACTTATCTTTGGTTCAGGTCTAAGATTTTTAATATTATGCATACATCCTCTTACATGTCAATAACTTTACATTTATTTACACTTACTGTATATGTAATGTTATACACACATTTTACACACATGCACAGCGTCAAACTATATTTAAATAATAGCACATGTGAGGGCATGTAAATTGTAAATGACACAACTGCAGACACAATGACAATGGTGAAAGAACTGAGTAGTTATAAGGTGTCAGTCTGAACCTGTTGAAAATATCGGATAGCTAAAATAGCACATACAAGGTGCTATTTCCAGTCATGAAGGGAAAACATAAAGGAAAGAAGTGACCTTGCACATATTGGTTCTGCCTAAGTAACTCTAAGTGTATGGGACAAGAGCTGAGGGAAGAAAAACAAAATATATGTTATCTATATGTAGTTACAACAAACCCAGGTGGATCAATACAATGTGTCACAACCATAATTAGCTGTGTCTAGAAAGAGGGCTCTGAGAGACAAGATTGCATTAAGTAGAAATGTATGCTTCCTTTTAATGGGGATGGATTGCAAGGATGCTTTCATTTTTGCTTTCAGATCTTCTCAGACCATCTGCTCCTCACAGAGGAGAGTTCATAATCCCTACATGTCAGGCAATACCTGGACTGTGCTGAGCCTCACCTTTCACGAGCAACTGGAACTTCCATGTTTATGCTATTCTTGAAGTTTCAATAGGATTGAAACTCCTGTGGAACTTCCACAGAAAAGACATGATCACACCAACCCAAATGGCCATAGAATCCTTCCAGCAGTAAAATCTTTAAGTGCCTTTGATACCACAGAAAGAGAGTTTCAAGGTATAATTATTTGTATTGAATATGATATGTACAGCAGATGTGAGATTTGGGAATAAAATCTGAGTGCCAGGGCATTAAGCACACATTTAACAAAAACATACTTGCTTATCAAGAAGGCTATGTAGTCTAAATACAAGCCTATGAGCTGATTGAGGTATCTCAGACTTCAGCTGCAGCAGTGTTCATTCCAGTAGGTGCTCTAGCAGACTGGTACAGCTTGGGAGTTTTCTGAACATCTTTCTGAACATTTCTGGACAGTCTTTAACTGAAGTTAGTGAAGATGTCAGAACCAATCCTTTGAGAATTCAATGTCTACTTGAGACCTTGTTTGGAGACTTCTTTGAGCAGCTGGATTATTTAGCTTTTTTCCCCTGCCCCCAAATTACACTCCCTTGTGCAAATTACAAAATGAAAGAAAAGCACCCCAAAGTGAAAACAGTAGGTACTGAACAATATAAGACAATCCCCTTCAAAAAGCACATTGAAGGTGATACAAACAACATTTAGTGTTCATCCTGTAATGTTTTAGATAACTGAGTGCATTAACTGTTAATGTTTAGAATGTTGCTGTAAATAACAATATATTGCCTTGTCCTTTCAAAAGGTGTTCTTTCAAAAGGTGTTCTTTCCATCCATGCTCAAATATAAATCTCCTTTAATGAATATTAAACATATTAATCCAAGCTTTTTTTTTTTTTTTTTTTTTTTTTTTTTTTTTAATAAACAGCTTTTGCTGTTTGAATTTGAATTTGTTTGAAGATACATGAGTGACTCAGTTGTCTTTATGCTTTTTTCATTTAATGGGGTGCACAGAGGTAACAGCAGACAGAATCGTCTCCCCCTTGGAATTCCTGTAAACAGTTCCATTGATAACAGGTTAGACCCAGTACATTTGTGTTCTCTCTCAGAGACTGTCCTACAAACAGTAGTAAAAACTTATTCAGAGCAGAAATTAAAGATTTCAATTTTAATACTATTTTATTAATTCAAATTTGCATTTGCAGGCCATTATGTAGGTCAGAAGGAGCTGGGAAAATTTGTTCCTCAGAGTAGAAAAACATCTGAGTACTTGCTATTCCATCAGGTTTCAAAAAACACAAAAAGGGGAGCATCCATGTAATCTATGAAATATAAAACATAGTAGAAATTCTTGCACTGTGATTTCCAATGATATTTGAGATCTAAGTCTTTTCCTTTAACAATTCATATGTCCGCCTTCACTGGTTTGCTTGTGAAATCCACCCTCCTACATGCGTGTCAGAACTTGAGAGGAATCAAAGCAGACCCTATTACTCAGTTTAAAAATTATCTGATGTATTGCAAGTAAGATGGTGAAGTCTTCAGAGAGTGTCAGATATAACTACGGGAACTGAAAAGAAAGATGTTTTTTTGATAGCACTGACAGACAGAAGGAACACAACAATGTAAACCTCAACAGGATCCTTATTCACTTTTGTTGTCTCTGTCTAGAAACAGAAGACAAGCAAACTCAATTTTATGTGTTGTTATAGTGCAACAGAAATGTTATTTTGAGTGACTCTTGTTCACTCTTACATGTTTTCTCTGTAGCTTCTTCATGTCTGTGGCTAAACGGACAGCCTGACAATCCTGATTTGGTCCAGTTGAGATTACTGCCCACAGGATGGGGTGAATGAATTAAGCATTTATGGAGAGCATGACTGATACCCTGTCATATTATTTCCAGCAGCTAATCTGATAGTTGTAGTCTTGGCTAGGTGACCCCTAAGGGATAATTCCAGCAGATAACATCGTCACCTATTTTTACTTCTTTGAGAGTTTTCTCCTTTGCTGAGTAAGGACTTTTCATCACCTCCAGATTTTGTGTAGCATTCCCTGATGGCTAGTATTTTAAATTTCAGATGTATCTTATCAATGTTTTCTGGAATTATGCAAATACTTTCAGGCATATCCTGACATTTCATTAGATATGAACTGTGGAGGGCCAGGGGCCGCTCAACGAAGTCCTCATTCCTAGACCATGGGAAGGATGTGACAAGTAACACTATCCATGGTTAGCGTGAGAGAGGCCTCCTCCCCACGGGCTTTTGCATCCATGTGTTAATTTATGTTACCCTGTTGGCCTGACCAGGCTGGTTCAGCACCCATTTATATTTACCATGTATGTACCTTCCCTAAGATGTTCTCCCCCTCCTGATCCTCATTGGCTCTGTTTTACCACACTGCTCTGCTGCTGTGACCCCACTGGTTCTCCCAGTTAGTTACCCAGCCTCTGCACCACTTTTACCTACTCCCATTGGACCCTGACCCTCAGATCTGGCCCCTCTTACCCATCTAATCCTAGATCCTCAGCCTATCCTGTCCCCCTTTGAAGCTGTACCTCTCATTACCTCAATAAACCTGCCTTTGGATCTTCAAATAAGAACCCATCCCAGACTGTCATCCTTTTAGTGGTGTTGTGCCCCAGACCCAAAAGTGCTAGTCTCTGTGGGGAATCTGGTTGTAGCTCGTGTTGCTACAATGAACAATATTCTCATTTGCTTTTCTCAAATCTTCATTCTGTAGGTTGATACAGCTAACATAAACTTTTCTAATTAATTTCAGAGTGTATCATTTCATATGAGCATATTGCAGAGTAGGGTTTCTGCTACTCCCATAAACAGGGTGACCTGAAATGAGTGTATTGAACAAACAAACACCCAGTCATCTCCCACACTGGTGAAATCTTCCTGTACTTTATCATTAGTAAGAATGTTAGAAGTATTGTTCTGTACTGGCCTTATAATTGAAGCTAATTTTGACTCAGGACCAAGTAACTCCTCTAGTCAACTCTTTCTAATTAATCAAATAATTCTTCAAATCATAATATTGGGTTAATTTAAAATAATTTACTTTTGGCCATATGATGATGTTATTGATTAGCATTGCATTTAATCTCATCCCAATTTTTATCTCTTTTTTATTTTTTGTGTCCAAAAATCTTGATGTCCCATTAACTGGTTATATCAGTGCAATAGACACATCTGATATCCACTTTCACCACAATTTATGAACCCAAGTGCAGTAGTAACATATTTGATAGTCATACAAAGTAATACCCTTTCTTTTTCCCTGAATAATATCCTTCCTTGTATAAAATCTTCAATACGGAACAATGGTAGATGTCCCTTTAGAGATGACTTTTGCCTGTGCAAACTTGAAGATTGATTTGTGCACCAATACCAAGTT